>JBAMNC010000391.1:0-600000 GCA_037902135.1 Cetoscarus ocellatus | reverse complement strand
GATGAAATTAGGGCTTAAAGGTTTGTGGATTAAATAAATCTTTGATAAATATGACCCAGACACAATGAATGTTTACAAATTGCCCATAAGACAAGATGCTAAAACATTTGGTTGTTGTAAGGGGAAATATGTATATTTTCTAATCAACATGAAATAGGTTTACAGGTTACCAGTGTAGGGAATGCATTGTTTCATTTCTCCACTGAAATTTTTGTAAAGGAGTATAACTATGAGGGCTGAACAATATATCGTTATCGTATCGATATCGAAATATGAGCATTCAAGATATTAATATCGAAAAGCAACGTTATAAATGATATAGGTTTCCCCTGCGCTAAAACTGCACTTTCCACATTCTTTTGTATTATGGTGTTTTTATTTTTCTGAAAAATGCTTGGTTTTCACCGAACCCGTAGTTATATCGTATTGTATCGATATTGAGATATCTGGCATGAATATCGAGATACAAAATTTTGTCCATATCGTTCAGTACTAATAACTATGGGTACTGATATCAATATAAAATAACTTTCTGTGAAAATATACATTGTTATAGGCAATACCAGTAAAATTCCTTCATTCCAGGTATGCCAATTACTTTGTCAGTTTATTCTGAACAAATCAAAGTATTGAAAGTGACCTAATACGTGTGATAAACAATTATATCTATTTTATTATAAGCCAAATTAAAACAGTTCAAACACAGAGAACATTTGACCAGAAATACTGACAAACATGAGTCTGAGTCTGCCAAAAACTAGACTGAAACAAAAAGATCACTAAAATCTCAGGGGTCAAATGATATTAGTATTGAGTATTTACATGGATGGGCAATTATGAGATTGTATTGATCCCTAAGCCATTATAAGTTCTGCTTTTCCACACATTTTTTGTTAATTCCCTTGTTGATTCTTGGGTGAAAAAGTCTACTACTCAGGCTTTCTGTGTCATGTCAAACACATGACACTCCTGATGTTTACACAGCCACAGACATTACACTATTTGCCCCATTTTGTGGAAAACAAATCACTCTTTAAACCGCTTCTGTATCCTGTTCATCATTAAAGCTTCTAATCATTGAACAAGTAGACAGATTTGGAGCAAGGTCCACAGTTTGGTGAAATTCACACTTTGTAAGTACTTTATCAACACAGGCCAAATTGCAATAGCATGGCTGCTTGAAACAGCCATGTCCAATCATATCAAGGATGGAGGAAACAGAGGCAAGGTTAAGCGGGCTCTTGGTTTATGGCTTTCTTAGAATGAAAGTTTTGCTCCTGGGATATTTAATGAGTATGAGCGATGCAACGTATGAAGAAAAACAGAGGGGAGTTTGTAAGGTCATACAGCATTACAGAACTGACAGTGGGAGGGTTTCCATTCCTTTGCTGGATATCCCTGTGTTGCAGAATTACTTCTCTGATATCCCGGTCTCATTGTGGTGAGTCTCTGACCATTAGGTGGGCAGCAGCGTCTCCAAAACACATTAGTACCTGCTCAGCTCGCTTGGAACTTTGCAGCAGTCGATAAGATGTCACGTTAAATTGGAGGCATTTGGGAAATCTAGCGATAACAAATAGACAAAACTGCATATTGGTTCTCCACCTTATTGAGTGCCCACATGTCAGTACCCATACAAGGTTTTAAAAAGAGGTTTGGTACACCCCTACCAAAGTATTACAAACACATTTTCATTTGGAGACTAATACTGGGGCTAAATCCACGATAGCTGCCCAAATTGACGCTGTATTGAGTGGGGTCAGGCTCTGTGAATTCATATAAGCAGTGACCAGACTGACCAGCTGTTACATAACTCTTTGGCCTGATTCTCGTCTCAGGGGAGCAGATACAGTCAGTCGGCTAAAACTGGAGCTTGCACAGCTTGCCTACAAACACGGACCACCAGGTTGCCCTCTCACATATGTGTGTGTGTGGTGTTTCACATACCTCGCTCAGGCTTCATGTTGTCCAGTGTCATCAGGATGCCTCCAGGGTCTCTTGCAGTCGTTTCTTCTCCGATCACACACAGCATTGACAGCAGCACAACAACGGTGTATGGACCCCACCGAAGCCCTCTCGGTGACGGAGACCTGCTGTATTAGCTTAAGCAATAATATCAGCTGTGAAGCCTGCGTGTTGGTGCCAGCTGCCCCCTATCCAACAACAAAGCCTCGCTTTGTTAGCATGCTACTGTACGCTTCCATCGAGTCGCACTGTATTGTCCAACTGACTAACACAAAGACAGCTGATAGCGAACAGTTAGCGGTGATTAATACTGGTGTCAATCTGTTTGCTATCAAGCAACCAACCCGACTGGTAGTAATTTAACTAGCGAGCAAGCTACCCTCACAAAAAGCCTCAAATTCCTCCACCTGAACCATAGTTACGTCTCGGTGCATCTCTGGCTCCTCTCCGCCAGTACGAGGCTCTGCTAACTCAGCACTGTTAGCTAGCTGGATAGGTACCCCCAAGACCAACTAACTTTATCGTGACTGTTTGCTTAGAAGCGTCTACTGGTGACGAAGACCCCGCAAACACCTCAACCCCCACGACAGCAGGTTGCCACAGCTCAACCACAAACACTGAATCCAGCGAGGGGCTATCTCTGTCTCGATGTTATTTTTCCTTCGCTAAGACGAGACCATTTTAACGTTTTCAAGAGAGATGCTGGCCGATATCAGACAGGTACGGTCCACCTTCTGTCCCACTCAACTGTCTCCATATACTGAAGGTAAGAAACAACACCTGTGCTGACTTCCTCCGCGAGCTTCGTTAAAACTTTTCAACCAACAACAAACAGCCCCACTCCGCACGAGCGCCTAGGTTACGACGTCAACGTTCCCCGCGAGCGTCCACGGAGCGGCGGCGGCAGTTACCTCGCTGACACGACAGCTGACTGCCACAGCTAAAGGACCGGGTCTGAGCTGGTAACATTCAGGCGAAATGCAGATGAAAGGAACAGTGAGTCCTGGTCGTGATGCTTACAGTCTGCCTTCCCCTCCTCTCCTCCCTCCCCTCTGCTTGTCAAAACAGATCAGTGCAGTTCCAGTCACGTGTCCCAACAACAGCCCCAGTCGTCACTTCCCTCTCCAGCCAGCCAGCCTCGCATGAACTCGCAGCCATAGCAACCGCCAACTTAGAAGTGGTACCAAAACTTGTTGGGAGGACGCGCCGCTATCGAGGCAAAGACACTTTAAGACATGTCCCAGCAAAGCCCTGTCACTTAAATGACCATAGAGGTTTGCGAGGGGAAACGGCACTGACAGAAAGAGGGTCTTCCTCCGGTGAGCTGATTGGTCAGTGCTACTTTGTGCGCGTTCACGTGAGCACGAGGGTTCGCATCCCGTCGTGAACATTTTGTTCTTGCCTGCTTAGATTGCATGAAGCCAAAGATCGTGTGTTTGGAGTAATGCTGTAAGATTTTAACAGTGCAAAGTCCTGGCTGTCTGAAAACTTACAGTCACCGAGAAATCCGCTTTAAAAGCCCCATTCAAGTTTTTCATCACCTTGTTAACTTTGATACTGATGAGAAAGTTAGTATTATAGGCTAATATTTGATACACAAACAATACAAATTCAACCCTTTAGTTTCATTTTATTTAAATTGCACAATAACTAATGGATCAGAGGGAGAAGGACCCCCAATGTGTGACCAATCCACATTTTGTGACTTCGAGCTTACTGGTAACACCAAGTGTGAAAACAAGACAAAAGACATTTAAAATCAAGTTTTTGCCTTTAAAACAAACAAACAAACAAACAAACAAAAACCTTAATTATGATCCAGATTGCACAAATGATTATTACATATAACCAAAATATCCATAGGTAAAATGCTATACTTTTTTTCCCTGAAACTAAATTCTGGATTATTCCTCACACCCCAGCTATTGTTGTATTTACACCACAAAGAAAAGAGTACTCAAAATGATAGTACTTTGAGTACTATCGGGAAATCCCTAATTTTAAAGAAGCTCTTAATACTTTTATTTAAGTTCACACGCTGCTCTTATTTCTTTTACATGAATAGAAATATATATATATATATATATATATATATATATATATATATATATATATATATATATATATATATATATATATATATATATATATTTTTTTTTTTTTTTAATGACTGCTCTTTAACATGATCACATACACTTTTTCACCCCTGCACCTCTGTAGGGTACTGGGTAAAATTATTATATAAAAAGCTTAATCACTTAAAGCTTTTAGTTAACTTGAGTGGTCACAATACCAAAACTTTAACTTTGATACTGAAACCACATATCACAACACTTGACACTGAAAGGACAACGCTTCAACACTTGATACCAAATGGATCCAAAAACTGTGATATACCAAAATGGTTGACTTATCTCTCTCTGGTTGTTGTCTGTTTTGAACCACAAAGAAAAGTGTGCTCAAAGTATCCAGTGCTTTGAGTACATTTAAAATTAAGTACTTTTCATCTTTTGCCTGAGTAGATTCAAATAGTTCTGGTTTGACTTGAACTTTGGTAAAATTTGATCATGGTGACAACTTTTACTTGATTAGAGTATTTTTTAAACTCTCTCCACTCGTGGTTTCTTTGTAACTAAAAGACTGGTCTTATAACGGCTGATATTTAATTCAAAACTTTAATCCATTGTGCACAGGATAACAAAATATGCATTTGATCAATGATACAATATTTTTTTAAGTTATTGTGGCTTAAGAGCTACCTCAGTTAAAAATAAAAAACAAGGCATCCAGTGTATAACAAAAATTAGGAAAAGAATAGAGAAGGTCAGGTTCACATTAAGCAAAGATCTTTTTAGTTGTTTACAGTGTATTTTGAGAGTAGGTTTTTTTATACTTTGCATGTGTCTTCATTTGTGTTTGTTTAAAATGTTGTTAGACAGGATCTGATGTAGTTTGCTGTATCTATATGATGATGATTTTGAGCTCTGCTAATATGTGTTTCATTTTAATTTGTTTAGAAATTAATCTAAGTCTGCAACTTAGTATTTTATTGCATTGCAATCTTTTTCAATATGGTCATATTATATATACTATCATACTGTGTATTCAGTACAGATAAACAGTATTATTTATTTTTATTATGCTGCTGAGTTAAAAAGCTTTACAGTGTATTTTTAAATCATAAAATCTGTAGTTCTATTGAAGAAAAGACTGCAGCATGTTGGTTACAAAATCAGAAATCAGAACCTTTTCCCATACTGTCCATACCTGGAAATTTGTGTGTTATATGGCAACTGAAGGTCTCCAAATATTTGAGCCCAGGGAGATGTTATGGCAAACACTGCAGCAGCCATAAAGTTGGCCTTGAAGTTCCCTTAAAAACTAACGAAGACATATCAAAGCACAGTAAATTAATTCAGGAATATAATTTAACATTCGATGTTACCACTATATACCAGGATATAGTGGGGCTGCCAACAGTGCAGCTCATTACTAAATGCTGTATGACATCCACTGTCCATTGGAGCATATAAAAAAGCTCAGAGGGAGAGCTCTTTGTTATAATCCCATCTCTGCTTAAACCTCCTGGAACAAAGGCAAAGGCCAAAATGAGGACACCAGAGTCTGTTTCACCAATCTGTTTGGCAGCTGCACTTTGCACTTTGTATGTTATTGTTGTCTGCAACTCAAAGACAGAGAGGACTTGAGTTTGATCACATGTGGTCCATTTTTGATGCATTATTATGGACATAAGCTCTGTATTTTTTCGTCAACCTCTCCTCAAATCTGTGCATGAAGAGTGCCTTACATTTAGAGCTCAGTTTGCATTCTGTAAGCATATTTTTGTCTTTTAAGTCTGACACTTAACAAAGTGACCCAGATATTGTAGTGTTGTAATGTCCTCAATAAAAATGAGTCAACACTGGTGGATTATCTGTGTCCATTTGGCAAGGGAGTAAAGTTTACAACCACCGATCTGACCTACATTTGAGTGTTATTACACGTCTTTATTTGATATTGAATGATTTTATTTTCTGTCCATCCACATTTATTTGATTGTATTGACCTCAGTCTTTATTACAGTCACTTCTTTCTTTTTGTCCTCTTCATTAAAACGGGTGTGTTTAATAAAAAATGCTTTAAGGATGACTCAAAAGATGAAGAGAAGAATTTCACCTCCAAATGCAAATCTGTGACAGTCAGTGTCCAGTGCAATTCGAAGACTGAAAAACTAAAACTGCAGAGAGGGTAATTGTAACAAAAATTACCTAATCATTGTCATCTATATTTGGAGAATTTTAGTCAGTCATGTACAGAAAAATTAGATGATTTTCGTCATATTCTTGATTTAGAATGTGAACTTTTACCTTCAGGTAGGCATAACAGAACATTCAGGTATGATAATACTCACGCTCTCTTTCTTCCTAACATCCAATGACTTTGTGACAAAAAATCTGTTCATTTTTAATGCTAAATACCCAAATTTAATATTTAATGTCTTTTTGAGCCCTCTGAGCATTGTTACTATTATGAGCACAATTAAGTTATTGTAATCATATTAACTTGTTAAATAAAGCAGTCTTTTCCTAATATTTGTTTCTCTTATGTTGTTCGGTAGAACAGCACCTCTTTGCTTTATTCAACTTGTATCACCAAGGTCAAGGGGTGGTAGCATGACGATCCTTGAAGGCCACATCATCATCCTCCCTGATTCTACAGGTTCATGGTTGATTATATTTTATAACTCAGATGACCAAAGTTTCTGCTTGACGGCACTGTGGTGCAGCAGGTTAGTGCTTTACATGTCCCCCCTGTGCCTGTGTGGGTTTCCTCTGGGCACTCAGGCTTCCTTCCACAGAGCAAAAACATGTTTGCTGGTTAATTTGTGACTTTAGATTGCCCTTTGGTATGAGTGTGAGTGTAAATGTTATCTACCTCTGTATTTGGCCCTGTGATCGGCTGATGACCAGTTCAGGGTGTACCCTGCCTCTCTCCCAATGTCAGCTGGGATAGGCTCCAGTAATCATGACCCGAAAGTGATAAGTTGTATAAATTATGGATGGATGGATGTTTTTTCTTTGATAGCTCAGTATTTTTTATCCTACATATTTTGTTCTTTACATTCTATTTATTCCCTCAGATTAAGACGGTTCACTTGTCCTCACTAGTGGGAGGACAAATTTAGAGTTTAATGGGCTGAATTTTTTTTTTTGCCTGTTACATAATGCAAAAGCATAGTCTTTAAAGTTTGTCATGGATTTGGGGGCTGTCGTGATGCAAGGATTTCAAGATTTTCAGTTGTCCTGCCCTGCTATCATAAAACAATTCTGAGGGCATCACTGACCAGCTTGTTTATTACTTATTCACTATTTTATCATCTTTATCACTAGACACATTGCCTTTTTATTATGTATTTGATGCAACATTCAATATCTGCAACCACAGAGAGGATGGTGTAATATTGTGATGTACATGCACTATAAATTGGTTCATGTAACTTCCTCTGCTATCCTTTGGCTATTCAGACCACATTCTTTGTTTCTGGTGTGTGTCATTTTGTTGATTGTCTAATTTCTTGGATGGCTGGATGCACTTAATATGACTGCAGCTCTTTGAGGCCCTCTTGTTCGTAACAAATCTACCTCAGAGAGCAATATACCCTCTCCATCTCCTTAATTATTTTTTCTTAGAATGTTGAAGTCTTAAATATTCGGGGTATAGGGGTATTGGGTTGATGGTCTTGGTAGCTTTCAGGTGATGAAAATCTTGAAACAGAGTCATTTTTTTCAGGTGCACACAAAGGGCCATAATTATTATACCAATTTTAATGGTGTAATTAATATCTATTCATATGTAGAGTTCAGCAGCCAGAAAACAAAGACTAGGTAGAGTTTTAGGAGAGTGAAAGGTCAAAATTCTTAAAAAGCTTGTTTGGTTCCATAATCAAGTCCACAGTTTGCAGTGTCCTAAAATGACCGTAGTGCTGATGCTTTGACTTCAAATTTGGAGAGACAGTTGTTTGTGTTTTGGTTTAAATTTTGCTGTCAAAATACAAGGATCACAGCATAAGGCTGCTGTGAGAAATTTCCTTTTCAGGAGGTTGGGCAGCCATACAAAGAAGTTTATGTGTCTGGTGGGAAAACATCGTATTATAACCCCATCTAGTGGCAGATTATAGGTAGTGCAGCAGAAAAAAGAAAATCCTTTCATTTTTGGACCAGGAGGAAAAGTAAAGGAGTCAGGAAAATGTGTGTGCTTGCACCTGCTTTGAGGATGTTCTGAAAATTCTGGACCCTCATTTTGAGTTCGTCCTTCAAACTGCAGTGCCCTCATTCAGCAACTAAAGGTCAGTCATGAAACAAAAATACAGAATGGCTGAGTGATAGACCAAAAATCATACAGATATTTATTAGCTTAATGTTGATACATGACACATGTATTTAAGATATAACAGCTGGTTGAAATAGTACCAGATTGATAAACTTTGATATTTTGTATGAATCAAACAATACTGATCCTCTGATATCATGGCAACAAACATAATAGCCATGGATACCTGCTAATGTGTTTGTTTTATTTTTTATTTTTTTATTTTTAACCATATAATATTGCTTAGAAACTTGTGCACACTGTCTAAGTTATACAAAAACATATGCAACATCTATAAAGATAGTTAAAATGTTCTGTACTCATAGATAGCATGTCAATGAAGTTGAAACCATAATGATTTTAATGATCAGTGGTATCAAAACATACTGAAACTGAATGATGATTAGTCATATTTTTAGAGAGAAAGAGAGTAACGTCTGAACTGAAAACATTCTTTGGAAACATTTGGAAAAGTGAATGGAGTTGCCAAAGTGTTTGTTTCAAAACATTGGCTCAGTTCAGACAATGTGTAGGAAATGTACTCCCTTTTTATGATTATGAAAAATGCCCCTTACATAAAATGAATGCTAATTATCAGTTTACCCCATACACTTAAAAATATAATTGTTAGTATGCATATGACAGTTAGTGGTTTCCAGTGTAATGAATACTTTTACTGATCAATAGGCCTGAAGTCCTCAGAATGGAATCTGAGAATGTGCTCCATCAGCTGGTTGAGCTGGGGGCTTACTCTAAATCTATACCAATCTAATGTGGGCTGTCAGTGCATTCAGTGTGACTTTCCGGTCAAGAGTTAAGTAGAGGTTGACGATTTTATAAAGATGTAGAGTATTAAAAGCAAACTAATGAACATTGATTGTTGATATTAATGCCCAAATGGGACAAAAAAAGTCTATTTTCCTTGTTATGGTGGTTTAATGTAAGAGGTACAGTTTAAAGCAGCAATAGCATTACAGGTTAAGACAAACGTGTAAGCAGGTGATCATCAACTGGTGGCCCTAGGGCTACATCAGGCCCCTGGGCTCCCCATCCAGCCCCCAGCATTTTAATGAATCCACAAAAGGTAAGGAGTAACTTATTGTGGTTTGGAGGGTAACTTTTTTGTTAAACCCCCATAGCTGTTAAAGCAACACCAAAAACAATTGAGATTGAACCTTTTTTTTTTAACTGGGGATGGCTTCATCACGTTTGGTATGTTTTACTGTAATCCAACTGTCAGCCATTAATAAAGAAAATTAAACCAGTGGTATGGGTATTTAAGAGCTGTATCCAATAATGGACAATATTATAGCCAAGGGAATATTTCTGATGCTGGCAGCAGTGTGTGACTGATCTCACTTTAAAAACAAAAAAACATTTCATAATATTGTGTTATATGATTATCAGACAAAAGTATTTCCATCATTTTTTTTTATTTCAAAATCTGTCAAGTAAAAAAATGAACCCTCTTATAAATGTAGTTTGTATGTATTGGTAATTGCATGATGAGATTGCATAAGAACAAGGTCTGTTGTTGGTAACCTTTTCAGCAAATATAAGAGATGGACAACTGGTGGGCATGGGCCTCATGCAGCTGTGCCACCCAATGCTGATATAGTGAATTTCAGTATACATTTATAAACTGTAAGTGATGATTATTTGGAAATTAAGAGTATCCCACTGTCTGTAACAATTTGTTCCTAGTCAGTGAGCATGAGATTGTGGCCCTCACTTACCAAAGTACCCATCTTTGATCTATAATACATTTGCTCTGAAGCCACTTACCATGCAGGTCCCATCCAAGTGAGACTCGTGTGTCTGCTTATCTTGTCCTCTCCTTCTTCATCTGATTTAACATTTTATTCATTCATTTTTCTGGCTGTACACATACACACAAAGAAAGGAAAAAAAAATCACAAACACTAACAGAAGTTGAACAACAAGAAGAAGAGGCAGGATTCACAGGCTGGAAATTCCAATTGTTTATTTTTCTACTTTTTTGTGACTACAGAAATGTTGAAACATCTGAACACTGAAAAAAGCCGGATGACATCATCACTTGCTTCTCAATTTTCTTTCCTTTTTTCATTTGCTTAGCAATCACAACAGATGATATTGCACGGCACTGAAAACGCAGTTGCAAAGCCTGAAAACAGCAATGACAAATCAAGTCATGAGACATGGACTCTCTGGCACACAAGCACACACACTATCACCCACACACTCACTCCAACACACACACATATACTGAAACTAAAGAAGCATCATGAGTGAAGAAGGTCAAAAAGAAAAAGATCAAGTATGACAGAGCACAAGGCAGACAAGAGCAATGAGATTTCATTTTGAAAATGCAAGTGCAAGATGAACTACGACTATGTAATCCTAAATGTTTATGACAACAAATCTGCTTGTTTATCAAAACCCTTCAAGCATCTTTGTGTATGAAGAGCTGGAGGACACCCCTCTGCGGGCGAGAAACTAGTTCTCCAGCGTTAGAGATCCAGATGATTGTCTTAGGCGCCGCAGTATTGTAATGAGACTTGTAGCCAAGCTACCCATCATATGGGAACTCCTTAGGGTCAAAATAAATAAATAATAGAACATGTAAGAATGGGTAAACAGTAGATCCACAATACATCATACACTCGCCTCTCTACTACAGGCCCTTGTTTTGTTATGTAAGCACCTGTTGTATGCTAAAAATAACCTCCCACACTCAATGACATAATGACTGCATAACATGCTGATGTTTTCTAACACAGTGGTTCTCAACTGGACCAGGCTCAGGACCCATCAACCCCCCCCCCCCCCCCAATTATTATGAAAATGTTCAACTACTTAGACTCATTAATTTACGCCAAAGGTGATGTTAGGCCTCAGCAGCCTCTGAAATATTCATTGCAGAGGGGTGTGTATTCCACTAGGTGTTTCAGCTTTTCAGAATCATCGCAATATTCTACACTTAATTTTTAAACTACCATGTTAAATAATATGTGGCAGTAATCAATACAACACACAATGAAATAAATGTCATTTACTGTCAGTGATCTGACATTTGATTCACTTTGGTAAGTGTAGTGATTTAACAATATGGAGATGGGTTGTTACATGGAAGAGCTCTGCATTCAAAAACACGTTGGTATATCATATTTGTATTAAAAGATGGCTGAAAATTAGCAGAATTTCTCACTTTACTGTCTTGAAGATAATGTAAAAGCAGTAATTCAGTAATAATAACACCTTTCAAACTGAATAGTTAAGCAAAATTGGCATATTCTACCAAAAAAAAATAAACTAGCCACCATGTGGTGGAAAAGTCCACATATCACTATTTTTCTTGATAATGAATAATCTCACATGTAAAAAGTTAATTCCTGTATTTCCAGCACAATCAGATATTTTAGTAAAAGGGGTAAAAGCTTGCAAGATTTTTTCTTCAGGAGCTGAACATCCCTAAACCTCTGATCCTGAAATCAGCCCTGATGATAAGTTCAGAATTGCAGTTTGAACTTTATATTGAACCAAAAACATTTTAAAAGCATCATTACAGAAGACTTGGAAGGAGATGTACACATACATTTTACTCCTGTTCCTGTGACAGCATAAATGTGGGTTGTTTTCTGGGATATTCAGAATTTTCACACTTTATCTCAGCAAAACCAGCTTTTAGATAACAAAGTTAGTTAAGATAAATAAGTCATGATCTTGAGAAAACAATCATAATTTACCTGTTATCATAGCAAAAGCATAGACTGAAAAATACCACAATAATAAGTCCACTTACTTTCAGGGGTTCAGGGAGCCATATAGAGGGGTTACTCAAGGGGGCTTTTAAGTACAACCTGAAGCAGCTGCCATGTTGAACACATTGTTTTGTACTAACTTTTGGTCATCTGAGTACCAAACAAAGAGGTGGAGCTGAGGCAGACCTCATCCCCCCTAACAAACTGCTACACTGTACTGACTTACAGAAATATACACCATGCGCCTCATTACGTAAAACTTAAATTCGTAACAAAATCAAAGTGAGTGATTTCCAGAAAATCAGGCCACTCAAGAACTTGATCCTGGAGATTCATGCCTCATCATTCAAATATTTGATTTTGGCATCCCTAGAAACCCCTCCACTTCAGCCCTGCTCAGAACAGGCTGTTGTACTGTAAATCAACATTAGCTATGTCTGACCATACTCTCTCAAGACGAGGATGTGGCTTTGGCTGTCCAGTGCTGTGCTCTAATAGTTACTGTGGATACACAGAAAAGCCTAGATGTGTCCCTTTCACTAGAGTCAGCCATGGATGGAACAAACACCTGGTTCAGGAAGAGTCTCCTACTACTGAAGGTGGCATAACCCTTAATGAAATCATTAGGGGAAATTTTAAAAAAAAAAGTGTTTGAGCAAACATTTTCTGAAAGGAAGAGCAAGCAACAAATGGAGTGGAGGGATTCTTCTCATTTTGGGTATGTTTATGTGTGTAGAGAGAGGTGGGGGTGAGGTTAGACAGGCCATTGACACATTTTTTTTGTGTGATAAACATTAAAATGTGTATTTTGCATAATGTGTGACCTTCAAACTAGGCTGTTAACATGCTACTTCCCACTGGTTTAACATGGGGCATGTTTGTTCCTCTGGTGCCCCTGCAGTAAGCCTTGAGTGGCCTTCATTTTCATCACTGGTCATCGCCACTTGGGCATAATGTAAATAAATGCATGTCCAGTTAGATCATCTGTACATCACAAACTAGCTCTTTAACCCACTCTTGGTCCTGAACCACAAGTTGAGAACCATGTATTACAGTGAGTTAGGCCTCTGACAACCAGAGGAAGTCACTCTTACTGTTGCAGTATGCATCAATCAGCCACTCACACGCACACACACCACCAGCCACAATTTTAAAGCAAAAGAGGAGCATTAATTTAAAGAAATACACGATTGCACTCACACATAAATAAGAAATGAGCAAACCAGGCTGTCTGTTCGCATACACACTCACACACTGATTCCTTGTTAAGGTTCTTTGCAGTTTTATTAGACTTTGCTCATGGTCATTACATGAGTATGTACCAAAAGAACAGATACTAGGTGGAGCGAGGCTGCAGTGCAACGGCTATAAAAACAGACCCAGCTCCGTAGCACCACCCCTGGCAGACCGGCTGCCCGGCCTCGCCTCCACCCTCACTCAGTGCATGAGACAGCAAAGTAAGCGGGACTTGCAGCCCTCAATTTTTTTTTTTGTTTCTTCAGATGTTTCAGATTGTACATTGAACAGGAGATTCCCCACATGGTTGAGTACGCTTGTCTACACAGCCCGTACGCCTTCTACATTCTATACCCGTGCGAATGGCAAATCAAAAACTCAACAAGTCTACCTCACAAATGCCAGTGCTTTTCAACTTTATACATATTTTTTGTCCAATTTTTGGTTTGTTTTAAAAATCTTTGGATGTGCAGTAATACCCATAAAATAACTGTTTTTCTTAAAAAATCAAAACAATAGAAAAACACGCACAAACATACACACTGCTTTTTGCCAGCTGTTCAACAAAGTAGCTCCTGTATAACTTTGTCTGCGTTGGCAAATCAACTGTCTGGGTTTCTGGCAGTGTTTAAAACACATTGAAATGCCGGCTAGGATTCAGCTGAAGAAGAATACAAACTACTCCTTTGTTATACCTAAGCGTGGGAAGTAAGGCTGTAACATAAAACTGTCTTTTTTCTTTGATTTTCTTCCAAAAAACCTACTATATACAAATCTAGAATTTCTACAAATGGATAAATTAAAAGCAGTGGTTAACCATTACAAAAATGTAATTAAATTAAATTCACAACACAGAAGAAGGGAAAAGGGAAAGTATGAACACAATATCACAGCAGTTGGTTTTACCCTGTAAAAGCAATAGTCTACCATCATAATATTGGCATAACCCAATGTCTGATAAAAAATACGATTCTCCCTCCATCCTTTAAGTTTCATACATCAACCCTGAAACTTGTCCTCCGCGACTTTAAACAGAGCACTTCTGCTAAAAAACAAAACAAAACTTCGAAATAGATAATCATACAGCTTTTTTTGAAGTAACAAGAACAGTTACCATAAGAGTGGAGTTCTGCCTAACTCACAGATAGACGTCTCAATGCAGAACTCAAAGGAATTATTACTATGAGGTATTCAGAGACATTGGTAAAGACATGCACGGCCAGAGTGCTGGACCTTAAACACACAGCAGAGAGACAAAGCAGGTAAGGAGGGAGGGAGAGGAGGAGGGTAGAGAGGGAGCGAGAAGAAACAGAGACCTTTGGTTTAATCTGTAGAAGTGGACAACAAAAATTCCTTTGGTATGTTTTCATTGCATGGTTGCGCTGGAGAAAGCACCACGGTGTGATTTCAAAAGAACTAAAGTAGGAAAACAAAATAATTTCCTTGTTTCTTCAGTAGTGGCCCTTCTACAGGCTGAGGTATTCACAGAGTCAAAAGTGAGAGGTCAACAGCGGTTTTACACTTTGGTTCAAGCAAGGCACTCGTCCTGGGAGTTTTTTTTAAGAAAGATTGCAACACGTCTGCTTCTATTTTCAGGAACATGTCTGCCTATAGTTGAGTCAACAAACCTGCCCTTGGCTATGTCAGCTTGTCTGCCTATTGTCATGTAAAGATGTCTGACCTATGCGGTGGATCAATATTCTCATGGATACACACTCAGAGGCAGGGCCGAGAGGAGAGGAACTCCAATAAAAAGACACACAGAATATTTGTCACATTTACAGAGGACATATCATGAAAAACCCTAACTTATTTTTGCATGTTTTTTGCACATATCTTTGGGTATCTACAGTATCTATCAACCCACAAAATGTGAAATAAACCAACCCAGTACTAAAAGCTCAATAAATCTGATGGTCAGTTCAGGAGCTTTGTTCATCGTGACATTGCAGAGAGTCAATAATAACCACCCCTCACATGGTCTCATGACCATAGAAACACACTGCCATACTCATGTGAGCACATCCCTAGCATGTGGAAGAGAGGGTGAGGTGAAAAGAAGCTCATCTGCATTTTTAGGTAACCTATTTTATTGCTTTTCAGCAATTTTACACTGGTCTCAGATGTCCCCAGGAAACATTTTTGAAGTTTCTTGCATAAACTTTTACTAAGATATTTGATATATATTGATTTAAGCATGCCTACAAACCACTCTGTTTCAGCTAGGCTCAAAAAAGGCTATTTTTCTGTAAATCCTCATATACCGTGTCTGACCATGCCTGTCTCAATAAGTAGACATGGCTTTGGCTTTCCAGTGCTGTGCTTTATTGTTTACTATGGCTGGACAGAAACACCTAGACATGATTCTTCCACTGGAGCCGCTTGTGGGCCAAACAAACACCTGGCTCAGGGAGTGTCATATCCCCTATGACATTATAGGGGAAAACAGTCAAATGGACTGTTAGAGCACAAAATTGGAAATTGGAGAAAGTACCAGAGGTAATGGAGGGACTTTTCTCACATTGAAGGGTTTGTAGACAGGCCATGGACACACACTTCTGTATAAAAACCATTAAAAAATGAATATCTCTGAATATGGGACTAAAGATACAAGAGATGGAAACTGATTCCAGTGCCATTATATATTCATCTTATCAGTCCAATTCTTTAATGATTTTCTAAATGTTTGCTGTAGATTTCCTGTTTTGAAAAAGTAGGCCTAAACAAGGTTTCTTAGTCAACAATGTCAAAAAAAAACACTTGTTATTTTTAATATAGTGCTGAGTTGACAAATTTCTCAGCAAGCTGCTGGTGTTTCCACCCTTGTATGTTGTGCTGTCATCTAGTGAAAATTTAGCCAGTGGAAGTCTTTGATAATGAAATCATGAAGTCAAAACAAAATGATATCAGTGCATCAAACAAGTCTGATTTGATTCTCAACCGGAGCCAGTTCTCCATTCCCATCTCAAAGGGACGGACAACAAAACAGACCAATCTGAGAAAGCTGTTCAGATCTGGTTTATACGGGGTTATAAACCTCCTCTAATAATTTATCTTTTCAGAAGTTACATTAAGACCAGTGGGGACTTTCAAAAGGTGTAAAAGTGTTACGATATGTCTCCTGAAAACAATTTTTCAGAAATCTATTTGAAACCAAAATAAAACAGTCAATACTCATAGGATAGTTCATGTAAATATGTCTTTTTTCTGCCCGTAAAATGGTAAAAACATATTTTTGCAGCTAACACATCAATCACTGTCCAATGGCTTCTCCCCCGCCCCAGTGAAGCCTCTAGTGTGTATCTATGGCCAGATCAGCGAATCTGCCTATAGCTAGATCAGCATGACTACCTATGGAGCTGTATTTAGAGCACAGATAAAGCAAGAGCACACATAGCAGGGGTGCATGGGGTTGAGTGCATGAGGGAGGGAGAAAAAGAAACGGGAGAGGAAAGAAAGAGAAAGAAGAGACAGAAGGGGGGAGGGGAGACACACAATATCTTTTTAACACCACTCATAGAGGCCGTGCAATGAGAAGAAAAAATCTTTGGTTATCTTTGGTATCATCAAAGTGATAGAAATCACGTATGGAACTTGAGTGAGGTAGCATCTTTGGTTCACACTATAAAACATCAGCAGGTCTTGACACATTTTTTGTCGTCTTTTTGGTTTTTCTTTCAGTGATGAAGAGGCTCTCTCGCTCTCTCTCTTTTTCCGACTCTCTCGCCTCTCCCTCAGCGCTTGTTCTGATGAATGTAGAGCTGCTAACCCGGGTCCACGAGGGGGATGATGGCAGAGGGAGGGGGTGGGGCCAGCTCCATATATTTAATGATAGGCTGCCCTGGGCTGGCCCCGTGTAGTGCTTTCCTCCTAGTGCTGAAATGCATAGCTCACTGGGACAGGCTGGAAGAAAAGGGGTTGGGTTGGGGGGTGGCTGGAGATTGAATACAAGTAGGGTGGGGTGTTTTTGTATTCAGGTGAGACGCTGACATTGCTGTGTTAGTGCCTGAAAGTGATTTGATCATTGATATCATCCCCTCGGCCCAACATCTTTGATGAGGAGGATAAAGTCAAATAGGTACGAAGCGCACAGGGACGATGCACTGATGCTGAATACTTATTATTACACAAAGGCTGTCTGTCTCTGTCACAGTATGAGAGAGACACCTTATGTCTGCATCTTTGCAGAGAAAACTCTCTTCTAAGTAGTTGTGTTGTTGTTTTCAAGCTGCTGGTATTTAGAAAACAACTTGAGCTAAATTTGTGGTAGTTACCTTAACAAATGTGCAGAATGAGCATGTCTCTTAATGATTAAACTTTGTTTTAAGAAGACCTGTTTTAAGATTTATACAGAGTTTTTCAACATTTTTTGCAGATAAAGGCCATCGGATAGAGTTGATAATTGTGGGCTTAGTTTATTTTTCTGATACAAGGACTTAACTGATTCTTTTAAAACAGTGCAGGTAACCAAAAAGATCCTAAATCTGTTTTTTTTTTTTTAAGAAAAAAGTAAATTTGAGTAAGGAGTTCTAATACTTGGGGGTGAGTTAGCATTTTAACACTACCAGTTCCCTTGTCTAAAAGTCCATGGGATTTTTGAAATGGGTTTTCTGGGAAAATTCCCAATATAAGGTCCAAAGAGAACATAAGCCAAAGAGCTTTTAACGTTTGCCAAAAACATGAGCATCTTCTGTTAAAGCATCTAGAGAATGATTGCTGCTGACATGTTCCCAACTTTTTTGCCTTAACTCTGGTTCAGTATTTGATTTTGAGAACTGCTAGAAGATGTTCACAGTCACTAATATCTAACAAAATATAGTCTTCATCCCTGATCCAGCCGTATTCTCTCTTTTAGAGCTCCTGCCACTTTAAGACACCCTTTCTCATGTGGACCCAGTCTGCTCAACTCTGTGGTGACTGGTCAGTTCAGCACTGCTAGGTACCATGCTGTCAACTACTCTAACCTGAGCCAATGGGCTCATTTGAAAAGATAATGTCTGAAAATGAAAACCTGAGGTTTCCTTAGCCTCCTTTTTCCACAAATTTAATTTTCAACAACAAATAAAAAAAACCCACTGAAGGAATCCTTAGGCTTTTTATCAAGGGAACACGAAATGCTAACTTCCAGGTTGGCCTGAAAAATTACTACATCTCTGAACCACTCTTTCATAATAACTCTTGTCTTGGCCAATGCAATAATGCCTCTAATGTCTGTAATATATTGAAGAGCTCACAGAGCAGAGAAGGCAAAGACAGTTAAGCATATTTGGCTCTGACATTACTTAAAAGAACTAAAATAAGGCACCAAAATTGGATTTGGTTTGAAATTATGGTTTGGTAGTAACAGGACAAATTCATACTACTACCAAATCTACCCTGGATTTTGGATCATGTCCCAAAGACAGAATAGCATGCGGGAAAGGGGCCACAGGATGTTTCTGAGCGACAGTCTCTGTCCATGAGATTATGTGGACAAAACAACTGGTTCACCAGTGGCCCAGTAAGGCCTGGATTGAAGTTGTAACTTGAATCCATTAGCTCAGTTCAAGCAGGCATTGATCAGGGAAACATCAATCCAGTCATGAAACATGACCATCCCCCATTTTGCCTGGTTCTGCTTCAGGTTTCTGCCTGTTAGAGGAAGATTTTTCTTGCCACATTTGCTTGTTCATATGTGAATTAATGTTGGTTCTTAGTCAATAATATAACAAAGTTCAGCTTGGACTTGCTCTTTTTGTACGGTGTCATGATGTAACAGTTGTTGTAGGTCTGTAAATAGCAAACTTCTAGGGTTTTACTTTAAAATATATCTATTTGTAAGTAATAAAATCAAGCATAATTCTGTATGTTGTATGAACTTTAAGCAGCACTTTCTCTTCTTTGCAACACCTAACAGTCATTCTTTAGAGGTAATATACTTTTTAGGTTTTGGGTACAAAAAATACTCTTTGGTCAAATTACTTTATAGCTTTATAAGGAAATTATCAAAGATGAATGAGAGGCTTTGGTTTGTAGAAGGCTTTGGTTTCTCTTGCTTGAATTATTCAACGCTTCAGCATGTTGGAAGAAAGCACTACACTGAGGGTTGAGGTTTGAGGGGGCGGTCTTTCTGGTTTGGGATTTTGGTTTTGGGTTAGCAGTCTACACATGAGGCATCTCCCTGTCTGTCTGGAATGCTTGATAGAGAGACAGACAGCAAGACAGACAGTCCATCAACACCCATCCAAACACAACAATCCAGTTGCTCCTGCAGGATCATTTTTGTCTTTAAAGTTGATTGGCCAATCCCACCGGAGCTCCACATTCTGGCTGTTTTTCAAGGGTGTGGACATCTGCAGACCATGCTGCCAACAGGCTGATTAAAACCTCCATCATTAAAACCAACCAATCAGATTAAAGATAAGGATGGTGAATGACAGATTGATACTGGCTGGGGAGGTAAAGTGGGGATATTAAAGCTATAGACCAGTAACAGTGAGTGTGTGTGAGAGGGGGAGGGTAAAATTATCGTCCTTTTGCAGTATGTTACACATAAACGTGTTGCTGAAACAAACATTTCAAAGCAGGTCAAACAAGAAGTCTTTGGTTTGTTTTTTCATCTTTGGATACTATAAATATTAATATAGTACAGGTTTAAGGGCAAAACGTTGCTTCAAGGTCTCTTTAAGTTTCTCTTTGTTTCTCTAAAGTTTTAAAGCTTTTCCACCGAGGTTGAGTCAGTCCATGAGTTGGTCAGATCAGTCCGTCTTCAGGCTTTGGTGCAGGCGTTTGGGCCAGAGTTGACTGAGTGACCGGAGCCGTCGTCCACCCACTTATCCAGGCTCCGGCGACGTGCATTCATAAAGAAGTTGCTGACTGTGGCCAGCTCCAAGCCAAGCTGCTGGGCGATGGTGACCTGCAGCTCTTTGGATGGACGCTTGTTCTCTTTGAAGATGGCATGAAGTGTTCGCCGTTGCACGTCTGTGAACACCAGCCGGGGCTTCTTGGTCATGTTCCCCCGATCGTTCCTGCCGTGGTCCTGTTCCTTACGTTTACATGCTGGGAAGAGTTCAGAGGAGAGAAGGACAGAGAGAGTGAGCCAGTGAGAAAGTACAGGACATCATTTTTAAGGAAGAAAAATATCAATATTAAGCAGTGACGCACAATGTCAGAATTTTTTTTCGGTATCCAAAATACTGACAGTACCAAACTCACTGTAACTGGCACTGAAATTGATAAATGAAAATAAGTGCAAGTATTTTATTTGGATCAAACCATCACTGTTATAAGTATTTTTGCTAGGAACAGTAAAAGCAAGTATCATCTGCCTCTTTAAGACCTTCAAACAGTGATTTAACAACCTGCTGACAGAAAATTTGCATTGGTTTTATGAAACATGATTTTTAATAAAATTGTAATAACTCAACACCTTATTCTGAACTAGAAAAGCACTGAGAGAGCGCAGACCTCCGCCAAGCAGCTTCGGTCCACTTTGGCAAAAATGGTCCTATCTGGCAATGTTAAAGAATCCTTTAAAAAATTCCTGGATCCAGATGGTGATCCGGATCACCCCTAAAATTTAATCAGTTCTTCCATATCCCATTTCCGACAATTCCTGAAAATGTCATCCAAATCCGTTCATAACTTTTCAAGTTATTTTGAACACAAACAAACAGACAGACAGACAGACAGACAGATAAACGCTGGGAAAAACACAACCTCCTTGGTGGAGGTAAGTATAAGGTTATTGTACTGTAAATATTGGCAGAATTGATAATTGGCTTCTGAAGTTTTCATCTGCTGATAACAATCTCATATCATGCATCCCTTTTATTCTGATTATATTCATTTACTGCACCAAGATTTATCTCAGTAGTTACCTAAAATATGTTTATGTAAACCCTTAAAGCAGGATGCCCTGACAAAATCATTACAGGTCATACAACAAGTTGAGTCTTGTGAAATCTCTACATGGAACTATTGACAGGAATTAGCAGCTTTCTAAATCTAATGCAACCATTTTCTCACCATTTGTATAAATGATCGGTGTCATCATACACTAGCCAGTGAACCGTAAGTAAAAATACAAATACCATTTTTGTAAATGCATTTTGACCCAAACTAAGTCTACGATAGGTTGCTTTGGAGCAGAAAAGAAGACCTAAAACAGGAACCTCTGGCTTGTATTAATCTATGTGTTCCCCATAGACAAAGCAGTTTCTCTAACAAACGTAGGGGTACATTGATTCAATTGATCAATTTGAATTTTTGTTGCAGAATATATTTTTTAATCTAGAGCTGACAGAAGACAGAAATACTCTAATTATCAGTCTGCTGTTTAAAATGGTATGGTTTGCTATTTTTTGGCAAAGGCACAATTCTAGGCTTTTATTTGTTGTTTTTTTTATTAGATTAAATAACAATAAGAGAGCTTCATATTATTGGTAATTGAAAACAGTGCAGGATTTAATGTCAGTGTAGACAAGCCTCCCTACATCCAAATTATGTAGCATACCAGTACACTGTCACAAATCAAAATTACAGCACGCTCTGTAAATCCATGGGGGAACTTTAGTTCACTTTTGAAAGCATAATTTGCTTTGAGTAATTTGTGTGTCTTTAACAACTGCATTATTCCTTGTGAAAAAAAAAAGAGATTAAGATTAAAAAATCAAGTTTTGGGTGATAAAATCTGACATTTTATTTTAAACCATATCACTCATCCCTAATTATGATGCCTTTGCTTTTATTAAGAAAATCAACCTGCTGTCTTTGCAGACTAACATATCAATCATTGTGAAAAGCCTAAATGTAAGATAAAGTCTGTTTTTTGCAGTCTGCTGCTAATCCCTTTATTTGACACTTTACTTGCAGCAGCTGTTTCAGACATTTATAGAAACTATGGAGAAATTAAATAACTATAAGCAGATGTTGGTGTTAAGAGACATAACTATTAATTTCAGTCTGTTTCATATACTGCTAAAACTCCTCACAGGACCTTAAAACGCTCCATGGATGCTTATGTTAAAGGTCTTACGAGGAACTCTTTCATTCATGTCAGTTTTGGTGACCCTGGGGTCATGGTAACACCTCTTCTCTTTTTAATATCCATGTTGTTCTGTGCATGTGAAGTGTTTTTAACACTTAAGAACCCCACCTCCTTCTTTCTTTGGGTCAAAGGCCTCTCCTCTTAGAGGGCTAAAACATTTTTTTTTTTTTTTTTTTTTTTAGCAGTGTGAAGGTACTTACTTTGTCTGACACCTACTCCCGGCAACGATTTCTGACCATTGAAGTCACTATCAAAAAATGACTAATCTTTATGCTGATGATCTAATTTGATTCTGTAGGCCATAAAAAGGCGCCAATATTAATTTCAGCTTGTTTTATGACTCAAAAACATCTTTCTGCAGCTTTAAAGAATCTAAACTTGTGATACCAGAAGACAATTCACGCTACTAGTTGTGTTAATAAGTCAAGGAATCAACCAAAGTATGAAATTCCATAATACTACAAAATGAAATTACACCAGACTTAAATCACTAAATCTTCATAAGCTTTAAAGATCAAAGAAAATAAGACAACAAATCCGGGGAGAAGCAATTCTTAAACAGCTACCATGTACGTCCAAACAGCTTGAATAAAAAAGCAGAGGCTGGTTTCACTGTGAAGTTCCCTTCTTCAGTTAAGATTGAATTAATGAGTGAAATCAGCTGCAGCAGTTTGAGAATTGGGGTTGGTCAACTTTGGTTACCATGTCAAATGAATTTGATCCTCACTCCCACAGGGTTATATAACTGCATATTTAAGGACACTTTCAATTTTGAATTTAATAAAAGGAACAAATATCTGTTGTCAGAATGTATTAAACCTTTAGATTTTAAACTTAAAACACAAACTGTAAACATTAATTAACTAATCAAGAAAAAAATCAAAGGTTTAACCAACTTTTTTCCCCAATGCACTAAAGTACAGTATCTGACGACCATTTATAGTTAATTGCAGATTTAGACTTTATCCCTTTGTTTCTATGCAAATGCATTAATTAATCCATGGAAAACAACTTTACAAAGACAACCACAACCAATTATATCACTGATTTCTTGTAAAGAACAAAACACATAGTGGTCATTTACATTTTCAATGTTTTACTGTAGATCTGTTGCATTTTCTATGCATTAACAATTTGATATTTGGAGTCAACTTGCTGGCTGAATGAGGACCATGGATGGCCGGTTGCCCATCCCTGAATCAAATAAAAATAGACCACTGCATTTCTTAAACTTATTTTTGGCACTTTATGTCAAATTGACTGCAAGTTATTTTATGTTGCATCTGGAAAGTTGTTGACAAACTTTGTTTTTCATTCTTGAAAACAACTTCCTTTGGAGATGTTATTTGTCAGGCATGACCTTTACAGACTTATCGTTTTTTTCTTTTAAAGTAATGCAATATCATCTTAAATTAAACCATAAATTAACTCTCTCACATCCTGGGAGGGACCCTCTGTAGAGCTCCACAGACCCCTGAGACCAGAGCGGGAGCTCTGTAACTACTGTATGGAGCTGACAGACTGCAGGCTGTCAGGTAGAATAATGAACGCTGTCCGTGGTGCTGAAAACAAACTGAGCCCTCTGTGGGCCACAGCCCTACAAAACTGAGCCACAGATCACCTAATATTAGAAAGAATAACAGAGGAATCAGTCTAAGGTCAAAACAATCCGCGTTTCAACTAATTCTCTGTTTCAGGCTGACGTTTTTTCTTTATAAACCCTGGCAGGCAGAGACGAGCAAATGTGGGTTCACCTGTGACCAGAGGCCAGTAGGGGGCAGACATGAGCTGTTTGGGCAGTAAGGCCCATCATGGGACCACAGGGGAAATGAGTGAAGGGCTTATTCCAACCACAAAGCAGTTCTAAAATTGGAGCGGATGATTTCTTCAGGACATGGCGCTTGAATAAAAGCATTTAATTACAGGGAACTTCAAACTCAACGACTCATGAAGGAAACCAATTAAACAAGCACATTAAATCAACTCAGAATCTAAAACATAATAAGCAGGAATGTGCCAAAACGATTTTTAGCATACCACAGCACTGCAAAACTTATTTGATAAAAAATATTTTTTTGTATATATTATTTTGCCGTCATTTGTTGAATTTACTAAAGATTTGCAAACCTATTCAAAAGATCACATAGGAGCACTTTTGAAAATAACTATCAATGTGTGTTTTTTCAGCTTTTCAACACCTTCCAGCTTTTGTAAATTAAGTGTTTACACAAAAATATGTACTCTACATAATCATTCACCTCCTAATCATATTAAAACACATTTTGACATGCCATTAAAGCACAGAAAGTTACCCCTGTGAACCATTTGCTTGATCAATATTAGTCTTTTAGTACTTGAACAGCCTTCCAATAACAGCCAGCTTTACATTTTAACCCTTTATTCTGGTTGATCTTTTTGTTTGCAGATTTGCTTTCTTGGTTTTTACTTTTCAAGACTTTTTAATTTTTGACCTGACTGCTAATTATCTTAATTCACTATATTTCTGCCGTTTCTTTGTCTTCTAAGTCAGCTTGGTAACATCTGTTTTAAAGCAGGTACCATATTTAAATAGTTTTTTTTTTACTAGTATGGAATTAGATGGTATTCTGGTTCATTTCCATAAGCTCAATAAAAAAAGGAAAACTTTGTATCCGCCTTTTAACTTCCGACGCAAAGAAGCGGCAGACATCGATCAACTTCAGTGGGACAAACGCACTATGATTTCGTCAGTCTAGTTTAGGCTAACCTGCGCCCATCCCACTGTCTATAACCTCCTTCTCACGCACACTTCATCGACGAAACTCACTTTCCGGTAAGTGTGTGAGGCTCACAGTGCAGCCGTGACAATAAACTGGAGTGTATTGGTGAGTTTGAGCGGCCCGGTGTCTCCACTGCTGCTAAATATTAACAGAAAGCCGCAGCTTCTCATGAAGGAGGGGGCGGCCATAAATCAGCAGTATGTGAAGGCCACGCGGACAGCAGGAGGCTCCACAGAGCGCGAGCCCGGGACAGGAGAAGCACGAGGCCCCGGCCACAGAGAAGAGGAGACGGCAGCTTTCCCAGGACCAGGACCAGGGAGGGGGGGACACAACAACGACCCCGTTATCACACTAATCACACACACACATACACACAGCTGCTGCTCCCGGCTAATCATTACAAACAGACAGATAACTACACACTCACTGCAGCCTGTGACATGGGGCGACGACAGCCTTGCGTTTCATAACCACACAGGGAACAACAAACAGAGCTGCAAAAATTCAACTGATGAGAAAGAAAACGGACTATTTATGCCGTAGGTTTCTTATATGAAGGTAATATTCACTAAGAATTAATTAAAGAATCGTCTCTACAACTGCAACACGTTTACTTCTAAAGCCACAGGCAGGACAAATCCACCATTTTTAAATTAATCTAGTCAATATGTTTTGTGCCATACACACCTCTACTTTGAAATCTATTCCATTTTATCAAGCACATTCAGATGGGTAATTGAATACGTGGGAAAACGAAGGAAAGGCCCGAGATTAATTTCAGAATTCTAAAATCAATAAGTATATCACATCTAGTTCAGAACACGATCACATATCTGGAAAGGACGGATCAATAAAATGGGGCTCAGACAATTATGTTCTAATTAATGTCGTTTTTTTTTACTGCATCTTTTATGTTTTGGATATATTTTATTGGACTTCTCCTAACAGAAGTCTTGAGAATGGTTTCACTTTTAAAGATTTTTTTTTAATTATTTTATTTTGTTGTCGATTTTTACAGGGGCAGCGCACTTTTATATGTAATCCAGATTGATCCAGATTTTTGAACCACACGTTTACATGCATATGTCGTCCCCGCAGGTAAGCAATTTATACAAAGTAGGAAGTGCATGATATACAATACAAGTTCATATGAAAATAGAACTTCATAAGACATCAAAATGAGTCGATAAATATAAAAATGCACCACATAAAACAGCATCATTGGATAAAAAACACAAATATAAAAACTACACCACAAATAAATAGCATGTACCAGGCAAATGCTAGTGATAACAACATTGAGCTGAGTCAAGCCACATCCTCAGTTTAGTTTTAAACACTGCAAAGCTTCAATGTTCAATATTCAGCTTTCAGTATTAGAACAAACAAATAAAGAAAAATGCACAAGAAAAGTCAGGGGAAACATGCATAAGCAGGCCTGAGACGTATATTTACCGCGCAAAACCAGTAAGATATTGACTTCATGTAGGCCTAAATAAAAATCAAATTCTGATCAATATAAATCAATGAGTCTTTAATTTTTTTGGTTGTTCGTAATCGAAAGCTCGGAGAGGCAAACTAAAACTAATCGAAAATAAATTTAGGTTCCAAAAGTTTAATCAATCATTTTTGCTCTCATCAACGAATCACTCAAACGTCGCCCTCTCTAACACACACAATGGTACCAGATGGGAAAACTGAAAAATGAGTCAATTACAATTACACTTACGTGCACACGCGCAAGTATGCCCAACACATGCCTTACACAAAAGCACGCGCACTTTCCTCGCAGTAGCCTCACTTTTCCAAAAGCCAAAAAGCCCACTTGTAGGTCATTGATTACTCATGAACGTTAAAAAAAACCCCCATTGGGTGCCTATGAACGCGCACGTGCAAATGGGGGGGCCTCATTGCGCGCCCTAATTGACTCGTGCTTATACCTCAGGGACAAATTAATACAGGTCTATCAGTTAATTAGAGAGAGCTCAGACAAGTCAGGGCTAGTTTACGACCAAAACATAAACACGCTCTCGATTCCTCGACTTTCATCATAACTAAAACTAAACAATGCAAAACTGCAGATTTACGTCACGTCTGCATTTCGTTTATCACACTCTGAACACGTGCACACACTTTTCCTCTGTCTGTTTACACCATAGGGCAACATCGAAAAGGCTGATCAGTTGCATCTAAACCAAAATAAACACAATCCTAACGATTTCTGGGCCTTGGATCAGCTTACGCACACAGTGTAGCGGTCGATATTTTGAGGTAAAATGACATGAGCACTTCTTTCACACAACCCAAAAATCCGTGTAGAGACAGATAAAGGAGGCGGATTGAGGTCAGGCAGCTATTTTTGTATACGAGCATCAGTGTTGTGAGGCCCTTTTCCACTTTTTTTATGTCTTGTGGTACATGCACACCTGCTGTTAGGGCAAAACTGGAGACTACAAATTTCATTAAACCTGGAGCTGGTGTATGTGGAGAACTATGAAAACAATGCTTTTAATCAATGTAATAATCATTTAGTCTTCAGGGAGTATTTGTCCTGAATGCTACCCGGGTGTGATTTTAGCCTTTATATGTCTGCACTCTAAAATAATAGTATGTAGTCAATATAATTTACTCGTCACTATAAGGCATTTTACAAGGATGGTCTGTGTCCCCCACCCACTCCCCGTTCATTAAAGGGTAGCATTCAGTACTCATGCTCCAGCGTGAGCAACTTCTAATTCTAGCAACACACAGAGAGGATGAAAACAAAAGGGGGCTTTACCGAGGCTTCGCTCACCTGCGAGCCTGAGCGCACTCATGCGCTGGAACTCAGGCTCCTGCAGCCACTTCCACATGCGGCGGAAGGTCTCTCTGCCGGACTTGAGTTTGGACCAGGGCTTGGGGTTCCTCAGCAGGTCGGACAGGGTCCCTTGGGACCTGCACAGCACCCGCTGGGCAAAGATGGCCTGAGGGATGCTGTAGCGCTTCAGCTCCGTGGTGATCCTCTGCGCCACCTCTTTGGTATTCACCTCCTCCATCTGGCCCCCCGTTACACCGCCCCCTCCACCGCCGCCCCCTTGCTGCCCGGGCCCGGAGGCCTGCTCCCGGCTGTTACCCAGCCCCTGGCCGTGTCCCTGCGCCCCGAGGTGGGCGTGCGGGTGGTGGTGGAGGCCGTTGATTTGTACCATGCCCGCCGAGGAGCTCATGTGCTGCTCCGTGTGTCTGCCGAGCATGGCCGGGTGGTGCGCCTCGAACCCGCTGGGAGTGAGCATCTTCTCTCCGGGCATGGCGGCACCGGGGTGAGCGTAAGGGGGGATACCGGCCTGGGTGGTGTGTATGCTGGCCAGACCGGAGCCGGACAGCGGGGAGAGACTCTGTCCCATGCAGGGGTCCTTGTGATGATATGCGGGGTACAGACTGTTCATGGGCGCCAAACTCCGGTCCTCGCGCATCAACGTGAAGCTGCCGCTGACGTTACCGGGGATCCTCTGGTGGGGGTGATGGTGAGGATGATGGGGATGGTGGTGGTGATGATGGGGAGGAAACTTGTCGGACACGGTGGAGATGGGGGGTAAGGGCTGCAGGGGGGTGAGGGTGGTGTAGGTGCTGCTTGCACTCATGCCAGGGGGGGCTTCGCACATGCTGATGGCTGGGTGCAGATGTCCGTGGTGATAGTCTCCGCTGTCCAGCAGGGTCGCCATGCCCATAGCGCGGTGGCTGAGACCCCGGGGCCCCGGACGGGAATGTGGACTGTGGCCGCTCAGGAGCTCTCCGTGACCTGACACGGACTCATGGCTCACTCCGTGCAGGTCGCCAATATTCTCCATCGACAGCTGTGCGTTCATGATTCGGGCAGCGCTGTGGACCAACCATCTATCTGACCTGCTGCAGGTAGCTGATGTCCAGAAGTCCTCACGTGCAGTAAAGTTCAGTTCTCTATTGTTGCTGTTTTATCCTCTCGCAGCAGCCTGCTGCCTGTCCTGATATTCTTTGATTCTCTGTTTTCCTCAGAAGCTGTTTTGAAGAACGGAAACTCCCTCTCTCGAGTCCTTATTTTCTTGATTTATTTTTTGTTGTTTAAAAATTTTTCTTCCTCGCTTTATAATTCAAGCCCCCCCACCGCCAACCAGCTGTCCTCGCGCTCCGGTCGGGTGCCGCGCCATCTCTCTAGTTGTGTGTCTCAAGCCCCTCTTCCACCGCAGCACAGACCACCATCTGCACATGCGCACTGCAAACACACATCTCCTCCCATGCTCTCTCTCTTTTCTCTCTCTCTCTCTCTCTCTCTCGCTGTCAGACACGCGCGCGCACACACCGCCCCGCTGCTGTGACGTCAGCTACCTTATTAAGGAAGGGAGGTATCAAACCACCTGCTAAAAGCTGCTCTGTCCGATAATCCCAATTCACCATAGGCTCAAAATTGTTTACATTTACAAAAGATAAATTTTTATTTAACCCCAACAACATACAAGAGTAAAATACGTCATTCTGTGCTTCATTGTTGATTAAAATGATGCAGAAAACGCCTGCTTCATTAGAGGTTTAATGAGGCTTTATCTTCAGTCCTCCTTAAAGTATTATGCACAAATGAAGTAAACTTCCGGGTTCATTTGGAGTTGATTTTTAACCAGTGAGGTCTTGGTTTCAAAACATTTCAACCCCCAAATAAAAACACACTGATTCTTCTCAGTTAAACAATGAATATTAGCAACCCTTCAATGTTAATTGACGGCTCCTCCCAAAGTGACATAATTTGTATTCATACTTATGTATTTGGCCTATGATTACCTAAAGCGCACCCCTCCCTCCAAATATGTGGCGGTTTAAACAAACGAAGGAGACTGTAGTACCTTCTCTTTTGATAGAAAAAGATGAACAGATGTGTCTATTGTTCAACCATTAGGCTTAACGAACCAAGCCCAGCACTTGTGTGTGTGCATGTGTGCGAGTGTGCCATATAAGCATAAACACACAGACCACACATTATAATTATGTTAAAGAACATTTACAGACTTTAAGGTGACATAAATAAAATAAAACACCATCAAGTCATTGATTGAATTATAACAGCTTTTATTCTGTAGTCAGAGGAAACAAAATCACACCTCAAAGCCCATACAGATACAGCCACATTATGACAGTCCAGGAGGAAATGACATGCTGACACATTACATGTCCGCTCTCCCGGTGTTGTTGTTGTAATGCATTATTCTGTACGCAGGATAAAAAGCCGCCGGGCCCCTGCCTCCATGTCAGGGGGCCGTTTATCCTGATAGAGCGGTATTACAGGGCGTCCTCAGCCGGCCGAGGTGACAGCTTGCAGCGGTCAGTGTCCTGCTGGACCCCCCGCTGAATGAGGGGACATGTCAAAGGTGACGCTTCAAGACTCCCAAAGCTAACATCTGCGGGGGGAACAGATTAACCTTTCAGACTTTTCCCTGTCCTGGACCTGCTATGGGGGCCCCGCATCTGTCAGGGTCCCCACAATGGCCTCTCAGCGCTCGGTTGAACGAGTTGAATAAAAGAAAAGAAAAAAAAAGAGAAGAAGTTAAACTGTCTCTGATGTGAAGTCAATGTCAACGGCGTGTGTGTGACGTGTGTCGAGACAAAGGGACACTAATTCCTCCAAGTGTGGCTGTCCAAGCGTGCAGTCCATACGCGCATAATGGACTTCAGAGGCAGACACCAGGAAAACAAAAACACCCTGATAAACAAGTTCATCAATAATCAAGGCGAGCGGGAATGATTAATTCATTAAATTATTATGGTTTTCTTTTTGTGACTTTATTCCTGCTGGAGCTAAATTACTGGATGTAGTCTATTACGTGGGCATTTATTTTTTCGATTTTTTCCTCTATTTTTAAGAGCACATTGTCTAATCAATCTGAAACGTTACTTGCATTATTACCAGCTGTAAAGTCCATCTATCTATCTATCTAGGCTTGTTTTTGTTGTTTACATCAGATACAGTTCATATCATATGAAAATATATGACTAATAAATAAAACAAATAAATTTTCCCTAATAAATAAATGTGTTCTTTATTTTGTAGCATGCTTTGAATCAACAATCTATCTTTTTGAAAACTATATCAATCGATCCATTTAACACATTTTTACTTCGAAACATGCTCCGCTCATCGATATGTCTTTCTTGATTTTATTGTGAAATACAATCGATCCATCTATCCATTTACATTTTTATTTTGAAACCCTTTCAATCAGTTAATCTGATTTTTATTTTTATTTTTAAATATGCGTAAACCATTTGTCTTTATTTCCATTTTATTTTGTAAAATACACTATCTATCCTCCTAGACGTTTGTTTATTTTTGATATATGCTCTGGCTTTCTATTATAATTTTAAACCTGATATATGCTCTATCCATCACATCCTCTATTTCATCACAGTGATACTTAAACGATAATATTAGAAACAAACTTCCTCTTTGAAACTTGATACTTTATCTATTACAAATCAAAATTCAAAGAGGAAGGGTTTTTTTCTGATAATATGGTTATAGTATCAGATAGTCTATCTATCTATCTATCTATCTATCTATCTATCTATCTATCTATCTAACACCGAGAAAACGTTTAGAATATTCAGAAAAATAAATACCCTGCCAGATCTTTAATTTTAAAAATGCATTTATTTACACTTATGCTATTACAAGAAAATATCTTAATCACAGTGAAACCTTAACTATATCAGAGATTGTCTTTGAACTTTTATTTTGAAACATTACACATCCATCTACCTATCTATCTATAATTTACTTTTGAAATTTGCTCTCATGGCAAAACGAACTATATCGCTGTAAAACTTTCACCATATTTCCAGAGAATAAAACTCTGGATATAGAACTTTTATTTTGTGACATGCTCCGAGTTCATGGCGTTTTTATTTTGTTGCCCGCCCGCGCTCATACACAAATGACATGCAGAAAGACAGAGAAGTATTAAAGGCCAAGGTCTGGCCTTGCATGGCAGCAAAGCTCATCCACACATTCTCATGCGGATCGATATGCTGCTGCCATGTCTGCACGACCTGAGCTCCAGTGTGTTTATGCGCGCTGGCTCTGTGACCATTGTGCAGAGACAGGGCCTGCGTGGCCCTACAAGCCGCTGACATTTGCTTTGAGAGAGTATAAGGGCCACATATTCTCCCTTAGCACCTCAAAGGGAGGATACAAGTCAATTTAATAAGGATAAAGGGCTCACAGAGAAAAAGTAGCGTCCACGGTATCCAAACATATATAGACGAATATATGCAGAATGTGGAAAAAATAAAAAGTTAAGTGTGAACCAGAGCAAAAGTGAGCTAAGGGCACCTGCATGCACTGTGTCAATGACTTACAGGTTTCACACTGATTATTAATCTGGGTTATCTTTCCAGTGAGGCTCACGGCAGCCGAGCAGGAACAATCTGCAGCCTTGCGCACACGCAGGGCCGTGGATCAATATTTCTGCAGCTCTGCAAAGTGACACAGCGATGCAAGCGTTATAGATGTTCAAAATGACAATTACTGCCTGTTTAGGAATAAGCCTTTTGCTAAATGGCATCTGGTGAAACTAAACTTTTATAAATGAGGCTACTTGACTTTGGCCTCTGTGCTCGTTTATGGCGGAGGGATCGGTTTGATATAGGGGCGCATATATGCTGAAAGTGAATTAGCCTTTAGAGAATAAATCTCATTGCTCTTGTTAAATCCTTTTGAAGCCATAAACTAATTTTATGGTTCACCTTTAAGGCTCGAGCACCATAAATATTGCTGCTCTGCGAATTTATTTTATGAAATATCATCAAACCCTCGCAGAAAACTATAGACAGAAGAGCAAAATAGAGATTTGTTTAAGGCTGAACTACCTTCAAGGATATGAGATTATTCGCTCTTTTTATATGCTATATTGTGCATTGTGGTGTTTGTGGCTGCATGGCCTTTACAGCATATCTGAAGTAAAGAGAGGCCTTGAAAACACAGCAGAGCGAGCAAATCAATACTGAATAAAATTATAATTCCAGGAGGAATCCAGGCGAAGGCCTTTGATTTGGTAGAATAAACACACTTTAAAAATATATATATATATACATTCATATGTATAGAATTTGCTTTCGCAGTTGCAGTTCAGACGTAGAAATAAAAATGCTTCACAAAATGCTTTAACAAAAACACAGGTTTATTCAAAAAAATATTTTTCCTATGAGATTTTATTTAAATTTACAGACTAAAATTATGATAGTATTAAAGCTGTGCAGACGACTCTTTTAAAGTGTTCCTTTATTCTAAGTCAACTGTAAGCAGTAATAATAAATACCATTGTGACATTACTGAGAAGCAGTTAGCAGGCGATAATCCGAGATTACATTTGGAGCTAAAGAGAGATGATCTTCTGTTTAAGCTGCTACAGTTTTAAATCCTCGTTTAAAGCTTCTAAGACAAACTGCTTTGACTTCTCTGAGTCCAAACATCCCTGATCAGACACCATCAAACACCACACCTTTAATATCAGAACCGTCGAGAATTGTTCAACTTCATCGAGGAATTTCTTTCTTTCTTTTTCTTTCTTTCTTTTTAAATGTTCTCTTATTAACAGAATGCCTTCATGGCCGAGCAGCAGATGCTGGACCTGCTGCCTTGCTCAGGGGTAAATCAACGTCCTCTTCTCTCGCGTTATTCCGCGTCACTTGCTCTGATTCGTGCGCTCATGTGAGATTAATAAGGCACCACTTTACATGAAGGTGTCCATATGCCGCCCAATTACTGCCTGTAACTTTGGACAGACTCCAATTATGACAACAAAACCGTGTCAACGATAGCCAAACCAACAGGCAGCCGCACTCTGCAGCCAATGAATGTGAACTTTGCATGACTTCTACGCTCAAACTCTGCCTGTATTTGTTTAAGCCTACATATCTGTGGGGAAAACCCCATAGGAACTCTGCCTTTATTTACAGCAGCCCACTTCTCTTGCCCATATTCAAGCACAATTAAATACAAGAATATTTTGATTACTTTACCACGGGTAATTTGCATTTCAATTATTTTTGTACGGATCTTGAATAAAGTGGTAAGCTTCATTTACCCAAATAACTGCCTGTCACTGACAGACATTTTTTACACTCTTTTGGACGCAGGTGTACTAATAAATCACAGCAGTGTTACTCAATACTTGCCAAAAGAAATGATTCTTCTTTCATCAACTTTCTTAGGGGAAATTTAGGCCTTGAAAACTTTAACAAAAATACTTTCCAGCTTTGTGTGAATCGTATTTTAAATCTAACAAGAGGAGGGTGGGGCTGCCTATGACAGAGCTGACATCTTTGAAGTAAATTTATTATCGTTATTCAAAAATTCACTCGAACCATCTTAATGGAAAAAAACACTTTGGTTGATTTTTTTTATTTTAATTTAAGAATGAAACAATATAGCTCATACCGTATGAGCTCACCTAAACAAAAATCCATTATCAGCTATGGCCAATGTAATGTTAATGCAAACATATGGGACCTGTTATTAATTTAAAAAAGGTAACTTTTGGCTTTTAGATACCACAGCTTGAATCTGCACACATAGAAAGGGGCCTGTGATAAAGCTGTAAGCACATTAAGTGGTGTCAGAGCGAAAATGTTGCAGATATTTGGAGTAGAAAACGATTTATCAATTCAGCATCCAGGTTGACGAAGCATATACAGACGCAAGCATGTATTATTAATCTAAAGGAACCTTTAGCCTTGTTAACCCGCATTAAGGACGCCACAGATGCTAAATGCTGTAGTATCAAAACTGCTTCTAATGAAGCTGAATGTCACGTTCAGACAATGGGCTTATACACTGGTGTCAGTGTGAAAATATTACAGTTTACCCTGTGCCAATATGCAGGTATTTCATTGGAAAACCTGACGTTTAATCCAACCCCATCTACAAATTATTTGATGTTAATGCAAACAGGTATGATCACCCTTAATTTAGATGCCACAGGTTGAATAAAATAATATGTGGAAAATCAATAAGTGATGTGTTAAAATGACGCCTGGAGCTGCAGTATTATCGCTGCCCATGATGGAGCTGAATAAGTTACTTTAAGAACAAAGTGTTTTCACATCAAATGGTGTCAGTCTGCAAAAGTCGCAGGTTAACTCATACAATTAAGCAAATAGACCTATTCCTCCTGAATACCTGAGGCTTAGTTCAACCTCATTTCTGCATCATTTAATGATAATGCAAGCATGTATTACTCATTCAAAGGTAACTTTCAGTAACTCGGATTTAAGATGCCAGTTTGAATCCACAACGGAATAAATACAGTAAATCAATAAGTAATGCGTTAGTTAAATTTAAGGCTGTCATTATAACCGCCTGTGACAAAACTGAATGTATACTTATCATAGCAATATGTGTGCTCATGAACCGGCGTCAGAGTGCAGATATGCAGAATAAGTCGTGCCTTTTTGCAGTATTTCCTGTGAAAACCTAATACTTCATTGAGCTTTACATGGAATATTTAATGTTAACAAAAACATGTAGCCTGCTGACCTTTAGTAACCCTGGATTTTGATTCCACAATGCAATGAAATGCAGAAAATCAATAAGTAATGCGTTAAAATACGCCTCGAGGTGCAGTATTACACTATTAGGCTTTAAGTCGAGTCATCATGGAAAAGTGTTTGCTCATAAAATGGTGTCAGTGTGCAAATAGGTTGACTGCACAATTGAGAAGACATTTCCGGTGAAAACGTTCTGCTTAACTCAATTCTTGCTCTGATTTATTTAACGTTAATACAAGAATTGCATTATAAAGCCGTATTTTAGATGCAACAGCCAAATCACAAGGCGCAATATAATGCAGCAAACCAGTGAACAATGCTTTAACATGATGCCTGATGCTGCAGTATCATAACCATTATAACATATGAGCAAAGTGTTTTCTCATAAAGTGGTGTCAGTGTGCAAAGATTGGACTAGTGCCTTCGTGCAGATTTTGGGGTGAAAACCAACTGCTAAATCAAAATTAACTTTGATATTAATGCAATAATATTCATTTGATTTAAAGGTAACGTTGGGCAACCCGGATTTTAGATGCTGCAGCTCGATTTCGCATAATGCCGAATATTAATGAGTAATTTGTTCAAATGACGCCTGAAGCTGTGTTTTTCTAATTGTATTCAAGGAGGCAAAATGGAATGCCAAGTGTACGCTTATAGACTAATGTCAGTGTGCAAATATGGCAGATTAACTAGAGCCATTACGCGTATGATTTAGGAGAAAACCTTTTTCTTCCAATTTTAGCTATGACTTTTTAAAATATAAATAAAAATCTGTATTTTACGCGAATCTTAGATACCACATCTTCATTCCACGATGCAATAATATGCACAAAAACATGTTCTGAATGTGTCCAAAGGGTGCAAAAAGCTAAAGCATAATGCAGCTTTTTATGATGCAACATGTTAAACTATTATCGACGAAGTGTTTGGCCATAAACTGGTGTCAGTGCATGCAGATATTATTAATAATTTGTGTCTTTACGTAGATAAGTCCGGTAAAAATATGTTTTATATGTTTTAATGTAACTTTGAGCCACCCGAATAAGGTGCCACAGCTCGACTCCGTTTGCCAGAAAACAAGTAATACCTCAAAACAGAGTTATCACAGGCAGTGTGTTTGCTTATAAAGTGCTTTCGTTGTGCAAATATAGTTAATTACAAATGCCATTATGCAATGTATCAGGTGGAAACCTGATGCTTCATCCAAAGTCATCTACGCCTTCTTCATGTACCGCGAGCATACTTAATTAATCCAAAGGTAACTTTATGTAACCTCGATTTTAAATGCCACAACTCTGTTTCACGGCAGAATGAATTACAGAAAATCGATAAGTTATGCCTTAAAATGCTTAAAGCCGCCAACCACTTATTATGAGCTGAATGTTAAGTTTTCACGGATAAAGTGCTCATTAAGCGTCAGTGCGTAAAGATCGCAGACTGTGCCACTACGCAGCTATTTCAGGTCGGAAACTGTCGCAGCCGCCGTAACTTGAAGCGCAGGAGCATCCCGCATAATCTGATACTTGGCTTGGATCTCTTTTGTCCACATTTTCTCTCAACAGGGTGCCGCTGTGCAGTTTGTCTGCGTAAAAACTCTTCTTCCTCTGCGCAACACATAAAAACACATGCACGCGCACTGCATGTAGGAAGCACGCACCCACCCACACACACACGCACACGGTCTGACGGTAGCCCTGGACTTTACCGCAGCATCCGTGTGTCTCATACATCTTTAACACCAGCGAAGTGAAACTCTTGAACTCCAACAAAACCAGCTGGTGAGGCTGAGAATCCGTGCGTCTCTCTTCAGCGCGTCTCTCCTGTCCCACCCTCTCCTCTCCTCTCCTCTCCTTTCTTCGTCCTTCCTCCGGCTTACAGCTTCTCCTCGCAGCGGTCACAGTCCTCCCTCCTGCCCGCTGTAAACATCCTCTCAGCCGCTGCACTGTCTCCATTTTCCCCGTTTATAAATCATCCGTCCGGTGCAAAAAGCCTCTTTTCCTCCTCCGTTGCCGGTGCTTCTCTAGCTGCTTTTCTCGATGCAGGCGCATTTGAATAGCTGGCCGGTGTTGTTATGGATCCGTGCGCACTGAAAGGGAATCAGTATGCAAATTGTTTCAGTATCAATCGAAAGGTTCGATCCGCATGAGCGTCAGCCCCTTTGGCACGAGAGGCTCCTGCGCTGCATAAATGTTTATAATGATCCCATATATTAACACATGCGGAGAGAGGAGAAGGGAAAAACAGGGTTGTTTGGATGTTAAATAAAGTATTCTTTTGCAGCACAAATGAATTTTAATTCAAAGATACGAGGGGTGTGAGCAAGACTTTGACAAATGACTTAAATACGTTTAATAAGAGACTCAAAAATAGCCACCGGGATCACCAAAGCACTAGAGCTGCTCCAATATGGCAAAAATAAGAATTGCAATTATTTTAATTGATATTGAGATCATGATTATTAAACACAATGACCCATGAATTTCAATTCCTGGTTAACATTGTTTTAGACACTGACAACACTGTTAACACTCAGAACACTTTGAAAGTGAATTGAATATTATAAATATTGAATATTATCAAATATAACAACATGTACTAATTGATAAGGAAAAATTAGATAAATTGTGCTCTCCATAACCCCGGTTATAAGGAAGCCATGGCTGTCAGTGATATTAGAAGTTGGTCAATTGCCCAGCCCTACAAAGCACCACTGTTCACTGACTGAAATATAAATATAAAACTGGGGGTAGGGCTGCACTGTTTCGGCCAAAATATTATCTAAATTATTTTGGTTAATAATGAGATCACAATGTTCATCACAATGTCTCATTGGCTTGACAACACATTGGCCCTGACATTTTTCAGAGAGAAAAAAAAATGAACCATTGGTGATCAAAAGTTGGTTAGGATCAAATATGAGGTGCGTCATTTGTATGGTTTTATAAATGTTTAATGAATTTTAACAAGCGGACTTTGTTGTCTTTGTATGTGTGTGTGGAGAAGACAAATGAAGGGAGGCAAGTCGAGAATGAGTTGTGGAAAATCATTGATTGTAAAGAATATGCAAAGACAGTTTGATATATTACATTAAAAAGATTAATTTGTGTGAGTGTGTTTATATAAACAGGACAGCCACCAAAAAAGGGTGAAGCTTTGATCAGAACTACATGTTTTTTTTTCCCACTAACTGGATCAATATGCAACACATTGCCTTTAGAACTTAAACTGGATCAACTGGGGTCTTTTTTGATTAATTTTGTATATTTTTGTCACTTTTCATTGTGCAAAATTTAAATGGACTGGTATATTAATACAACAAACATACAAGGCTTAAATATGAGGATGATGCTTTTCAGCATCAAAAATAGTAAAAAGGTGTAGGCTAAAACTTTGGCTTAACATACACACTTGTTTCACATTCAACGTTATATCAGCCCATTACATAAGTTATCAATAGAAAGAATCAGAAATGACACATACAGCCTGTGCTGAACATAGTTTTATATGCTAAAAAATGTCAAATGCATTACACACTCTGGAGTCCATTCATCACTTACATTTCAACATCATCTTGGTCTGAATAATTTCTTTAAATTGTTGTGTGTGCCACACTTTCATTTCTGTTTCTTAACCATAATTGACTCCTTTTACAAAAATTGTGTTAACATTTGTTCTGATATTAGTTCTTGTGAACAGACAAATCCTTCTCACAGTGTGGTACATATACAGTTTGGAAACGTGATGGGGCACTTGTTAATCAGTGAGGTTACTTAAAATCGACCAGCTGAATAAATTTGAGTGCCTCTGGATTTGCTGGCCCTTGACAATCAACTCAATTTTTTTATTTCAACTGTTGAAACAAGAAAATTAGTGGTTAGTGGTTGTTTTTAGTGTTTTCCGTCCTCATGGTAAGTATGTATGGATCAAAAGAATTATTCAATATATGTAGTGAACAAGGTTAAGAACATCTTTCATTTTGTTTAATATTGTGATTGACTTTAATATTTGGGATTTGAAATACTTAACTTGTGGTTTCCAGCACAATCTGTAACCCAGAAAGACTCCCCAAAATTCATCAACAATTTTCCAACAATTTCAGTATTACCTATTATAATTTGTCCCTGATTATTTTGAAATGAAGTTAAACAGCTCCTACTTGAGCTTAGAATAAAGGAACAGAGGACCCTCTATCATGGCTCCTGCTTTCTTTTGTGTATTGATAACATTTGTTTTCTGTATAGTTATACCTTTTTTTCCTTTTTAGCTTTTTTGGTACTGTGTTTGGTGAATTTGTCATCTTTGTCGATCTGTTTTCACTTCTTTAAGCTTCAACAAGGGCAATACCAAAAATACTCCTCCAATTGCAATATAGCCATCATGTATTTAATCATGCAGATTTGTCTCTGATTTTATGTAGTTAGTAACAACATGTGCAGAATACATACTTTATTCTCTTTCTCTGACACATTTTCAGGAGGTACTCCTTGTAAAAACAGCATAGGGTCCATAGAAATACTGATTTATAGTTTTTTCACCATCTCTGCCTTTGTGTCTTCCCAGAATCCCTTAGAATTGGACAGTCTCAAAAAATGTGTGAATGGTCTCTTATGATCCCACATTACTTCCACATTTGAGCTGGTGTCACCCTGACACTACCAACAGGGTTTGCTGTTGAATTTTGATGTATTTCAAAGGTCAATCCAGAGGGACAGGCAATGCAATTATTTCCAGGCTATGAATGCTCTAGCAGGGTTCCTCTACATTAATTAAAAGACTTTAAAAGACCTAAGACAGGGAAAATTAATATAGTTTTATTTCATTGGTAAACAAATTGCAGAAAACACAGATGTTTTCATAGATTATTTTTATGTAAAGTTTAACAGTAGGCTGCCAAATAATGATCTAATAATTGGATATCAAAATGCTTTTCTCTCCCAGGAGAAAGAAAAGTGATGCAGGCTTGAAAGATTATGAGTGTAATAAGCAGAACCTTTTTTATTATTTACTGTATAAGCATTGAGTTGCTGCCACAGTTTTCCATACCGTTTTCTCCGAGGTAGCTCTCAGATAGACCAATACAGCTTTGATAAAGCCGTTCTTAGTCAAAGTGCTTTCTAAAATACAAGGCCTCACAGAAGTGAAGACAAGACCATACAAGGACCTACAGGAGCCCTGCTTTGTGTGTGACAACTGTTTTCCTTCTTCTGTTCCAGTACAAATAAATATTCATTTATAAATATATTTTTCTGACTGTTCTGTAACCATGCAACTATATCATTATTCTTCTCTAAACTAATAAAGAAAAGCATTAGAGACAACACACTCACCCACATGCACATTTATCCATTATAAACTCTAGAGGTCAAGGGTTATAGAAAATACATTTTTGAATGTTCTTTTGATAAAAAAAATGTGTCCATAGCCGGCTAAAACACCCCCAACATGAGAGAAACACCTCTTAATTTTGCCCTGTGGCTAGCATAAAACCATTTAGAAAATGTGTGCTCAACCAGTCCATTTGAAAATGTTCAGCTACTAATGTCATTATGGTATATGCCACCTCCCACAGATGACGGACACTCCACTGGGGTGCCTTTGCTGTACCAGGTGTTTGTGAAGCCACTGAATGGCTGTAATAGAAGGACCATGTCTAGGCATGGCTTCACAGCCACAGTAAACATTAAAGGACAGACCTGGAAAGCCAAAGCCACATTCACTTTGAGAGTAGAGTGTTAAGACTCACATTATAAAGATTTACGGTAAATCACACCATTATACACTAGACTGAAAGCTAAGATCCAACATTTGAGTGGATTTTTTGGCAAGAAGCTTTAAAGATATTAACTGGGGACATCTGGTACCAGTGTAAACTTTTAAAAGGTATTAATGTGGGACTTTGAAGAATAAAGTCTGTAATCAGGGCAATCAGTAATTTTTTTTTGTAGTAATGTGTGTTTACAACAGCGGAGCTGTTAAAAATTCATTTCACTTTTCTTCCTCAAAACATATAATTGGAACCATATCTATATCTTACCAGCAGATAGTAGTTTTTAAAATTGCTAATTTTAAAAGCAGAAATAGAAATAATCACAGATATACACTTTGAATACATTGACTGTACATATTGACAATAAGCTACATTTTAATATATATTCTCATTTTCAATTTAAAAGTATTAGATCCTTAAAAATACAGCATATTTATATCCATTGTTCTAAGTGGTCACTGCCTGCTGAAAGGCAGTACTCTTTATAAGTTACCTGGCTTGACTGTTTCTGATACGATAAAATTTTGCATGTAATGTGCATGTAATCCAATGAAATGACCACCAGATTTTCATAAGTGAATATTGTGAAAAAGAATAAATTCATAATTTATGGCAGAATCCAATGGGAGCTTGCCTCACTTCATGATTCAGACTTTTTTTTTTTTAATCATGGAAAAATTTATCTATTAGTATCTACCAGCTAACAAGATGGATCTTGCATCTTAACATTTACTAATTTGTTACCCTTTATGTTCTGTATTTTTAAAGAGTGTAAACACCTGTCTCAATGTTTAGTTAATGACTGCATGTTAAACTAAAATGATATAGTGAAATTTAATTATATTTGTGCCATAATGTCATCTGAAAGCATATATTTGTTCACTAGATGAGTGCCACAGTTTTAGAAACACTGCAAAAAAAACCCCACCTATATAAAGATGGATAGAGAGCTGAAATAAGGAGGAATACGTGTAAAAATGGGACAGTGGTGGTACAGAGAGGAGAATGGTCAGGAGGAAAATAAACGATGTCAAACACAGATTGGAGTGCACAGGTGAGGACATCAGATCTGTAGATTTGAGAGTTAAGGGAAGTGAAGATGGAGCAAAAGAGAGGCAGGGCAGAGCGAGGTGAAAGGAAAAGCTGTGCTGAGTGCAGCGAGGAGGGGAGTGTGGTCAGGAGGAGATAAAGCACTGAGTCCGTTATCCATCTGTTCCAGGGTTAGAGTTTGACCAGTTGAGGGGGTCAGGGTCGAAGGGTCGGTGACCCCTCAGCCTGAGGGCACAGTGGTCAGTGCGCTTGCAGGTACACACTGAGAATGAGATTATAAGATATAAATAAAGGAGGAAGATGCTTTTGTTGTGCACAGAGAGAACATGCAGCTCATAGAAATAAAGGTTAAGTGTATATATGAATAAAAACCGTAAAAAACTGTGTGGATGTGCTCTGTTTGGTTTAAAATCCCCCAAATACTCTTTTACCTCAATCAAAGGCTATTTTTGTCAAAATCAAACTAAAAAACATATCAACAAAGTTAAAGGCTATTAAACAAACGTTCTGTAAAGATTTGGCTTTTTAAACATTTTCTGTTCAAAGAGTATACAGGATGAAGTAAAAATGTTTATCTCAAAATTCAGTGCATTTCTGTATATAAAAGGTGGGATCCATATTTGTTGCCAGCTTACACAGAACTACATGAGCTCTAGTGGCTTGACATGAAGCCTTAGCTGATTAAAGGTTCCATGGCCTTGTGTGTAGGCCGTTCACATCTTGTCTTGGGTGTCTGTTAATCAAGAATTTGATTTAAGCTAAATTAAAAAAAAAATGAAACATTTCACCTTCGTAGAGGATCACATGGAGCTCTTTTTTCTTCCTCTTTGGAAATAATCAAATTTGAGGGGGCGGGGAGGCTATCATAGTGAGCTCTGCACTGATTGGCTGCCCAAACAATGCCTATTGTGAGAGTGGAGGAGGGATTATGGGCAGCTGAACGAACTTTCAAAACAGTTATAGTTTCTGCTTGTGATGAGCAGAAAACATACATGTAGGTGGAGGCTGTATTGCTATGACATCATAAACCCCAGAAAGAAAAAAAAGAGTGCTTTAAGGGGCATTTTCTTTAAGAGGTATAGGGGATTTCTCTGTGAACTGAGGGTTAATAAATGCTGTCATGTTCCTCTGCTCGCCAAGACCCTTCATCATCATTAATAGAAAAAAATTATTTTGCAGGAAATGGGACCTTTAATTTCTATTGTGATCACTTTCTCCATTACTGTTGATATACGTAGATGTGGATTAGTTGGCCTTAAAACGTAACTACAATGTTTCTGAAGTGCTTTTTAGCTAAGGTGACCAGCTTCACAAGAGTTTTCCTCAACCATAAAACAGCAACATGCATTGGCGCAAATCCTGGGGGGGACGCAGGGAACGTGTCCCCCCTTCCACAAAGTTGCCTCCCCCTCCCCAAAAATCTGGTTCAAATAAGATTTTGCTAGTAGTACAGTAACATGTTTTTATGGTACAATACAAGTAATGCTACTTAAAAAACAAATTGTCAGACAATTTTAACTGTTAAAGATTACAACCCCCCTCCCCTCACAATGGTTTGGTCCAAACTGTTTCTCCCGGCGACCGGCGTAGCTGCTGCAGCAGACCCGTGAACACACAGAGGCAGGCGGACAAAGTGGTGGTGATCGGATGAAGTAAGTGTATTAAAACACAGAATGGTTGATAAGTTGTTTATCACTCCACTTGTTCAACAAGCACAACATGAAAAGCAAAATTTCAACTCCTGTATTCGAAGTCTGTTGGCATGTTTTAAATTAACACAGCATGTAGCTAATAGGGTGTTTATTGTTAAGCTAAAACGAAATGTGCACTGTATGTAGCACATCTTTTCATCTTAGTTTGTAGTGAATCTGTGAATTGTCCAAATGGTGCAGTTCACACCTTCCAACCAATACAACTCTTGGAATTGCTGGTTGAGCATAAACAAACCTGTAGACAGGTAGGACATGGACTAACAAGGAACAATGACTTACAGTTAATGTTTAATATGACTATGCAAGACATTTGAGAAAGTATCAAAACAACACAGCAAAATACAGCATTTATTTTAATGCCCCCCCCCCCCCAAGAATTACTCTCTGAAATTTTACTGTTTATTGTCCCCCCCAACATTGAAGAGGGATTTTCGCCACTGGCAGTATCACTCTTGCTCACTCTTTTTCCCCACTAGCTTCACCTGTTACTGTCCTCTTTTGTCTCTAAGCCTCTTCAATAGTGGACACAGTATGGAGTTGGGCAAACTACCTTTCTTTTCAGCTAATTTGCTTCATGCACATGAGTTTGCACTTGTGCTGTAAAGCAGAATGCTTTTATTGTGAGATGATCATGATTTGCTTCCAAACTTACAAAGTGTTATGTGCAGCCGACCAGGTTGCTCTGAGTGAGTGGACAAGACACTCTGTCAGATTAAATTCCTCCTACCTTTACACTGATAGGTGCTTTTACTGATGCTGGAAAACAACATATCATGTATTTATAGTTAAAATGACATTTTAATTTCTCCCAAAACTTAATTTAATTTTAATCAGAGATGGCTCCAACAACACAACACAACAGTTAACTGCTTTTCAATGCAAATAGTTGATCAGCCAATCACATGTCAGCAACCTAAATAAATTTAGGCATGCAGACATGGCCAGAAAGACCTGCTGAAATTTAAACTGAGCATCAGAATAAGGGTGAAAGGTTATTTGAGTGACCTTGACAAAGTTCAAGAGGCCACATTAGCAGGAACAGTGGAAAGGGAAAATCAACAGCTTGATAACAATCGTCTTCATCATGGTCAAGAAACACTTTGGCACTGAGGAGAGGCAGGACGGCAGTGGAGCAACTGGAAAATGACCAAAAAGGAGGGCAAAAGAAATCATGCAGCTGAGAAGAGAAATCAAGACTTTTAGCATGCAGTACAAAAAAGCTAGCCCCAAATAACAGAAGAGCATAAAAACCTGACCACTGTGCTCTATAGGCAACTACGCAGACTAAGAAAGGCAGAGAGGTCCCTGAGACTAGACAAGGGGAAGGCAGCCAGGCGAGTTCAGTTTATCAAGGACCCATACAGGTTCACCAAATCCCTGTTGGGTGATGCTAGCTCTTGGAAAATGACCAGCCCTAAAGACGCTGTGGAGGATTTCTCAGAGAAAGTGCACACACAAGGAATGGAAGAAGTGGCATGCATGAGGTTGAGCTTGACACCAGAGGCACATGGGAAGAAGTCCAGGAAATTATATAGAAAGCCCAATAATCATCTGCCCCTGGTCATACCCTACGAGGTATACAAGAAATGTCTAATGCTTCTCTGCAGGCTATGGAAAGTGTTGCTGCAGATATGGGCAAAGGGCACCATTCCATCATCTTGAAAGAGAGCAGAAGGGTGCTTTGCACCTAAGGAAATAGACTCCTCTGAAATCAACCAGTTCTGGACCATCTCTCTCCTGAGTGTTGAATGCAAGACTTTCCTCTCTGTTCTGACAAGGAGGATGACAACCTTCATGGTTAAAAACAAGTACATTGACACATCAATCAAGGGCAGCATATCCCAGGCTTCTCTGGGTGTTTAGAGCACACTGGCATCCTCAATCAGCTGATATGGGAGGCCAAGGAGAGTAAAATGATCTCTAACAGTCATCTGGCTCACCTTGGCCAACACTTATGGGTCAATCCCTCATGGACTCATCAACCCCTGCCCCCTGCATTTTTCCAGTTAGGTTCACAAAACTACAACACAAACAGGTAAGAGTTTTTAAAAAGCACATTCAAAAACAAATAAAACATTTCCCTCTGATTTTAAGTGCAGTGCAAAGTTCATCTCCCTGTTGAAACTTTAATAATGTTTCCAACGGAGTTGCTCCCCTGATCAGTTAAGATCCCCTCAGCCAGTAGAGGAGCCATATTTAATAACCAGGCTCCTCTTGTTAAAAATGATGTGTGTGCAGCGCACAGTGTGTGAAGATTTAACAAGGCGCTCAGTGGTTAGGTCAAGGATTGCTGTCCTTTACTTGTGCCTGAAAATCTATATCTCTTAAAGGGGAAGGATTATATATTTTATGTCAACAAGAGACTGTCCTCCTCTTTGTGCAAGAGTGCATGTGCCAGCGTGTGTGTATGGCTGTGAGCGGCTTATTGTGTTCAATAGGTCCTGACAATAAGTGTGTGAAACTTTGATGTCTGGTGTATGCCTCTGTGTGTGAGCAGGAAAGAGACTATTGATGAGGGCTTGCCTTGCTTTATTGATCATTTTAAACCTTTATATCTTCAGATGCATTATCATGGATACTGGGGTTTTACTTTGGACATACAGAGACACTAAGTAACAATTTTTGTCAAAATTTGCAGGCAAACTAACTTTTTTTCAGTGAATGTAAACGTGTAGATGTTCATCTCATTTTAAAGTTAATCAAGTCTAGTAGGAATAGTGCTTTTTCCTTTTTCATTGAAAACTCCTGATATGAGCTTTAATTAAATTCCTTTTCCTCAACTTTTCCATGTGTCATTCAACATTACCCTTTGTACAGTCTAAAGGGTATCATAATTTCTAATAATGATGCACCATTTGTTTAAATCGAGGCTGAAGCTGTCATTTACAATAATTATCTAGCTGATTGTCACTGCCTGTGTGTTTTTTTTTTTTTTAAGATATTTTGGAGCTTTTTCAGCCTTTATTGACAGTGGATGGACTTGGAAAGGGGAGTGGGGAGCAAGGGAAGCAAATGGGCCCCAGGTCAGCTCAAGACCCTGACCACCTGCAGGAGAGTCTCTGTTTTATGGTAAGAGCATGGTTGCTACCACTCCATCAAACTGCACCCTGCCTTTAATTTTTTATAATCATATCTTTTGATGTTATTTTCCCTCATAGAGAATATATTTTTTTTTAATCATATATAACTATGAAAACAGATGTGCGTTTGTCAAACAGGTTACCTCTTCTGCCCAATAATACAAATGAAAAAAAAATCTACTTCTCTAAACAGGTGTGCTTGCCACCAGTCAGTTGACTGAATACAACATAACATATGCAATGGACAATGAGCCAGTGTCTGTAAAAAAAGGCTGAAACTTATGTTTAACTAATTGCATCTGTACATTCCTATTTACCACTGGCCCTAAAATTGCAGGTGGGACGTCATCTTAACATATAATTTTCAGAGAAATATTAGAAATTACCAATCTGATCATTTGAATATGCCAATAAGAATTTAATGACAATTATTCACATGTTCAGATTTGCGCAAATTATTTGCAGTACGAGATGAGTAAATAGTTTTCAAAATCAGCGTCATTGGAAGTCAAAAACCAACAAATAATGAAGAATATACTGTTGGTACATCTAACTGGTCTGTTTCTCCATATATGTGTTTAGGCTGGTGGGTTAAGGGGCAGGTGGGGGGATTAGTAGGGAAAGTGGATGGGGTATGAGGACAATGATACTGTAGCTGCACCTGAAAGAGGATTACACAGGTTCTCCCTGTCATCATGTACCTGCCATTATGGGATTACGGACGCTACTTCCACCTTCTCCATTCAACAGTGCAGCACAGGGTAAAGCCTTCGAAAATACCTCCACACTCACAGAGGCCTGAAGCTTCACGGAGGAGAAGAGACGAGGGGTGGTGCTTGCCCAGGTGAAGAGGCTGGAGTAGAGCACTGAAGCCGCCTGGTGGAGTTTGGGGATTATCACGTGTTTGGATCTTGCTGTTTTAATCCTGAATGGTGCACAGGTATATTTACAGTCACCCAAGTATAACTGTCAGCTCTTTTTTTTTTAAATCTGTACCTAACTGGGGATAGGCAAACTGGCCAAAACATCACAACACAGTTTATCTTTTAATGGTACCAGTATTACATAGTAGTATTAAAAAAATTGAAGTGATCATGTATTTATTGTTTCTCCAAATGCTTCTAACACCCTCCTCCCTCTAAAAGGAGCCTGTGATGTGATACCCAACATGATAGTGAATAAAATCACAAAGATTTTTAATTATTGTCTCTCTGTCCATTTCTTCGTGTTGTAGCTATGACTGATGGGTGTAGTTTGTTTCTCCACAGAGTTGTGTTTGGCAGCTATTGAAATGAAATTTCCTGGTTTGGCAATACAAACAAAAAACAAACAAAAAACACTCCAACGTAATACAAGAGAAAACTTTTATTATTAAAAAAAAAAAGAGAATAACATTTTAATCATCAACACACATTTACAGGTGACAGTTGCTGGCAGCACAGAGCTGCTGTGTTTTTGGCCACCTCCTTGTCCAAGATTACGGTCTCAACCAGGAGAAATGAGTAATGTGACACATTTAAGCAGTTGTTAAAGCTGCTGTAATGGAGACTAACATTTCTGCAGAGTTGGGTCAGATCAAATCTGCATCACTTGATCACAAAACAAAAACAGAAAGTAAACCTCTGAAGACAAGCATTTTAACTTTCTGTTGATATTACAGATGTTATAAGTACTGTGGACTGTAAACACACACAGGGCTATCCACCGGGTGAACACGGTGCTGTTTGCCAGTCTGTGTGTGTGTGCCTTGCTCTGCTCCTAAAGGAGTAGTTCAGTATTTTTGAAGTTGGGATGTTTGAGGTACTTGACAATCATCAGTAAAGTGGCTGCAAGGGCTCCTAGCAGAGCTGCACCTTTAAGGAGAATGACCTGAGATCACCTTTCGAGTACACTGCTGTTAATGTGTACAATTATTTTGCATAATTGTGTGAGTTTTATGTATAAACAAGCCATGAAACTATATTGAGTCGAATGTTGGTTGAGGAAATTTTTCAGAGTGCTTTATTTTTCCTCCAGGAAGTCTCTGTGTTCTGTACTATTTTACAATGCAGAAAATGGCCATGTGTTCCTCCACACTTTGTCTAAAATTGCTTTCTTATACTCCTTTTTCTATTCACATCACCATCTGTGGTACTTCAAGACTGCAAGACTTTGGTTTGGTGTATATAATGTAATGTGCGCTGAATTGATGGTGGCAATGTTGCAACCCCCTATATATGTTAGAGAAAATAGATGAGGTAGGGTTTGGAAATTCATTGAGTTTCAATTTCAATTTTTCTACTTTTCACTTTCATGAAAAATAGGTACTCGAGATTAAACAGCAAAAGAACAACTGGATATTCTATATATAATCATCCATTTTATATATCATTATAACCATCTTTGGTTTTTTTTCTAATTTGACTTCATTAATTGCTTGATTTATAAATCATTGATAATGCCATATTTTTAAGAATATTTCATTTTGGTAAATGCACATGATGCAGAGTGACACAGTTGCGCAGCAGGTAGTGCACGTGCCTCACAACTAGAAGGCTGCTTGTTGGATCCCTGTGTTGGTCAAGGCCCTTCTGTGTAAAAGCCCAAGGTGACAGTTTTAACCCCTCAGTTTACCAACCAGCTTCAAACAGCTTTTCGAACAGCCTGTTAAATCACATTTTCTCAACGATAGAGCAAGTAAAAGAGGGCAAGGAAGAACCTTACTAGTGGGTAATAGGCAGACCATGGAAACATATGTTTGTGCATAAAACCATCGAAAAGTGTATTTTGCATGATACAAGCCCTTCAAAGAACAGTACGACAAAAATTTGAAAACACAAGTCATATTATTTGAGCATCTTTAAAGAACTGCTGGGGAATTTTGTCAAAGGGCAGGAACACAAAAAATGCAGCTGAGGACTGAGTCAGGTTTAAATGTGTCACATCAGTTACCGTGTAGTTACTCCATACCAGGAGTTCACACAAACTTACACATACATAACTAAAATTACTGCACTGACAGATTAACACATGAGCGCAAAGCATGCTGGGATATCAGGACCGCTTTAGGACACACCTATAAAGTGAGAAAAGCTGAATGAAGCTTTGATTGGCCCTTCCACAAATACACCCACACTGATGGTAACAGTGAATACTGATTTGGCACAGTCTCTCATGATATCTATTGTTCATTAGTCATTGTTATGCCACTTTGATGTAGCTGTAATGGGCTTTAGATGTGCCGAGCGGCTCCATAAAGATCCCTGTTTAGTAACAGCCACACTTTAAATGCTCTTAATGTGCCGTTGAGGTGTGGGGAGGGGCCAGAGAGCTGTAAATCACAGAAAAAAATGGGGGGGGGGGGCAGTGCAGGAATATTGGAGGTGAAGAAAGGAGCGACTGGTGAAGAAGAGAAAAGGGGAGACGAAAAGTGGAGGGGAGGAGGGGTCCCGGGAAGAGGGAATGGAATCTGTGTGTGTGCATTCTGACGAGGTCGAGGGAGCCTCCCTCCGAAACTGCAGACGTGTTTACACAGCACAGGTTCACATAGTCGCTCATGCACACACACATACACACTCAGTTCAGCTCTCTCTCTCTCTAGTTAAGGTGTGTGCATGCTTACACTGAGTTTAGCACTGAGCTCAGCAACAAGGGATTACACTAACGTAACTGTGTGTGTGTGTGTGTGTTGTGTGATCTGACTTGTTCCCAGTAGGGACAGAGCAAACAGACAGAGGCAGCTCTCAGCCGCTCCATTGTATTCATCTGATCACTAATCTTCAATGGTTAAATCATTATCCCTCCAGCACCTCAGCAAAGGGCCAGGCAAACACTACCTGGCTGTCACCGAGCTGCAACGCTCCTCAATATGTAACTGACACACACGAACACACACTCCTACAGGAGAGCCACACAAAGTCTTCACAATATTTGTGAACACATGTTTCACTAACAGGAGGGATGCATATAAGAATAGTTACTGGGCAGTCCCTCAAGGATTTTGACAATGTTTTTTTGAGATTGCTGTGACTTTAAACATTAAAATTTATCTAGCTGAAAAATTGTAAGTTGAGACATTCCATTGAAAAAATTGCAAGAGGATGTAATTATTGTAAAAATGATCAAAATGAAGTGAAAATGATGACCCAACTTATCAATGCCAAAAGGGCACAGAGCATTGATAGATGTTAAAAACAATGTCATATCTTGAGTCAGAGGTAGAAAGCTTGAATTGCTCTGAACATATCCTGCTGTGTTATTGCATCAGCTCACCCCAACTTCACAAGGAAAACTGATGGCTGGAAAAGTAGGGTGAAACATTTGTCCTTTAGCCTCTTGGATGGAATTAACTCTCCGCAGTTCAGACATTTTTCTGGAGATTTGTGTTAATTATCAAGATGTACCATCATCTTGAAAGACTAAAGGAAGGAAAAAGATAACTTAGTGTTAAAATTACATTTAGAATTTTACTAAAACTTACATTAGGGCTCAACTTGACTGCCTGGTATTCAAACATGCATCCACAGCTTTGGTGACCATAGCTGAAAAAGTCTCAATAAAGCAGATCAGATCTGCCGCACATAAGGAACGGAGCTTCTGGTGGGCTGACAGCCTCAACACAAGAAATTCTAGAGTAGCAAAGAGGATGATTCGGTAAGAAAAAATTACAAACATTACAGTGTTGAAAGGATGGTTGTATCAAATTCAAGTATTAAAGTATTGATGCTGTTACAAGTACTCTTTTGGTATCGATTACTCCCCTAAGATATTGATACCAAATGGGTACTCTAACTAGATGTTCGTCTGTGATATTCTAAGTACTGTCTTTCTTTCTATGTGCCCAGCAGTGCCATTTTCTGTGTCATGTGACTGTGGAGGCCAATCAGACTTATCAAACCGCACTCAGCTGCTCCTGCAGGCTTACATACAGACTCATAACACAGTTTTATAATATACTAATGTAGGGAAGACCAGTAGGAAACAAAATTTTATTCCAAAGATATTTTAAAGTAACTTTTTAAATAACTCAAGAATTAATTAGGTTTAGTTTAAAAAGATTTATTAATCAGTGTAACAAAGGCCTACAGAAATGTAGTTATTTCATTTGCATATTAATGGAATAAAAATCAATTCATCAAAAACATGTCACTTAATTCTTTAATGGTGGAATAAAGTTATTTTTTTGGACTGACTTAAAAATAAATGTAGTTTAAGATCTGGTGGCCGGAGTTTAGACTACATGCTTCTTTTATGTGCTGTTTTTAAAATGTCAAATTCATAATCATCAATTATGCAAAGTAGGAGATGAATGGTATCGAACAAATTACAGTAAAAAGTAATAATATCATACTAATTTAAAAGAGTCTGGTATTTCCCACCACTACAGTGTTCACTTTTGTGACATAGTCAAGCAATCGTTGCTTAAAGGATAAGTTCGGTTTTTTGACACCTGGACCTTATTTTTAGGATTAAATACGCTCGTAGACTCACCCAGACAATTTTGGCGGAGCTCGGAGCCGTTTTCGAGCAATTTAGATCCATCTAATGGCGTTTTTTTCTCATGTCATAGTAGCAGACGGGGCCAGAAATCAAAGCCCCTAAATTAGACATTATCTGCTGCGAAACTCGCTCAGTTCAGCTACATTTTATAAATGAATGGCCAGTGTTATCACCATGTCAGCTCAACTTTGTTGTTATGGTCATCCGGGGCTTTACAAGGATGGGTAACTTTTGGTGACGTCATAGACATGCACCGCAAGAGTGCAGCTGAGTAGAGCCGCTGTTGTTGCTAGGCTACACGGCTACATGGCTATTTTTGTGCAACATGGCGGAATATTTATCCGATGTAGAAGTGTCTGAAGACGACTTTGAGTTTAATGGATGCCCCTATCGTTTTGAGCCAGAATATACCGACGAGGAGCTATTTGAAAGGAGGATGCAGAGGGAAAGAGACGAACAGCTGGCCAGAGAACAAGCAACCACTGCACGTCCACGAATGGGGGCTAACTGGTGGTGTTGTTGTGGACATTGCACGGCAAACACAACAGAGGAGGAGTGCCTTTGCTGCTCAGAGTGGGACTTGAGACCAGAGGAAACATGTATTGATGCCCCCCAAAATACGATTTCTGGCCCCGTCTGCTACTTTGGCATGAGAAAAAATGCCGTTGGAGAGATCTAAATTGCTCGAAAATGGCTCCGAGCTCCGCCAAAATTGTCTGGGTGAGTCTACGAGCGTATTTGATCCTAAAAATAAGGTCCAGGTGTCAAAAAACCGAACTTATACTTTAAGGTGAATTTTAGATCTTAAACTGATTGTAAACTGTGCCTATGCACATATCCATCTGAAAGAAATAAATTCAGGTGGACCATAGTATACTCCTACTGCTTTTGCTCTTCATTTTGACTGTTTTTTGATGCATCCACTCAAACTTGTTGAGACATGATTGGTCCAAAGTGCTTTAGGACTGAGTGATACATTGTGTCGCTACTGCCAGAGCTATGTGCAATAGTCCCATCACAGGATGTGCAGTGTTAATTATATGACCTAAAACATGTCATGGTGCACTGTTGTTTAATAGAAACAGAAGCCACACTGCAAACCAAAAAATCATGAATGTGCCACCAGGATTTTAATTTTAAGGCCGTAAGTCTGCATGGGTGTCTGACTAATGGGCAGCTTAACAAGGTGAAAACTATGAGACAATGATACAGACTAAACATAACTTTTAAATTCGAAGGCGGTCAAAAATGGTTGATGTTGTAAAAGTCACATATTACAAGCAACACGTTTATTTGCAAAGTTAATCAAATAACAAGTTTCTGCAACCATTCCTTCCATCACTCTCTTCCTCCCACTCAGTGTTTGTGTCCGTGTGTGTGCGTGTGTGTGTGTGTGTACTGTAGAAGGAAGCAGTGGGCTTAGACTACAAGCTTTAAAACAAGGTAAAGACCCAAATAAAGAATATATGATTTGTTTATTTGAAGTTGTTAAATGCATAGCATTCATCTACTATAATTTACTTTTTGATGAAAAAATGGAACAACAGGAAAAAATGCTGCTTTGTCAGTTGCCATTTTTTTCTGATATCCTCAGCTGTAACTGAAACTGGTGCTTTCAAACCTAAATTGTTTGGAAAAGTTGCTCCAACAAATGCTGCCTTGGTTTGTTTGGATATATGTCAACAGAGCAATCAAACTCTGTTTCACTAGAGAACTACCGCACCAAGAGCACTTGAGAGAGGTGGTCTCAGCTCACTTCGAAATTGACCCCTGGAGCGGTTCATTTGCAGTAAAGACACAATCAACCCAGCAACCGGCATAAACAGGGGGATGAGTAAAAGCAGCAGCAGCAGTGGTATTATTTACAGTAATACTACTACCAGGCAACTTCAACCACAGCTGAGAGCAAAATAAAACAGATAATAATAATAAAAATTTTGATCCCATACAGTCACTCACTCTAGGTGTTCAGGTAAAACATATAAAAATAGAAACTGGTTAACATCACTCACAGTCATGTCAGCAGAGCATCACAGGACCAAACACTGACTGCATTAAAAACTCATTTTGATTAACAGAATCCAGTCCAGCTCACTGAGGCAGGGAATTAATCCTTTTTATTACTTAACATTTTTTATATCGCATACTGATTCAAACATGAATTAAAATGCTCTTGTGTACAAATGTTCATGAGGCATTTGACCTCCTCTGTGCTGTGAGTAAATCAAGACTCATTTTGTTTGTTGCTCAGCTTGAGAAATTGCTTTCAGTAATGTAGAACGTGACCGGAGAAGCAGTAGCATAGTGACGTAAGGACAGTCCTGCCTTTGCATGTGGTTTGGCTTGTTTTACTGTAGTAAGAACAATAAACAATCCAAAGTAACAAGTAACAGTAAATCATTTTTTCACTGGCTCTGAACAAGGAAAACAGGCAGTAAGTATGAAACCCCCTATGAAACTAGAATACCTCTCATCTCAACCCCATTTAGATTTTACCTTATGAACAGTCTCTGAGTAGGCATTATCTATCAATCAATATTGGGTACATACATCCAGCTGCACACAAAAGGCGAGAGTTGTTGCAATCCTGGGGTCTGAGGGGCCTCCATCACCCCCAGCAGGATACTGGGCTAAATCTAATTGCAGGTAAATGTACAGTGCTGCTCTGTGTGGCTCCTGTGAGGGGAAGATGGGAGGAGAGGCCTGGCGACATGGTTAGTATTGGTCGGGATGACTGATCGGCCCTGCGTTAACTGCATTAGACTGTGGCTCTCCTTCCCTCCCCCCCACAATACACACCAGTACTACTGCCCAGCCCCTCTGATCCTTAAGAGAAGGTAAAGGTAGTCGGCAGGGTTACCTTACCAGGGGCTCTGGGCATGACCCATCCTCGCCACGAATCCTCAGGTAGCAACCTCCAATAGAGAAGAGCACGGATGATTGGAGCGTATTAGCGTGCCGTTGGGACTGGAGGTAGACCAGGCCGAGCGAAGGGCTCGGCCATCTAAGATCTGATCAGAGGTTATTAGCAGTAAAGAGCCACTGTGGATGAGGGGAGGAGAGACATCATTTACAGGGTCAGAGCCTGGCCGGCCGGAGCACACACACAAATGTGCAGAAAACGCACACAAAAGCACACACACTGGACAGTAAAGGGCGTCTCATTACTCAGTGAGAGCTCAGGTTTCCAGCGTAGACCTCTCCATTAGACCCCCAGTTAGGGAGAAATGAATGGCTGCAGCTTCTCCGCACTCATAAACCATCCAACCGTCCACAGCAGGAGAAAATGAGATACAAGTAAAAGGAGGGAGGGGATCTTAGAGCTTCTGTGCATGGGTGTGTGTGTGCAAAAGAGAGAGCTGAGGGGTCCTCGGGGTCTTTGAGATGGAAATGTCCAGCTGGCTGGCCGTCTGCTGCCTGACCCCTGAGCTCAAGGTCAAAAGCCAGGGCCCCCTGACCAACTGGCCACTGACCAACACACACACAAACACATACAGTACACAAACACACACCAACTAAAAACAGAGAGAGACTCTGTGTGTGTAATTGATCATTTAATCTGGCTGACATCATAATCCCTGACGCGTGTTTAACAAACTGGCCGGCTGGTGAAGGAGCAGAAGGGCTGAGTAATTATCTTATTTGGATACATTAATAACGAAGCATCACTCACCATTAGCTTGCCTCCACCGCTGCCGAATCAATCACAGCACAGAGTAGAGTGTGTTTGCATGTCAGAGAAGGAGAGAGAGAGTCAGAGAAAGCGTATGTGTTTATTCATTTGTGTGTCCACATGCATGTTTGAGGAAGCTGCATCGATACACCTCTAAATGGAGTGTCGGCCATCACACAACCTGCAGCATGAGCGAGCTAAGATGGAGACCGTCGCATCTGCAGTCTAACGTCAGTGTATGGATTTCTTGAGAATAGGCAAACGCTGAAAAAAATGAACCACAAATCAACGTTATTGGACAGGAAACAATCAAAGAGCTGAAGCACGATACGAGAATATGAGAAGGATTTGTTGTGCGTATGGAGATTTCGTTTTGATTCAAAGTGCGCACTCAAAGACGATCTCTTAAATGACAGCGATCCACACAAATGACCATCAAATTAAATGGCAGCTGAAACAAAGAGACACAGACCTATGCTCATGTCCTCCTGTGTGTGTGTGTGCGTGTGTGTGTGTGTGGGGGTGTGTGTGTGTGTGTGCATCAGGGTCTTAGGAAAATTATTGCTATTGATTTAAGGCGGAGAATCGTGGAAATGTTACCAGATGGGACATTTAACTGTGAGTGGCTTCAGACGAGACGAGTCATCCTCTAAAGGCCAGGGCAGAGAGATGCAGCGAATGCACATCAAAACACCAAATGCTGTCCAGACCTGCTCTCAGCATGAATCCTCCTTTCAACACAACATTCTCAGGTTTACAAAATCATGTGCATGGAGATCCAGATTCGTAGCACTGGGTTTAAGGTGTGTTAAAGATTAATGTGAAACTGACTGCTGCTAAAATTGATGGATTTCTCAATTGGTATGTCAAATCTAAAAATAAGAAAATAGAGCATCTGATGTTTAAGCAGTTTATCATTTGTATGAGTTAAAAAATAGTACTCAGTGTACTCACATAAGATACAATTTCACACCTAAGAAAAATGACAATAAAAAAACACTGGTTCGAAATCATGCATCAGTATCAGTTCTTGACATTCATAGTCATGGTCCTATAATTTCTCCTGAAGAGAAAATATACAATACATAAAGTCACATCAACAAGTCAGAGAAACATTTAGAAAAAGTGTACACAATATCCAGAGGCAGAGGGTTGACTGCTCCTTTTTACTGACTGTTTTATTTTAAAGTTCTTAAATAATAATCATCTGCATTTCTTGTCAAAGGGTGGTATCAATCCAACTTGTATAGCCCTTTGCCAGAATAAGTCTTGTAATAGATTGTAATATAGGTACCCTGATCAATCCCAAGCTATAATCTGACTATCTAATAGACGGACTTTCATAGTTTTGTCAAGAACCTTTCCACCTGAAATGAGCAGTGCAGTTATTACTCTAATGTGTTTGGAAATATTGGCATATCAGATATTGACAAAACATACAGTATGGAAGTTTGGAAAGAATTATGTGGCTTAGGGAGATGGAGTGGGTCAATCCACCAGCTGTTTCAAAAGTCTCCCTGAATGCAAACATACAAGTACATGAGATTTCACACCTGTAAGTGGATAATCTTTGAACAATACAATAAGAGCGCTGAAATGACAACCTGACACAAATTTTCACATTTGAAGTTACTTTCAGACACAAATGTTTTTACTCTCTTTTTGCTTTGCGTCATGCTTTGCAGGTGTTTGGGGTCACTTTAGCTCCCAGCAGTGAGTATGATCATCACTGGGCTGGAGTAATGAGGAGCTCAAAGGCTTTTCTCAAGTGGTAGCCTGATCATGAAGGCACCTTCTGACCGATGAGCCTATGGTATCTGTGACTACGCCAGATGACTTATGTTTTAGAGCAGATTGGCCCTTTAACGTTTCGTTCTCTGTGACTGCTGACTGCTGTCCGTCTGCTCTGGTTCAAGTTAGGAGCCTCTCAGTAGAGCTGTTCAAATTACAACAACAGCTCAATAGAGACAAACTCAGCAGGCTGCAGCATGAACACACACACACACACATACATACACACCCACACACAAATACAACTCACACACACGTGCAAATACAGTACTAGCACTGTGTATGAAGACATACGTGCCTTCACATAGACATTAATTTCATTTAAGTCAATCTAAACACATCTGGAAAAACACACAGACAGACACAGGCGCACAAAGAAAGCCTGGCAGTCTGGTGTTCTTCAAGTTAATTTGACATAGAATCGATTTGATCCTTCGTCATCTCAATAATGATAAAAAAAGACGCTAAATGCAATAGAATCTTTGAAATCTAATATTTCGGGGTCAATTCTTTTAATGAAGAGCAATCTGACTCGGTACTCTGGATGCATGCTATCTAAACACAGCACAAGAAGTAAGAAAATTTGTGTTTGGTCTATTGTTTCTTTGTTGTAATAATGCTTCTTGGCAATAACTCTTAGGTTGTTGAAAAGCCTGCTTATTTCCCCTTTTAATGATACAATCAAATTGTAAAGAATATGCAGTTGTGGAATGAACAACAGATCCAAGTATGTGGGTTGCATCCATGAAAAATTTGCCAAGCCTTCTCTGCCAGTGCCAAACAGCTTTTATTTGCTGTTGCTATTAACTCTAGTTTGAGCTTCTGGTACCCCAAACTACCACCTGTGAGCATGGGCCCTGACACAGTGGACAATAGGTGTTTGCACCAAGAATTATCATGCCACATTTGACTGATCTGAAAAGGGCCTGTGCAGCAGGGCAACATCAAGGTGATGTTTCACAAAAACACGCTGCCGCATTACTTGGAGTGAGCCCCATCATCGTCGAACTGAAGGTCAAGTTTCGTATAATGGGGGATGTCAGAGACAGGCTGCAAAATGGGTTTCCAAAGAAGATGACAACCTAAGAAGACCGTTTCCTCACCCTGTCAGTACTTAGGAACCATATGCAGTCTTCAACAGATTTGCAGTCAAGGTTGGTATAGGAAGATATGGCCAGTGGCGCTCTGTCCAGATGATCCTGAACAGACTGCACACAGTCAATCCCCACTCTCAAAGGGCTACCAGGAGGCCTGCTATGACTGCCCATCACCTTCAGGCCCATTTGCAAGACATGAGTCAGCAACACATGCACTGAAGCCTGAACATGTGAAGGAATGTTACTTTTAGCGATGATCCAGAGTCTGCCTACAGCAGCTGGAATTGTAGTATCAAAGTGTAGAGAAGCTGTATATGGTTCTTCCTCACACTACTGAAGCTCCTGTTTGCTAAGTGAATATACTGTATGATAAATTGCCATTATGTCTTGTTTCTCCAGATTTCAATCATCCAATTCACCAAACAACATCAAACAGGAGTCAATAGGAGAATAAACTGTTTGGCATTGGCAGACAGGATTTAGCATTTTTTTCTTGGGCACAACCCACTTACCCAGCACTGCTGCTCACCCCATAAAAGCATGTCCTTCACAAATGTGGCACCATATAAAACAGAAATAAACTGGCTTTCCAATGGTATAATATTTATTGTAAAGAATCATTGTTACATCAAAATAAATAAATAATAAATAAATACATAATCTACCAAACACATTAGTGTCTGTTTCAAGTTTTTCTGAAATGAGAGAGAACTGAGCTTTGACACTGTGGCACACATTCAGGGTCATGCCATGTACCTCACACAACCCCACTTCAAAAAATCCAAACTATCTCTTTCAGCAGCTGGATTTACCAGATTTCATGTCTACCATCATGCAAATCAATCTTGCAAACTGGACTGATTGCAAGTGTGTAAACAATGCTGGCCTGAGAAAAGGTTAGCCTTAATGCTGCTTAAGTTGCAGTTTTCTCAGATCTGAGGCCCATTTTTTTATTAAAGAAGAGCAAAGGCCAAATGTGAACCACTTTTTTTTAGAGGAAATTTTTCTTTTACTGACTATTCGCCACAACTGTTTCAGCAAGATTTTGAATTACCAACTGATTTACATTATGACGTTTATTTCGCTGCAGCAGCAACTTTCTCTTTTGTCTTCTGATTAGCCAAGAATGAATGCGACAGACATAACATTCATCCAACCACTTTACTTTTTACTTTTTTTAATTTCAAAAGTTTCTGCCCTAAAAACACTGTCTATGGTCTGTTGCTTAGATAAACTCTTAAAACATGGCTCATACATGGATTTGTAAAAAAAATCTAATGCTGACAAGCAAGTAAAAAATGTAATGCCCGCCAACCAGTTTTGTTTTCATTGCTTTTGATCCCGAGTATATCTCATATATCATACCTCCTGTTTACAATGATGGTTTATTATTGTTAAGCCTTTCATTATAACTAGATACAGGGCAACTTACAGATTTACAAGTCAAAGAGTGCTGTGAAGGAGGAAAACTTCACTGTGACTTTGTGCAACTACATGTCAACAGCAGCTGTTGTAAACAGTGATTTTGGCAACAGAGAAAACTTAATTTAAAGAGTTCATATTATGCTTTTATGGGTTTTCTATAGTGTGTTTAACATGTCTCCTTCACATGATTGAACACTTCTATGAACAGGACAAAAAGTCTGCAGCATCAGAACTTACTCTTTATGGCACCAGAACCTGCTTGAAACGACTGACCAATTACCACCAAGTTGACCTCAACTAATCAAAGCAGACTTTAAAGAGGCAGAGCATCTCAGACAGAGAGAGAAAACAGCTGGGTCAGGGCACTCAGTATATGAAAACCAAGCAGGTTTTTTGCAACATTTGTGATTGTGATCATGCCTTAGTAGCCATCAAAAGTGAATACATGAACCCGAGGAAAGGCAAAGTAAGAGTTCTTTAAGTAATTCATAAAGGGTAAATTTACTGTTTTTAATGTACATTAGTTTAAAAGGACTAACACACAAGATGGCTTAGTATTAATTAGTGTATCCACCACTTTGGGGATCAGGGACATTTATTTAGTCAAATACAGACTAGAGAAATACTCAAGCATCAGGGGGGATACAGATTCAAAGACTGTGTGTAACTTAAGACAACAGAATGGGCTCCTTGACTGATTGTATCCTCAGAGCCAAGTATATGAGCTAAACAATGCCTAAAAAAGGATATTTCCTCAGACACATAGCATCTGTACATCAAACACACAGCGGGTGTCTACATGCGTGTTATTAGAGACACTGAGAATGAAATAACTCAGTGACAGACATGTATTCCTGCAGAGGTTGATAATAGCTGTGATTGTGTGTCTGAGCTGCAGCTTAGTGAAAAGGGACCTTTGAGTTGTTTATTTTCCCAATCACGTGCAACAATCATACTTTAACCTTATACGCAAGTGCTTTGTGGTACCTTACGTGTGTGTATGTGTACTTCTGTAAGCGTGTGCGTCTGTGATTACCCATGCTGTTATCAGCGGCAAGCCGCCATTCACTGCGGCTGAAATGAAAGGTTTTCCTCTGTCACAAAGCAGTTTCTTTGTTTCCATGGTGCTATGATTCTGTCAAAATCCCAGAGAAAACAGAGGGGGGAGAAAAAAATCAATGTCCCCCATCACCAGCAGCAGTCTCAGCCTAGCAGGCTGCCGCCATGTGAGTACACACTCCAACACATGCATACACACACAGCGTGAGACACAATAACAGAGGAAAAGTTGTCCATGTGAATTAAATCTGTTTATCTGATTTCTTTGGACCAAAGCAAGTTGACCACAGTGTATGTTGGATTGATTTGATAATAGCAGCTTCAAAAGGAAACAATCCTGAGAGGTTAAAAGGGAAAACTTTCATACACCCAGCAGATTCAGATCACACTGACATAATTTACAGAGGCTGCGCCTGGTGCACAGTAAAGATCTCTCAAAGTACTAGCTGATGTTAAACACATGGGACAAAGTTGCAGATCGATTCAAGATTTTAGATGCAGAAATGTATATATAAGGTGATTGAGTCAAAGTATGACACTAGACATTCAACAATACAGGGGAATTTGGATCAAACTGCATTATTTAACAGTTTCAAGGAAAAAAAAAGAGCTTGAAAAAAGACCAGCGTCCATGAGCACTGCCATTACTTGTGGGCCCCTTGAACATATAACAGAACAGGCCTAGAGCTTAAAAAAATATTTTCCAGCCAATTTAAACAATTTTTATTTGACTGCATTTAACAGCAACAGTGCATAAAATCTCACACACTATTCATTGATATGTGTCAGTAAAATGAGAGTCTATCAAAAATAATAATAAAAAAAATTAACTGAGATGATGAGTTGAAACTATTCTTATTCTTTGTCTTTTAACAACCAGTTGGCAACCAGTGTAGTAGGTGCATTACTGCCATCACAAGTTGCAACAATAAAAAAAAAAATTAGATGAAAAAGTTGCAAAGATAAAAATCAATATGACCCTAAATGTATGTCTTTAAGAAAACCAGAATTTAAAAAGAATTACATTTATGTTCATCCAGCTACAGTAGATGTTACCCCAGTAATTGGAGCATTCCTTGATTTTTTTCCCTTAAGAATTTTGGATCAGCTTCTTGCACTGTGGACACACTGATGCTATGCACAACTGTGCTGCTTGCCCTTTGTGTTTTATTCAGGAGTACTTTCAGTTAAAGCAGCACTCCAAACAAAGAATTTTGTGCCAATGTCCGGCAAACTCACAGTACAAGCTACTTGCAGCAAAAACTAGGGCACACTTGAAGAAGCCACATGATGGATATTTGCACATAAAAAGCAAAGCACTCCTTTTGAGTGTATGATCTTTTAACTCTGAACAAGATTCTAAATTCCTATATATTTCTTTTACTTCGTTACTTTTTGTTAAATGATTATTACTTCAACACGTATTTACAATGTTCAGGTATACAATGAGCCTGATACCCTCAAAATGTTTAAGGCTATCTTTTTTAATGTAAATGTCATTGTGTTGGATTTTAGCAAATTAAAAAAATAGAACACATGGAAATCATTTTTTTTTTTTTTTTTTTTTTAGAAAAGCAGGAGTTACATCAGAAATGGTTATTTAATAAACTCCTATCAAAAATAAAATTTTTATTTTCCTAAAGTCCCATATCAGTCATGGTTCCTTAGAATCATCTTTTCTCTCCTATTCAGCACCTTGCTGCTGTCATCAACTTGTTGCGATGGTGAGAATGTTTTGCAGCATTAAAAGGATGTTATTCTTTTGATATTCACTCAAACACACTTAAACTGTCTAGCAGGTCTTTGTCATCAGAGAAAGCATTGGCCATTTCAACATTAGGCAAAGACAAGCAATTACCTTGTACACCAACAGGCCTCAGGCATAGACCAAATTTGTTTTGAGGAAGAGATCAAAAATCATCTCATTAAGAAGGAGTATTTGAAATGTATTACAGCGTCTCCTGCAGCATGATGCTGAACCTGGGAGGTTAATACGGTAACCATATGATATTACATTTGTATATATATATTTTATGTGGTTTTGACTCACTTTCAGTCTGTTATCTACACACCAACAACAATCTGTATCTCTCCTCTCCTAAAAACACAACATAAATAAAGTTTAACAGTTAAAACCATTTATTAGGAAACACAAAAATAATTTACAGTATATGACTATAATATTCGCTGCAAGAACATGTAGCAAGTGTCCGTCTCAAATATATATAAATATAAAATATATATATATTTTTTAAGCATTTCTTTTTGCATTTTAAAAGAGTTTGCATAAGAAATTAATGCCACGTAAAGCAATTTCATAAAATCATTATTTTGGGGTTTTCAACGTCAGTGTTTGATTTTGGAAATGACAAGAGATTTATGTTAATCTTGGTGAGAAGTGAATCATACTGAAAGCCTCTCCATCTCAAAGTACTGGATGGGATGTCTATTTAAGCACATCTACGCTCTTTAAAATTCTACAATTTAAAATACCAGCCTTACATGAAAGCCATAAGAGGCAATGTAAAATATCTGTAAAAAAGGTAATTAGCATACAGCACTGTAAACATTTTATCAAGAGAGTGATTGTTTGATGATCCTGAAAAACCAAAATCTTGATTGGAATTGAAACTTGACTGATTGTCTAGCAGCATTTGATGAATCATCATGAGTTTAACAAAGTAGCATATGGACTGATTTCAACACTGACTTTAACAATGAATAAGTACTTTATGTCTAGCTATTAGGGATCTAAATAATTTTTTTGAGATTTTACCATGGCTGCTCCATACTGATGACTGATCAGCAGCAGCAGCAGAAATCTAAGCAGATTTTTATTCAAGCTGACGATCGATGACCTGCTTTTCAATAAAATTTTAATCACAAGGCTTAATGTTGTGGGAGAAGTTCATTTCAAGTCCAGACCTTAAGGGGAGATCAGCTCCTCAAGAAAGAGTGCAATGTACAGATTCTTCAAAGTGTACAATCCACCGGCTAAATAACTTCTCACTGAATAATAACAAATACTTTTCTAAATATGGGATTTTTTTTTTTTTAAATGACAATTCTACAGAAAATTTTGTTAGAAAATATGCTCTATGCTGTTTTTGTACATGTTTTCAATTGTATAGGTGTTATTATTTCTAAAACAATATTTTACATAATTTTGTGAGTAATTCTGCTGTACGGGTATGACATTGTTTAGCAGCTTTACTTCCAAAACACCTATATTATAAAATTAGATAATTTGGGGACTTTGAGACTGAGGACTTGTAATGCTGTAACTATAGACCATGGACTAGACTCTGTTCGATATTAACAGAAATAAAATAGTGATTATTGCTTCATATTCAAAATAAAAACCAAGATACAAAATGGGTAATTATAATCATTTCTGTCAATTTTTAAAAATCTCCTGCAGTGTTGCCCCTGTAAGAATTTGAGCGGAGCCGAGGTGAATTTTAGGGGCATTGATCTGAAACTGTCCATGTGTGCTTGATGCAGATTGACTGGCAGCTCATTTACATAATTACTCTACACCACACACACAATGCTTCTCTCAGCCACAGACAGCAGAGTTTTAATTTCCGGTGATTAGAGGTGGTAACGAGCATCAATGCCATTCTAACCATCAGATATTTAGGACAAAAACTGGTTGATTATGATTGGTAGTAATCGGGGATATGTGTGGTTATACTTAATGGCTTACTTTGATCTGATGTTTGCCCTTCACTGACTTTGAGCTGCTGTCACACACACACACACACACACACACACACACACACACAGGTGTTTGGGTGACTGTGAGGGCTCGCAAGGCCAGGGACGCAATTTGAGATTTTTGACCTTACTTTCAAATGAAACTGAAAAAAAGATGATTCAATTTTAGCAGTCTTTAGGGGCCTCCAAAATACCCCTTTTGAAGACTGGCCAGAAGAAAAGGACCCAGTGAAGTGTGTGTGTTCGTGTGTCCGCGGCTGCTGATGGCTAATGTGAGGCCATTAGTGTGTGTTTGTTTGTGTGTCCCTCTTTGAACCCCCCTTTAAGCTTTTAAGACACTCCTCAAGTTCCTTCAAGGCTGCAGATCCACACAATGGACAGTCGGGAACATGGACCATGTGTGTGCATGTCTGCGAGAGAGAGCGGAGTGTGTGTTTACAGTATGTGTGTGTACTTTGAAAGGCCACTCGGAGATCTTCAAGGAAGCTCTCCATGAAGTTAGAGACAGGCGGCCAGGACATCAAACCAGGTCATTAAGGAGGCTTTCACAGAAATATGGACGCATTAAGATGAAGATGAGTAGGAGGAGCAGGTGTAATTAAAAGACGAGAAGGAATGGACTCGCTGCTTTCATCTCTTTTCCTATTAAAGGTTTGAGGAAAGTTACAAAGACTTGAAAAAAAGAGAGACATAAGGTAAAAATATATTGATCTGATGGATATTAGGCCTCGGGAAATGGACCAAAATCACATACAACACCTTTGAGCTGAATGGCATGACATATATTACATAATTTTTTAAAGACAACAAATGGATGTCATAATACCAGAATCATAAACTTAGACAGTAAATCAAACAGTACCTGTTTGATACTACAGCAAAAAAAAAAAAAAAAAAAATAGTTCCCCACTCGCAATTAACATGAAATATTTTTTAATTAGAGCCACCAAAAGTTGCGGGCAAACCCCTGCATACTGACTTCAATGTACAAAAGCATTTTCAACATTTTCATAAACGGAGGTTGTCAACATTTTATAAACTTCACAAACCATTTGTTCAGAAATGGTGAAATCTCTGCGGTTCTGGTGATGGGTGATTTTAAGACATACAGACACTTCAGGTATCTTCAGTCATAAATCTAAGCAAGAGAGAGCACTTTCTAAATTGCACAGATGTGTTGGAAACTTTTGGAAAAGTCTGTGAAACTGGAGTAAAGCAGAAGAAACCCTCTCTCTCAGCAAGTTTAACCCACCTACTGAATGTTGCTAACAAATCTGGACAACTTAGACACTATGGAGAGTCCACATCCATTTTTTAGAAGTTAAAAAATAAATAACCTGATGCTGGGACTTCTAACTGTGATATGGTATAAAACAAGTGCCTATATTAACTAATTATATAAATGCTTCAACATAAGATTAAATAAATTTATGATATTTCATCATTTAAACACAACTTTTCAAACAGCTCTTGAAGTCAATAAGAATTTCCCTCTCTGTGGTTGTTGCTGTAAGCAATAGTTTCATAGAGCATACAGCTTAGTATATATGTATGCTCAAATTAAAATAAACTTTTAAATACAAACAAAATTTTAGCATTTTAATTTATTGTTCTATCTCACTTAAAAAAGTTGATAACAGTGATTGCCAGGGTTAGCTGGCTACTTGCCAGAGTAGGATGACTAAATAGCTCACACAAGATAAGTCGGTTAAATTAACTGATTGGATGATTTCCTAAAAAAAATGTTGGGCATTGATAAGAACCAAAGATAATCATTTTGGATAATTTTCTCAATTATTTCACTTATCATTCAAAATAGGCAACACAAGGGTAAAAGTAACAAAAAGCAATGATAAAACCTGATGTGATAAAAATGTATTTGAACTGAAAAAAGAAGGAGTTAAAGTGTAGTTGAATAAAAATCTAAAGCAATAAAAAATGAGTGCCAAATATGTAGTGGCAAAAAGTAAGTGAATTAATGATTTAAGTGATTAAATAGTGATTTTACATAACCACTTGCATTATGTAATTATCATAACTTTGCAGCACTGAATTATTGTTACTTCTGCCCTTAAATTTTTCAGTGCTTAAAATAGTGACAAAATGGCTAAGCTGGCATCACTGCATGGTGGTCTGTCACCTTGTTGCATGCATTTATCTCCACAAGTAGCACAGAAAGTTAAGTGGATAGCCGATGAGACGTGTGGTATTCTAAGGGCAGAAGTAATTTCATCCCGTAATTGTTACTTTCACCCTTCATTAATACCGATCCAAAGCTCTTTCTTAACTCTTACACAGCCAGCTGCCACAAGTAACAACGGTAGATCAGTTTAATGGCTGCTGCCTTTCAAAAATGTCTTCAAATTATGATTAAACAATTTCTGAGAAAAAAAAGACATTGCAATGTTTTTATTTCCTTGTATATTGCATTCTTTTTGTTTTCTGACTGCAGTAAAAGGGAAAAAAATGTCTGCTCACTGTTCAGCTCCTGATGAGAAACTCTGGGGCAACGTTTGATCTAGTAGATCTTCCACAGGCAATTAATAAAAAAAAATAAATAAATGCAGTTTGTATGCATATGGATAATATTTTTAACGAAACTATTTTTTTCTCTGGTCTTTTCTTATTTGGGCCACCTTAATGTATGAATTTGCTTTACATTTCAAATTCAAATCACATCCTTTTGTCCATAGTGCAGCACTTGGACTTGAATGGTAAATGGACTTGAGCTTATACAGCGCTTTTCTAGTTTTTTGACTACTTAAAGCAGTTTTACACTGGAGGTCACATCTAGATTTACACTTGCTCTCACATTCACTCACTGATGGTGCTGAGTCTCTATGTTAGTTATCCATCAGTATCAACAAACACATTCTCACCCTTTCATGCCCATTTACACGCCACTGACGCAACAGTGGGAGCAACTTGGGGTTAAGTGCCCAAGTTTGCATATCGCCATGTGTTGCCTGGAGCTGGGCTCAAATCTGCAACCTCCCGACAACTGACCAAGCGCACTAACCAACTGCGCCACCGACGCCCCCAATCCACTTGGACTGGCAAACATTCCATCCATGTAGAAAACACTTTCAGCTCCTCCACAAACCTAAACGTAAACAAAATACACCCAATCAATGCTGTAGTGCAAATAAGTAGCACTGGTTGCATCTCGTAGGTCATGCTGTTTGGCAGTATTTTGACAAAAAAATTCTGTTAAACTCTCTCAATTTAAGCAGGAATGAACACATATAACTCAGCTATGTGGATGTTAACCTGAAAGGATCAAAAACTAGCAGTTCTTGCATGGCTAACGTCAGCCCCCCTTCACTCTGCAAATCATCTTTACATCACATACCCTCTAATGCTGTGATCTTGTGTCAAACAAAGAGTGCCCAATTTGACTATTTTCTAAGTGCTTTTTTATATTTGGATTAAATACAATCTTAATTTAGTCAAGCTGGATTTAAAATTACCCTGTTGGGAACATCTTTCATTGATATCTCTTAAAAACAAGTTATGTTTCCAAGCTCTAACAGATGTACCGGGCAGACTCTCAACACTTCTCAAATGCTGGATGTAAAACCCATTTCAGGCAGTCAAATGTTCCTGTTCCTCGTATATTACATCACAGCTATAAATCTTGATTTCTTTCATTGATCACAAACAGGTTCTGCAAATACAATCTCAAATCTAAAAGCTAATGCACAAAAAAGCCAAAAAAAAATCAATTTTTATTCCACTAAAGCGAGCCCATATTGCGAGAAAGTAGACAAAAATCAAAGCCGATATATACATTTTCCTGAGGAATCATTCCGTTTCTGCTCGGCGTAACGAAGTTCAAGAGAACATAAAGCGTACGTTTTTTTTGTTAGTGGAGGGAAAATGTGGGATGAGATGTAGGAGAAGTTTGCACCATTAGATTTATTACCCAGGGGCCACAAGGAAAAAAACACATGATGGGAAAGTGAGGCATCCCATCTAAAAGAGATTAGAGACGCAAGAGCACTCCTCGGTGAGTGAGGTCATGCCCAAAAAAATAACACATCTCAGACACCAAACTGCACATAATAACCCCAAAACACCACACATGTGCTCACACATACACACACACACACTCCCTGTGTCCTCATTAGGTTCTATGCTAAGGAAAAACAGTAGGAGATATTGGAAATAAGGAATCCTTGAAGATGTAAATAATTGAGTTTTTTTGTAGTTAGATAGTACTTAAATTTACTACTCCTGTAAATGTACTACTCAAGTTATTACTGAAACACAGCAATAACTAGAGCCCGACCGAAATGGATTTTTTGAAGCCGATGCCGATACCGATATTTGGCAGAATAAAATACTGATTACCGATTAATCGGCCGATTAATTAAAAAAATATATATTTATAACATGAATTATTTTTAAAAAATGGTCCAAAAACACTTACAACAATGAATATATGAATTACAGGCAGAACATTTTACCATTTTACAATACTTTGTCACTAAGTATTTGTTTAACTTTACAACAGAGGGGAATTTTCAAGTACAAAAACATGCAAAGCATTAAACCTCTGGGAAATTAATTATAAAACCTTAAAAAGAGTCACTCTTTATCTTGTATTTCTTGTTGATGAAAATAATAAGAAGGTAGGTTATAGTTCAGGTAGAACAACTTTTAAAAAGTTGTAAACACGTCATTGTGAGAGGAAAGCAATAACATTCTTTTCATAAACCTCTTTATTTTTCTCCTCTGCAACTTTCAAGAGCAAAGAACTTTCAAATACTTAATAAAATAGTGGGCAAAACTGAAGTCAATTCCTGCGAAATGAAATAAATAACCTTATTTAAAATGTAAATATATAGATGAATTATGAACTCTTGTCCTGTCACATCTGCCTTTCAGTCCCAGAGTCCTCATTAGTGTATCAGAAGTAGGTTTTAGTGCAGGTAGAACCACTTTTTTATTGTAAACATGAGGTAATATGTGTGAGGAAATCAGAATATTTTGTGGGACACTGCACATATTGCACAAACTTTTGTAAACAGGTCTGATTTAAGTTCCCAGCTATGACGAAGGCTCCCCCCGATGACGCCAAACAGCTCCGAGGGAGCAATGCTAATCCTAGCATAGTTAGCTAGCTAGCTAGTTAGCTCAACTGCAGTGTCGGGGACAAGCAGGTGAAGCCAGGTTTCTGTAATAATCATCACAGAACAGTCACAAATATACCGATCCCCTGCCATCAGAAGGTCCAATTCGTCAGTTTTGTAAATGACAGATCTGGTATTGGTCAGCTCATCAGTGTCGGTCTGTGCCGCTGCTTCTGTAGCTGAGCAGAGAGCCCAGTGCTCTCACTATGTCCAGCGGTATACTGTGCGACATGGAAAGTCGGTCGTTATGTCGGACTTGCAGGCAAAAACAACATTCAGCAACTCTGTGTGACTGTAGGTGAGTTTTGCCCCATACACTCCATCATCCATACACACAGCAGAGCTCAGAGCCGCTTTAACAACGCGCCGCCATCTTTAGTAACGTCATCATTCTGTGCAGCTTGGACGCCAAACAGCGTTTACTGTTTTATGAGAAATTAAGAATATATCGGCGTTATATCGGCAAAACTCTGGCCGATGATGAATCCTTTGAAAAGGGCTAAAATCTGCCGATTTAATCGGCTGGCTGATAAATCAGTCGGGCCCTAGTAATAGCTAAAAATTATGTTAGTGAAATTTCAAATCAACCCATAAAGAAGCTTGATAGTCAAACAAAAACCAAAGAATCAACTTATGTCCAGGGGTGTTTCCCAAACTTTGACATTTTTTGATGACACAATTTAAATGATGCATTCTCTGTTTATCTTAATAACTGTTTGCATCATTAACATACAAGAAAGGAAGAAAAATATATGTATATACATTACTGTGCAAAGTTTGGGATAGGTGTTACAAATACTGCAAAGTAAGAATGCTCTCACAAATAAGTGATGATATATATCTTTTTAAAAATTCATAAACGCAAAGTGAATGAACAGAAGGAAAAAACAAAATCAAATGAACATTAGCTGTGATTTTGCCGTAATAATGGTATCAATGCCTGTACACTTGCACACATTAAAAAAAAACTGTGCAGCTAAGTTTTTCCAAACATCTTGGAGAATTAGCCACAGATCTTGTGTGTGTGGTGGCTCAAGTCTTTCTGTATCTTCATGAAACCCCAGCAACATTCAATGATGTTAAGATCAGAGCTCTGTGGAAGCCATATAATCACTTCCAGAAATTCTTGTTCTTCTTTAAGCTAAAAATATTAAAGTAAATTTGTAAATTTGGGGCCAATCAGACAGCTCCCTTGTGGAATTGTGTTTCTCAACACTGAAGACGACATTAATCCTCATTGAATCCCTAACTCCATTTGCAGCAATGGAGGAAACTTGCAGGAAACTTCCACCATGACTGTTGCCTGCAAACACCCATTAATGTGTCAGACAAAATGCCCTCTGCTACAGCTGAATCTTTCAAATTTTGAATTATCAGTCCATAAGCCATTTTCCTTCACCCCAGTTACCGATACTATGTTTTCGTGCATGGTTGAGTCACTTGGTTTTGTTCCCACATTAGAGGCATGGCTATTTAGATACAATTCCTCAACAAAGACCACTTCTGGCCAGGCTTCTCCAGCTAGTAAGATTGCCCTATTAGTTTCTGCCAGTTCTGAGCTGATCGCACTGCTGGGCATCTTCAAATTTTAAGAAAAGTAAGCATGGTGTGTCTTTCATTTGTGGCTCTCAGTTTCCTTGGCTGACCACTGCATCTATGTTTCCTGCTACTTTGTGCTTCTTTTAAAGAACTTCATAACAATCAAGTTTACTTTGAAATCCTTGCTTGGGTGAGACCTTGCTGATGTGGCCTAACTAACTTGTGTTCTTGTGTTTCTGTGCTCAGTCTCTTGCAGAGTCTGGCTGGTCCTCACTCAGTTTTATACCTCCCACACAGCTGATCATGTTTCATTTAATGAAAGTTATTCAAACTACATATGACAATGATGCTAACTGGCATCTTTTTGGTATAATGTGTAATCATACATCAAACTGTATTCCTATAAGATCCCTGACTTTGTGTAAGTGCACAAGCATCACTGCTGTTCTAAATGCAAAGGGTGGTCACACCAAATACCGATTTGTTTAGATTTTTCCTCTGTCTGCTCACGTTTTGTTTTGTAAACTGATGAAAAATAAACTATCAGAGTTTATAATTTGAAAGTATTCTTACTTTACAGCATTTTTTGCCTTCAACTTCTTCACAGTAATGTTTTATTGAAGGCACCTTTACCTTATGATAGTTAGAGACAATGACAAACTATCACAGTGGAGTGTTACTTTAGTCTAGAAAAGACAAGTAAACATGAATGTCAAAGTATCATGACAACCCTAGATTATTAACACAAATTAAGCCTTTTTCACCAAACTATATGTGTGACAGTATTTTAAGCCTTCTGATCTGGCCCTCCATTCTTAGTAAACTCTCACATTCCCCTTTATGTTTGTGATCACCCCCGTCTCCTTTTAACCTTCAAAGGTCTATTGAGGAAGATGTTGGAGCTCTCAGTGGGATTTCTTGCTTAAGTAAAGATAGAGAGACACATTAGAGAGACAGACATTAAAGACAAGTAGTAATGGAAAGTGCCTGAAGCTATAAGAATATAGGGAATATAAAAGACACTTATATCATTATGTGGACTTTTTATTCCTGCTGAGCACCTAAGAAGAGCAGCGCTGTATTGAGTTGTTTCTTTGTGTACATTCTCTGCATTTTAGAGTGAGCTGAAATATTTGAGCTTACTTTTGGTTTATTTATGTTCAAAGCTCTATTGATGGAGCACACGATCAATAAATTCATATTTCTGAATCATCTGCATTGTGTGAGTTGCTTCAGCTCGGGTAGCAGAGGGACTCTTAATAGGGATGAGAACGTTCTGAGCTACAGCACTCACATTTCCATGTTAACGAGTAGCCTACCTTACTATTAACAAGGGATGCAGTAATACAGTTAACTTAGTTCTATACACACAGTTGAATACTTTTTTGTCACAGGGTGTCCATACTATGGCCCAGGGCCAACTGTGGCCTGTGGTTCATTTTTATTTTGCCCATAGCAAGTTCCAAAAATAATGGATATTTAGCCTGCATTAGGACTTATTGCTTTAATTGATGAGTAAAGACAAACTGATGACAGCTTCTAAGAACAGCATGATTTGCCCTAATTCGCTCGGCTATCCTCTCAATCTCAGTTTTGTGCCAGTCATCTTCATACACCTTCCAGCTCCTGTGAAGCTTGCTGTATCTATTTCATGAAGATGAAAAAAACCAAACATTCATGTTCATTCTGCTGATTTTTACATGGAAAAATATACTTCATCAAACTGACATGAAAGTGTGTTTTTCCTGAATGTTTCAAACAGATGTGGACTTTTGTCTGCAGTCTAGTATTTCTGCAGCAGAAGCTGATGTCATGAGTCTGTTGTAGAGTTGTCAGAGTTTTTCTTTCATTTCAAGCCACAGTTGACAGGAGGCAAGTCATTTTGATTTGGAGGCACATTGTGATGTTTTGGTCAATCTGCTAAGCATAGACTGACATGGGCTAGAAGCACACCTTGCTGAAAATAGACTTGATGTGAACCTCAAGTGAAGCAGTGCCTCTGGCACACGCGACAGACGAATCATGGAGGAGGACGTGGAAACCAAATGATATACTAATAGTCTTCCAGGGAAGTTCCTGAGGTGTGTGTGGCATGAAAAGATTGCTGTGGGAATAGCAAATTTTGATTTGAGAGTTCCATTCTCATTTTCCATTAGCTCCCTGAAGCCTGCTTGGACCAAAGAGTTTATTGTGAGCATATCTCCAGTCGCCAGTGCCATGATAAACCGGCTCCTCTCCCTACTAAAATGTTTATTGTCTTATGCTCACAGGACTAGCAAAGATGTGGTGTACGACAGCCATGAAGTACACAAACTGCAGTTCCACAGGTACTCACTTGAGGCTGACTGTAGATGCGCCTGCAGTCACATACACTCTCTATCTCAAAACAATTTTAACAGCAGAAACAAACATGTTTACAGCTACAAATAATATCATCACTTAATTTTCCTTCACTGCTGAGTTACCACTGGATGATGAAGTTGACGGCAAAGAGAGTAATGATGATGAAAATGCTAGCTTGTTCACAGTAGCTGCTAAAATTTACTGTGCATTCACCAAAAACACTGGCTATCTGAGAAAGGTATACTGTTTACACAATACATAAATGTAAGCCTATTCGCTCACAGACATTAGAGCTGTGATCTCCGGAAGGAGGGCAAATGAGACAAATTTGTCTCAAATCATAAGACAATAATCTGTGATATCTGAAATACAATGAATTGAATTTCTATTTTTTTTTTTTGAGGGCACCTCTGACAAAACCAGAAGGCACCCCAGGGTGCCACAGCACTCCTGTTGAGAAAGGCTGGTTTAGGGATCTAACGTGTCCCTTGAGAGTTACCGTAGCTGCCGTAAAGCAGTTGTTGCTGCTGTAATCTGACTTCCTGGGCATACAGCTAAGGCTAAAGCCACGGCTGTGTAATTTATACATCTGTATACTACCTAATAAAGATGCCTGGATCGATTATCAACCAAGCTGTATCAGATGACATCAGTTTATAAAAACTTGATCTGGTCACTGAAACTAATGCCTGTTGTCATTAATCCTCATCACCTGTGGATTATTCTCATGTGTATGGATGTCAGTGTCATCGGCTCATCTGCTGCTCTGCCATGCTCTTAAATGAACTGTGAATAAACAGTACTGTATTTTCAGCCCATGTACTCAAAAACAGTTCATCCAGTGATGAAGTCTTTGCCGACCAACAAGCTAAAAACCAATCAGCTATGCTTAATAAACAACACATTGCTACACAACATAGGCACATTGTGTTTAGTGATGCATTTGAGGTCCAGTCAGTAGCACCGTGATGCCTTCAGTGGTGTAATGTGGTAAAATGATTATCTGATGAAGCTAAGTAAATGATGTGTTTAACTGTAATCTACAGAGTGGGAAATTTAGATTTTGTCTGAACTTTGACTAAAAATGTTGAATGGGGGTGGAATTTGTTTTACTGACAATAACTGAGTTGATATTTATAAACGTAAGATACCGATCGTGTTTCATTTTCTGTTTTAACAACTACTTGAGTGGTTGTTCAACAAAGTAGAACAAAAATATCTCAAAGAGCAATGCCATATGGTATCCTACAGGAGGACATCTGAACTACAAAATTAAGTGACTTATGTATTGCTTGTTTTTATTCTTGTGAATTAACCGAATTATTGACAGACTGACAAAAACTATAAAATCCAATCCAACAAGAAAAACAGTGCAAATATCAGTATCAGTCAATCTCACAAACGGGGATCGGTATTGTCTAAGAAAAGCCTAATCGGGGCATCCCGACTAGTTAATATTTTTTTTTATTTCTTATTGAATGCATTCAGTAAGGTGAACTCAGAAAGTTTGGTTACACACAATAATAAATAATCTGAACTAATACAGCTGAAACAGCACTTGTTCAGTGTGTAAATAAGGAAATGTTTCTTAAGCAAGGGCCCTTCAAAACAAGTACTCAAATATCTGGGCACCTGTACCCAGCCCTAGCCTTAAGCGTCTTTATCTTAAAACCTCAGCTGCTTCTGTTTACATTAAGAACAAACAATGATGACTGAGAGGAGAGTGTGTGATGGATGGTCAGTGAGGGGTAGGTGAGAAGAAAAGATAAGGTAGTGGTCAGATTTGGGACAGACAAGGTCCATTTGGGGGGTCTAGTAGTCAGGAAAAGAGAGAGTGAAATGCACAGGATGGGTAAAAGAAAGAAGGATGGAATGGATAATTAGGAGAAAGTAAGAAAGAGATGAAGACAGAGAAAAAGCAGTAGGAAGAGGGGAGAAGACAGGAGGGAAAAGAGAGAGAGAGAGAGAGAGTCAGGATATTGATCGATCAGACCTGTCGGCAACCAGACAGCCAGGGAGACGTCTGTCCTTGTGCTGCCACTCTCTGTCCTGTAGACACCTAACCCCCTCCCCTTACTCCTTCACACTCCTACAGTGGTGTTGGCGTCAGACTGTGTGTGTGTGGGTGTGGGTGTGTGTGTGTGTGTGTGTGTGTGCGAGTGCATGCTCAGACGTGCATGTTTCTGTGAGTAGCGGTAGGGTTTTGTGTGGTATAGCGTGTGTCTGCAGTATGTGTGTGTACAGGTTGTCCTGCCCCTGCAGCCTGCCTGCCTGTCGCTGCCCTGCTCCTTGTCTTGCAGGGCCTCAGGTGTGTGGTGTCTCCTCCTTCCTGGTATTAACTAGGTTCCAGTCAGGAAAACTAATCTCACGCTCCCTCTCGCACACAGATGTATCTCAGGAGTATGGATTTTATCAATACAAGGAGCGACGCACACCAAGGCAATAGTAGTTTTTTCTGTCAACCACCAATAACCTCTTCCTCCTCCTCCTCCTCTTCCTCCACATGCTTGTCCCCATTTGGGATTCTGTTGTTAGATAGAATTCCTTTCCTGGACAAGAAACATCATTTCTTGCGTCTTTGGCAGGAGAGACAGTGCAGAAATAGATGTAGCAGCTGTAGCACAGGTGAAAAAAGTATTACCACTTCTTCAATGTTTTAGGTTATTTCTAAGAGTTGTTTCTATCAGTCACAACATGACACAGCACAATAGTTATTGACATCATTTCCCGTTAAAGAAATCTGCTACACATATTTTCATTTTGGGAAGCCATTTCAGACAGGAATATTGCTGAAAAGGACTTTATCAAAAAGCAATCTATTCCTTTCTCTGTCCCAACTGTTGCAACTTCCTTTAATTACAACAGATAATGCAAAAGATTTGATCAAAAAGTCAAGCAAACAAAAGAAAGCAAAAGGTCAAATGGTCAGTAAACAAAGACAGACCCCTTTGAAAATAGAATTCTGTCGTCTCATTTTTGAAAAGTCTTCATTTGTATCCTGTCGATGTTAGCGCAGTCCAAAAACTCTTCAAGAATTCAAAGGATTTATGGGCCATTTCAGTTCTTCTTTGTATAATTACAAGGGATGAGAACTGAGAACTAGTTTGAGGCACTGAATGGTCTGAATGCCTGAAGATTCTCTTGTTAATGCCTTTCACTTAGTTCTGAGTCCCCAGGAAATACTATGTTATCTTGAGGAAGGCGCACACAAAAAAGGGAAGTAGAAATAATAACAATTAAAAAAAACATTTGGACAGGAGACAAAGTTAGTCACAAGTAAGGCTTTAGTTTAGTTATTTTGCTGCCAACAGCACAGGGTGCAAGGTCTGGTTTGCACATCAAGCAAAAGTGGAAACACCAGCAACATGCTGAAACATTGTATTTGATTTTGTTGACAAAGAAAAACCCATGTAGGCTTATTTTTAAAAAGAAAATCCACTAGAATCAGTTAAGGCATATGGAAGTGAAAGAACAAGTACAATCTGTACTGGCATATCAATAAAGTTATATCAATTACCCCCCCAGCCCCAAAAAATCTGTTAAAAGTGTTTAAAAATATTAACTAGTGCTGGATTTCAATTTCAATTTTGCTCAAAACAACCATGAAAGAGGATGCTTGAGATTAACGAATACTGTGCTGCATGCTGTGTTGCATTCGTTTTGTCTAAATATTTAAGTGCGGTAAATGTGTTGCATTCGTTTTGTCTAAATATTTAAGTGCGGTAAATGTTATAGCCCTGATTCAACCAAAATACTTACAATTACAATTTTGCAATAATCAAGCAGTCCTAGCATACACCCCTTTTGCAAGGTACTACGCTTCTGCTCAGTACAGCAAGACTGACTGCCCACATTGCCAAGTAAGGTTTGAGACATTTAACCACGCAAGACATTCTCATGCCCTGAAGTTGACGCAAACAAAGTCTGCTCTTTCTTCTTCAGGATGACACGCAAACACCTTCCACTAGACATTTATGAAATACTGTACGTAAAAAAAGAAATTTCATTTTTCTTTAAAATTTCAAGAGTTATTTTAGTCTTTAAATTTTTTGGGAAATTACTTTTTGCAGACCATTTGCAGCAGCTCTCGGGCCAAACTGGGGGCCATGACCCACACTTTGTGAGAAGTGTAATATTAATTGCACAAATACATTCGCAACAGTTTCAAAAGTGGGTGAAACATGCCATTTTTACAATGAAGACAATGTGAAGGGTTTTCCTGAAATTTCTGGAAACTAAAAGCATCTAATTTTGTGACCTCTTTTGTTATAGCTGGAGTATGAAACAGGTATGATCATTTGACTTTACTTATTAAATACAAAAAATAAGGTGGAAAGTCCCCATTTAAACTTAACAATTTAAATAGATTATCTAATCGCCAATAAGAACAGTCCTGTTAGTGGATCTTTCAAAACAATCTTTCAACTAAGCATTATGCATGGCACCCCCCTTTTTCTTAACATACTAAATAGGCGTATTTAAACAATATTACTTCAGCCCTTATCTCATTTGAAAGAAAAGAATCCATATATGTTATGAACTAGACATACTGCACTGTCCTAGTTTCATGCACACTTTTCCTTCTCTCTTCCAATCTTGTGAATGTGCATATTTGCATGAAGATATTTCAAATGGATGCCATAAGTTTAAAAAGTCAGAATATTTCAGACTACAGCAGGTAAATGACAGGATAACTTTGATAAATTGAGGTGGTTTATTTTCTCTCTCTCTCTGTCTGTCACTTGTCCGTTCATTACAGCAGACCCTTTTGTTCCAAACACAGAGAGCTGCCAGATGAACCCAGAGGTCAGATAATCAGATGCTCTTGTGTGTGACCTGCCCTGACCTGCAGTTCAGTGGACAGTTTGCCATGAGACCAAGCCTCTCTGCAGCCTATGAAAGGAAAGCTCAGATAATGCTGCGATGCTGTAGTGTTTTGACAATGATAATTGAAGTTGGAGCATCACTAGGATGTTGCACAACAAACTAGTGAGCTGGTTGAACATGACATTAATAGGGATACAACAAGAAAAGACTGATTTATTCTCCACTGTTTAAATTCCAGGGTCCTTTGGCTCCTTTTGAGAATGCACTTTTGTAGGTTATTTTTCCATTGATAATCAAAATGACATTCAATTTGGCAAAACTCTGCATTTTTTTTGCCAAATTTTAAAATTTGAACTCTATTTGTCCCAATTGGCCTATAACGCTCTGTGCAATTACAATAATCACACACATCGCTATGAGACCAAAAAGGACTACATTTAGACCCATTATCAACTGTAATCATGATCATATCACCCCTGTGGCTTTAATATGTCTGGTATGCCTTTAATTGGCAATGACTGACATGTTCCAGGGTTCAAATGTGAAGTTTTTATTATTTTCCAGCAGATGACTCCACTTCATTTTAGCATCCCAGGGAAAAACTCTGCAATTTATCAAGGGACCAACAGGAAACTTATGGTGCTTTTCCACTCTTGATTTCTGCTTAACTCTGCTTGACACTACACAGTTTAGATATTAACTGTTTCATTTGCCGTCATAGTGTAAACTGTAGCCCCTTAGATGGGGTCATCATAGCATAGCTGTGAGAAACTATCGTGGCATCCACACAACCAAGGAGGAAACTGAGGCGATCGAGCTGCTGGTCCCTATGTGGCTTTTTGTCATTGTTAGGAGATGAATTTTGTTTCAAAGATGGTTACAAGCAGCAAGACAACATACTATCTAGAGCAAAGTTTGGGAAGTCATACAGCATCCCAGAGATGATGACAGGCATTTCTTTTCCGCGTCAGAAACCTCTGATTCGTGGTGATACTCTGACCATGCAGAGGCCAGCTGTGTTCCACGTCACATTTAGTCTTGGCACAGCTCACTTAGAACCAAGCTTAAGGTGATAACAAAAACTGTGCCAGATACTAGGTAAAATGTTTAATGAAAAATCAACACAAGTCCAGCCGGGTTGAGCTGATGGCGAAAAGCCCCATTATACAGAGTAATAACTCTTACAGCTGATACAGCACAAATATGAAAAAATAAAAAGCTCTACAATCAATTTTGTTAAAAATGACTGATATGTTCCAGACTGTCTATGATTAATTGTTTTATTCCCATAAAGATATCCTGTTTTGGCATTTTAGATATGGGAGTGAAGTTAATATATCTGATGCAGTTAAAGTATTGTAACTTTTTTAAACTGGCTTGACAAAGCACAAAAAATTAAATATGAATGAAAAATCAATTCTGTGACAATAACTGATGACATGAACAGTTTTAATCTGGTAAAGATTTCCCTTTTAGCGCGATGTTATTGGAATTAATTCACTATTTGAGTTGGTGTTTGTGTATGTGTCAGCTGTACTGTAATAATCAAACAGTGATGTAATGAAGAAAAACTGACATGTAATGGTAAAAGTTATATATATATATATACATATATACATATATATACATACATATATACATACGTACATACATATATACATACGTACATACATACATATATACATATATATACATATATACACATATATACACATACATATATATATACACATACATATATATATATATATATATATACACATATATATATATACACATATATACACATACATATATATATACACATACATATATATATATATATACACATATATATATATATATATATATATATATATATATATATATATATATATATATATATACACATATATATATATATATACACACATACACATACATACATGTATTTAAAACAGGACTGAAGTTTGTGAATATTTGATGATGTAGTGAAAGAAGAACATAATGATAATAAAAACCTATTATAATTTTTGTCACTTTCTTGATGTGTCCACTTTTGGGATGTAATGCACTGCAAGTTGACTCATCACAAAAATGCATCCAAATCACTCACATTTTGATAACCACTGATCCGTTCCAGACTGTGTTAATCCAAAAGTGTTTTCCTATTAGCACTATGAAATTGGAAAAAATCCCTTTTGAGTTCTGTTCTCCATAAACATATTAGTAATATAATGTAGACAAACTGGCATATAAAGGGTTAAAGTTTTAACACTAAACATATATTTCTATATTTATTCATAAAACTGAAGTTGGGGAGAATATCTGACGTAGTGAATTTAGAAGGTGATACTATATATTGATTTCTCCCACTTTATCTATACAGCCACCTTTAAGATGTAATATACAATGTGGGATTTTAAAATTTGATATGAGGCTTAAAACTGACATAAATACAGAACAAGTCAATCAATGGAAAACTCTAATTGCGACACTAAATGTGAGCAAAAAGCATTTTTAAAAAAATATTAAGCTTCTCAAGCCTCACAAATAACAAATTAGATATTCAGGCTAGTTGAAGAAAAACAGACTTTTTTGTTTGAGTGGAAACAATTAAATGTGAAAGATTCCTAATTGAAGATTCAACTGCACACAAACAGCTTTAACTGGCTTCTATCAGTGTTGACATTTGCCCATCTGTAAAAGAGAAGGAGCAAAATGTAACCGACATGATGAGCAGACTAAAGCAAAACGCAAAAAGGACCCCAGAAAATGGAGGAGAAAGACGGGTTTAAGTGAAAGAGAGGCGAAAGGGAAAGAAAGCAGAAACGAGCGTATAGGAGAAGGTGAATCTGATTTCTCCTGGTAAATTGGACTCCCCTGCTTTCTCTAATTCATGTTTCAGAGCTGCTGCATCGACGGGGAGATGGAGAGGGAGAGAGAGGGAGAAGAAAGGAGGGGAAAAGGGAAGACAAATCCATGCAGGGGAGAAGCAGAGGGAGAGAGGGAGACTGCGGCCGCTCTCCCACAGGCAGACAGCAATCAATAAATCAATAGGAAACTGTGGTTGGCTGGAGAACGGCTGGGGCTGGGAGGATGGAGGATGGAGGATGGAAAAGGGAGAGAGACCTGAATCAAAGTAGCTCCAAGATGGATGGAGCAAGGAGAGGAAGAGGAGGAAGAGGGAGGGAGGGAAGCGTGGGTTCAATAGAGGTGGAGGCATTGGGGAGGATGCAGGAGGAGGGGAGGAAAAGGTGGTTTTAGCAGGAGCTGTGAGGGGGCAAATAGGAGGCGGTCCGGCAGGCTTTTTGGGGTCCCCTCCCATCACCTTCCCTCCCTCCCCTTTCCCGTCCTGCCCGCAGCACATCCTGCATCAGTGGTGCAGTGATAGAGCTTGGCACTGCGCGATGCCCCGCTGTGGTCTGCCCAATGAGCCCAGTGAAGCGCGGCTGTATCTGGGGCCGGGGGAAAGCCGTTGGCCCCCTCTGCCCGCTGGGTGCAGCCTGGTTGACTGGCTGCTTCCCTGGCTGCCTGCCTGCTGGCTGCCTGGCTGGCTGGACATCGATCTCAGTGGGCTGGAGAGTACAGCTGGACGCACACTGAGAGCTGGGGCTAAATCTGGCTCAGGCTCAATCAACGTTTGCACCTGTCTTTTCCAAAGGGAATTAAATGTAGTAGATAGAGAGAAAGAAAGAGTAATGGTGTGTGTGAGCACATGTGTGTGCGTGTTTATGTTCAAGTGTGTGTAAAGGTTACGTTTTGAAGGTACAGTAGCGGTGAAGAGTTTGTGAGGAACGTGCTGGTTTAATCATTAGTCATCTCTGCAGCAGGTGAGGCTGTAGTTTGTTTCGTTGTTTGTGTGTTTATGATAGAGAAAGTGTGTTGGCTTTCCTTATCTACAGTACAAAGGCCTTTGATGTACCAGTGACAAAGTGAGTGAGAAGACAGTTGACCAGCCTCAAGCAGGTGTGTCAGTGAGCTCAGGTTAAATATCAAATTAAAATATCACATTTCCTGTCTCCAAGAAGATCAAAATGGTATTCCACTTTTGGTAAATGAGCCCCAGAATGTCACATCTGTAGAAATGTTTTGCTAGCACTTAAAAAATGGTATAATGCTTGAACACGTGTAAGAATTAAAGCATGAGCAGTTATGAGAAATCACAGCAAAGAAATACTTCCACTTTGTCCATAATGTTTTTGTGGTTCCAGCAGGACTGTATAGTTAAGGTGGCCACCTTAACAACATTCACCTTCCACTTTTACTGCATTGCTGAAAAAAGACCAAACTGATAAAAATTCAATGCGCAGCAGTAGATAAACACACACTTCTTTGCCTGCTCTGCCCCTCTGGTCCCTGTGTTCTGTACCTCACAGACACACATGGGGATGAGAATTAATGATTTTATTGATACCAATGCCATTATTAATTCTGCTTATCATTATCTATTAAGTTCTCCTTCTATTCCCTTATTTATTTGTGTGATGAAAAGAAGGCCTGCATGTGTTTTCTGTGTTCACAATGTCAAACACATGGCACTCTTGATTTTCAATTTTCAATTCACCATCCACAAGCTGTCACTTCTGAGTATGAAGGGAGAGGTGGGTCTGTATTCGTTTACACTTAAAATATCAACAACCTCTCTACTCGTTTTCTCCCACATCACTGACTACACCTTTAAGACTGCTTCTGTGTCCTGTCCGCCATGGTATCTATATAGACTTCTTTGCTGTTGTTCGTGCTTACTGCCCCTTTTATGAGTTTATTTAGTTAGGAATGCAGAACTAAGTGGACGGCACTGACAAGATAATAATTCAACATAAAGACAAAAGACATTGGTGTCTCAAACTGGTTGGAAATGATTCTTAACTAGAACTGTCCCTTGGTACCCATCCTTTGACTCACCCTTGTGCCAAAAACACTAATGAAATTCTTATTGAGTCCCCCCTCTAAATGCTCAGGTTCCTTTGGACTTCATCTGTTCTATATATACTTGTGCCACTGTACTAGACAAAATCACCGACACTCTCCTCTGACAAGCTCCTTTCTAACACAACTATTTTTTTTATAAAAAAAAGGCTTGTGGATGAGAAAGGACACAAACTCAGGTGAATCAGACAAAGGTATGATATCACGACTGTATAGAGGTTTTCTAAGGAGGAAGGACACTCCACAGACTACATCAAAAACAGATGGGAACGAGAGGGTGTGAAATAACAAAAGAGGAGTGGCACAGATACTGTGAACTACAATGGAAATGCACAAATTCTCACACATGAAAGGTTTTCTCCTGGAAATATTAAATAAGATTCTTTATTACACCAAAACAGGGACCCCAATATACCGGAGTAGATCCCACATACTGGAGAGGGTGTGGGGGTCAGGAGGCAAACCATTCCCATATGTTTTGGGACTGCCCAAGATTAAGACCCTTCTGGACAAAGCTGTTTGAGATAATGGAAGACATATTCCAAACAAAACTATCTAATAGTTTTGAAAAAAAAAAACATACTGGGTAGTGCCAACCCCCTTAAGGGAAATACAAATAACCAACTATTTAGAATAGTGATAACAGCAGCAAAGAAAAGTATTACTCCCAGATGGCTGAATCCTGACCCTCCCACAGCAGAGAAATGGATAAAAACAGTCAGTGATATTTACATCATGGAAAAAAATCACCTGTTCAATCAGTCTACATATGGACAAATTCAATAAGACATGGTTAAAATGGGTATCCTTCCTTTCAATCTATCTTGGGGGCATAAAACACAAAGTCCCCCCCCCCCCCCCCCCCCCCCCCCCCCCCCACACACACACACACACTCCACACATCCACACAATGCAGATGACATTAAAGGTTGTCTACTACTACATGATAATGTAAAATAGTATTATCTCAGAAATTCCTACGTTCAGGTGCCAAATCTCTCTTCTGTTTGGTTAGATGCATCCTGTTGTTATTGTTTGACAAAAAAAGTCTCCCTAGGGCCCCCTAGGTGCGGGTATATATAAATGTAGGTTAAATGTTTTAATTCTGTTGCTACTGGGAGGGTTTGGGAGAAGAAAAAAAGGCTGCTGCATTGGAGATGGACAATGAGAGGAACCAGGAACAAGGACTTTGACAGAGTGGATGACTTCAGTAATGAAGACATGTAAGGAAAATTAGATTATTATCTGTAAAACTGAAGGTCAAAACATGTAGAAATGTGAGAAATGACGGACGTTATATTATGCTGCTCTTGTATCTGAAGCTGATGTGGATATATGAATGTTTGTATTGATGCAGTACTCTGGAAATAAAAAAAGAAAAAGGACAAAAATGCAATGAGCTACCACCAGTTTGCCACCAATCACTTCTAATTTAGTTCTCACTGTATAAAACAGCAATTAACCCAATTCAATTTTTGCTTGCATTCTATCAAAGCTTCAAATTCTGTCATTGTAACAACCCTAATCACACACACAGTCCCCTAAAAACCACCAAAGGGCTGTTTTGATTTGCATCAATAATTTATGGCTTAAGTGTCTTTGAGAAGAATGTTGGTTCACAGCAATTAAGTGATAAAACCAGCTAACCCTAGCTGGACTTTTTTATTTTGTGTTTGGGCATGAAATCTCTGTTGAGTCTGCTAAAAAGGGCTGAAGTTACTGAAGTGTTTTGTGTGTTGTGACAGACCCAGGATCAAGGGCTTATTTAGTGGTCATTTTAGTTTCGCAATAAACTTTAAAACTTTGACTGTGATATTCTGTACTATCTCAGGTCCAAAGTGCAGCATCTTTTTATTAGAAACATTTGACAAGTTGAAAATGTTCCTTGATTTGGGTCACAGCTTGTCATCAAAGGGTGACGGGACCTGAAGTCAGAGCAGCAGAGAGCCTATATTAAAACTCCTGTGGGAAAAAAGAAAATCACAAATTAACTTTCCCTGAAATTCTTTCATTTATAAATCATCCCTTTCTTTTTTCACAATCTCATGGTCCACTTGGTTCAGTGTTTGTGAAAGAAGAACCATAAAAACGATGCAGAATTTATTTATTTAACAAATAATATTGGTTTGAATACTTCACCTTATTAATAGGCAAATAGTCTTGAGGCTTTTCTAAATCAATTTCATGTTAATTAATGTCAAAATACTCTTAGTTGAAAAATGTAATTTGGGTGAAGCATCATGGCCTACAGGGACAAACTTCTTCGCACTGACTATATTTAATGGAGAAGCAGACTGCAAATAAGTGCAGAGAGTGTAAATAAGACAGATCTCCATTGGTTCACCACAGCGAACCTTTAAGATGTTTGAAGCTGTTGCCAATAGTCATTGTTCAATTAAGCTGTTTGCATTGATAACCGATTAAATGGCTTTCTAAAGAGTCGTTAGCAACAGGGAGCTAGCCGTGCAGACTGTCAGAGACTTACTGCAAGTACGACCAACAATCACCACCCTGCAACTCCTCTGTAACAAATAACTAGTCCTCTCCTGTTTCCTTCTCTTTCCCCTTTCATTTTTTCTCTCCCCTCTCTCCCCCATCTGCTATATTTTATGCTTCCTCTCCCCTCTCATCTCCTCAGTTTTCTTCTCCCTCTGACCTTTCCTCTCTTCTCTCCTTTCCTGTCTTTTCTCTTCCTCCTCATCCTGCATTACTTTTCTCTCCCTCCACTCCTTCTCCTCTCCTCTCTGGGGTCCCATCCTACAGAGGCTGCTCCCACCCAGACACAGATGGCCCCCAGATCAGATTTATCAAGGCCAGTGGAGCCCTCTGTAAAAGGTCACTCTCTTAAAAGCTGACCGATCAATGGTCCAACTCCTAATACTAACAGCCGTGCTTTTTCAGCTCTTTTTTGTGTGCGTGTTTGACCATGAGTTTGTGTATCTACATGCTTCTCTAAGTAGGTGTATATGCTTTAATCCACAGACGTACCTGTGAGTGTGTGTGCAGTTCTGAGGGCCGACAGAGACGAGGGCCCTGGGTGTTAATAATCGAAGGGCCGTCCCTCAGACGCTCCACTAATGACCTCTCCCACCTCTATAGTGCAGCCCGATCGAGGCTCTACTAAATATTTCAGCATGTCATTAGCTCATTACACGTCATTATCTACAGCATGCTACAGCCCGCCAGGATTAGCAGCGAGACTTTTAGCAACTTCTCGGTGGGAAATCAATAATCGGCAGACACTTTCAATCAACGCGATCATCTGTGTGTGACTATCAGAAATTCACATAATCATACACAAGGGTGCGCACACACAAATACACAGAGAGGCTGAGGCTGGTTTAAGAGATCATATCTTATAAATATCTAACTACAGCTTTTTTACACACAAGTTAAAGCAGCTACTTACAGATTAAGATGTTAACACTCCCCCTTCATCTGTCAACTCACTATAGTCAGAAATACTTTAAATACTTAATTTACACATCATGATGCCAAAAGGGCAAAAGGTAATGTCTGTGTGATTTAAAGCAAGGGCAAATGACCATAAGCTTGCAAAGCAGCTGGATTTACCAGATTTTGGGCCATAACTTGACAGCTTAAAGTGAGTTTTCTTAAAGCACATGGCCCACAGTGGTTTGGTGCTTGCCAGTCAATAGTTTGCTTTTCTCTTATCACATAGTAAGGTGCAGGGCAAAAGAAGGATGAATTATGTGGCTTCATTTTACATAGGTGTTTTTTGGGTATAACATGGGTCCAACAAATCAGAATGCTACCTTTCATTACCTCAAAACAGTGTGCACCAGCTAACTAGCTTTTTACTATTGACAGAGCCGATTGCAATCTTTGATCTGACTTTCAGTTGAATTATTTAAATACTAAAAGGACACAAACAGGATACTATATGAAAAATGTTAGCAGTCAGATTAATGTTTGTGGTGCTCATTGTATCACTCCAAAACACCATGAACCATCTAGGAGACAAGTCAGTCACCTCTGTATGAGTATAAAAGTGAAACCTCATTGGTTATCAAACTCTTCAAGCTAACTGACGGGATGAGTCAGTTCCACACTCTAGTATGTTTACACTACACCTATATCCTGTACATCAAATACCTGTTGGCTTTAAACAATATATTTTTCTGATTTTCCCTAATGGAATTATTGGCTCTATTCTCAATTGCATATGTAAAACACACCTTTATCTTTGTGCGATTGTCTTTTTCTGGGAGTAATATGCGTGCAAGAGGATGCACGGTAATGGTGTACTGAGGTAAAAAGCCATGCTGTCTCTCAGTTCTCTACTTCCTCATAAACTCAAACTGAATATATAAACATATGCTCTGACATAAAGGGGGCAGTGTTTGTACTGTTGTACATCCTGTATAAGTGAAACTAGTTCAGTTAAGTGTTTGCTTTGATCTTCTGGATATGAGTCAATCTCCCCTGCATCCTAAAAATGGCAGAATCACACTGTCCCTCAGACCGTAGACTTTCAACCAGGTTTAAGGGGTTCATTTTCTGTGTCCACAAAGTAGGAACACAGTGTGCCTGACCACTCCTTGTTATAGACAAAACCATGGGCACAGACACCTTACACCTTTTGATGAGTGAACTGCTATATTCAAGGAGTTCATGTGTAGTCAAATTAGGTTGTACTAATGGATATCTTCAAATGAGACATAAAGCTGACAGGCACTTCCCATTGGGTTTCCCAATAAAACCACAAACAGCACTGTGGGGTTATGGGGATTGTTGCAATCAGTTAGAGTTATTACATGAATTTAATTATCCCCCCAAACCTTGTCCTAGTTTTGATCAGATTCAGGATTTATCTTTTTTACATGCACACATAAGAAACTTGGCTTTTACAAAACAAACTATTGCAGTTTTGAAATCTGAGTTTAGCTTGTTTTAAACAAACTCTGTCTGAAAAAAAATGCTGAAGGCATCGGCCCTAATGTGTCTGAGAAAGAAATCCAGTTGCCTGAAACAGGTATTGTACTCAAGATTTACTGATGTTTAAATTTGAGAATGATTTTCATTCTAATATGGTAAGTATTTTATATTTTACTTGGTTACCAGAGCATTAAAAAGCATCACAGAGCACACAATTGATGTAATGAATAGCAAAATAAATATAATTTTCTACATAAAAGTGTCTGCAGTAATTTTGCTCAGTCTTAAGGGTCTTTTTTTCCAAATGTATGAATGGGCTTAAGTCTATGACCAACTATGGAGCAGAGACACACAGCAGGGACAAAGGATCCTCCTGAACAGTGATAAAATAAAATCTGGCACCTTCCTGCTTGTTTATGCTGAGATGTAGACCGATTTCTAATTTCTTTAAAGTTTAAGTTTAACTGCTTTGAAACATCCTACTTCACTGAGCCAATGCTTTTGCTTGTCTCTTTACTTGATCAACCATCTTCAGCACTTTTCACAGCCCCACAACGAAGCAAAGACATCGTTACACATTGAAGAACTTAAATATATTCTGTGTGTAATGCACATGAGAGCAGGACACTGTGCATGCACACAAAGGCAGAGACACACAACTCACAGCGTACTTGTCAATGCCTGAGACCATATGACCCTCTCTCACCAATATTACACCTCTGATACTATCTTTATGCATGCTGGGTCAACTCAGGATGCATAAAGTGAAGGCAAAGCATCACAGGGGCTTATTTTTATTAGCACTTGAAAGGCAACTTGGATGGAGCTTCCTTCTCTATTTATTGCAGCTTTAGGATTGAGAACAAGAATGTATATGATTTCCTATTTTATCTGTACTTCCTAGCACAGTAGAGCATAAAAATAACATAATCTTTTGCAGAAGTTGGTACTGAAAAACAACTTGAGTACTGAATATTATTACAGCCTTGTGGCATAGATTTAGTCTTTCCTCTGTTGAGATTTTATTGTGGAAGAAGTATATGGGACTTGACAATAAAGGTCTTTATAATTGATTTGATCATTTTGAAACTTTTGCTTCTTCTGAAATCGAGAATGAAAATCAGGGCTGTCACATCAGTGTCACTGTTGGCCATCTTCAGTGTGCAAGTTAACCAGGAGCCATCTTTTCTGTGGTAAAGGTCACAGGCTGAGATTGAGTACCTCAGCTCTGGTGTTTTGAAGGTTTTATGCCTTGAACCTGAGTGTGCTTGCTGCCAGAGAGGGAGGCGAGAGCTGTTTAAGGCAAACATGAAACCTCTTTGACACACTTTGAGAGTCACTTAACAATGGGCAGGGTGTGCGTGGTTAAGTGTGTGACTAATTTCCTTTAACACAGAGTGAGATTGACAGACTTGGGCCTGGAGGGGGGCGGAGCAGCTACTTGTTAAGAAGGCCAGAGGTCAGCTCTTCTTGAATAGACAGAGAAATCCCCAATCAATTACGCAAACTCATACACAAACAGAAACACACGCCCGCATACGAATGCACATAAAAATGCACACACACACAAGCGCAAGAGGAGTCTATTATAATCTAATACATTTTTTGTTTGGAGCCATGCTGCTGCATGCTGAAGAGACAAAGATATAATCTGATTAGGGCAGCAAGCTCACAATCACTCAACAAGAGACAAGGGGCACAGTGTTTATAAACAAAACTACAGATTTCTTTACTTTTGCCTTAAATGACACGTCTATGGGTCAATCTTTCACATTCTTCTCACCCACTCCTTCAGCTGCTGTGAGACAGACGATAGCAACATTTGAAATATGTGGAGCTTTATCATTAAGAGGAAATCTAACCTCTCTTTTTTTCTTCATCTGTAGTTGTGGATGTGTATAAAACAACGTAATAAGCATGACATCAGTATCAGCTGATAAGAGCTAAAAGAGTGAACTATTTTAACTGCAGAAATGGATATTTCTCTTGCTACTTACTAATGATATATTGGTATAAACAACAAAATTGTGCTTTTAGAGTTCATGTAGAATTGTAGCCTATTGAAAATTAATTTTAGTTTTGAAGTGCAAGCCCCATCAGAAATTGCACATTTTTTAGTGCTATATGGCTCACAGTCTGTCAGCAGGTTGTAGCAGATAACACATAGTTTTAAATTTAATGTTCAAAAAAACATTTTGCAAGTTGTCTACACATAAACCCCAAAAGTTACTTTCAGGTCCCTTAAAAAATAAATGTCAATGAATGAAAAATAATGTATCTGTTATTAATGATAAAATCCAATTATTTGTCTTTTTATATTCTTAAAAAAGGACTTTCACAGAGATGAAAAAGATTACTTCTTCTATAGGACGTACCTGGTTTTCTTAACAATGAAAAAAATACTTCTCTATTATATATTATTATAGAAGCGTCTTAACCTCTGCAGCGTTGTGTATCACAGCATCTCTATGTGATGATGCAAGCAACTGATCACCAATCAGCTGCCCAATATATGAACTGCTGATTGTTAATGCACAAATACATTAATTCATTTTTTTAAATTAGATGTTGGTTATTATGCCTTATAAACTGGCCATATACATTTTCCGTGTTTCATGAACAATAAAAAATATTTATTAGGATCTGCATTTTTAAAAACTCTTTAAATCAGAGTGTCCAACAGCAAGTAATATCCAGTACAGGGGTGTGTCTGTCAGTGAACTGACTTCTGCAAAGTCAGATGTGTTTTGTGTAGCTCATCAGTCCACAGTTGTCCTTTGTCCTTGATTCTCTGTCCTCCAAGCACTTTTAGAAACATGGAATGGTTCTCGGCATGGCAGGTGAATAACAACTTCCACTTAGAGCGAGGGCCAAAGACAGATAAAATAACTGACACGGCGCACACCTTCTATCCGAGGCCCGTTTACCAAAATGGTGCCCTGAGTGCCTGAATCCGCAAACTTTTGAAAACCAGGGCCAGAGTCGAAAGTTTTGAAAACGTATCCATTTTTTTCTCTGTGTAGACAAGATTTAGCGTTTCACCCTGAAATGCTAACGTAACCGCATGTGTGGTACTCTTTACGCATTGTCTTCACCGGAAAGCATAGTGTGTAGCAACACCACTGTTTCTCTACAAACCTTCATCGCCATCTACTGGCCTGGCATGCACACTACAGTGTTTTCAGTCACTCTCGCGTCTCTGTGTGAATGTGGATCGATTTTGAAAATGGAAAAGAAAAACCTTTCCATTTCTGGTGAAAATGTCCTGTAAACGGGGCCTGAGTGATTTCACACAAGGTTGGAAACACCAGCAATATAGATGTAGTGTATTAAAGTACTGAATATCATGAGTGCCATGTGTTTGACATTGTTGCCACAGGATGGGAATTGATGAAATTTAATTGATGCCATTATTGATTCTACCAATTAATTCAAGTCTTTGTTGTTTCCTTTATCATTTCGTGTAGATATTCTCTATGCAAAATAACAGACCTATGCAGGTGCTCAGTGACAAATGCTAAAATAGATTCTTGGTGTTTCCACTCTTGCATGAAGCCACACAATTAATATATCTAGACGTTGCTCTGTTAGCAACATATTGAGTAAAATAAGCTACAATATGAACACTTCCATCTCCAGTATGCCATCATTTCTTTTTTGATGATTTTTCTTGTCATTTCTGCTGACTGCCTCTGATGAGAGCATGGCACCCTTGATTTGCAAGACAAGCAGAACAAAGAGAAAGATTGTTAAATGATATTGTAAGAAATTAATCGCAGGCTCCTTAATCTAACCAAAACAAACCAAAACCAAAAAGTTTTTTTCAGATTTTGTGATAATAGCTAACATCTTATTTCTGTCTAAATTAACAACCTGAACTTGACCTGAGGTAAAACTGGTAATTTTCAACCCTAAGAAGTTGTTATAATACAGGTGAGGTGACAGATTAAAATTTTTATGATGCTAAAGGTTGCTGGTGAAAATCTGTGATAAAAAAATAAACATGCTCCATTCAGAATCATACATTTTCACACAGAAGCTAAAACTGTAGCACATACCTCTTTCAATAAATTTGTCCAGTCAAACAATGCAACATGCATGTCACCTAAACTTTGTCTAAAATCCTGGTAGTTAAAAAATTAATTGAGTGTTGAGATCTGTATTAACATTGGCAAAGTGATAACTTTACTGACATGTAGTAACATGTCAGCTTAGAAGTAAGGTTAGAAAAATGACAATCAGGTAAAATTCTAAAACCTCTCTCATTAAACTTCTTTGATTTAAAAAAAAAAGTAAAAAAGAAAAAAAGAATAACATTTGCTGTCAAATTTGATTATTTTTCCCACAGTATAAAATAGAAGTATCAGCTTCGAACTGGCCAGGTTGAGATGCACTTTGTCTTTTCAAAATTCATTTTTTAATATATATTATCAATTTATTTTGATATCACAATATACACCCAAGTATAAATGGGCTTTTCCCCTCAAAACAAATACTTTTGAAAAGGGTACTATTTTCTATTGTAATCCCCTACTGTCCTTGTAAAAAAAAAAAAAAAAAAAAAAAATAGGATGACATACCAATGATAACACTTAAATGTCCAGGGCTGTCAGGACAGAACCAAATCAAAACCTGTGATTCAAACACAAAAGCATTAGCCAGGTTAGATATATTGACTGGTGGGTTAATAGTATTTACTCAAAACTCAACCTCCACCTAGATCTCAACATCCCACGTTGTACCAACATTTATTAATTTTAGTTTTTGAATCCTTTTTTCTCTCACATTTTTGTACTAGCCATTCTTTTCTTTGTCTGCTGTAGCTTCTCCTCCCTCCCACTCATTTCAGGCGCAGGCCCATCCTAGCATCCACCCTAACAATATTTCACATCCTGATTTATTTTGGTCCTGGAGTCATGTGACCCTAAATATTGTAAGTGACCCTGGGCATATTGATCTCTGCGTGCCAGATAGCATCAGGGCATCCTGCCTCATAACAATGCTATGAAATGTTGTAATATTTGTCACTGTAAACATGATCGTCTATGCATTTATCAGTGTGTTTAATTGAGGATAGGAGTGTTTTTATCATTGATATTTTTCTGACAAATACATGTGACATCTGTGTCCTTTTTGCGTGTGTGTTTCTGTTTTTTTTTTTTTAAGTTGTTCCCACGTATGTTGTGACCACTTGGTGTGTGTTTGCGTGTGTTTGTGTGTTTCCCTAATGATGCTTTTTTGCCAGAGGAAAGCAGAAGCCCCTGTCACCATTGTAATGAGGGGTATTTATATCAGTTACCTGGCAGTAAACCACTCTGATCCCCTCCCCTCATGTCTCATTCCCACAAGACAGGTGTGTGCATGTGTGTCTGCCTCTGTGTGACAGCAACATGGTGTTTGTTTGCATTTGTAAGTACTAAAAAACCCTGCAGCTAAATATATTCTAATGTTCTGTCTTTGTGTCTTAGCACACATAAATGGGTAAAAGTACCAGCAATGCACAGGACATCGTAATGGCATGTGCAGATGTGTTGGTGTGAGTGTGTGTGTGTGTGAGAAGGAGGAGTGTATTGAGGGAAGATGAGACAAAGAGGGTAAATTGAAAGGAAATGATGAGCGATGAGTCTGTGTCGCACATTAGTGTTCTCTTCTTTTTTTACCGTGATTTTCTGTTTCCTTGGACCTTATCATGTGCGAGAGTGTGTGTGCAGCCTTAAGGTGCAGTTTTATCCTTATCTGTTAGTGCAGGACTGTGACACGTCCAGAGACGCCTTCAGAAATTTCTCCTTCTTTTGACCAGAGGCCTTAAAAAGTGTGCGTTTAGGTGTGTGTGTATTTAACACCTCAAGCCTTGGTTGTTGCGGCTTATGTGTGTTTATGAGCACGTGTGTGTCAGAGGGGTGGGGGTCTGCATGCAGGGGTGGGGGGGTGGGGGGTGGGTGGGGGGGGTGAGGCTGTATCCATGGTAACACCCCACCGCTACCCCCACTGGGTCCTAAAAGACAAAGCCTCACACACACACACACACACACACACACTCACACAGCACTACAGGGCCAGCTGAGCCAAATCAATATTTCTCCCCGTTTAAAGAACAGAATTCAGAGAATGGCTTTTCAGCACCCAGACTGCAGCCGAGCCGTAGACCTTGGGTTTTTACACTAAACACCCAATCTGCAAAAGTGGCAAGGTTTTTTTGTACCGACCCAAATAATTTCTGGCCTAAATCTTTTTCTTTCTTTTCTTTCTGCTGTATTGATGGATCCGCTTGGCCCTTTGAGGACCTCTGTCTTGCTCTCAATCTTTGTCTGGCTCCCCTCCTGTCTCTCTCTCCATATTTTCCCTCCTTTACTTCAGACTTCTCTCCTGTTAGTGTTACCACCGCGTGAGTGACAGGGTCAGATTGCATTCAGCATCCCCGCTCTTTGTCCCACCCTGTGACTGACCACAGCTCAGGCCACGGCAAGTCCCCCCTCTGGTCCCCAGGGGTGTCCGAGCCCATCACTATGGCTGAGGGGCTGAACTGGCCTTGGCCCAGTGGCCCTGTTTGCTACATGGAGGTTGAGGGGAGGGAAGGGTGGTATACAAGGATGAGTTTGGGGGGGCGTCCATTACTTCTGTCAGAGGGTGGAATGGTGGAGGGCTCCCTCTAGCACTGCTTGGTTGCAACAACACAAAAGGATACTAAAGATCAGATCATTCAGATATGAGCTGCTGAATCACAGAGAAAACATAACAGATGTTAAATTATTGATTTTTGAACATGATTACTCATTGATTCTACAACATTTGCATTACATGCATTTATGGAAAATTAACTTTAAAGTTTAAAAACTTTGAAAAACAAGTAATGAAGGACAGTAAGTGTAAAAATATAGATATATATATAATAGTTTTAAATGAATAAATAAATAATAATAATAATGAATAAGCAAAATCATATCATTTAAGATGCGCCCAGAGCAAGGAAACAGCCTTAGCATCAAGTGTTTTTTAAAACTGCGCTAACAGCACTCTCAGCTTAAACCAGCTCAACTTTTGGAAAGGTGCCGTACTTAACAATGTCACATCTCATTCACTGACCAATTAAGATCCAGAGGTGTCAGGACTTCTACCTGCTGCTTGGTATAAGGCAATCGTGCAGGTGAAAACTAGCTGCTTTGAATTCTTGAGGTAGCTATTTCTGGGCCCACAGCTGCTATTAGTGGTGAGACATTATTTCTTGGCCAGTTTTATGCTTTCTGGTCAATATTTCTAAGACTAAAGAAAAGCATGAGGCACATGGAGTCATTTTAAACAGCCTTATGTAGTACAGAGAACAGGGGAGGTCAGCTTCTGCTAATATTAAATGCAGGCTCGAAGCGCTCTAAAACTGAGGTTGCGCTTCAAGCAGAAAAAATACGAGCTGGGGACACAGACTAACACTTCCAAAAGGGTGCCTCCTAAACTGGCAGCCGTTTCACCAATCTTTTTTTTTCACTGTAAAAACAAATTTTCTTTCTAAACAACTATAGTTATTCAACTTTCTTGTCAAAAAGTGAATTTTCTTTTTCTTGGAATATATTATATATTTGTCTTACAGATGGGACTCAGAAAAAAGTTTTTGTGTGCTTTTAAAGACCTTTTTGAGCAGGTGAGGATCAAACTGTTTTGAGTAAGTACAGTACATTTTTTTAAATGATTCTGTTGAACAACAACTCAAAAGCAATGTCTGATTTTCATTAGTTAATTTCCAGTGAATTTTAATTTATTATTACTTTTGTCAGTTTCAAGTTATTTCAGTGACCATTGTGGGTTTTCCTGCAAATGTCAAAAAATCTCCACCCCTACCCTGCCCACAGATTTACAGCACTTCCTCATAATGCTGGTTTGCTTCAATGCTCACCAATTTGAAGTTGTGGGGTATTTCTCTCCCCAACTAAAGTGCATTGTGATAGGATACTTGGATCGCGGGTTGGTGACCCAGAGCAGCATGTAGCTCTTTTGCCCCTCTCTAGTTGCTCTGTGGACTTGGAGGTAAAAAAAATATATATACATATATTTTCCTTTGCATTTGAATTCTAATTTTTCCAATGTTATTTTCATGTGTCTTAGCATCATCTAGCTGAAAAAAATGTTTGTTTCATTAAATCAATATGTTTCTTATTTCCAATATCTTGTCAACTTAAAAGGGCATCATATATTGCATCTCAACTTGTGTGTCATGCAGCTGCAAGTAGTAGCAGGCAAAAAAGAGGCAGGTGTTTTCTCATACTAACACATTAACTCACAGGCAGTAACAAGACAAAGTCAATATAGAGCAAAATATAACACTCAGGAGTTACCTGTATCCATCCATTATCTATACTGCCTATCCCCGGCCCTGCAGGGGCTGGAGCATATCCTAGCTGACATTTAGACATGGTACATCCTGGAACAGTTACCAACCAATTATATGGCTGATATAGAGAGACAACACTTTAACCCACTCACACCAATGGGCAATTTAAAGTCACCAATTAACCTAACAAGCACTAATCTGCCGTCCCACTGCATCGCCCCGAGTTACCAGTTTACAAAACTAAAACACACATTAAAGCACACAAACCATAAGACAAATGTCGAATCCCCTGTAACTATACATTCTGTGTATCCCACGTCACAAAAATATCGAATAAAACCAGCGCAACAAAGCATGCTGCACTGCACCTGTCATTTCTCAGTTATGCTATATGCATGAGATATATTTTTTCCTCTAGAATATGATATGCAACATGCCAGCTGATAAATGCATGGACTTGCATATTGGACATGCATACAAGCACAAGCATGCAGTCCATCCCTCAGACACAAACAAATGCACAAACACACAGAGAGAATCGCCCCAGGCTGATTGGTGCATCCTGTTTCTGAAGCAGCCATGGGAGCTTTCCGAGGCCTCTCTGGTTCGATATCTTGACAGCCGCAGTGTGTGTGAACACGGTGAGCGGCTGCATTTCATTAAACACATCCCACATAGCCGACGGTCTGTCACTCTCTTCCTGTGAATGGAATAATTCATTGTTGCCTTATTTTGTTTGTTAGGAGTCAACGAATACCAGAGCCTCTCTGACTGTGATCAGATAGAGGAAGCTGATAATTGATTTCATCAAGTAACCAGACTGTGGAGACACTCGCTGTGCAGAGACAGAGAGATTTGAGGGGACTTTACCTGAGTGGGTCCATTTTCTACATAATCCTACACAATCATCCTCCAGTCATCACTATGCTGCTGGAGAGCCTGTGTGACACATGGAAGATTACTGTGCATCACTCTCATTAGATGTTAACACTAAGTGACCTGTCGAGTGCTCTCCAACAAAGCTCCAGCAGCCCGCCAAGGCACTAATGAGAGAACAGTGCATATGAGGAGTGAAGAGAAAGTCAATCCTGCTCTGCAGTGAAACACGACACTTTAAAATGGATGAGGTACTTTTCACAGGTCCCCGCAGTTTGACATCACACTCTTGTAAATACAAAACAGAAGGGGCAATAGCCTGAAGACATTTATCAAAATCAAATACAAGATAGAATCACATGTCTTCCTTAATAATAGCTTATTGAGATTCCCTTACTCAAGAAATAACAAACACAACCATGTTTTTTTATACCTAAAACATGCCTAGTCAATGTATTGGACGGCTGTTTAAAAAGAATTCCAGCAAAATGATTTTTGGGTTGGTATGTGGATCCAAACATAAAACAATTAACATTAATGTTTTTCAAAAGTGACAGCTTCTACCTCTTCACATAGACAAAAGAAAACTACACGAATAAGTAAAATGTAATCATGGCATTTTTAAATCAAGCAAAGGAAATTGTTTGTCTATAAAGTTCAATAATTACAGTTGTTGGCAGTTCAACTTTGTTTGTTTCTCTAGCCTATTAAAATCAATCTCTTGAATGTTCCCCAGCAATACAAAAACACTTATTTTTGAAAAATATTATTAGTGTGTTATTTCATTTTTTTATTTTATATCATAATCTGAATCAGAGTTGTTGAAGTATTTTTGGCGCAAAACAAAAAAATGAAATTTGAAAACACATAAAAATCCGAGGCACAAGGTTAAAAATCCTTAATTGTGTCAGGGACATGTCAATGCGTTTCGACTCATCAGAGTCTTCATCAGGACACGATAAACAACACGAAACAAGTGTTTAAAATACATGGGAGGTGTCATGTAATTGTGTCATGTGACACTGTCACATGACATCAGATTAAAAAAAAGAGATATTTGAGGCCTGGCTGCACAACAATGAACAGACTACTCCAAACAGTGATGGACAAAACAGATTATAAAAACGGAGATAAATCTATTTCCTCATTTAAAAATGGGAAGGAAGTGGCTTTGAGAGTATAAATCCAAAATGTTTCACATTGTAAGAGATGTTTGAGTCTGTCACCTCCTCTCAAAGATCTAGGGATTACTTCAATTGCCATGATTTTGAGAGAATTTGGGTTGGTATGTCCTGTCAAACTGTAATGTTGTGCTATTGGGTAGTTTGGGTTGAGAGTTTTTATGGCATACTTGTGTTCTTTTTTTTTTTTATTTCAACGTTTTATTTATTTTCATTATAGAAACAGGGAGGTACATTATAAGAATATATTCACAAGTACATTCGAGAAATTGTATAACAAATCCCATCCCAATCCCGAACAAAACCCAACCCAGTCCTCTTCTTCTTGTACAATCAAAATATTACAAGAATTGTACACCAATAGCAATGAGCACACACGCCTGTTTGTGCCATACAAACTTAAAATAGTGTACATATTATAGGACAAAATGGCACATATATGCACACTTATATACCATGTATTTACTCATCTATTTATGCACATGTATGCTTATATATATATATAAGTAGTCACATATGACAGGTATAACAAGCGCCCCGGGGCCCCCCCATTAATGTGGCTGCGTGGCGGGCAGGCACAAAAGTAGGTACACTATGTCTTCTCTTCAAGGAATGAGGTTGCAGGAAGCCTATTAACAAAGTCAATTAGCGGTCTCCAGGTTGTATAAAAGTTATCAGAGGAACCTCTCAGTGAAAATTTAACTTTCTCCAATTTTAGGAGAGAGACTACGTCCTGCAGCCAAGCCTTAAAAGAGGGTGGTATGGAAGACTTCCACAGAAAGAGTATTCTCCTGCGTGCAATCAATGAGGCAAAAGCTATGACAGTTCTTTGCTTAACCATTGTAGGAATTCCATCTGGAGGTCTACCAAATATTGCCACATGAGGACAGGGGGGAATAACAATACACAAAATTTCAGATATTGCATCGAAAAAAGATTTCCAGAAATTACTTAACTTAGTGCAATTCCAAAACATGTGAGTCAAATTGCAGTGGGCTTGTGCACAACGATCACATTTGTCTTCCAGCTTGTCTGGGTAAAACTTTGCAAGTTTAGCTTTACTGTAGTGGAGCCTATGCATTACCTTAAATTGTATGAGATTTAGTCTGGCACAACTGGAGGAAGAGTTCACCCCCTTCAAGGCTTCATCCCAAAAATCATCAGAAAAAACTGTCCGCAGCTCCTCCTGCCACTCGTGTCTGATTCTGTCGAGGGCAGATTCATCCCTTGCCAGAAATAAAGTATAAAGATGAGAAACATGGCCCTTAGGCAAGATACTCGTTTTAAGTAGTAAATCAACACCGCTAAGTGGGGGAATTTGAGGGAACTGGGGACAGTGGGTCCTGACAAAATCACACAACTGAAAGTATCTGAAAAAATCAGATCTATTTAGCGTTGAGTTATTACATAACTGATCAAAGCTAACAAACATGTTGTCCAAGAACAAGTCCTTCAAATACTGAACACCTTTATGTTCCAAGAATCTAAATCTGGGATTGGTTCTAGCAGGTAGAAATAAGTGATTATTACAGATAGGGGTCATTTGGGGCATTGAAGGCCACCCATAGTGACGTCTAATCTGGGCCCAGATTTTCAAAGTGCCGGTGACAATAGGGTTACACGAGAATTGGGAGGGAATTAGGGGCAGGGGACTACATGCCAAGGCTTGCAAAGAGGATGAAAAGCATGAATCAGCTTCAACTTGGTACCATTTCCCTTGAGTTCGAGTGTACCACAGCATAATCTTGCATGCATTGGTAGCCCAATAATAAGCGAGAAGATTAGGTAAACCAAGCCCACCATTAGTTCTGTTCCTTTGAAGTAAAGACTTCCCAACTCTTACATGACGACCAGCCCAGATAAATGAAGTGATAATACTATCAATATTAGTAAAAAAAGATCTGGGAAGAAAAAGGGGAAGACATTGAAAAACATACAGATATCTAGGCAAAACGTTCATCCTCACAGTTTGCACTCTCCCAGCTAATGACAACGGCAGATTGCTCCATCGCTGTAGGTCGGATTTCACCGACAGTGTCAGAGCCACAAGGTTTCGTTCCCGTAATGACTTAATGGACTTAGTAATAGTAATACCAAGGTACTTAAAACCTGAGTTAGAAAATCTGAATGGCAGTGAGGATAAGTCAGAAGCTAACTGATTCACAGGAAAGCACTCGCTTTTTTGTAAGTTTAATTTATAGCCCGAAATGCAACCAAAGGTATTCAGAAGTGAAAGAATATGATTAATACTAGACATAGGGTCACGCACGTATAATAATAAGTCGTCTGCATATAAAGAGACTTTGTGTTCAACGCCCCACCTCAGAATGCCTTTAAACCCAATGTTCTCCTTTAAAGCTATGGAAAGCGGTTCAATAGTGATTGCAAAAAGCAAGGGCGATAAGGGACAGCCTTGACGAGTACCACGGAAGAGAGGAAAAGGGTTTGAGCGTTGGGTGTTTGTACAGACAGATGCATAGGGGGAAGAATACAACAACTGAATCCATGAAATAAAGCTATCTCCAAACCCAAAGTGACGTAGACAAGAAAAAAGGAAGACCCACTCCACTCTGTCAAAGGCCTTCTCAGCATCTAATGATATAACTACCTCAGGTTCATCAAGAGCAGATGGAGTGTGGATGATACTGAGAAGCCTACGTACATTAGTAAAAGAATGCCTTTCCCTAATAAATCCGGTCTGATCATCAGATATTATTGAAGGCACAACAGAGTCTAACCGACGGGCAAAAATCTTAGCGAGGATCTTAACATCAACAGGTAAAAGTGAGATAGGGCGATATGAGGCGCAATTTAATGGATCTTTGTCTTTCTTAAATATTAACGAGATACAGGCTTGTGTAAGAGCGAACGGGAGTGAGTTATGAGAATTAGAATGATTAAACATTTCAAGCAGTAGTGGGGCCAGTTGGTCTATAATTTTTTTGTAAAATTCAACTGGGTACCCGTCAGGCCCTGGTGACTTGCCACTATGCATCGATTTAATAGCATCTCTAATTTCAGCAAGATTTAGAGGGGCATCTAACATTTGGCGATCTGCATGAGAGATCTGAGGTATATCTAAATGAGTGAAGAAGCGCTCTAGTGCAGCTTCATCCTCAGAAAATTCAGAGGTGTAAAGCTTAAAATAGAATGTTTTGAAGATATTATTTATCTCACCAGGATCAGAAGTTAAATAACCCGACTCACCCCGCATTTGAGTGATCTGGCTTGAGGCTCTTTTAGCTTTCAATTGTTGAGCTAGGAGGCGACCGGATTTGTCCCCGTGTTCATACATAGTACCCCGAGACCGCAGAAGGAGCTGTTCAGCATCTCTTGTAAGCAAAATGTCGAGTTCCATTTGAAGTCTAACCCTCTCCTTATAAAGATCAGGTGTCGGATTAGATGAAAGTTGACAGTCTAAATTGGAGAGAGAGTCTTCTAACTCTCTCTTACGTGCTCCATGTTGCTTAAAGGTGCGAGAAGTGTAAGAAATAATTTGGCCTCTTATAACTGCCTTAAGTGTCTCCCACAGTAGGGAAGCAGAGGTTTCCTCATTTTTGTTGGTCTCACAGAAAAATTTGATTGACTCAGACACATGATTACAAAAATCTGCATCAGATAGTAAAAGAGGGTCCAAGCACCAGGGTCTGAAATCTTTGGGCTTATGGTCAAACTGAATGTCTAAAATCACTGCAGAGTGATCAGAAACTGTTATTGATGTGTATTGTGTTGAAATTATAGCAGAAACAAGTGTTTTATCTATTACAAAATAGTCAATACGTGAAAATGAGCGGTGTACATGAGAAAAAAAGGAGTATTTTCTTGCTAAGGGATTTAGAAATCTCCATGGATCGACATAGCCATATTGATCCATAAAAGTGGAGAGAACTTGAGAAGATTTCGAGGGTGGGATAACTCTCGAGCTCGATCTGTCAAGCACGGGGTCACGAACACAGTTCATGTCTCCTCCCATTATTAGAGAGTATGAGTTTAGGTTGGGAATAGAAGATAGCAAAAGTTTCATGAAGCCATGATCATCCCAATTGGGGTCGTAAATAGAGGCCAAAACTACTGGTTTTTGATATAGAGTACCACTGGCAATAACATATCGGCCATTTACATCAGCAAGGAGAGCATCTAGAGTAAAATGAACATTTCTCCTAATAAGTATAGCTACACCCCTAGTTTTTAAATTAAATTTTGAATGGAGGACATGTCCAAGCCATGGTCTGTTCAGCTTTTGATGATCAGAGATGCATAAATGAGTTTCTTGAATGAACATTACATCAGCGTTAAGGCTCTTTATATGTGAAAAGATCTTAGCTCGTTTCACAGTTGCATTTAGACCACCAGTATTTAATGACACAAATCTTACTGCCTGCCCACCACCGGCCACTGTACTAGTCACACCAGTCATATAAGGTTACAATATTTGAGGGACCCCAGAGCGCAAGCATCAAAAGGTATAGGAGATACAATATGTGGATATAAGATAAGAAAATGTGTACAATTTTGTTAAGCAAAAACTCTTCGTAGGACTGACAACAAAAAGAGAGGACATCCCAATCACCAACTTAACTGCCCTTATTAGAATCCAACCCTCCAAATCCCAGTTTAAAGGTCTAACCCCTATTCTACCCACTGCTAAACAGTACAAACCAATCCTGCCATACTTCATGGCTCAAACCTATCCTTTCTCTAAATACTTCCTCTTTCAAGATGTCTCGGTGCCCGTATTCCTTAGATGAAACCCCTATATTGGTATAAGGGATGGGTATAAACTGAATACAACCAGACATTACCACAGGGTCCATGATAAGAAGTCAAAAAGGTCTTAAAAAAAAAAAAAAAAAAAAAAAATTATATATATATATAATAATAATAATGATAATAAATATATATATATATATATATATATATATATATATATATATATATATATATATATATATATATATATATATATAATAAAATAAAAAAATAAAAGGAAAATTATACAAAAAACATAAAATAATAATATAATAAAATAATTAGGAAAATAAATAAATAAATAAAGTTTAAAGTTATGTATATGAATATGAAAAAGGACAAAATAAACTGGGATATTAAGTATGCACCCTGTGTTTACCTGAGATAATGCCAAAAGTTAAACAGGGTGAAACACAACCCTCTGTGTAATCCACATGAAAGGCACTAGATCAATTAAACAACGTATTGTAGAGATTAAACCATATTTAGTTAATATCATAAGAAACCAAAATTACCCCTAATTAATAAGGAGATTAGGGAATGAAAAACAAAAAAACGGCCTTGGCCCAGAATGAACAAAACTGTTGACCATTAAAGTCAAAGTTACAGCAACAAGTTATAACTGACGTGTACTTAAAGTCATGTACAATTCTAAAAGTATCAGAACATTGAAAGAAAAACACTTAGGTTAGCTTTACGTCCGTATTAGCCTGATCTAGCCCGGCTGTTAGCTAGTGAGCACGACAAACAACTGCTCAAAAGTAATACCCACAGCCACATGGAATATCCCAGAAGTCCGTAGACCCGTATGCACGTATAGGAGTAGAGAAAGAACAGAAATACTTGTATTAAAGTCTGTAAAACTTGATTGTTATCCGTGTTAGCCTGAACTAGCCAAACGGCTAGCAGATGAACAAACCCAACCACAGATCAAAGTAATACTTAAAGTAACATGGAATACCTGAGTGTCATACAGGTCCATTTATATTTGTAAAGGTGCACAAAGGGCTGTAGAAACATCTGTTAAACATGGTTCGTGACCGTACTGAAATGGTCTAGCCTAGCAGCTAGGCTAGCGATCCGTCGGCGCCTGTTGGTATTCGGCTACAAAGGCCGCAGCATCTTCAACTGAGATGAATCTCTTCCTGGCCCCGCTTTCGAGCATGATGTGTAGGCGAGCTGGAAATAGTAGTGCGGGCTTGAGGCCTAGGTTGTAGAGCTTGGCCATGATGTCCCGGTACTTTAAACGCTGTTCCATAACCTCCGGTGTAAAGTCCTCGAAAATCTGCACCATCGTACCCTGGTATTGAAGACTGCCTCTCTTTTTGCGGGCTTCTCGGATGATGAGATCTTTTGTTTGGTAATGATGGAGCCGAATAAATACAGGTCGGGGCCTAGAGCCAGGCTGTGGTTTAGCCGCAAGCGACCGATGGGCACGGTCTAACTCCGGGGGGGATTGCAAGACCTCGTCTCCAAGCAGTTCGACCAAAAGCTCTGAAAAGAACTTTGTAGGCCGGGGACCTTCAGTGGATTCGGGGAGACCAACAATGCGAATGTTATTTCTTCTGCTTCGGCCTTCTAAGTCAGCAGTTTTAATGATTAGCTTACTGTTGCTGTCAGCTAGCGCCGTACAACGCTTCTCCAGTTCTTTAATTCTTAAGTCCTGTGCATTGGCAGCCGACTCCAGTGATGTAATGCGTTCTCCATGCTCTGTTATCTTATTCTGGATTTTGTTCAGTTGCTTCTCGAGGGCCGTGAAGTTTTTCTTATTGTCGGCCGAGATGCTAGCACGGTGCTCTTCCAGTAGATTAGCAATGTCTGCTAAGCTTGAGCCGTCACATGTCAGAGAAGGGTCGCCGTCGGCTTTTTTAGACTTGGCTGTTTTGGACATTGTACATAAAAAAGATTCTCCAAAGAGTCTATTATGTGGTGTGTTCCAATAGTTAAAACGGGGTTGAAAAATATAACTTTAAAATGAAAACACGGGAGAACGAGACCAACACATCTTCTACATTCCGACGTCACCCGGAACTTGGCATACTTGTGTTCTGACAGTCTTTCACACATTTTTCTTTTTGTTCGACCAATATAAAAACAACCTCATTCACATTCAAGTCTGTACACTACAAAAGTTGTATTGCAGTTTGCAAAGTCCTAACAATAGTAAGTTCCGTTGTTAAAAATTTCCACAAATGTATTTTCTCTTTTTATGTTATGGCAATGATTACAGTTCCCACATCTGAAGGTGCCTTTGGTTTTTGTAAGCCTTGAGGTGGTGGTAGGGGCAGGCAGATGGCTCCTAACCAGGTTATCCTTAAGTATAGGGGCCCTTCGAAGACAGAAAGCCGGAGGTTCAGAGAAAACAGGAGCAAGTGAAGTATCACTTAGTAAGATGTTCCAGTTTTTGTTGATGATTCCTCCCAGCATTAAATGAGGAAATAGATTTCTTTCCCTTTTTATAATCTGTTTTGTCCATCACTTTTTGTTGTAGTCTATTCATTGTTGTGCAGCCAGGCTTCAAATATCTCTTTTTTTAATCTGATTTCATGTGATAGTGTCACATGACAGTGTCACATGACACAATCACATGACGCCTCCCATGTATTTTAAACACCTGTTTCGTGTTGTTTGTCATGTCCTGATGAAGACTCTGATGAGTCGAAACGCGTTGACATGTCCCTGACACAATAAAGGATTTTTAACTTTATCGGAGTGCCTTGGATTTTTATGTTTTCAAATGTACCGTTGTCCTTGGATCCTTGAAGAGCACCTGAACCCACCATTTTTTCATACGTCTTGACCCAGTGCAGCACTCACCCCTACATGTTTTTTCTTCAATAAAATGAAATTATTTAAGAATGAAAAAAAAAGGTTTTTAATTGTTTTTTCCCCCCCTTAACAACCCCTTGTCCATAAAAAAGACACACAACAAAACAAAACAAAACACAAAAAGAGACAACAATAGGACTTCCATTGCCAAGGTGTTATAACCAAACCCAACAGAAAACCATGAGTAAAACCAAGGTATGTACAGAACTGTGGGCTAAGTGTATCGTGGCATCCCTACGGGATACACTCATACTTTTCTTCAAACTGTGCTTAGGACTGAGGAAATGCCTGACTTTTCAACACAGGTCTATTTTTGTGTCTTTCTGCCCTTTTGGCAGTGTTTTACAACAGCACATTCATGAAACACTATAATATCAACACATGGGTTTCTTCAGACTTAACTTGTTATTCCAAAATCATACTAAGTGATTCAGCAGCTGTGTTTGTGGACACTTATTGGTGATGAAGTGTTGTGTAGTAATCATTATCCAAGAGAGCAGGAGTTCAGGATAACACTGATGGCAAGGAGCATATAAAATTGAGAAAGATTTAATTGGGCACTAAACTCTTGCCCAGATTCACCTAACAATTAAATGAAAGGCGACTGAATTACTGATCTAGAATATCTCCAAAGTTCTCTTTTTCCCAGCCACAGATACATTAATTAATTTTCCAGATCCTTATTCATATATTTGGTATGTCTCATGTTTTTATCATTGTTGGCTACTCCCGAGAGAAGGCCAACACCCCAACCCACACCCTCCAGCACCCAGTCCCCCTCCTCCCACCTGTCCCACCTGTCCCTCATGTCCACCCAGGTGAGACACGAGCTCAGAAAACTTAAGACCAAGAAGGCTGCAGGTCCGGATGGCATCAGCTCCAGGCTCCTCAAGTCCTGTGCAGACCAGCTGTGTGGGATTGTGGAGCACATCTTTAACATGAGCCTGATGCTAGGGAGGGTACCAGAGCTGTGGAAGACATCCTGCGTGGTACCAGTGCCTAAAACACCGCACCCCAAGGACCTGAACAACTACAGGCCGGTGGCACTGACGTCCCATCTGATGAAGACTCTGGAGAGGCTGGTTCTTTCTCACCTCCGCCCTCTGGTGAACTCATCAATGGACCCGCTTCAGTTTGCCTACCAGCCTGTCATCGGGGTGGATGATGCTGTCATCTTCCTCCTGAACAGAGCTCTGTCTCACCTGGAGAAGCCTGAGAGCACTGTGAGGATCATGTTCTTTGACTTCTCCAGTGCTTTCAACACCATCCAGCCTCTTCTCTTGAGGGACAAGCTGGAGCACACGGGGGTGGACCACCACCTATCGGGCTGGATCCAGGATTACCTCACAAACCGACCGCAGTATGTGAGGGCACGGGGCTGTGTATCTGACATGGTGGTCTGCAGTACAGGGGCCCCACAGGGAATGGTGCTGGCTCCGTTCCTCTTCACCCTGTACACGGCGGACTTCATGTACAGGTCAGACAGCTGCCACCTGCAGAAGTTCTCTGATGACTCTGCGATTGTCGGCCTCATCACCGAGGACGATGACCGGGAGTACAGAGGACTGACCCAGGACTTTGTGGACTGGTGCCAACGGAACCCCCTCCAGATCAACGCGGGGAAGACCAGGGAACTGGTGGTGGACTTCCGTAGGCGTAGACCCCCTCACCCAACACCGGTGAACATCCAGGGCTTGGACATTGAGATAGTGGACTCCTACAAATATCTGGGTGTTCACCTAAACAATAAACTGGACTGGTCTGACCACACGAGTGCTCTCTACAGGAAGGGCCAGAGCAGACTGTACCTGCTGAGGAGACTGAGGTCTTTTGGAGTGCAGGGAGCTCTCCTGAGGACCTTTTTTGACTCTGTGGTGGCATCAGCCATCTTTTATGGTGTGGTCTGCTGGAGCAGCAGCATCTCGGCTGCAGACAGGAACAGACTGGACCGACTGATCAGGAAGGCCAGCTCAGTCCTGGGGTGCCCCCTGGACTCAGTGCAGGTGGTGGGAGAAAGGAGGATGCTGGTGAAACTGGCATCCATGCTAGAGAGGGACTCCCACCCCCTGCAGGACACTCTGACAGCCCTGTGCAGCTCCTTCAGTGACAGGCTGCGTCACCCGAAGTGCGTGAAGGAGTGCTACCGCAGGTCTTTCCTGCCTGCTGCTGTTAGACTTTACAACCAGCACTGCTCCCAGTCACCATAAACTGAGCAATTATCGAACAATGTGCAATTACAATGTACAATTACTGTGCATCTCTACTGTGCATCTCTATTGACAATGTGCAATTCATCCATGTGCAATCACTTACATTCATCTGCAATTACTTGGTGAATGTGTAAATAATCCTTATAGGATTTGCTTTTTAGTTTCTGTATTCAAGCCCTTTTTATATTTATACTGGTAGAATAATGTAAATACTACTATTTTTCATGCTATTTTTTATACCATTTTTATACTTATTCTTTATCAACGCTGTCCCCTTTGCTGCTGTAACACTGCAAATTTCCCGAATAAAGGTTTATTCTATTCTATTCTATAAACACAAAGAGTACTGGCCATGAACCAAAAAATTAGATTACTCTCTTTAAATTCTCGATTTTAAGCCAACAGGGGTAGCGTTTATAATTCAAAGAAAAAAAAAATGTTCATAGTATGTGCAGTGTGAACTGCAGACGCCTTGCTGTTCTATTTTCTGCAGTTTTCAGTCACTAACAAGAGTCATTATTTCATTCCCACAAGAAAAACTCCTGTGTTTTTTTGATTTTTTATTAGATAAAAGTGCTTTGTTGTTGCTGTTGAGAAACGTTAATGAGGTGTTTTATCACTAAAGCAAAACAGGTACGGGTGCCAGGCTGAAATACAAATGGAGCTCACACTGTGACAAAAACATTATGTTCAAGTAATACCTAACACTTCAATACTTGAAATAATATTCACAAAGTAAGAGCATAAAATCAAACCTGGGCAGTCTTACCAGCAGATACTCAGAGCCAAGGTATCAATATACAAAACCAGGAAAGAAAAGAAACTGATTTATGCATCCACTTTGTTTCTATTAAGATGTTGTTACAACAAAAATTCATCCATCTGTGCAGCCAGCCAGCCTTATGATGGGTCATAAGGACTGGTGGCTGACACTATGGGAACACCAAAACCTTACACAACAGCTGAATCCACCTGATTCATTGTCTGTAATTGGAAAGATCCATCTCGCCAACCTCAAATCTACAACTATTGTGCTCAGCCTGAAACGGCACAGCCAAGTCAGAGCCCTTTCAAGCAGGAAGGGGTGGGAGCAACGAGCATTGACGACAGCAGGAAGTGATTGCTCACACGGAGAGTAGCATAGATGCTAACACCTTCATTAGCTATTTTGGCAGGTTTGGACTGCATTTCTCTATTAAATGTATCAAATAACACTGAAAGAATTTCTCAATAGGAAGGATATTTTCACTCCATTTGGTGAGAAATGTTTCTAAAAAGTGGCTCATGTTCTGTATTGCACCTTGGCAGTAGTGCCTGACTACTACACTGTCTGACTGACCTGTAATGAACGTGATTAACTTAAGAACTGTAGAGTATAAATCATTGAATGAAATGTACTGCCCTTCCCAAACACTTTCCATGGGCTGTTGCCCATATATATTAAATGGTCTTGCTGGTGTGTCAGGTTAGGGACACCTTGGACTGATCATCATTCAGTCATAGTGCTGCCATAAAGACAAACCAACATTCATTATTACACTCTATGCAAATTTTGGAGCATGCAGTTAATGGGACAAGCATTTATGCAGTCACTATTAATTTGTGCAATGTTATCAATTTTCATGCCACTGCCATCACTGGTGTTTAAACACACATGTTGTTATGCTACCTGGAGACAAAACCAACATCACACAATCGCTTGCAGCCTTAAACTGCCAGCCATAGTGAAGGGCTAAAAAGGAGTGTAACAGTGATTTGTGACACAGACAGCTCAGTTAGATGTTCTCTTCAGTTAGTGAGGCAAAACTCCAAACACACACCCAACAGCAATGCAGCCTTCTCAGTGTGTACCTCATTGTGTGTTTATAATGAACGCATTGTAAATCCAGTAAGCATGTGCTCCTTCTCCTCTACAACTTTAATGTCAGCAAATATCTGCACATCAATGTGTGCTCGCTCTACAGTCTGTTTTTTTGTCCATCTGTGGATTTATCACAGGCTGACAGATGAAACACATCAGCATGGACTATCACTATCAGCATCTTATTCAAACTCTTCAGCTATTTTTTGTTTAAAATTACAACAGTCTTAAAAGCTGCTTTTGATTTAGGTTTATTCAAAAACGGTATATGGGAGTGAGCTGAGGTTGTGCACATCATAAAAGCAGTAGTAATTATGGCAGAGTACTTTTATTTTGAAAAGCCAAACCAGAAATTCCCATGCTTTAAGTAGCTTAACATGGCAAAGTTGGGAAGGGGACCATGCATTTAGTTGTATAGCTACACTATGCATGCATAAACACACAAAAAAGTAGGGATGCACAATTTATTTGGCACGGTTTTAATACTGGCAGATATATAAAAACAAATGCCGATGTTAAAAACTGATATATCAGTCATATGTATCAGCAACATATATTCTATACATTGGATTAAATATCAACAGAGTGTATGAATATACACAATATTTCACCTTATTATCTGTAAATGTCTATATTAAAAAATGATCTGTACCATTTATTAGAGAAGGAAATGTTGTTTTCTTATGCTGCAACAGTTTCTTGAAACAGACTGCCAAAATGAGACTTTGAATTCTGTAAATTCTTAGAAAAAGATTTCAGTATCGATATCATTTGGCAATAATGAGTTTGAAAATATTGGAATATCAGATATCAATAATATTTCTTCACTTCATTGCTTAAAAAAAGCAAGGTCAGCACCAAAACATAATGTTAATCAAATCATAAGCTTGTTTTAGAGAAGAAGGGAGGTGGAGTACTTGAAAATGCGTTAGAATGTAAGAATGTATTATTACTTTTAATTTTGTTATACCACATAATATAAAACAACACTATAACTGCAAAGAACGAATACAAAAAAATTATATTACATTTGGTCAAAATTCCCAACCCTAACTAGTAGAACATACAAAATCTGCGCTGACAGGCCCTGTCCAACCAGGAACCTTCTTGCTGTGAGTCAACAATGTAAACCACTGATCACCATGCAGCCCTAATAACAGGCAGTTTTAGTACAACACAGGATATACAGTTAAAAACAGTAAGTACCCTGCTTTTCTGAGTCAACGGGTAAAAAAATAAAATAAAATACCTCACCTTTTTGATAAATGTGTCTTAACATTTGTCATCATCCAATATAAGAGATACGGCTAAAACACCCTAAACTTAACAGACGTTCAATGACAAAACATCTATGCTCATGATTCAGTAGTTATTAGATTTGATTCTGTTTAATTTAATCCTAAAAAAAACACCCTTAACCTTTTCAAGTCTCATATAGCATCCTCTTCAGCATCCTGATAAATGACTAAACAGTGCATGAATGTAGCCCCTAAATGTCACAGAGCGCTTGTCTCCTCCGTTTCTCTTGTGACCTGTTAGAGTGTTGCATTTCTGAGCTATTTGTGTTACTGCTCCTTCCATCAGCAGCGACCAAGGTTTTCTGTTGAAGGGACGAGTCAAGATATACAGAGCAGGCAGACACAGCCATATTTCAGACTGGAGAGGGAGACGTGCACACGCTCACACTCCAGTACACACATTGATGTGTATGCCAGCATACACGCACACACACACACGCACACACACAGAAAGGGGAGGGGGTAGCGAAGTGGTGGTCTGGGGGGACAGAGTGAGGTGGAGCCAGGGGTTGTGTGACAAGCGGACGGGGACTGGCTGTCGGTTGTGTGGCAGGGGTAGTGATGTTTCAGTGTGTGTGTGCGGACATGCTGGGCTGTGACACAAACACCTTAAGGTGTGGCAGACAGCCACCAGCTGACTGTAAGTAATGTGGCTCGAAGAGGAAAGTCAGAAAGTAGCCAACAGTCACATATTTCATCGCTGGCTGCATTTTTAAAACACTCTATGTTGCAGGATTAAATGCATTGTAGGGAGATTTTACTTGGTTAAAAAACACTCTAAAATGGATACGTCAGTACAGACCTTGCCACTTGATAAAACTATTTTAAGTTTGTAGACGCAACAAAAATCCACAAAAAATGGTACACTTTTTCCAAATGTTTTGCTTTCAGACCACAACCTGGCAGCTAATAATACCGATTCCATTATCGATTCTGCCAAACAATTCGATTCTTTATCAATGCCCTTATCGATTCCTATGGATTTAAAAAATAAATAAAAGTCAGCTTACAGAAGTTTTCCATTGCAACACTGCAAAACACATGGCACTCCAGATAAGTTATATTGTGTGGCATAGATGAATGCTTTGGCAGGTTCCTGGTGTTTTCACTCTTGCTTTAAATCTCACAGACACAGTTAGTGCCATTCTTTGTAAAATTAAGCCACAATTCTGACCATCTCTTCTCCAATCTGCCATGATCACATGTTTTATTACTTTTCTGCTGACTGCCTCTAATGAGGGTGTGATGACCTTTTGCAAGAAACCATAACTTAGTCAAAGGTATGGGAATTGTTACGCCTAAAGTCTAATGATATTGATTTCAAACTGGAACTGGTTTTCGATTCCCATCCCTTCTTTTAATAACAACTGTGTGGATAGATCCACTAAAACAACCAAATACATGTCAGCTTGTTAGTGCTGTGGACAAATATATAGTCCCTAAATGACAGAGACACGGTGCTGTGATTGTTTATTCACAGCTGTGGGTGCACACTGGTGAGTAAGATTCGCAGGAGGCTCAACCTGGAGAGCTGCCATTTGACTTCAAATTAAAATCATAGAGTCTGTGGTGCTGGTTTGGCAGAGTGCAACCAGGCATGACCCAGATACAGTGCTGTGAAAAAAGTATTTGTCTTTGTCTAAAGTGCTGCATATTTGTCACACTTGAATGTTTCAGATCATTACACAAATTTGAACATTAGACAAAGATAACCTGAGTAAATACAAAATGCAGTTTTTAAATGATGAATTTATTTATTAAGGGAAAAAAGCTCTCCAAACCTACATGACCCTATGTGAAAAAGTATTGCCCCCTGAACCTAATAACTGGTTGTGTCACCCTTGGCAGCAATAACTGCAATCAAGCGTTTGTGATAACTGGTGATGAGTCTTTCACATCACTGTGGAGGAATTTTGACCCACTCTTCTGTGCAGAATTGTTTTAACTCAGACACATTGGAGGGTTTTTGACTGTGAACTGCCTGTTTTAGGTCAGACCACAGCATCTCAATTTGATTTAAGTCAAGTCTTTGACTCGGCCAGTCCAAAACCTTAACTCTATTTTATTTTTTAAGCCATTCAGAGGTGGACTTGCTAGTGTGTTTCATGTCGTCGTCCTGTTGCATAACCCAAGAGCACTTGAGCTTGAGGTCACGAACTGATGGTTGAACGTTGTCCTTCAGGGATTTTCTGGCAGACAGCAGAATTCATGGTTCAATCAATCACAGCCAGTCATCCAGGCCCTGAAGCAGCAAAGCAGCCCCAGACCATCACACTACCACCATGTTTGACTGTTGCTATGATGTTCTTTTTATCAAATGCTATGTTGTTTGCACGCCAGATGTAACGGGACGCACACCTTCCAAAAAGTTCAACTTTTGTCTCGTCAGTCCACAGAATATGTTTCTAAAAGTCTTGGGGATCATCAAGATGTTTTTTGGCAAATGTGTGAAGAGCCTTTGAGTTCTTTTTGGTCAGTAGTGGTTTTGGCCTTGGAGCTCTCCCACGGGTGACTTTTTTGCTCAGTCTCTTTCTTATTGTTGAGTCATGAACACTGACCTTAACTGAGACAAGTGAGGCCTGCAGTTCTTTAGATGTTGTTCTGGGTTCTTTTTGACCTCCTGAATGAGTACTCGTTGTGCTCTTAGTGTAATTTTGGTAGACCGACCACTCCTGGGAAGGTTCTCCACTGTTCCCGGTTTTCTCCATTTGTTGATAATGGCTCTGACCGTGGTTCGCTGGAGTCCTAAAGCCTTAGAAATGGCTTTGTAAAAGACTGACAGATTTCGATTCACTTTGTTTCTCATTTTTCTTGAATTTCTTTGGATCATGGTATGATGTGTTTCTTTTTGAGATCTTGCAGCCTACTTCACTTTGTCAGACAGGTTCTATGGTCTCAGATACTATAGCCTCACAGCATTAATGTGAGTGTCTCAAGGTGTAAATATGGGGGGGGCCTCGTTGCAGCACTTTTGCATAAAGGCACTAAGAATAGGGCTACAGTATAACATCACTTCTCTAGATACTATCGACACCTCCTTTCCCTCTCTCTCCCCCTCTTTTGATTCTGCCAAATGTGTTTGCTCGAAATGATTCATTAGTCCATGAAAAGTTCATTAAAATGACAAAATCTTAAGATTGGAAGATTGCACTAATTGACAGAACTAAGCCAAAAAATGTCCATTTGTGAATTCAGGTAACTTGACTATCATAGACTCTGATACCTGAGGTCTCTATAAATGAATCTGTCTGGAGAAAGGAGGGCCTTGTTTAGAGTGCAAACACAAACAGCTGATGGCCTCTCTCTCAAAGCCTTGGAGCCTGTGGAGAGGGAGGAAGCTTAAGCGTTTGGCCTTGGAGGTAAAGTGGTGAAAGAGGAGGCACTCCTCAGAGGAAGTACTCTAGAGATGACTTAACACTATGAGGATTGTAGTGCATCCTCTCTACAGGATGTAAACGGGTATAAAACACTTATTTACTTTGATATTACGAGCTACGAATATACTTTCGAAGGCTAGCACAAAAATGTATGGTGCATGTGCATATCACATAAATTACATAGAACAAAAAAAAAGCAATGATGAGTTCGGAGGTTAATGTACTAAAGATGCCTGTAACAGTCAGCAGATATTTCAGCACCACAGTGAAATGAACAGCTCCTCTGCTCATGGATACTTGTTCAGAACTTTCCCTGTCATGACGCTGTCCATGGTTCTGACCGCATCTCTACGGCCTCTGTTCTCTGTTACTACATTAGCTGTGGTGACATATTTGACCATAAAATCAGAAGCATAGGTGCCATATTTAAACACAACTAATATCTTGTTTGCCTATATGTGTGTGTCTGTGTGTCTCTTGACTGAGGATCCCAAGGGCCCGTCACAGTAGTCTACTCTACACCATACCTATATTACGCTATGCCACAGTTTGACTGCTGGGCAGACTTCCTCATTAAGTCTCAAAACAGCACAGCCTCTTCCTGTGCATCCTGAGGTGAACTTCAGCATAGCACATGTTGTCTTCTCTCCAAGTTATATGTTTGCAAATATGAAGTATATTTAGAGTGTATTTGCTTTGCTGTGTCTTTGTTGGTCCTTCTTGAACTTTGGCACAGAGTAGACTATGTGCTGGGACAGATAAACTATTTAAGCTTAATGAGTAGGGGTGTAAATCCCCAGTTTTTTCACAATAAGATATGATATTGATTCTTTGGACAGCAAAACCAAATGTTCTGATACTACAAAGCCTGTCACAAAAGCGATGTCAGCACAATACGAATTAGATATCTGTCAATCAAAACGACCAATTTATCACAGTTACATTTATAATATAAAAACAATAAGCAGTTTGGACTAGAAAAACTAGAAAACTAGAATTTTACTCTTCAGTGCCTTAAAATTAGTATTTAATGTTTTGAATGCTTTGTTTTAAGTCTTTTAAAATTAATGACATAATGTGTCTCTAATCATGGTCAAAGAAGCAGCTGAAACAACCTGTATTTATCACTTACAAGGGACTGGTTGGAGTTCAATCACTGCAGTGTGACTGAATTGAATTTCCATGTTCCTCACAATTGTTATGTTCCCCACTTGTTATGTTGTCCTGGTGCCTTCACTATGGTAGCCAATCACAAAGTAGAGGGATTATAAAGGTTGATGAAAGTCAATTAATATATTCTCGTTGTGGGGCTAATTACAAATAAAACCTGTCTAACAACATGGCAAACCCACTGAAGTGAGGATTATCAAGTACATATTCTTTATTGACACTGCAGGGGCCTGATTTTAGAAAAAATGAAATAATGTAAATGTTTTGGTCTAATTATTCTTAGCTGGGTTAAAAATGACCTGATCACAATGTTTTCTTGCAAGTCTTTTATAAGTTGCTATTATTTACATCCCAAATATAAAAAAAACAGATTTCTAATTAAATCTCATATAGATTTTATGCTTATCTTTTATCAGTATTGGCAATCTAATATTTTGTATCTGGAATAATAGACGTCTTTGGAGCTACTTAACTGTGGCTATCAGGGATAAAACAATTTGTCATCACCATGTATGTGGATGCCACTCCCAGGTCTCTGACATGCTTTAGTGCAGGTGCCATACTGGAGAGGGGGCTAGCCAAAATTTTAAATGAATGCCAGTCTATTACATGAGACAGTCAATCAACAACTGAAATCTGAACTAGTTGCTGCCTCTGTAGGTGAGAATGCTCTACATGGACACGTGTACCTACAGCTGCAGCCAACAAGAGGAGAGAGAAAGGAGTAAGGTTGAGCGTATTGAAACTGTAGTATGAAAGCATCAATCTTTTTACATGTACGCCTTTGGGATAGAGCACAGAGCAAGATAGAGATACCAAATGAGAACTCCAACAAAATGTACACATGCCCTCTCTGCGTGCCGAAGCAGCGCCAGTCTCCATGTCATGTGACTGCAGAGACCGTTCAGATGTGTCATACAGCACTTAGCTGCAGCTGCAAGCTTGCACACAGACACAACACATTTCTATAACAAAGTAAAGAATGATGGAAAGAAACACAGTTTTTCCACTTCTTCTTTCCAAAAATATTTCAAAGTAACTTTTAAAGTAAATTAAGTATATATTCTTTAGTTATATCTAAGAAAGATGTTTCTTTAATATAGCATGTTTTAAGTTGTTGTTGTTGTTCCTCTGCCAAGGAGGTTATGTTTTTGTGGGTATTTGTTAGCTTGTAAACAGGATAACATGACAAGTAATGAATGTAATCTAATGAAAATTAATAAAAATTGTACAATTTTCTAGGAATGTCAGTCCTGGCACAATGACGGAGTGGTTGGATTTTGGTGGTGATCTGAATCCAGATTAAGGAATTCTTAACATTGAGTGGGAGCACAAATGATGTCAGAAATGCCTTGATAGAAGGTTTGTGCTCCCAGAGCACTTCTAGTTTTTTTGTATTTTTACAATAATAATCAATTCACCAAAAAATATATGTCACTTAAGTATTTAGAGGAATTATATCTATTGAAGTATTTTGCTTTAGACAAAAACTTAACATTGAATTCACTTTTAGGGTCTGAATGTTTAGATTATGGGTTAACTTTATGTGCATTTGGTCTCTGAAAAAAACGCTAATCCATAAACATTATGTCTGCATTTTAGGAAATAGTTGGTATTAGTATCAGTGTCTAAATATTATATCAAAAAGTGTAGGAATCAAATTGATTTTAAAAAGTTTGGCATCACCGATCACTAGAAATGAGCCTTGCACTGATATGAATATTGTCTCCCCTGATATTATCAAATATATGTCTGCTCATTGAACAAGATTTGAACAACACTGAAATACTTAAAATATAAACACCACATCCATACAGGGCAGAAGGGATCAAGCCCTTTTTGTTTTTTATTGGCATTGTGATATGGTCCCTTTAATATCTTGTGATAATTTATACATGTAATATCATAGGCAGCATGATACAGCTCAGTACTGCTTAAAACCACAACATATTTTTTCTTACAAACATTTTCTGAATTTGATAATATTCAGGGAGCCTAATGTGACCCCAGGACCACCAGTTGATTTTCACTGCTCTAAAACTTTAAATCTTAAATTATTTCCACATTTTTTCAGCAGTGCAGCAGGAATTTACAAGCCTAACAAAGATACTTAAAAATGCAAAATATGGGCTATACATACCATTTTGCATTTGTGATACCAGCATTCACTAACAACCACTCATTAGTGTGATACATCGGTCAGAGTTGCACTGAAAGCCATTTTAATTGTCTCTACAGCTAAATACGGATGACTTGACAGAGCAAAGAGTAATGTGTGAGCAGAAATCAACGCTGTCATTTACTGCCCGCAGTCTTGTCCTGCAACAGGAAGCTACAGCAGGCGCAGCAATCATCCTTTATTGTTTTATGGTTCTCAAATAAAAACATGAATCATCTGGCTTTCTTGAGTGCAGCGTCTAATAATATCAGAGTGACTGTTTCTGCCTGCGTCTGCACTCTGAAGGAATCATTGCCTCGTGAGTGTGTAAGTGAAACAGACACGGAGTGAAAAAAAACACAGGGAGATAGAGTATGTGGGTGAGAAAAAGCAAAGCAAAGAAATAGACCAGTGAAAAAGAAACTCGTGAGAATATGTATTTATATGGTTTTTTTTTTGTTGAGTGTGAAGGTCAGACTTTAAGAGACACTCCAGAAATAATATTTACTAGATCTATACACACAGAGTCACAGGCACTACACAAATGAGAATAAGCTCTCTCTTTCTGTCTCTCTCTCTCTCCAATTGCTTATTGCTGGCTGTTCTGAAAGACAACTTGGACTCAATGCCAGAGATATTTTTCTGTAAATGTACTGTATACAATTGTAACAGAGTATAGCAGCTTAATATGTGTTTGACTTTTGTGGAGGCAGACACTTTAGTGCACGAAAATCCAATTTGAGCGTCTGTTTTCTGGGATAGTGAATCTGCACTGTCTGGCACCACCAGTCACAGCATTTTCAAAGGTTTCTGTCTCAGACGTCTCTCTCATTTAAAAGTTCATGATTCAAAATCTATTCACAGGTGCTTCATTGTTTGAACGTTTTGAAGTCCGAAACAGCGGTTGTGGTCTCAAGATTCTCTCAAGCTTGCTGTGAAACATGACGAATACATCTTTACAAGTTAAACAGCTTTAAACGAGTAACCTAAATTATCAATTAAGATATTGATATGTTTCATTAACTTAAAGCGAGTGCTCAGGTTGTGACTTGATTGGGTCACTTGGAGATCAGGCAGGGTCGAGTACAATTACCCATACTATTTGTCATACTAACATAAAAACCAAACTCTCACAATTAAGCCTAAATGAAAAAAATAATGTGTAGAGGTTAATTTGAAATTCAGAGCAGCTTAAAGGCACATTTTTATTTACCTGGAAATGTACATTTGGCATTTTGTACACTGATGTGAAATTTTCATTCTAGCAAAGTCATGATTCGCACAATGATGTTATGATGAAGGTGTAGGCTCCCTTCACAAAATAATTTTAAGACTGCACATGGGGGATCCACTCTTCTGTTTTTGGAATAATATTCTTGATCAGTTTAGATAAGATTAGATGAGTTTTGTTTGCATGTATTTGTTGTTCATTTATTTACCTGGCTTGGGACAGCATGCAATTAACCTTGCAGTGCAGGTGGATCAGCCTGATTCAATGTCTGAATGAAAAACTAAACACAACACTACAAACTTCTTTATAGCAATGATATTTTTGCTCCACTTTCAATACGTTTTGGTGAGAGATTGTTCTAAGATGTGGCTCACATTCTGTCCTTTACACTGCGACAGCGGCACTCGCCTTCTAAATTATCTGAAATGAATGTGACTGATGCAGCAATCATCCAATCACCTGCCACGTATGGTTCTACCCTCACCAAACATTTTCTGTGAGCTCTTTTCCAGAAGGACAAGAGAAATATATACTGAATGCTCCACCTGTTGTGTTAAGATAGTATGAAACAATGACATTGATCAATAATACAAATGAAAAGAGGATTGCATCAGATTTAGCTGACTTATCTGTTAAGGTTGATGTAAGACATAAACTAAACAACCATTTCTAAAAACAGCACAAAAGATATCACTATTTTTGTGAAATAAAACAAAAAGCTAATTTAAAACTATTTTCAGACCTTGTGAACTGATTTCTTTAGACATATGAGTATAAACACACAGCTCTCTTTCTTTCTCTGCCTCAGTCAGTGTTTATGGTGATAACCAGCTCTTACTTTGTTGATGTTGATTATTTGTCGCACATACCACAGTAATTTAGCAAGAACAAGGACAATGCATTAATAAAACCCCCTGTAAAGTCTGCTATACAAACTGCAATATTTGCCAGTTTGTATAGCAGAAATGAGCATACCTAAAAGGTCCTACCTGCCTCTGTCGTCCAAAGAGTCAACATAGTGATCCTGGATGATGACTGTTAGGTTGGTAAGTTAAAGAAAGAGGTATTTCTTTAATTGCTGAAACATCAATGTGGATGAATGAAAGGGTCAGCAGTCATGGGTAGCTTAGCAGGCTTGCACAACTCAAATCCAACTCCAGAATTCTTCAAAACAAAGAGAAAAAAAACATTAACAAGAAAACCATTAGTTGATTGTTTAATATCACATACTACAATTAAATCCCTCCACCAGCCCCTTCCAACATTTGATGAGTCGACGGTTTATATCGCAAATTCTAATGTTTTCCGTCATAAAGGCTGCTATCTAACAAGATACTTTAAAAACTTGCTAATATGTGCAGATTTGGACCAGATATAGGGTGCTAAACAGGATCAAGTATTAAATGATTTGAAAAAAAAAAAGCATACTTCTCTTATTGCCCACTACAAAAATATTATCATTTTTATTTTATGTCCTTGTTGATTAAGATCCATGAATCACTTTTCAGAACATTGTTGTTGAATGTCTAATAAAGACAGGTCCCTCTTTTTCACCTTTTCACTTAAAAGAATTATTTGTGTTTGGATAGTGGAAAAGGGAGAGAGAAATCTAAAACTGGTTTTTGCCACTGACTTGGACAAAGCCGTCTGATGTTGGCCTTTGATTATCGAAGGAGGCTTTGGAGTAGTGTTGAAGCCAATCAGTGGATGCAGCCTTTTTTGTACATGCCCTCTCAAACTAACTTTGGATCAGTCTACTGACAGACAGAGAGGCCGAGCTGAGGAATAGCAACAGCGCTTGCACTTGTACCACCATTAATCTTGCACTTCACCATCTACAAAAAGGCAATCCTTAAAAAAACGTTCCCACTCAGTTAGAGCATTCATACATAAATATTTAAACGGAAGTTGTCTGTTACACCAAGATATACATATGTTTATTAAGGCTGTAAAAAATTCACTCCCACATACAATCATGTAACTTCTGGGTTTTCTGCAGCCAGCCTCAAGCTGACACTCATGGAACTGCAGTATTTGGCACCACGTGGCACATAAATGTTTGTATCTGAGCAGCCATTTATAAAAAAATGTTGACAAATACATTTTCTCATCACTTCTTTATTTCCTGATCTGATAAAATGATACCACAGGAATGCAATATTTGATTAGCTCAGCGATTTTCAATTACTGTTCAGGATGTTTTGTAAATAAGAGAACTATAACACTTTGAATTAAATAAGTACACTATGCCCACCTCATGAGCAAAGTCAGACTCAGATTTACAGAATCCTATTGATAATTGTCCTTACATACTTCATTCACACCCTTTACCAAATACCAAGCTATGGCCTTTTTCATTTCACAGTAATGCTGTATTTTATTTATCTTAATAAGGAGTCATATTCATAAAACCCCAAGAACTATTGTTTGTTGGAGTGACTGCAATGTTCTTGTCTTGATGCTGCTCAATGGTTTTGATTTTGTTTAAACAGCTTTTGATGTTTTCTTGTTGCAGTACATTATAGTCATCCTTCCTGTACCCTAAGCACTAATCATCACATCCACTTAAGTGATTTTTTTTTCCCTCTCATTAGACAGGTCTCTGTTTGACACATTTTACTGAAGAATTAAACATGCAGCATTTGCCATGCATTGGCATATCTAAGCATCACATCCAGTCATATTAATGGTCAGCATATTTATTAATCACAGAGAAAAGACAGATGAGTGATCCATTAATGAACAGACAATACGCCCGAGCACACCAAAAGCAGCCTGTAAATGCTCTCTTTCTTTTAAAAGCCTTGTTTTGACAAACAACATATGCTGTTTTTAGTAAGTGCAGCCCTGAGTTCATGGTTGAATCTAGTAAATATAATCTAATAAGTAATTTTTAAGTGTTGTTTGTACTTTTGCTACATGACACACATCCACTTGACCCAAGAGCAATTCAGTAAACAGCATTATCCAGCTTTTAGACAACTTAAAATTACACAATGTACACAACCACCTGGGTCATAACTTTTCTTTAAATATTGCTATCCTTCATCTATCTTTCCTTGAAAAGCCTGATTTGGGGTCAGTTTGCCAAAGTTTTAAAAAGTTCCTTTCCTCTCTGCTTCTGCAGCAGACATGTCAAAATAACTACAAGAGTCCAAAGAAACCTATGAACCTGAAGCACAACTGGAACACACACACAGTGGGGACAATATTATTTATTTCCTCAGAGGCGGCCGTTTGCAACAGGTTCATCGGCATTTTAGTATCACATTGACAATGAAAATTAAATTTACTGTTCAGGCCTAAAAAAAAAAAATGTTTGTGGCAAAATAACATGGTTAACAATTATGTTGGGGCAAAAACTGACTGATGAACATTCTTATCTACTCTGACACCTTGACTGGTTATCTTACGATCAGAGCTATATTGGTATCAGAAGATCATTGCCCAAAAAGCTATTTACAGCCAATATTTTGGCTGAACACATTGGGTATAAAAAGTATATCTCATACATTGGCTGTAATACTGGCAGAATGTACAAATGTAACATTATGGTTTATCTGATCATCACTGAATGTCCATTTTTATCAATCAAAAATTTAATTTGTTAAAGAATTGTTTTTGTTTTTTTCTGGCTTCACATCTGTTTCCAGCACTTGACTGTCACCGTTGAAGGAACAGGTCCATTTCAGTTAAGTGGAGGCTTTCTGCTCTTGACAAAAATATCTGTCAATATTGATCATAATGGGTTTGGAAATACCAGCATATTTGATATTGACCAAAATCCAACATTGAGCATCCCTACATAAAATATTAAGTCTAAAGGCACAGTGTCCACTGTAATGTAGTAAACTGTTTTACTTGAAAAAAAAAATACAACAGCCATTATATACACTGGCTAATATCAGAGTTAACAGCATAACAAATGAAGTCAGCATCAACACCACCTGCAGCACATGGCTGGTTAACCAATAGTCACAAAGGAAGTTTAACTAAAGGAATGACATTATAAAATCATCAGTAACACACGTCCACTGCATTCTCATCACGCCAAAAATTATGCTTTCTGGTTTGTTGTTAGCATGTTACCTAGATTAGAGTATATTAGAGTTAATTAGTTATGAACACTCACCCAAACCACCTCTGAACTCTAAACATCTTCCAGCAAGGTCTCATCTTCTGTTGACTTTTTTGAGAAGTCTTTCTTTAAAATTTCAGAGACTTAAAGTTCCCAAACTCTCATCCAATGCCAAAACTCAGAGACCTAGCATCTTACAGGAAAAGTTTGTTACGTCCACGTGTCAGCGTTACGGCGCAGAACCGGAAAAGACATTTTGAAGACAAGATGGCGTCACTCTGACCAATTTCTGCGCAGCAAAGGTCGAGCACAGTTATCGTTCCTCTTAAAGGAACAGAAACATACTACAAGACTTCCGTTACAAGTTACAAATGCAGAAAATAAGGCAGGTCATAGTATTAATGATTTTATGGATGCATGAAAAAAATAAACAAAAAACAAATTGTGTGAAACACAGCACTTATTTTAATATCTATGAGGATTTTAAATCCAAGATATTCCCAAACACTTTGGCATTTTGAATAAACCATGTCATCTACAGCAGAGGCTGCCAAAAATGATCATAGCCTTGCGTATGAGCTTGATATGTCACAAATTCTTTGAGGGATTTCTGTCAAACTTCACAAATGTTCTCTATACTTGATGATGAACTGATGAGATCTGTGATGCCCAACTTGAAAAGTCATTATTTCTGCTGTGACATTTAGATGGTGGTGTCAGAATTTGGTGTTATACACAGGAATTCACATGAATTCATCATACCTCAACAGCTCAGGCTGGTAATGGTGGTGTTATAGTATTAGGGATATTTTCTTGGCACACTTTGAGCCCCTTGCCAACAATTGAGCATTGTATAAACAACACAGCAAACCTGAGTAATGTTGCTGACCATGTCCGTCTCTTTATGACCACATTATACCCATTTTCTGATGGCTACTTCCAGCAGGATCACATGCCATGTCACAAAGCCAAAATCATCTCAAATAGGTTTCTTGAACACAACAATGAGTACATTGTACTGCAGTGGCCTCCGCAACCACTAAATCTCAGTCCAAAAGAGAACCTTTGGGATGTGATGGAAGAGAGATCCCCATTATGGATGTGCAACCAACAAATCTACAACAAATGCCTGATGACATGTCAATATGGACCAAAATCTCTGAGGAACATTTCCTGCACCTTGTTTAATTAATGCCACAAAGAATTAAGGCGGTTCTGAATGCAAAAGGGGGTCCAACCATGAAGGTAGCAAGGTGCCTACTGAAGTGGCTGGTGAGTGCATATTCCAGGGGGAAATGGTAATGCAATGACAGAATTCTCCAAAATCATGATGCTCAGGTGCATCAGATATTTTGTGTTCACATTTATTTTTGAATTTAGAGGTTTCAGTTCCAAAATTCAACATATCATGCCTTTAAATGCAAGAACCCTGTTTTGCAGGATATTTCCTCCACACATGACGATAAAATTTACCATCAGTCTCCCTCTCTCTCATCGACCACTATCCTCTGCTCCAATTCCTCAGCCCCTCTCTCTCTCTCTTCTTCTAAATCCCTCTTCTATCTGTCCCCCCTCCTCCACCCACTCCACTGCTGAAACAATCATCAATTACTCTTATCCCTCTGTGTTATCCTTCTTTCCATCTCCCTCCATCCTCCTCCTGGCCCATCCAGCAGAGTGGTTCCTCCTGGTTGGCTGCGGGCCACCCAACCCCGTCCCTGTCAGTCACCCTGCTCCAGGTATCCGAGCGCAGACTGACAGCTCCATGGGCAAATCAATAATAATCTTCAGCCAGTGTAATCCTATACCTGAGGATATCCCTCAGTGCGCCAACTGCTTCCTGGTTTCCCTCAACATTTCATATCTTCTGATTAGCATACTCAGGCCAAAACAGAGAGGGTGAGCTCACAGTGACGTTATGAAAAACCTGCTCTTGGCACAAACAAACACAAAGCCATACAAATACATGCTCATACCCACACACTGTCCTGTCCTGACTGTCACTGAGGCTAAGGTCATCTGGTTTGATGTATGAGCCGACTCGTATGACAACCTTCATATAACTCCAACCTCGCTGCTCTCCCAGAAAATAAACAGGAAGGCTGAAGGTCTGAAGGAGAAGACAGAATTTGATCTCTTTTCATCAAAAAGACCTCAGAAGTTAAATTTCTAAACCTTTTCTCAGGTCTTAAGTTTTTCTTTTTTATTTTCACCTATCATTTGATATGGTTTTCTTGTAGTGCTGTGACTCTGTGGGGTTGCCTGGATTACAATAAGTACTTCATATTTTAAAAGCTTATACAGGTAATATGCAACTTTATTACCAACAGGACTACATTCATCTTCATATTGCAAGATGAACACAAAACCTGCACACCAGATCCTACCCCAGAGCCGGTTTAACAAGGATTATCACCACTAATGTGACATTTTGAGTCCAAACCTTTTATCTGATATCTGATGACAGGCACCTCTCAAGTGGTCAGGAGACCTGCCATCTCACTGGCATGATGGCATCCAATACTAATTCTCCACTCTTAGTCTACAGCAACTCAAACGAGTGACTAATCTCCAGTTGTTTAAACATTTTCTCCTACACCCCCCTCCACTTGTACCTAGAAAGAGTTAAATCCCCCCACGGTCTACATGAAAAAGTGATTTGGTTCTGTCCAAAATCAGCATTATTATTAGTGTTTTTGTTTATTGATTTTTTTGTCAGAAGACCTTAAGGAAGTGTGTACTGTAATATGTGTGTTACCATTGTTTTAATTAGTTTATTTAAACCTAATTCAGACAATGTCAAAGCTGACAGGGGCTTGCAATCTGAATCCATTATGGATGAGAACCATGATCCTGGAGAGTGAGCTACTGCTCCATGGTACAACAACAAGAACAAAAAAATGAATTCCTACACAAAACATGCTGTGTGATATGTGATGCCGTTATGAAATAATACAATTGGTCTTTGGGATAGGTTAAGATGTTGATTGATTGATTGATTGATTGATTAATTGATTAAAGTTTTTGTTTCAACATTACTTTATAAAACAACAGTAGCTAGCTGAACAAAAAACAAATACTTACGTGAAAAGTAAAAATAGAAGAAAACATCACCTGTCATGCTTGGCACAAAGCAAGCAGTTCTTGTTTGAAGGTCCAATGAAGTTTATTCTTATTCTATCTTTCTCTATCCTATATCTGCTTTTCAGCATATGGATGTTTTATTTTTGTTTGTCTGTCCAGCACTCTTTCCATTTGTCCATCATATGATCACATATCCAGTCCATTCTTGTAAAGCCGGTCACTCACTAAGATTTTAGAATCTGGACTGATTTTACAAAGATTGGAGACAGACCTAAGGACAGTTTCAACAGATCATGGTCCTTGAGAGATGGAAGTTGGAGAGGGTTAGGGTTATGATGATGAGATCATCCATTGTGTGTTCGGCTAAACAAGATGTTGCTGTAAGTCTTATGCATTGTATATACAAGTGCTTATCATCAATATGCCATGTGAATTGTGTTTGTCCTTGAAAGCTAAGAAACATTTTTCTTATTCTTACTTTAATTTAGTCTTTTCTAAACCAGCACTGTTTTCATCTGTGTGAATTCTCATCACTTTTCTTTTTACATGTTCTTATTCAGCTGTCAGTCAAAGTGCACAAATGTGTAATTAAGAATATTGATCTGTGTGCCTACATGTTGATCGATGTGCTCATGGCAGGAGAAGACAATTTGCTAACAAAACAAAGGACATATTTTTATAACTTCTTTGTAACATGTTACTTTTGATGGAGAAAATCTAATGGAGGTGTTGCACATGATGAACAAACTTTCTGTGCATCTACTTCATCTGTGAAGTGAATTTATCCTTCTTTGTTTTAATACTCTATGTACATTTTTCAAAAGAATCAAAAACAACCCAACTTCACTAAACAAAGCAGCTCAATTAATTTTTAATACTCTGTTTTGCGTAAGTGGAAAGTCCTTTGGACAATCAGCATTCTCTGTCTCAGGAGCTAAACTCTGGAGTAGTCTACTTACTGAGGTGAAAATGCAAACTAACTTTAAAGGTTTCAACAAAGGTATTAAATCATGGCTGAAGGAGCAACAATACTGTTCCCACATATAAAACATTTGGTTTTATAGATGTTTACCTGGAGGAACCATCTCATTCAGCTTGTTTTTTATTGAACTTGTGTTTTTATCTGTTCTGGATATTTTAATTCTGATTAATTTTCTAATGAACTATGTCTTAGGTATCTCTGTTTTTCTAAATTTTTCTTTGTATAACTTTATTCCTTAAAAGCCTCCCATGGACTGGTGTTGAAAATTAGCCCTGTGCATTTGGGACCTGTGTATATTCAAATATCACAGCATCAATGTAACTGTGTGTCAATGTCAAATAAACAATAATAAAAAATAAATAAACCTGACATTCTTCAAACTCAGTTGATATTACTTTTCCATCTTCACAAAGCAGAGAGACTACATTACATCAACCCTTAATTAAAGAAGTGCTCATGTTTAATCTGGAACATACAGGGCTTAGAGGGGGAGGGATAAGTAACACCTATTCACTTCTTCAGGCTCTCTCCATCGGATTTCACATCATACTGTATACACTGCTTTTTTCTTTTGATAATTTATCATAATGACATAACTATCCAATGTAAACTTAGAACTCAAGACTTCCTGCCTGTGACTTTACTAAAATTTGCAAAATGTTTTGCTCAAAGCAGGTTCATATTAAAACTTTGTGAATTAAAAAAAAAAAAAAGAATAAAAATACAAATAAAATTCATCAAGGAAGAGTACGGTCTAGAGCAGCTCTTTTGTACTGATAACATTTGCTATAAAATGGTGTTATACAAACAAAGACTGATTGATTGATATTAAACAAAAAACTGAAACCGCTCTTTTTCTTCATTATCATGTGCTTAAATCAGCACTGAACGCATACTGATAAAAATATCATATATAGTTTTTGGACATGGTGAAACTGGTCCTCATTTGTCAGGCTGGTGTAACCTGTGCAGATTTGGGTGCAGAAATGATCTTACACTAACTTTCTCGTGTGATTTGTGCAACACAGGTATTTTGCTGGGCTCTAACAGACCCTGAAGGTGGACCTCACATGCTGATTATTAATATCAACACTAGCATGTCCAATCAGTAGCATTAGCGGTCTGGCACAAATCAGTTCAGAATTTGACAAAATAAATGCTTGTTGCAGGTCTAAGCATACATATCAACATTGCTGATCTAACAATTAAATTGAGGTGAAAAGCTGCCCTATAATTTGAAATGTACCAAATAATAAGCTCAGTCCATAAGGGCCTGGGCAGGGGACTGGAGGATGGCTGGTTCAAGTCCCAGTTGAAACATACTTGGAAGTTGCTTTGGTGAGGGGATACAGGCTGACAAGGTGACATGGTTGCCTCTGGAGCCTTGGGGTGTAGGGTTTTGCACCCTTGCGCCCATGAACTTCATTGCACGCAAACCTCTATGATTGTAGCAGGGTTAACGCTGGTGGTGGTGCAGACGAGTCATCGGGAATGATGAATGGCAAAGTGCCAGCTCTGCATGTGCTCCCAAACCTGACCTGACCCTTGAAAAATGTACACACTTGTTGATTAAGTGAGAAACAATGAGTATTTAGTAAAAAAGGGTAATCAAGCCTGAAGTTTAGGATTGGCTTTGTTAATCCTTCATGAGCCCCTCCAAGGCTCTGGCCCCACAAATCGTTACTACCCCCCACATGGGTGGCCTTGTTAACATTGCCCTCAGTTCCCAGGTAAGGCCCAGAATTTATGACATTGTGGGGTGTAATATGTTACAAAGATATTGAAGTGTTCTTGAACAGTTCACTGATAAACTCAACATAACCACACATGATTAACTGAGGTTTTTCCTCTTCCTCAAGTGTAATTATGTGCTCTTTTACTTTTGCTCGCCTCCCTCTCCTCACAGTGCAGACAAGGCTGAGGCACTGTTTTGTTGCAGCTCTGCTTCCTCTCACAGTCAAAAACATTAATTTTAAAGAAACAGTGGTATAATAATTTATAAACAATAACAGAGGAGGTTTTCTTAAACAGACTACTAAATTATGGGCAATCTGGACTCAAAATGGGGAAATGCGTTCCTTAGTGAAAATAGATTTCTCTACAAGCTTCCTGTCAAATAATGGACACAGAGACATATGTTTCATATACTTTATATATATGTATATGTTAACATTGGGTTGGATCAGTTTTGATGCAATCTATAACAACACAAGGGTTAAAGAGCCACAAAAGCCAATGAGGGGGTCATAGCTTCACCAACTTCAGAGCTCTGTGTGGAGAGAGGGGTCCTGCTGTTTTTCTAGAGTAGACTTGATGATAATGGAGGAAGTTCTTCCTCTTCCTTCACGCAGCTTCTTTCTCTTCACTTAATCCACTTGCCTTCACTCAGCTTCCCTGGCTTGCAGGTTCCTCTGATACTATCTCCATCTGCTGTAATTATAGAGCCCTCCACCCCCACTCTCTCAGCCCAGCAAACACACACACGCAGAACACACTGCCCACTGGTGTAATTCATGCTGCCTAGGGGGTCATGGGAGATTATGAGTGGGATCGATCAATGTGATGGTTCACACACACACACACACACACACACACACACACACACGCTCACACACATGCACAGGCTCATCATCGATGAGGGCCTCCTTACCTCCCCTCTCCTACTGAGGGACATCCTGCAGCTAATGAGGACACACAAACACCGTCAACTCTATCGACCACCTCAGCTTAACAAGGTACTTCATATATGGACCCGGTGGAAGACCATCAGCATGAAGACCCCCTGCACTACATCTGCCCCCCTACCCAAGACCGGAAAGTGTGGTTAAAGACACAATTAGCACACAAAGACACATTGTCCAGGTGGAGGCTTCAATCTCTCCCACTGCTTCACCTTCTCTTTACTTCCCTGTTTTTTTACTCACTTACTCAAGAGATTTACTTTCAAAGTTTTTCAACCTAAAAACATAACAAATTAACAATTGACCTTCACATCCATCAAGATGATGACCAATTTGCTAATTACACTCGTGCAGAAAGGCACCAGATGTAATATTGCAAAAATGGAGAACTAATAGAGCATTGTGTTATTGTTTGAATGATTCAAGTATTGGAAAAATCACTTTTGAGGATCAATCATGCTCTATGGTTTATACATTTATTTAAATGCATGCTTTTTATTTTTATTCATTTAACCTTTTTTTAAGCCAGGTACATCCCATTGAGATGACAGATCTCTTTTCCAAGGGAGATGTGACCAAGAAAGGCAGCAGCATACAGTTTCAGCAAACACACAAATTTATGCAATACATGATACATAGTAAAATCAATAATAAATCATCAGTAAAAACAGTTGCACACAGAAAGCCTGGAAATGTTTCACCAAAGATTTAAAATCAGTCAGGTAATCATGCCATGTATTTTAAAATCAGTATACAGATTATTCTAAGCAAAAGGAGCTGAGAACCTAAAAGCTTTCTTTCACATCTCAGTCCAAGGAAGATATATTAAATTGCTTTAAGGGGTTTTCTCAAACGTTCACTCTGCCTTGGGATGAACAGATACAATTTTTGAGGTACAGGTTCAAGTGTCAATGAGTTATCATTTGCACATCAAGATGATATCTAAAGTTTTTTTGGGGGGTGGGGCAGGGGTGGGGGGTTCTGTCAAGCTTGGCACAAATGTACTTTCTGATTGACAACTGACAACAGCTGACAACTGACCACATTTGGAGGTCAAAGGCTATTGTTATTAGGCCTTTAAATCATCCCTTGGATGTGAAATCGCATCACTGCGAAACTACCAAAGACCTTGACCCACAACTGACTTTTCACTGTCTTGTACTTGCACATGGTGGAGGCATAAAACCACAGCGGCTGCTCTAGTTTTGTTTTACCACTTGCGCAGCCTCAAGTTTAGGGGCTCAGCAAATCCTTGGTAAATACTTCTGAAATTTGTTTGGTATCTAATATATTAGTTGTTGGTTTCCTTGCACTAAGAAACACTGAAATTAATTAAACTTCAGATGAATCAGGGTTAATAATGTGCTGCATTGTTCCCTTTGAGTCCACTCGTGCATATTTTGTCCATTACTGCTCAGTTCAGGTATGTTAGAGCCTGATAATCTGTTTTATTTTGTGTACATCTCTATCATTAAAAAAGGTTTTTGTTTCTAGCATTGGCTGAATTAAATATTGAACAAGTCTGAGTGATGATCTCTGTTTGGTTTCTGAGGATTTCATTTGAAGCCAGTCAGTGGAGGTTACCATACTAAAAAACACATCAACTATTTTTCAGATAAAGAAGTGGAGTTGAGATGCTCTGGGACAATAAGCTGCCAATTCATATAACTTGGGGGGGCTTGTTTTTGTCAGTGTGATTATCAGCTTATGCAAGTGTAAAGAGAACTTCTTTGTGCAAAAAAAATCCATACACAACAGGAACCAGACAAATCAATTTGGCCTGGAATATTGGTGTCCAGTGAAGTGTTAATATTAGTGTAATGCCTGCAGGTCATAGTGTTTGTATACTGAAAGTATATTTGCAGATGTGGACATGCCCATGCATGTGTCGCCTGTGACTTCACTGTTTGCAATAATGTACGTTTTCTTGAGCGTGTTTCTGTTTATGTGTGTGTTTTTGTGTATTTATTTGTGTGTTTGTTTGTGTGATGTATGGATTATGTGAGCTGACTGCTGGGGTCCGGAGCAGGTGTCAGGTTGCTGCTGGGATCATGAAAGAGTCTCAGAGGGAGGGAGGGGACTGGTCAGCAGACCTGACCTACACAATCAATGTTCTTATAAAAGAGGAAATGACCAGGTCAGAAGAACGGCTCACATCACAAAGACACAAAGAGCAACAATTTGATCCTAAATGTACAGTGTGAAGGTATTTTTTCTTTATACTGTGTAACAGTATAGTTTTGAAAATGTATACATTGTCCCCTTGTGTTGGGCCTGCAGTGATAACATTTAAAACTTGGTTATATAACAAGATAAAAGTTACTCAGATTTATAGGATGTTTAATCCAAGTAGGGGAGTGACCAGAATTAATTGGTAAAATTTCATTAAATATCTTACTGCCCCACTGCTGTCCTGATTTTCAGAATTTAGTCATGCTTTTCAAGGCATGACAGGTACTGAGAGAGAGTTTACAGAGTCACAATCTAAGATAGAAAAGAGAATGTATAAAGATATACAGCGGCAAAGCTGAGTGTTCTCACCAAAACTTTTATGTCAAAATATGAGGAGGTTCATTTTGAAGCCGATGCTTAAGTACAGTACAGCCGAGCTGTACTGTACTTAAGTTTGGGAAAGTTTGATGATTTTCAAATCTCAACAGGTTTAAAGTTGAGGGAGAACACAGGCATTAGGACAAATTGATTTTTTTTTATTATATAATCCTAGAAATAAACACAGGTGATTAAGCCAGACTTAGAGAACAGACGCCTGATGAAAGCCAAGATCTCAGAGAAGCACAAACTGGAGGATCAACCGGCGGGGCACGAAAGCAGGTTAAATCACATTTTATTAAAGGTTATACTTTCTGGTCTGGTGGCTCTCATCAAGTCTTGGGGTTTGATGCTGTTGTCAGTCCAACCTGGAGTTGTATGTATCAACAGTTTATGATACAATTTAAGTTTCTAGAAGGTTCAGATTGATTAAAATGGCTGTAATGATGGTAGAAACTTACAGACTATTTAGACAAATTATCAGTTTGCATTTAGCCTGAATTCAGGTAACAAAATCAGTACAAAATGTAAAAAAAAACAATTGTTTGTCATATTTTTTCCTAAAAAAATAGTTCTGATTATATTTTTTACAAAAGCATATGGCACTAAAACATTAAAAAGTATACATGCCTTTATTAGTAAAGAACATATAAAAAACATAAATGATCCATCTATAAGAGCAAACCTCTGAAGCTTTAATCAAATTAGGCTTTATTTGTCAAAATCTTCACTGTATTAAATTGTAATGATTTTAATTTATTTTTGTTTTTAGAGTAATCAGTATCTATATTTATTCATGCCAAGCGCCAAATGCGGGTAATAAATTCAAGGTGAGTGTATTATTATTGTTATTTTTTTTACCAGTCCTTAATCCCTAATGGAATAACAAAATTAAAATCTGGTAAGACATGATACCAAATCAATCCAAACAAATGAAACAAAACATATATATGTCATAAAAAACATCAAACTATTATTTTGACTTGTAAGAGATATATTATGTTGGTGAATTTCTTTTTCTACCTGCTTCCTTGGCCTGAGATTCAAATAGTTAAGTGAATGAGTGTGAGTAAATGTAACCCTGCACCTCACCGTTCTTTGACATTTCAAATTCAAGTTTGGTTCAAGTTTGTCACCTAAGAAGATTCACCAAATCAAAAAGTTTCTTACTGTTGAGTTACACAGAGATTTGGCTGGAGAAAGTCTGATAACATGAGCACAAAGCACCTCATAACACACTTCAAGTTTTATGACAGCCTGAAGAAGCTCTTGAGAGGTCTGGCCTGTTTCTTTGAGAGAAAAGTGCCATCTGCATCATCAGCTGTCACTGGGCGTGAAGTTCATTCAGACCTGCTGATCGTGACATCGGATCACATTCAGCCACCACACAATGCACACAAAGAGCCACGATTCAACACACTTAGATAAAGACCTCCAGACCCTGAGAGTGTTCATCTTCTGTGGCCCGGCAGGGGACCAGAAGACCACTCCTCCTCCTGTATCGACATTGTGTGCCCTTTCAAAGGCCCCCCGCCACCTCGGTTTCCTTTATCACCGGGTCGGATGACTCTGCAGCGACCAGTGGGGTTCCTCCACAACAGGAACTGCAGCTTTCTCCACCTAAAGGTCAGCGATGTTGCCCAGAGCCTGAAGTCGTTGCTCCGTTCTGCTCCACTGTAGGCTGTCCAGTCTCCTGTCCACTTCAAACACTCCACCTGTACAATGTGTTTCTTTATGTCACAACTCTGGGGTAAGCGACTGAGGACTGCATTGGATCTACCATCACTGCCACAATCCCCATAACAATAATAGTATACTCAGTGTTCGGTTAATGAAGAGTGACGGTTTAGATTTAGATGTTGTGTTATAAAGTAACAATATATAACTTTTACACCTTTAAAAAGCTGTTTTAAAGTCTGTCTAATAGTGGGGGGGGGGTCTTAAAAAAGAGTGAATGGTGTTTATCTCTCTTCCTCTATGTAACTCTTGACTGTGAGCCATCTCGTGCAAAGTGCGTAAGGTTTTATGGAACGAATGTGAGTTCAACGTAAGGAAAACAAAGTGGCCGATATGAATGACAATTCACATATGCTTTTGCCTGGATTCATTAAAGCTGGGGCTATGATATGAAAGGGGCCTGTGACGGATGAGGATTGGAAAAGAAAGAGGAGGAAAAATCGAGCAAGAAGCCAGACCACAGCGAAGATTAGATGGGCTTTTAGCTTTGGCAAGAACTTCTGGAAACAAAAGCCTGAATTCAGACTCTGACCTGGTTATGCTGCTGTCGAAGGGTGAATAAAAAAAGTCTTGAAATTTTTTGTTATTTCATCTGAGCTACTGGTGTTTTATTCTGTCGTTTTGCCTTCGATCAAAAATCAACTCAGCCTCTCTACAGCGATATGAGATCAATGCTGACACACAGCTGAACAATAGCTACACTGTTACTTGTGTGTTAGCTACACATGCTAATGTAATGAGTTAGGATCAATTACATTTAGTATTTGATAATATTATTATGATTAGTGTAGTGGTGATGCAGACTGTTGAATGCTTCAGAGGCTGTCAACCAAAAATCAGATGGTCTAAAGTTAGCTCATGTCCCATTAGTCTGTAATACTGGAGCTGATAACACGGAGAACTTCCAGTCCTGGTGTATCAGATGATTATATATTCTGTTCAGTTCATTGCAGCACTGACTTCTGTGTTTATTTCAGATATCAGAGGAGGTGATCAGCATCAACTCCTGACAGGAGACAAGCCAAACACCACCACCACTGGAGTCAGACAATGACAGGTATTTTCTGAAATGTCTAAAGGTCTGAAAGTTACTTATCATAATGTCACTTAATACTGTCATTAATTAGCCTTTGTGTGCTCATTGTATTTGAATAGTTAAAAAACAGTGTTGCTACTCTTGTCATTTTTGTGAAAGATTATATTTTGAATTCAATGTTAATTTGGTCAAATGCAGTATGCTTATGCAAAACTATGACTCTTCTGTGGTGAAATAAACACTTTGTTCATTATAATCCATCGAATCTTCATATACCAGAAAGTGTAAAAACATTTCTATGTGCTACTATAACTTACTATGAATGTCTACATGCTAAGTTTTTCTCTATCCCCTTTCAGGCATTTTTATTTTGCTGATTTGATCTTTACATCTATGGTGTTATTATAGCCTTACATTCTGTCTTATTATCACTTGGGTTTTTCTATATTTTGCACTAAATCATTGTAAGATGATAAAAAGTTTTATTTTGCACTATAGCAAACACATGATAAATGAAAACATTTATCCATGCTTATATTAATAACATACCACTGATTACCCACAGAGGAGGCTTGGAAGTATTCTGCCTGAAAGGGGCCTGGCAGAAAAAGAACCACTGCCTAAAATGTTTTCATGTCGTTAAACACTAAGATCAGCTCTAGCTTCCACCATTGACGATAGTTTTTTCTGCTTATATTCTATGTCTGCAGGTGCAATTGAGCCTGAATGTCCTATAGTTTTGAACTACAGGTCATTGAAAGCCTTTATGCATCTCATACAAACACTGAGGAGGACATTTTGAGTCTGGAACTGTGTCCCAATTTAGGGGTTGTATCATTTAAAGTGCCCAGTCTTGTAACCTTTGTGAACCACTGAATCTGAAGTAAGATGATCTAACTTAAGGAGAGCACCCTGTTTGCATTACCAGCCTTCTATGGCCTTAACATTTCATGAAGCCTGTTAACTAGCAACTTGACAGCTGCACTGGACTAAGCTCAGGCCACACAAAGATCTCTCTGTCCACAAATAAACATGTAAATATATAAATGCATGGTAAATACTGTAGTTAGCATGCAGTGATGTCCCTGACATGAAAAAAATGTTCTCACCATTCTTCAGCAGTTACTGTTATTTTCAAAAATGTTGACCTGACACACCAAATGCACCATTCATTATATGTCCATTTAAGAAAGAAAGTGTTTGAGAATGGGCAGAACCTTTCAAAAGCATATCAGGCAGGTGGTTGGATGATTGTTCTGTCAATCACATTCATTTACACCTGTACAAAGGTGTACAAAGGCCAAAAGTACACAAAAAAATGTCTTTTTCAGAAATACCCACCTCTAAGGTACATAACGATGTTTTGTTATGTTAATATTTGTTTTTCGGTTGAGTTGAAACTCTTAGGAAAAATACTGTAGGGTGCGTTTAAGATGGTACAGTCTTGGACTGCTGTAATAGCTTTAAAATGCACCAATTCATGGACAATGCTTGTAAAAAACTTGCCTTGACATGGTTTTGGTATATGACACCTTGGGAAACAATCAGGCATGAGGACCAAGTAATCTTTGGGAAATAATAATCACTCTCTCAAAGTGAGAAACAAAACCAATGCCACAAAAGGAACAAAAACTCACACAGATGCATTAGTATTTGTATTATTCATTTGTATTCTTCTGTTTAATGGGCTTATGTATGCCTCTGTATGAGACAGAAAGGCTGTACAAAAACACACTGTACATGTACATGATTGGTGATCTGTCCAGCATCTGTATTATCTAAAGACTGGAATCATAGTTGACACAGAAACTTTAATGAAGTCAAACTGAGTCTGTAGGCTAAAAAGTGAATTCCTTCAGTTTAACAAAAACACAATTGGCTGACCCTGAGATAATTAGTTATTTCCTGAATGTGGCCTCACAGTAATAGAGAGAGGGAGCTGGCAGAGGCAGGTAGCTCAGTGTTTTGCAGCCACAGCACTCATAATGAAAGCGTCTAGTTAAGCGAACACTGCTGTAATGAATGAGGGGTGATTAGCGAGCGTGGCCCTAACGAGGGTGTGTTTATTGAGAGGCCAATGGATGAAAGTGTTGCTGAAAGGGAGGGTGAGAGAAATGGGAGAGGAAGAGAGAGAAAGAGAGAGAGAGAGAAGTTATAGGCTGAGTGATGCTGCCAGAGCCAATTCATTACGACTGCAGCTCTGTCAATCCCTGCTCATCTCCCGTAGCACTAGACCACTAATGGAATTAGTCCCTGTCACACACACACATACACACACCTACACACACACACACACACACGTACACACACACACAGACACACACACAAACACACACACATGAAAAAACACAGAGAGACAGATACACATACACAAACACACACTGCATTAACACAATGGGTCCTGCAGATATATCTCTGTGTCAAAGCTCTCACACTTGCAGCCCATAAATTGTGGGGGGTCAGCAGGGTAGCTACAAACAAATGCTGAAAAAAGAGCACAAACCCATTCAATACATTAAAAACAAACAAACTAACAAAAAATAAAAATACATCTACCACACATACAAAATATGTCATTGTTTTATATGCTTGTTTACATTTTTTTTTCTTCGATGCATCCACCTTAATTTTTCAGATGCTCCTTCAACAAGCCAAAAAGCAAACAGAGTTTACTTTAGGTTAAACTTCTTTTGGCCTCAAGCATTAAAAAACATTGTCTTTATTATCCCTGAATGAATCTGAACCTGTGTCAGGCTTTCAGCGGCACACGACAGGACAATGCCTTTGACTGAGAGCTAGTTATCTGATTTGATCGAATAGAGGTCAACACCAGCCGGCCAGTCCTGTGGACAGCAGATCACCATCCCCCTCCCCCCCTTTACTCCTTCCATATAAACCCCATAACCCATCCTTCCTGACCACCCCCCACTTCACTCCCCCCTTGGCCTCCCCCTTCCTCCCTCCTGCTCTGAGTGAGCGGTCATTAGATTACACCAACGGTCATGACCGTAAGGATCCTCCATCACTTTCCAGTAAACTCCATTCCCTGAGACCAAACCAGAGCGGTAGGACGCTGATTTAGGATGGAGCCAACACAGACCTGTATGTATGGATATACTGTACAACTCTTTTCATACAGGAAATCTGAGAAAGTTCCAGAAAATTGCTAGACAGACTGCCCTTAAAATATTTTGGAGTAATGCCAGGGTCAGAATAAACAATGCGCAATTTAAGCCCACTGTGAGGATTTTGTGACCCATCACATTAAATGAGTAGTTTCATCTTGTGTAGTGTGTCACAGTGACAAGAAAAGCCCCAATTTGGGATGCCTTTCAGCATCCTAACAGAAAGTCTAATATATGTGATTTTTGTCCTGCCTCCCATATTAGGCTTCATCCTGTCAAAAACATTCATTCGACTGTAAAATAATGTAAACAAACCAAACAGCAAAACAAGTGCTGGAACCATGAGACAGACAGAAGATCTGTGGAGCTCTGACAACATCATCCATGTCTTTGGTTGCAGAGAAACAACAACCATGAAAAAATTTAACTTATTGAGAATCAGCACCGCTGTGTGTAACTGCTTTATCATTTACACGTTCGAAAATAAAATGTTTCGTAATTTAGCATCCACCTTTATGGTCCATCATGACATTTGGAAAAACATACACTGTTTATAATTATAATACAATATGTTTACCACCTGTGATTAATTTTGGCTTTACCTTTTCCAGCATCATCATTTTGGTTGGGATGTGTTGTTGGGTACAACTGTGTAGTCTGTCATTCTTATTGGTCAAGTCATTATGCATTTGTTTAGCCTGATGATTGTCTTATCTAATACAATGACCATCAACATACTAAAAAATGTGTATCTGACCCCATCCAGAAGTGCCCTTATTCTCAGTACATTTACATGCAATGATATGCCAAGCTACTCTTGTACCTTCATTAGGATATCTAATTGGAATATTCTCCTGTCTCGGTATGGCTCTGTAAAATTGATTTATTGTCAGAGACATGTCCGCTTCCACTACCATAGGTGGCAATATGCCCCTTTTCAGCTGTGGACCTTCTCTGTTGGCTTTGTTCATAAGTTGGCCATGTATTAACTGGTTATTTGTCAAAAGATGAATAAATGGACAAAATGTATGTTTATTTTGTTTTATCTCTGTGATGGGAGGATATTGTGTCTAGGGTGGCAAGGCAGAATGTAGAAGAAGGCAATGCAGAAATTGCAGATAGTGAGCAAAGCAACAAAGCCAGATGCTAAAATGACAGTGTGCTTGAATAACGACACTATGCATTTACTTGTGTCCCTGGAAAATAAATCAGAAAAAGAGAAAATACTGGCAAGTAGTCAAATTATTAGTAAGCTTTGCAATTGCAGGAAGACCCCTCTGTTTTCTTTATCAGTTGCATGATAAAAACATCATCAACTCCAACTAATTGCTTGTTTGTGATGAATTTATAAAAGAATCATCTGGAGTGCTATCCTAATTTACACTTATCACACTTTTCAGCTCACACCAACACACACTCACAGGCAGTGACATGTCCACGCAGATTACTATGACAGAAACCCTACAGATTTGCCATGATTCTGACACTTCCACATATGCTCAATCACCGTGGGGCTGTATGTTTTTTATGGTCAGCTGCCCCCACCCCTGTAAGCCCCTGGCCTCCTTTCCTCCAAGCGGGAGGGCCACAGAGTGAATCAAAGCTGGCTGTGATTGGCTGGCTTTGACTGGGCGACCTTAGAGATCAAAGGTGAGCGACCCCCCCGGGCCTGGTGAAGAGTCAATTCTCCCCCGGTCAAAGGTCGGGAGTGTGCCCACCCCCCAATCCTCATGTTAGCTTCAGGAGCATCGGGGTGATGAGCGGTGTTTCAGCTTGCCTGGTGCTGCACAAACACACCCACATGCACACACACACACACACTGACACACACTAATCATAGAAATTGAAGGAAGAGAGGTGAGTGTGAGAAGCTTGATTGGGAGAGAACAAGGGTGATGGAGTGTGTTGCTACAGGGGAGGAGGAGGTGAGGAGTACAGGGATGAGGGGAGGGGGTAACTTTGGTCCTTTGAATGCCTTTGACCTCTAAACTGACCCTCTGCTGAACGCCTGCCTCTCTTACAGGCAAAAATAATTGTTATATTTGTTCATATCTATCTATCTATCTATCTATCTATCTATCTATCTATCTATCTATCTATCTATTGATAAAGGTGGAAAGACACATAAAAACTGTATATGATGTTTACGTTATGTCTGACCTTACAATTATATTATATTCTATTCACATGTTGTACGATTTACTGATGAAAACAACATATACTGTGAATTCTGCAGAGAGTCACCAGCTAACATAATTACATTTTAAACCATTACACAGGAAATTAGATCAGTTCTCATTAGACAAAAACAGCAGATAAATCTCATTATTCACTGTCCTGGACATAACTAATGCAGATAAATAATATGCTACTAAACATTTGTGTACTCTAAGTTATTTTATTGTTGCCACTATGTTTCTCCTCAAGCTACATGTTCACTGGAAATTTATATGATGGTTGACTCTTTGAACTGCATAGTATGGCTCAAATACCAAATATATCAAATATAGCTGAGGGTTATCTGTTCATGGTATGGCCAGAGATATACTTGTTGTTTGTCCTTGCATTCCTGTTTGGATCTGCTGAGGTCATGACCTTTGTTGTTTACATTGTTGCCTGTATGGGACGCAAGTGTTACTGGAGGACACCACTAGAGGGCGCACATAGACCTAAGGCCCGTTTCTCACAGGGTGCATTTTTCTTGTGCGACAGCAGCAGTGGGTACTTCTTTTCATTTCAGGGTGCATGTTTACAAGTCAGAGCTGTGAGACTGGAAGCGTGGGCCACTTGTCTCTGGCGCATCTCCCAAGCTAAAAACCAGAGAACAAGAGGCTCGTCCATACCCCATGTGTTTCTTGGCCAAAACAGACAGAGATGACCAATAAAGAGCTATATTTACCTTAATCCAGCTGGCATGTGTGTACACAACTGTAGAATATGTCACAGAAAAGATTGAAACCATCCAATTACTCTCCTGTCTGTACCTCTCAGAGTTAAAGCTTCAATTGTCTGTCAAGAAACTCCCCTTGTTCATCAGAATGCTTTCAATCTAAATTTTTCAATGAATCCAGTTACTTGTGGTTCTTCCTAAGTATTCAGTTGGAGCTTATTATTGGGGTGATATATATAGAGAGATAGAGCTGCGACAGAAGGGAGATGTGCTGAGGCAACAGGACATTCACGTGCCTGGTGTGAAAGCTGTGGCTGCACTTGCCAGAGCTAACACACGTGGTGAACGTACAGGATCAAAATGCTTCTAGTGTGAAATGCGCGTAAGGCTGTATTTAAATACCTGTTGTATTAGGAGTAAACTTTAGACATGGTGGTAATTCTGAGAGAAAAATTAACAAAATAAACTCCAATAATCAATATCATCATCAAAGATTTGTTGGCAGGTGATGACCAGTGGTCAGACCACACTATCAGCATTGTCTGAACTCAATTGTTAACATATTTCTTCCTTGCACCATTGTAACTGTTTTGGTGTAATGGTCTAGTGAGTGATCGTGTTAACTGTTAACTTTTGATCAACTGTGCAGATAGATATTGTAGCTACAGCACCAGCGAAATAGGGCTTTGCTTTAGGAGTAATGCTTTGTTGTGCAGTGTGTGTTGTTTTTTAGCATCATTGTATTAAACAAACTAATTAGTTGTACAGTCAAAGAAACTCAGCTAACACAAACAAACCCATACACCCATAGAGAGTGACCCAAGGTATCAACTCCAATTTACGCAGTTACCAGTTGAATTAAAACACCAAGGGTCTGATCTACTAAGATCCAAAATAACGAGTGCTAAATTGCATGTGCAAACAAAAAAATTGCAGTGCAATTCGTGGCCGTGTTGTGGGTGATCTACTATGACTGCGTGCGCAATTGATAACAGGCGCAAAGTGGCGTGGACCGCCCCTTTTAAATGAGGATTTTGTGTGTGCTACTGGCTGTCACCACGGAGAGTTTGGGAGAGCAGAGTGGCTGTAAATGAAAAATTAAATTTGAAGCCATGGAGTTGGAGGAATAATAAACACACCTGCAGTAACCTTTTTGCTGTCTGTCATTTTGACGGACGTCATCACTTTTCCCTCATGACATATTTTTATCCCTCATTTTTAATTTTCCTTTTCTGATTCCAGTTAAACATAATCTAAATGACAGCATTCATATAGTTACACAGCTTCATCATCAATAACTTCTCATGTGAAGAGCAGTGTTACAGTTACACGCACACAGACTGAGCAGGTATACTTGCCTTTTATGCACTGACAGCTCCTAAACCTGCTGTCAGGGTGCGGAAAGTGTGATGCAGTCAGCTCTGAGTAACAAACAGAGTGATTATGACTATGAGGGCTTTTTTACACAGGTTAAATGACCCCGTCCGCGATGTGGAGCACAAAACAGAGAGGGTTTACTTTACGTGTGTCTGCATTAGTATGATGGCACACTGCATTGTCACTCTTTTTCCAGTCCATCATTATGACAGACAGCCTCCAAAAATTTCCGTCATTCATTAAAAAATTCAGTCAATGATGGAAAATATTCCATTAATGCGACCCCTGTTTCTTGCCACAATGACCGCAGCCCTCTGTGTGTAACGCTGTGCTTGTTTCGCACCTGCCCTTCAAATGTCTAAATTAAGATACAAAAACACCACGCGCAATCAGTTGCAGGTTTGATAAATCACATTGCGGGTGCTAATGATTAAATTTGCATCTCCTCCTCTAGTGTTTAGCGCATTCTGAACATCTGCATGTATTCTGCATATTCATGAAGGCAAACACGCTAAATGGATTGCGCATGCTATTTTGCTCATTTGACAGACACCCTGTTAGTAGATCAGCTTTGCGCATGTGCTATCAAGTTTGCACATGTTTTTATACACGCAAACCTTTAGTAGATCAGGCCCCAAATGTATTTCCTTAATCCCCTACTTCTAAAAGACAATTTATCCATTATCAGCTGGATTAACAAACATGTTTGTGTCCATGCAGTCTCAGAAACTGTTAAGATGTTATGGACTTGACATGCCAGTTTGTAAAAAATATTTTATGGTTGTTCCTGTAGCTATTTTGACTCTTCACTGATCCTACAGGTCATTTATTACTACATTGCATTAAGGATGACATGCACAACTAATGCACTGATCTGACGCAAGGGACATGTGGTGGCCAACATCTGCATAGCCAACAGAAAGTATATTCCCAGCCTAAGACAAATTGACTTCTGCTGACATACTATTCAAACCACTAGAAAAAGCATCAAGGTGGCCAGAACTTCATAGTGTAAAATAACCCCAATCTACTACTGGTAAACATTCTGCCACCTGCTAGTCTCTACTCACAAAAATATGCAACTACTGTGTACAAACATGAAATGGTCTGTTCTGAACAGCATTAATGATATCATGGCAGAAGATCCATTGTTGTCTGCCTTTTACGTTCAATACCAAAATGAAAGAAAGACTATTTATCTCAAGAGCAGTCCATATTTACCAGGTGACCACAATATTTGCAAATAAGAGGACTGATCTTTTTCCACACAAAAAAAACACACACAGAAAACCTGGCTATACATCTATCTGGATCATTAATGTCTGTTAGAGCACCTTTAAGAGGAGAGTATTGGCAAAATTAAGGCCCAATTCGTAGCAGAGTCCCAAGTTATTCAATAAGTCTTCAAAAAGATTGTAAAAAAAAGCCTCAAACACTGCAAAAACAGCTTGGTTATATTGAGTCACCTCCTGAATCACTGGGCAACATGAGGTATAATGTGTTTAGTAGTATCCAATCTTAAAGTCCATTTCAGATATGCTAATTTGTCACAGAATTGTGTAAAAACTACAGAGAAATGTGTCTATGAAGCTCTCTGGCTACCCATTACTCTAGCTTATATCACTGAGCACTCAGGGACTACTTGTGGCAAGTATGAGCTGATGAGGTTGTTTTTAAATCAACCACAGGACACTGTTGATTGAATAATTAATGTTTGCTTCTTGTTACAGGGAAACTCCACACTCACCACAAACAGGGGCACATTAGTCTCCCTCTCCAACCTCTGAAATTAAAATACTATCCATCCATCACTCATCCAACCATTCATCTATCAATCCATCTATCCATCCATCCTCTCTTCTGTTTGTTAACCAGTCCAGTGACAAATCCATCTGTCCATACAACCATCCATCTGCTCTCGCCTCTATGAGACCCATCCATCCATGCATGCATGCATCCATCCATCCATCCATCCATCAGTCCACAGAGGTATCATTGCAGCCTGCCTCCCCTCCCCCTCTGTTGGATTTTTTCTTGTTGTTTTGTCTCACCACCCTCCTCATCTGATCCGTCCCACTCCCCCCATTCTTCCTCTTCTCTTCAGGTTAGCTGCCTTTGACCTCTGCCCCCTTGTGTGATCATGCTAACATGGTACACACTTCTATGCACCCTGACAAACAGCCTGGCACACTCCCTGACACATACACACACCCACACTCTTAGAAGTATGATGACAGGGAGTGAATGCTGTTGACAGCGTGGAGAAGCACAGCTGGTTTAAAACACAGAGAGATGAGACTTTAATGTGTGTGACCGAGGACTCCTGCTGGCATCCAAACACTAACGACTAACAGTGGAGACACACATACAGACACACATGAACACAGACACACACACCACGGCCGCAGTCACATGAGCACAAAGCATCTATGTACAGTACATTACACATGTCACTGACACACAAATACATATAGATCCAATCTATTTTACACACCATATGTTCTCACACACTTCAGCCAGTACTCTCAAGTTCACACAACAGGCACACAATCTATACACGTGCACACATAATGCATACATTTATTGCAAGAGTGCTGTCCTTGTGGTCCCTCTCTTGTGTATGTATGTAGTGTATATGTGTGTTTGGGGTGTGAATGTGTGTGTGTGTGTGTCTGTGTGCACACAGCCTCCACAGTGAAACACTGCACCAGAGAGAGATTGGAATCAATACTTTCTGCTCCGTCATTTGTCACATCTTTACAAGGCTGAAACCATCTGAACACCAGTCTATTCTACTTTGGCGTCATTTATCAAATTGCCCCACCTTGCAAAGACACACACACGTTCACAGACCCACAAACACACTCACACCCACACAAAAATACACAGCCACATGCTCTCAGTGGCACAAACACATGAAATATACATGCAAGCTGTTGTAAATAATAATAACAAAACTTTTAAACAAATTGTTTTATTTGTGCATAAGGCATGATGGCATCAGAGGTTTTTGTTTATAAAAATAATGTTCTGAAACTCCCTTTTAAATGTATTTTTTAAATGGTTTGAGCCCTTGCTGCCTCTGTAAAGGACTGTTTTCTGATGCCCACCTGACATTCAGAGCTTTGTTCGACCATAAGAACAGTGAAATGGAGGCCGATTTCAGCAGCTGGCATATGTTGGTTTTCTTTGATATAGCAAAATGGAGCATGATGTATTTTATCAGAGACTTTAAAATATGGACGTAGTACCTCTGATGTCACTCTTTGGTTTCAAGTTGGCGTTATAAGACCTACATGTTGTTGTTGTCATATTGCAAATGCTGACTCAACAAAACAGACAGACATGTCAGGCCATTCAAATTTGTGTTTTGAGGGTCCTGAAACCGTGGGAGTTCACCATGAGGCACCGAGTATGTCATAGAAACTTAAAGGTCCTCTATCCTGCAAAATCAATTTTCTTTGCTTTTAATGTTGTTAGAAGGAGCTTTGAGAGCAGAAGAACATTACACCTTTTATTCATATCTCAGGTCATGGAGAATTGTGCCACACGTCTTTAAAGAAAAGGCCCCTTAAAATGCTCTGTTCTTCACTTCCTAAATGTATAATGTCATAGCAATACAGCTTGCACCTACGTGTGTGTTTTCTGCTCATCACTGGCAAATACCATGACTGGTCTGACAGTCCACTCCACGGTCTATTGTCTCTCCTACCCCTCTTATCAGACAACGTTTGGGCACCCAATCAGTGAAGACCACATGATCACATAGACTTCCCAAGTAGAGGGTAGTCTCCCTACCCCCTCAGATCTGAGTGTTACGAAAGGGGAGGGAAAAAGAGCTGCATCTGATCCTCTACAGAGGGAAACATTTTCATTTTATTCAACTTGAAACATTTAGGATTTTCAGGTCTAACAGTTGATGTGACTGTGGTGCTTGTGAAGTCAGAAGCAATATATGGCTTGATAGAGTTTTTCAGTTGAGAAGCAGAAGATGAAGCAGATGTGGGTAGCTGGAGATGGCTGGAGCAGAAGATTATATCTGAAAACTGTGAAAAGGTCTCTCTTGCTTCTTTTTGGTATCACCCTAAATCTGATAAGCACATAAAAAACCTTATTATCGTATTTTCATGTAGAATAGCTAAAGCAATACATAAACAACTTAAAATTAATGGTTTATCCTTGCCCTCTTGTCCTATATGGAGAAATTCATTATTCATGGCAGGTGGGAAACCGATTAATAATGATATACGGCTGGACAAAAATGTTGCTGAGCTAGGCCACATACTCAATAGTAATGGAGAGATGTTTAATTTTCTTGAACTTCTGGTGATATTTGGTTTGAACAATTTAGATATCTTTCAGTATTTGCAATTGAAGTCCATCATGCATAGTCATATACTTAAAAACAATATGCTAGCTGATTATGAACCGATTGATATAAAATTAAAAGATGCAGTCTCTGGCAGAGGTATTGTTTCTAAGATCTATAGATTATTATGTTGTACTTTTTCTAAATGTGAAGCATCCATAAAAGCACAATGGGAGAAAGATTTGGGTCTACATTTAACAGCAGACCAGTGGGAAGCTATCTTGAGTCGTTGAAATTATCTCTCTAACTGCGTAAGGTATAAAATTATACAAATAAAAATTTTGAATAGATCCTATATTACTCCATACAAACTCAAGAAAATGAACTGTAAAGTTTCAGATAAGTGTTGGCATGGGTGTGGGATGACGGCTACTCTTATGCATTTATCGTGGTACTGCCCAGAGACACAGACATTTTGGTTAACTGCCAGAGATTTTCTGTGCATATTATTTAATATAAATTTTCCACTATGTCCAGCAGTGGGTCTACTTGGAAAAAGTACAGAAGGAGTAATTTCAAAAGAACTTTGGCATTTGTTAGATTTAACTTTTCTTTCAGTTAAACGAATAATACTTCTTAATTGGAAGGTGAGGAAGTTAGATTGTTTTAATATGGATTGCTGGCTAAAAGATTATTTGCAGTTTATATCCATGGAACAAACAGCTTCTGTTCTGCAAGATCTGGGAAGTGATCAAGAAAATCTATTGAGTCTAATTATGTCACTCTTGAATAAGAAACAAATAGAGGGGGATACACTATGACCCGTATTTATAATAAACTGTTGTTTAATTGTTAATTTCACATGCATACCTATATCTGTTTATTATCTCTCTTAGTTGCTTTGTAAGTGCCAGAAGTTTGTCCCTAGGTCAAAATGACATATTTACATGAGTTATATGCTGCTATTTGAATTGGTGCTCCTATCAGATTATGGTGTGTATGGTTGTTCTTTTCCCAACCAAGGATACTCATTTTACAGTGTTCTGACACTCACTTGTGAACATGTTGTATGTATTATTCTGCATTGTCTGTCTTCTTCCTGGTACTGATGGGTTGGGACTGGGCCCCTGACCTGCTTGGCCTAGAGCTGGACATGGGCTTACTGCCTATCTCACGGTACTGGCTTACTCCATTTGTGTAGCGTGTGTATGCTTGTGTGTGTAAGTGTGTATAAATGTATGTGAGGTGTGCAATATTTTTGTTGTATTGTATAAGAAAAATAATAATTAAAAAAAAACAAAAAAAAAACAAAGCAATGTATGGCTCCAATATTTGCGACGTCCAGTATTATTATATGTAGGCCTCAGATTAACCTAGAGGTCCTCTTACAATATTTGCCAATGTTTTGCTAGCACAACATAGTTAACTGTTAATAGAAGCAAAGACACATTTTGTAACCTAACAAAAATAAGCAATGGTGAGACAAGCTCTATAAGCTGTAGAAACCGCACAGATAAGAGGATTAGTCCTTGGCTTTTCACTTCTGCCTTTCCATGCCATTTGACCAAATATATCTGAGTGAATTTAATGCTTTTGTCAATGTTTCTGCAAGCTAAAGCTTCAATTTTACATTTTATACTAAAGAAATGCATATTTCCAGTTTAAGTGGTGTTGGAAGTAAAAGGAGTCATCTGATTTTAGTACTTGAACCAGCAGTGTCTGACACTCACTTTCAACAGCATCTTGATTTAACTTCTTTAGTCGCAGCAGGAATGAAATATTGTCCGAACAATGCAACATTCCTTTCCTATTTAACTGATTTGTTCCTTTTCTGCCATCTTTAAATGTCTTGAATTTGTATGAAACATCATCTCTGTGCTTAAGATGGTGTAGTAAAACATTTTCTGTGATTTTGTTTGAAGTTTTTTTCCTTTCCCTCACATCAGCTTTCTCTCTTCATCCTCCCTGAATGAGTGCACAGTGAGTGTATAACAGGATCTTGGAAGAGATTGCTCCTCTAACCAGTTTTTCTGAACCATGTGGTAGTATTCCAAAAAGCCAGATATGACTTTATTCAATTCATCCACAAACGATAAAGCAATTTGGTCCCAACCACTCTCCACTGTGTTACACATGGGCTGCCACACACATTCACTCAAGCATACAAGACACACACACATCCACGTACAGACTAACAATGTAGTGTAAGTGCAGTTAATCTGGATAGTTCTGCAGTAAGCATCCTCTGGAGGAGGCTCTTATTCAGCTCAGTTTTCCAGGAAGGTTTAAGTAACAGTCACAGCAGGCATGTGTGATACATCTCAAACATTGTATCATATTCTTCTATTTTTTAATAGCTCAAGATTTTACCGCATCAAATGTTGCAGATCAAAAGACAATTTATTTATAACTGCATGGTACTGGACAGCGGTATGTGATACATCAGGTCTATTAGCCCCTGGTTTGTGCATTTCTTCCTTCTTTACTCATCACCATACTGATGTTTACTGTTGAATCTTTTGGGTGAAAGGCCTTTGGATTCAAAGGTCCAGATACACAAACAAGGTGCTTGTTTGGCCCACAGCTAGCTAGGCATACGAAGCCACTGAGCACAGCAATGGGATGCAGAATCCACATCTACCTATCAAAGGAGGTGGAGGCAAACACAGCTCACTAGAACTGACTGTAAAAAAGCCTGCTCTGAACTGGGGGGTTATTAGCATGCCAAAATCCAATTTCTCTGTTAATCCTTAATCTAAAAACTTCAAAAATATGTCATAGGATGTCTCCAAAAAGGTAAACTCTGTTGCAAATGCTTAAAATATGGGACCTTTAAGGAACCCTGACACAGCAGAGGGAGCAAATTGACCCACAGGCAGAATGACATGTTAATGCAGGAGCTGGGGATTAAACCGCTGACCCTCAGGTCAAGGAATAACCGATTCTACCATTCAGCTGCCTCATGGCCAAAGTTAAACAGTATCTCAACCTAACTTTCAAAAAATTTAGTCCCAACCAAGAAGTGGATATAAAGTGGGCCTTTGGGCAAATGGATGTAAAATGGATGACCTAGCTGTCAGTCAGACAAACCAAGCCTCTAATTATTGAAATTTAATTTGGGCTATATTATATTCAAATAAAATAGACATAAATTGTATTGGCCACCACACAGTGGGAGCCAGTAAGAAAAAGAACTATAGAGATCAAAACTTTATTTTGTACCACAACAGGAACGTTTTTTCTGTAAATCTGGACTTAGATATGAGATCTTTTATGGATTCTTGGGCTTTTGGAGCTAGCCTCATATGGGCACATCAGTGTTTTTGCATTTTTGCATGCTTGAACGCCAGACTTTTTTGCTAGTTGATTATGTTCAGTGTTTTATTTAATAAATCCATTTGATATATATCAAATAATACAAATAATCAATTTTTTTCAAAAGTTGGTTTAATATTCTCAAATTGTCTTCTTTGAGCAATAAATACCCCAATCCTTGAAAAGATAGAAAGACGGTGTTTTGAGTTTTCATTATTGTATGGCCTCCTCATGTCAGAAACTATTTGGAAGAGGCATCATATTAAGTTCCTAGTTAATAAAATCTTTCTGTACCCAGATATAAATTGTATGAACACCCTCTGGTGGGGGATGGTTGGGTGGGACAAAGAACATTTCTGTTAAGTCTGAACAGAGAGAGACCTATGTGACAGTCTGCCTGTGGAGTCCCTCACAGAGCTGCTCCTACACACTTCACAGAGTGAGACATGACGACGGCGGTGTTTTGGAGAAGAAAACATCTCCCCTCCTGAAGGCAGTATTCACACTGGCCCCCTTTAATCTGCCCTCAGGCCTGCTGCTGGGTATCTACTAATGAGGAGGCCGCCATTGACCATATCCTCTGCCTATTGATTTAGATTGTAGACATGCACTAAAAGGATTCTGCAGTTAAGGAATTAAAGATCAATGGACCAAACCTGGTGTAGTTTTAACACAGGAGATGTTGAGCAGGGTGGCTGTTAGTCCTGATAGTAAAATAATATTTGGGTATTTGAGGAAAATAGAAATGCATTTAACCATTACTTTACATTGAATTGATTCAGTATTCTGATTATCATTACAGCATACAGGCAATGAGCAGAGCAATGAAATGCCATAACCAAAATTAATTGATTAATGTACAGTTCTGACTCATGTTATTAGATTAAACAAGGGGAAGTGATGATGTACAGAAAATTGTTACAATTGTACAGAAAATTGTGATAATGCTCCGACAGAACAGTTTAAGGAGTGAAGACGGCAATTAAAAGATTCAAGTACAGAGCCTGATATTTGCCTCCCCAACTCAACTAATCTCACTTGGTTACTACAAGACTGTTTCCCTGCAACCCAAACATTGACTAGCACTCACATTGTGTTTTTTTTTTTACTGAAACCAGCTGACCAGTTTCTTTGTAATATTCATGTTTATTTATTTGTATTTCTGAACTAACTATTACCAGGATCCTGTCAAATATCTATTTAAAGTCTCTCTGTTCTGCTGCCATTGTCCTTCCCTTGTTCTTAGCCTTGGCTATTGTATCAATAAATACCAAGACAGACTCTGTTGTGTCAGCGAATGCTCACGTCATACACACCTCATGTGATCAAACCTTGGCTTGCTGCAGAAGTAAAACAAAGCAGGAGACTGATAGGTTCTATGGAATTTGATTAGATGCTATGCTACTTCTTCTTAAGTTAGCGTGCTCTTGGATGGACTTTAAAGCTGCTTTAGTTTAGACCCACTGATGCTTTAAATATCGACATGCAAGGTCTACTGTCCAGATTGCTTGATAAGAACAAAGTCTTGCATAATTCATAGCTTAATTATAACAAAGTTTAATGGATGCTTAAAACTAGCTTAAAACATAAAAAAAGAAATAAACAAACAAAAACAAAATAAAAGCTGTTTGTGATGACAGAAACATGACCAAGGATCGAGGCTGCTATAATTAAAATGCTGACATACACACACAGACACGCACACACACACACACACAGTCCATACTTTCTCTGGATTATTAGAACACTCAACAGAGGAGGGACATGTGAGTTACAAACAAGTTAAAGTGAAGGTAACACCTCAGACCACTGGGATTGTGACTGAACATCTCACACCTCTTCTTCGCCGGGCCTGCGACAAGACGACAGGCTTTCTCCATTTACACCAATTGATTCTGTCATTGACATGTGTTTGAGTCTTGTTTGGCTAAAAGTCGAACTTTAAGACACATCAAACCGTTCGATTCATGTTCTCAAATCATGTGATCGAAAGCTGTCCTTATGTGTCACAGTGAGGGAGACTACGAAGAGTCAAAGAAAAGAGGTACTTTATTAGGTTTTGGATGAGTGGTTACCATGTGTAAAAGAGCAGTCAGATATACTGCATGAATAAATTTACGGTGCAACTGTATCTGTAAGTGAGAACACTGGAGAAACCTGTATGGCACAAATGTACTCGTCTCTGGCTCTTGTCTTTAGTTCCTGGATCCTTGTGGAGCTGCTGCTGCTGTGAGTCACGAAGCTCAATAATCAATTACAGACATAACACATTTTGGCCACTCACTCCAGTTCATATCATATAGCTGTTAATGTTGATATACATGATCTTCTATCCATGTTGATAATCTATAGTTATCTCTAGCTCAATGGACATGGATCCCTCCTAGAATGAGGTGTCACATCCAAGAGTCTACCAAATACATTTATATAAGGAGACAAATATGGAGGGATGCACTGTGGTCTGGCAGTTCTCACTACATAAATTCTACTCCAGTAAGACTTCTTATTGATTATACTCTATAAAATTTCACACAACACACAACATGAGGACCCTTAATCTGTAAGAAACAAATTTGGCGACAGTCTATGATTGTCCATTTCTGTCACTAGCTTAACTTTAGTCGCTGTCATCACTTACTCCCTCCTTGCCACACCCCAACAGCATGTTGGATTTGCTGTCATCTGGACTGGGGTCCAATCAAGAGTTCCTGCTGCTACAGAGTTTTTTTTGCGCATGATGGAGGGATTCATGATTGGTTATGATCCAGGGTTTTGTGTGTATATATATGATATATGTGATTTTTATATGTATATATGTTCTACTATATGTGTTCCTAATATGGAGAGCTTTGTTCTCTATTGTAAGTGCTGAATACACTTGGTTGCGCAAAATAAAGATAGATGATTGATGAAATGGTGTTTGTATTTAAAGGGAGCAAGCAAATGAAGCGTGATGAAACAGTACAGTAAACTTTGAGTTATAGGCAAAAAAAATAAGATCCAAAGGCCTTTTCTACTTGAGTTCTTTGCTGTAACACTGGCCATTTGGTTTATAAGCTCATGCTGTATGTGGACTGAATAACTATTGTAGTTTGTCAGGCTTTGTTGTCATTTAAAGGATGCACTATGTGGACTTTTTAACAGGTCAGTGAACAGATGGAAATCACTACTGAATAAGTAGACAATATCTTTAAGCAATCGGTTGTTGCAAGGTGGGGAATAGTAGTATTAAAATAGTAATTTACATAATACATGCAACTTACCATAATGTAGGATGCAGTAGGAGCCATGATCTTGTTTCCTTGAAAAATCACACAAACCACATTTAACAGGATTGACAGAGCTGCCTCTGATGACATACAGAGTTAAAAGTGAAATATACTATGAGTATTTTATAAGCACCTCTGCTAATGTGACAATATCAGTTAGGAACTTTGGTCACTTCTTATGGTGAATGACAAAATCATTCCAGATACTATTAATATATACAAATGTACTCTCCAAAAAAGTTTGTTGGTTGATTATTTCTCCCCTTTAATACTAACAATTGTTATTGTATTTTATACAATTAGAAAGTCTGATTAGTCACCTTTACAATGAGGTACAACTTTTAAGGGTCATACTTTCATGGATTGACAAACTCAGCTAAATATGTGGAAAGTGCCCAAAAGAAGGGAAGTTGGTAAAGTGGTACGCAGAGAGGCAGCGTTATTTGGTGTCAGCCAAGATACCATTTCCAAACTTATGACTAAGTGAAACTGTTGAAGTCAAAGACAGACAGTGAAGTCTGATGAAAAACGGATGAAAAAACCCCAAGACGACCGGTTCCTCACCCTTGCTTCACCAAGGAACAATATGCTTTCCTCCAAGGGGGGGGGGGGTGTTGTCTGTTTGTGGGTCCAATGTGACATTTATTCACTTTATATTCAATTCTACATCTTAGCAACTGGTACAGCATCTGTACAGTTGCTAGAATCATCAACAATGTGGCCGCTAGAGCAAGTTAATGTACAAAACCCAAAACCAGTGAAGTTGGCACGTTGTGTAAATCTTAAATAAAAACAGAATACAATGATTTGCAAATCCTTTTCAACTTATATTCAATTGAATACACAGCAAAGACAAGATATTTAATGTTCGAACTGAGAAACTTTATTTTCTTTTGCAAATAATCATCAACTTAGAATTTAATGGCAGCAACACATTGCAAAAAAGTTGGCACAGGGGCGTTTTTACCACTGTGTTACATCGCTTTTCCTTTTAACAACACACAACACTCAGTAAATGTTTGGGAACTGAGGAGACCAATTTTTGAAGCTTTTCGGGTGGAATTCTTTCCCATTTTTGCTTGATGTACAGCTTAAGTTGTTCAACAGTCCGGGGTCTCCGTTGTTGTATTTTACGCTTCATAATGCGCCACACATTTTCAATGGGGGACAGGTCTGGACTACAGGCAGGCCAGTCTAGTACCCGCACTCTTTTACTACGAAGCCACGCTGTTGTAACACGTGCAGAATGTGGCTTGGCATTGTCTTGCTGAAATAAGCAGGGGCGTCCATGAAAAAGACGTTGCTTGGATGGCAACATATGTTGCTCCAAAACCTGTATGTACCTTTCAGCATTGATGGTGCCTTCACAGATGTGTAAGTTACCCATGCCTTGGGCACTAATACACCCCCATACCATCACAGATGCTGGCTTTTGAACTTTGCGCCTATAACAGTCCGGCTGGCTCTTTTCCTCTTTGGTCCGGAGGACACGACGACCACACTTTCCAAAAACAATTTGAAATGTGGACTCGTCAGACCACAGAACACTTTTCCAGCCGGCGGCGTTTCTGGGTGTTGTTGATAAATGGCTTTCGCTTTGCATAGTAGAGTTTTAACTTGCACTTACAGATGCAGCGACGAACTGTAGTTACTGACAGTGGTTTTCTGAAGTGTTCCTGAGCCCATGTGGTGATATCCTTTACACAGTGATGCCGGTTTTTGATGCAGTACCGCCTGAGGGATCGAAGGTCACGGGCATTCAATGTTGGTTTTCGGCCTTGCCGCTTACGTGCAGTAATTTCTCCAGATTCTCTGAACCTTTTGATGATATTACGGACCGAAGATGATGAAATCCCTAAATTCCTTGCAATAGCTCATTGAGAAATGTTGTTCTTAAACTGTTCGACAATTTGCTCACGCATTTGTTCACAAAGTGGTGACCCTCGCCCCATCCTTGTTTGTGAATGACTGACCATTTCAGGGAAGCTGCTTTTATACCCAATCATGGCACCCACCTGTTCTCAATTAGCCTGTTCACCTGTGGGATGTTCCAAATAAGTGTTTGATGAGCATTCCTCAACTTTCTCAGACTTTTTAGCCACTTGTGCCAGCTTTTTTGAAACATGTTGCAGGCATCAAATTCAAAATGAGCTAATATTTGCAAAAAATAACACAGTTTACCAGTTTCGAACGTTAAGTATCTTGTCTTTGCTGTGTATTCAATTGAATATAGGTTGAAAGGGATTTGCAAATCATTGTATTCTGTTTTTATTTACGATTTACACAACGTGCCAACTTCACTGGTTTTGGGTTTTGTAAATACATACATTGTAAAGTGGAAGGATGTCAAGTAATACTTCAACTTAAACCATATTAACAGTTAAAGATGCATACAAAAATAAATCTTAAATAAATAATATGTGGATGAGAACACAAAACTCAGCAACTACATTCATGCAAGCCCCCATTATTAGTATAGTTTTACACATTACCATCAGTTTAGCATTACCCTAAACAAATGACAATTGTTTTATTTTGAACTGAGCTCATTTCATCTTTTGTTTTTTTACAATAATGATTACACTATACCATTTTAACTCATTTGAAAATGTTCACTGTTTAATAGAAAATAAATTCTGACTCAGTTTTGATGCCTTGTTACCTCCACTTTGGGAACCACTGGTTTAAAGTAAATGATAGAGTAAGGATGATACTGACACTGATGTTGATGGTTTAATTATGTTAATTCTCTAAACCAGTTCTGTGGTAACAATAAAATCAGAAAATATGATGGTGTAATATAAATGTATTTGGCCCTAACTTTTCCAAACTCCTCAGATGTGAAAAGCTGTATTGATGGGTCTCTAATGTTTGTAGGAGGTGGTGCTGGTGGTCTCAGGCGTGACTCTGTAAAGTGGAATCATCTTTTCTTTGAAAGGACTCATAGTTAGGACTCCTCTCAGAGTGATCGTTAAGGATAACCACTAATACCACAGCTTGAGAAGAGACAATTACCTGCAATCAAACCAGCCGCCAGTGGAGTGGCGCTTTATGCAAGTGTTTGTGTGTGTACGTGTGTGCGCACGTGGAGGTTTGTGTTTCGCCCCTCTGCTAGGCGTCTGGACAGCCCCCGTCTGCCCGGCCAGTCATCTGTCACCATTACAGGACAAAGGCAGCAGCGTCTCAGGGCCATTACAGAGATTGCTGGAGATGATTTGGAGTGTCCTCCTCAGCACAGAGAAAATCATTTCCTCACAAAGAGGCTGCCCCTTGGCTCTGTGGGCCCCTGCCTGCCTGCTGCCGGACAAACTACAGAACCCCTTTCCTCTCTCTGCCTCTGTCGCCTCCAGGAGTGATGGACGTTCACACAGAGAGACAGAAGAATCAGAAAAGAGAGACAGTCAGAGAGCTGGATAAGAGGTGAGTACAGGGTGAGGAATCACTGCATCTTTTAATGGGCTATAAGGGGAGAGGATGGTGAAGAAAAATGCCAGGAAAAAGTAAACGCTGCTCGGCTGAAAAGAGAGACAGTACGAGGGGAATGGTGTTGAATTAGCCAATCTCTAACACACTTCCCTGATTTGATTCATGCTCTGCAATCTGTTCATCCCCATCTTTCAACAGTCTGATCTCTTATCTTGTTCTTCCTTTCCCTGTCTTTAGCACACACACACTCACTGCCAGACACATATGTAGCTTCATTTATAATCTCGCTGACCTTGGCTGGAATGTGGATGAGTGTTTAAAGATCAGTGTTGTGAAGTGAGCACAGGTTGTGTTTGTGTGTGTGTGTGATTGGTCAGTGGCTGGAGTTGTTGCAGTCACCCCCGTCCACTACCTCACCCGACCAAACCCCAACTAACACACACGCACTCCCTCTCACACACACCTCTGACACACAGAGATCATGATGAATTGTCCTCTCGGCAGGCCCAGATTGTTTTTAAGGTTTAATTCAGTTTCTTCCTGTGCTTGGATGAGCAGCTGTGTACGTGTGTGTGTGTGTGTGTGTGTGTGTGTGTGTGTGTGTATTGATGAGTGTGTTTGCACCTCTGTGTAGGTGTGTCACCGTGTGTGTGAGATAGAGAGACAGAGAGAGAGAGAGAGAGAGAGAGAGAGAGAGAGAGAGAGAGAAAGAGAGCACAAACAGGCATTATGGATCTCAGGTCTAATGTACCCCAGCAGGTCACAGAGAGAGGGCCTCCAGTCACCACGGAAATGACAAAACCTAATCAATACTCAAGGTTACGACCTCTAAGCTGAGACCCCGCCCCCAAATCCCTGATTCTTCCACTCACCTCAAAACTATCTATCTATCTATCTATCTATCTATCTATCTATCTATCTATCTATCTATCTATCTATCTATCTAGTATACATAGTATATATAATCAAACCATCAATCCACTGATCCATTCACCTATCCCATCTATCTATTGACCCAGCCATTTATCAGTTTATCTCTCCATCCATCTATTGATCCATTAATCTATCCATCTATCAGTCCATTAATCAGTCTAGTCAATCTGTTCACTGACATGTCCATTCAATGACATATCTATCCATTGAGCCATCATTTTACAAACATATCAATCCTTTCATTGATTGATCCATTGATGTATAGATCTATTGACCCATCCATTTATTCATATATCCATCCATTAAGATATCCATTCATCCAGTAATAGATATATCCATCCATTGATCATCCTTGTGATAAATCATCCATCCATTATCCATTCATTATCCATTAATGAAATTACACACTTATTGATCACCCCCCATCCATCAGTCCATCCTATCAGTTCATTCAGTAACCCACCCATCCTGAGTTTAAAGCTGGCCACACATCTTTGAGACACATTACTGGCTCCTGACTTTAAACTGGACTTACAATTATACAAAGACTGTAAATTTCTGAGGGTCAGAAATTTATGTTTCATTCTTAAATTGTTTCTTAGCCAAAATTCAATTTTGTGTCATCAAAATGATCAAATCCTTCAAATTTTTACCTTCTACACAAAATCCAAACTTTTTAGATTTTTTATTTTACACTGTCAACATCTACTGCAGCTAATAATCCAAATTTAACTCTAAACCCTGCTCAGAAACATGTTTCCCTCTCCCTTCTTTAAAAATATTTCTGTTTTTCCTTAAGTGTATCATTCAATCTTGTGTTTAGTGCTCTTGCAAGCAACGTTGTTTTGTGTATGTGCCTTTTGTACACAAAGTGACATGTCTTACTGCCTCTGCCTTAGGGGCTGCAACTTAACCATAATTTAAAATTTTCAGTTCATCAATGATTATTTAAAATATATATTTAAAAATAATAGAAACCACACATTCATTAAGCTGTCCCTAAGCTGTTAAAATAATATGAATTCATATTTTGAAAGTCAACTAAAAAACCCTAAATGTTTGTAAGTATTGTTACAATAAACAATTTTAAGAGTAGGCCTTGGAAAAATAGATAAATAAGACATGCCGATACAAAAGTGTGAAACAGATTTTTCCTTTAGCCTTCCTCATTCACGGACACATTAATGCTTTAATACTATATTAATGCTAACCATGAATGAAGGCTTAAGTATAGTGGATAAAATACAGTCAGAGTGTGTAGTAATTTGATCACTACCCAGACATCACTTATATCAAGGAAAAGCAAAAGATAAATATTACAATAAGCGTTTTTTTGTTTGACACATTCATATGGAGAAGTCTAAGCCTTTAAAAGGTCACACCCTTTTCATTCCTTTTGCTTGTTGTTAGTATGAAATTTGAGTCTTGAATCTATAATTTAAGTCCTCCATCTGTATCCATGAAGCAGAGTGATTTATGTTTTGGTTCTGAGCCACAGAAGTTAACCAATCACCACACACACGAACACACACTGATGGTTTAAACTTACAGCCATCCACTCAAGGACCTTACTGACCATATACAGAACCTGTAAGCATGTCTGACCTGATGTAAGAGAGAGACGAACATTTTACTCTTTGTCAGTTATTCTTTTGTGTGAACCAACCGTAATAAACTTTCCAGATAATTACCCTAGTCTTGTCTCTAGATATTTTGTTCCATGCATCTGATGAACATCTCATACTATCACTTGTTTTTTTTGACAGATGTCTAAGACACACAATGCACTGCTACAGTATTTATGTAGCTACATCTTGTACATGCAATCAAAACGTATCATCATATTGATTGAATCCACTGCTCCCATCTTGTAAAAGATAAGGATGAATAACCCAACACGCCAGATGGATAGTTCCATATATCTGTCATGGAAATATTTCACCAGTCCATCAGGAGAAGAGCCCATAGAAAATGTTTTCAGAGGGCAGAACCCTCAGAAACATCTGCAGCTGGTGATTGGATGATAGTTCTGCCAGTCACACTCATCACAGACCAATCCATAGCAAGCCATAGTATGACGTAGCAGCTGGACCCTGTTTTTGAACCTGTTGTTAGCCTTAGACTATCATCTTACAATAAATTATGCAACACAGATGTGTCATTTACCACTGATATGTGACATGAACCTTGTTAATGACAATCCCCACCAAGTTCACCAAGGATTTCAGAATGCCTCCCAGTTTGCCAGCAGTAATCCCCGGTCGGGAGAAGAGCAAAAACATGATTTTCCGTAAGAAAAACTTTGAGTGACGTTCTTTGCTACACTTTTAAAGAAGAGTTGAGTCAACTTCTGATAAAACAGCAGATATTGCTGCATCCACAGAGACTGCTTCAGGAGCTGCCATTGTTTTCAAACATGCAGTCACTTCTCGCTGTCGTCACGTCTTCAGTTTCTGCCTGAAGTCATTGGAAGTTGGAGCTTGGCAAGATGGATCTGCATGATTTCAGACAATGAATCAGACAGGTCCATCCGCATTGCAAGGTTAAAAGATGACTGTAGCCCCACCAAAAAAAACAACTCAAGCTGACTGACAGCTGTTCAACACCCAGCTCCACGATCTGTGAGTGATGTAAATGGCTCTGCATGACAGCAAGTGACTACATTTGTTGACAACACTTTTAATTATCGAAAACAATCTTTTTATTGATTTATTGTTGCAGCTCTACTCTGCTTTTTGTTGCTTGCATTAACAGGTAGTTTTTTCCCCCTGACAAGAATGTCTTACTGCTTCTTTTAGCAATCTGATGTAGGCACATATTAGGGAGGTGACATATCCCTTTCTGATATTATACATTATTTAACGACAGATTTTGACATTTTCTGTTTAAAACACTTCAAACATGTATTTTGCATATTACCCTTTCAAAAACAGAGATAAAAACAAACAAGTGCAGTTAAGTACAGATCCATAGGCATTTTGTGCTTGCTTGCCAAAACGCTTTTAGTTAATCTTTGAGTCAAAGTGGACATTTGTGCAAAGTTTAAAGAGAGAAAACATCTTTGAGACTTCTTGTGATACAATGTTTTCAGGAACATTTGTGAACCTATGACCACCAATATCTGATCAGTATATCCTAAGACAGGACATTTGTGCAGTTTGAAGAAAATCTCTCCAATTTTCCAGAGATGTTACCTTCATATGCAAGGAATCAACATGAGAAATATAATTATTTCATCAATGAGCCAAAGTGAATATTTGTGCAAAGCTTCAGAAAATATCTTTGACACATCTATTAAATATGATTTTAACAAGAAAGGCCCAAAAGTTTGTACACATCTGATGAACTAACAAACAACTGCAAAATCTGAAGCCTCTGGCCCCAGCTGTCACCAGCATAAATGTTCCTCATTTTAAATGTCTCACCAAATAGTGTCTCAGATGTCACTTATTTTGCATCAGAGCTATTTATCTGGTCAGATTTCTTACAAACAAATTATTATGGGGTCATTCCAACTGAAGAGGTTGCACTTTAAGTGTGTTGGATTTGATATAATGCAGGAATCAACATATCTTTTACAAGACATAATGTCTAATGTCAGCACATTTCTGTGTAGAGTCTCATAAAGTTCATCCCCTGACCTTATAGACTGCATTTAGACTTGCAGATTTTAAAGCTTTTAGGATAAGAAAATGCCCTGTAAGCAGAGCAAAACAAGACTGATAGAAGAGGAAAGAGAAAAGAGAAGAAAAACTGATTATCTGTCAGAGACTTCTTGGCTTTGCAGAGTGTATTCATCAATACGGAGACAGCAGTCCTTGCTGTCTGTGAGGGCAGGGAAAAAGGAAAATCCTGGACATCCTCCAGTCTGCAAACCACAGAGCAAAGCCTCCATTTGAACTTATCAATATCAATCTATCCTGGCCTTCCTTCAGACTGAATAAAAGGTATGGGCCCTCTTCATCAGAGCTACACAATAAACTGATACCATCTGGAACAGAAAAGGAGGACAAAGTGAAGAAGAGGAGGTTACAGTGAAGAATCACAATAAATCCTCAGCACAGATACATTTACCTTACCAATTCTTTCTGACATAACGTAGTTCTGTGGATTTGAAAGACCACATTTATTACCAAAGGTAGGTCAGAGAGGGAGCTGTCTTTAAACTTTGGTTTTGTGTTTGCCTTCTGTCTGAGCTAAACAGCTCAAGCCAAAGTACTTTTAAAGATTATTTTGCTTTAGATTTCATGTATTTTACTTACTACTTTCACTTGAACTGGCATCACTTAACAATCATTATGTTGTCTTAAATGACAACAGGGAATCAGTTTAAGCTACCCTTTCACCCCACTTACAGAGCGGCACAGTAATGAGTCCTAAAACATAAAAGCAAGAGCCCATTTTATTACTTTAAACTCCCTTGTCTCAAAGTCTGTGGGTCTTTTTGATGTTTTATTTTATTTTATTCTTTTTAAATGACTGAAATAAGTTCTGTGATGAACTCAAGCACAACACAAGATTTATTTTTCTACAGCACAAAGTGCATCTAACATTGCAAGGTAGGAGCACAAGATAAAGGTTGGGGCTTTGTGGTGGTAGCATTGAAACTGGTTCAACATGTGATCTTAAAAGTCCTTGTACTGGCATTTTAAGCTTTCTGATAACATTTGTGTTTGATATATTGTGAATGTGTCAGGATTATTAGAATGAACAAATGACTGACCATTTCAGGGAAGCTGCTTTTATACCCAATCATGACACCCACCTGTTCTCAATTAGCCTGTTCACCTGTGGGATGTTCCAAATAAGTGTTTGATGAGCATTCCTCAACTTTCTCAGTATTTTTAGCCACTTGTGCCAGCTTTTTTGAAACATGTTGCAGGCATCAAATTCAAAATGAGCTAATATTTACAAAAAATAACACAGTTTACCAGTTCGAACATTAAATATCTTGTCTTTGCAGTGTATTCAATTGAATATAAGTTGAAAAGGATTTGCATATCATTGTATTCTGTTTTAATTTACGATTTACACAACGTGCCAACTTCACTGGTTTTGGGTTTTGTACTTTCCATTTACCTCTGAACTTGGATGTTGGAGGTGGTTATTACATGACATCCAAGTTAAGCACATTCTAGTTATGAGGTGGTAAACTCTGGAGACATGAGGATTTCCTGATCTCCCAAGTAGAAATTTCAACCTAGGGGGGTATCCCCTGTGATGTATCTAATTTGCAACTTGGATATTCTGACCTCTGAGATCAAATGGAATGCACTATTATTATCGGCAATAATCCAAAATCCACATGAAAAATCACTTTGGCAGTCAGAGCTTAATGCTGCTATCATGTTTGAGATGAGATTTTCAGAGTCACTTTAAACTAGAGCATTGCATTACTTTGGGAGGTTTTAAAACCAAAACTATGCACATGTCTATGCACATGTTTTACTGCTGATTTGTTTATTGTGTAATCCTTTTCATCATCCTTGCTTTTTGTTATTTGTGTGAAACTTTTTTTTGCTGCTGTCTTGAGAGTCCCCCCCCCCTTGTAAAAGAGTTTTTTGTATTTTAGTCCTGGTTGGTCTATTAAATATGTAATCCCTGAACTATGATCCCTCAAACTAACTGTGCAACATTTACTTTTTTGCCTTGCTTTTCTTCCCCAAACACACATCAGTAAGGCTTTGTGACCCACTTTTGGGCACTGACCCACCTGTTTAGAACCACTGGTCTAAAGTATACCAGCTTAAACACAACATGACATTAAGCATGCTTGACAGATTTATGTTCTTCTATGAACTTTAATGTACAATCAAAACTTTCAGCCTTTTTTGGTATGTCACAATTAAAAAATAATAAGCCTGTATATTTCCTCCACTCATTATTGGAGCACTTAACAGTGATGAACAGAGGGCAGCAGTTCAGAGTAATGAGCAGAAGCTGCTGAGGGTGTTTCTCCACTGAGTGACTTTAAACCTGTTAAACCCTCCACAGATTGCACTGCTGTTTTGACAATGGCCAGTAAACTATCTAAATTGCAGTGTTTTAGCAGCTGTCTCTCTGTGGCGAGCCGGGTAGCGAGGCGTGAGGCTGTCAGCCTCGTCAAACCGCCTTTCTTTCTCCCCTTTCTCTCTGCCCGCCCGGCTGCTATCATCATCACCGGCCTTTCACACGCCAAACTTTGTCCCTTTATCTCCGATTGTGCTTCTCCCTCACTATCCCTCTAAAATTACCCTTTCATTTTGTTGTGCCATAAAATTACAGCCTGGCGGAGATTGGCAGTGTTTTTCTGCAGAGGGAGGGGGGCAAATCAATGTTTTTGTTGCGATGGTGTACATGTGTGAGTGTGTGAGTGTGTATGGGCGTCTTCAGAATGTCAGAATGTAGTGATGTGTGATCGATGTGCTATTGTTCATGTGTTTGTGTGACTGTGTGTGTGGTCATGTCTCACAGCGATCACTGGGGATAATAGGACTCTTGGTAATGCCAGGCTACAGGGGCAGAGACCCCTGTTTTACTGGACACTTTTAGATTTTTTCAATCAGTAAGAGGAAAATAGCAAAGTAGTCGGGGAGGTGAGGACCTGCATCGGGGCCAGAGAGAAAAAGTGGATTGCTGTGGTTGCTCGCTGTATGAAAGTAATGATATTCATACTGAGCCTCAGCAGAGCAGACACAGATTCTGATTCAGCTAAGGCTCTGTCTCTGCTCATGGTAAAGACTGAAATAAAGCAATCATGCCTTTAAATTCACAGTGGTTTCAGGTTTGTGCCCATGGTTTAACCTCCACCCTTTAACTTCCTGAGACCAAAGGAAAAAGATTAGACACTTAGAGTAGGCAAGATGCTGACAGATGCAGGGTCATCACACCAGGGGTCCAACAAGATAAACTGACACCAGCAGAGGGAGGCAATGAATTGGATGGTTATTACGGCCCAAAAAAACATATATACTGCCCGATTCAACAAACAGCTTTGGTTTAACTATTCATTTCGTCTAAAGGTTGTCACTGTGTAGTGAGGGATTTTTTTGTATCATGATCATCTTTAATTTTGTTGGGGATTTCTGGTTTTGAATAGAGAGGAACATTGTTGACATAGATACAAGTCTATTGGTCAGACAGCCCTAAGTCCCACCTCAACACGGCTCTGTGTCTTGGAGTTGGTTGGTTGAAGTTTGTTAAAGATAGGTTGAGAGGGCATGTTCAGTATGACTGCATCCATGGATTGGCCTCAAGCAACATCCCGAAGGATTGTTTGATAATCCAATGACTGAGGTCACATGGCATCATCCAGTTTTTTGTCACAGTCCATGTTTGTAACACAGCAACTTATCAGATTACTCTAAAATAGTTCACACACTTATCATTGCTGTGAGAAAACTAAATTTTACCTCAAATTCTACAAAAGAGAGTAGGACCCTGCTCTGAATTCTGTTACTCTGTCCCTGTATTTCATTAATGTTTTATGCTGTTCTTTTGCTCAAATTCTTCCTAATATTGAGTAACTCCTTACCACCACCTCATGATGGAATGGCCAAAAAAGACATTTCCAAGTAAGGCACAGACCTGCTGTCACCTACAATCACTTTTACTATTTACCATTTGATTTGAATTTAGAATTTTATTCAGGATAACATAAGGTCTCTCTATTTATTAAAACAGCAAATCAGCATTTCGTGGATACATTTCACATAATAAGGGGGAAAGTTCTCAAAAGTGTAGCTCACTGCTCGCAAACTACTGGCAAAGCTTTTTAGAATAGCTCACAGCACTAAACCAGGAAGTGTTTTAGGTTGTTTCTCTGTGTGGAATTCATCCACAATGGATAATGTTAGTTCTTTTTTGAGTAAATAAACCCTGTGGAGTGGAGTTTTTTATTGAAGAGAGTACTCGACCTAACACAAGAAGTAAACAGTGAAGACAACCGAAGGTTTCAGACATCCAGGATAAATGACTAAACCGGGCTCAACAAATCCAGAACAAGAGGGTTCAGGCTTAAATGGTTGTGCAAAAGACCAAGCAAGGATGAGAACACATGGATTCATCAAGCTAGGTGAAACCTATCCTTTATCAGTGCATGGCATGCATGCGATTCCTTAAACAGACCCAACGATAGATCACAGAATCACGAATTCGCCATGACAAGAGCGGTGAACTTCTCTCCATCGGAGCAGTAAGTCCTCATGGAGGAATATGTGGAGGTAAAAGATCTAATTAAAAAAAGAGGAAACACTGCCATGGTAATACAGCAACCACAGAAAGCATGGCAAAGCATAAACAAGTCAGGGGTGGAGCTAAATAAAGGCAGGCCTGTGATGGAGGGGATCCCTGGGGGCTCAGATATAAATATATGTCCCTATCCAGATACCAGTCTCTTCATACAAGGTACATTCTTCCATCCCCTCATGGGACATAACCAACCATTCATAACCATCACTGTGGACTATCTGACTTTGGTTTGCCTTGTAGTCTCTGGCAACACCATCACACTGTTGGGGCCACCAACACCAGAAGATTCTGATCTAGTGAGTCCTCCAAGGCATACTGTAGGCCTAGATGTCTAGTCTATTAGCTTCAATATGATTCCCATAAAATGTGATAGTGTGAGGGCACCAGTGCAGCAGTGAGCATGCCTGTTGATATTGTCAGTTAATGAATGCTGTGCATTGCTTGTGATGTGCATTGATTGATTTAATAGTCTACATCTTATAATTTCAGGTGGTCTGCAATTGTGACTGTCTGATCAGCAATGTTGTGGCAAAGTGGCTTGGCTCGTTCCACGACTCCTGAGTCTTTCAAACCTCTGCAATCTACCAGTGCCTATCACAAGGTGAGCCACACAACCTCTAGTAATAACCACTTTTAACATCATGGCTGTGTCAAGAATGTTTCTCTGTTTCTGAGGTTATGATGACGACACTTTGTATTCACAGGTGGATCCTCAGGTGTGTTGCAGTCCAGACAGGGCATGTGACATCCCTGTGGCCTGTGCTGTCCTCCACAATGTTGCCTGTCTGAGGAGACCCCCAAAGTGCCTTCACACATCGCCTGGGACAATGCTGCCATCTTCCCACATGACGACAGTGGCCGGCTGGTCAGAGACCAGTACGTCTAAAATAGTTTTAGTTAGTATGCATGCTGTAAATATAAGTTGAATATAGCCTGCAGTTTGCTTAATTTTAAATTATTTTGTCCTATTATGATGTTTGTGCTGTATACAGGTCTGCAGAGGGGCTACTGCATCCATTCATCTGTCTGTTCATTTGTTGTGTCTGGATCTGTCCTGCATTTATTTCAGCGTGCAGACATGTGGGGTACATATATACAGACGTTTATCAATGTGCATTTATCCTTGTGTTTTATAATATGCTTTGATTCTGTGCTTTCTATCTTGTTGAGAACTGTGTGACTTCAGTTTTCAATGGAGCTGATGGTTTACTTGCTCTGATTTATTGTTATTCAACAAAGAAACATCATTTTACTCTCTGATTTTTATTTTAACTTACATGGGATGTGCATTTTACATTTAGTCTATGGATAACTTATGTAATGATTGAAAAATCATCTAACATAATTTATCTAAAATGATTGTAATTAATGTCCACAAATGTTTAAATAATGACAGTGGGTCTTGTTGAATGTGATAACAATGTGTAGTGTGCAGTAGAATAAATATTGGTTTCGTTCGTGGGGACTGCTGACTGAGAAAAGGGATGAGATTAAATACATCCTGGAAGCTCCACAGAATAATCTCCATGGTGATTTATATCAAAACATATCCCACTTTCCCCTATCCCACTGTTGTGCAACCAGATCACGGATAAGTTGATCCAGGATAACCAAGACATCACAGGCTTCTACATTCTGTGCATTCAGTAATTAAACCTGTTTAGGCCAAGCATTTGCCCCCAGAATGCTGACTAAACTGAAAATAGCGGCTTTTACTTTTTTGGACTGCATATGATTTTTCTAAAGCTCTTCATCTGGTAAGCCCATATCTGACCCATAAAAGCACATATTGGTGGCACGTACAACACATTTAGTCAAAACATTCAACATGGCTACCCTATGACGTTGTGTTTGTATCACAGCAGCCTGCTTTATTTGAGCAAATTCTTCATAATGAAAAGGATAATGAATTTTAAAGACAGTCTATAGAGGGAGATAGTGTTGGCGCTGCAGTATGATGATGAGTGTGGATAAGTTTTTGCCATGGTAAAAAGTTTGTCAAGAAGCAGCAGTGCTGTTTATTTGCATATTCCCAAGAAAGTAAAGGCTTTCAGATGTTTATTTCAACTATGCAGAAGGGCACCACATGAGGTACACATTTTGGGAGATTAGTGGTATGGCTGCCCCTCACACAGATGAAGAGCTATGCCTGTGTGGATGTTTAATAATTCTGGAGACACAAGCTGTTTCTGGTTGAATATGGACACAGATTTCTACAAAGCATCTTTTCAAACAATAGATGAAAAAAAAATCACTTTTGGAACATTCTGAAGGTCTCTTTGACGTTGGCCATTGTTGTTTTTAAAAGTCTTTTGGACATCGTTTGTAATGAAAGCCTTTTCTGCCAAGGCTGGGGAAATGGAAATATTCTGAAGGCCAGAAGTTTATTACTGTGGTCAATTGATTCTACAATTACTGTTGCCATTTTTCGCCAGCGCACCATTTAACCTGTTGTTTTGTGCAACAAAGATGCATTATAATGCCTTGAACTTTTTTTGGATAATTGACAATGGAAACAACAAACCATGTGATGATCCGCACAATCCCATAAAGTATTTTTTTCCCACAAAAAGTTTCTCAACAGTCAGACACAGCGTCAGTCTTTATCAGACTCAAACAACCTTCTTCTTGGACAACCCTTTGTCTTGTCAATTAATAACCAGCATTGATATTAGCATGTTTGCACAAGGAGCGACAGCATTTCCGACGCCAACATTTCGTTATCTCTCCTCTTAGTTGACATTTTGCTCCGTTGATACTCTGCTGCTTCCTTGTTGGCTGGAGAGCTGAAACAAACATGGAGTCTGGTCTGCACACAGTCTGAAAGTTATCTGTCTTACTGGGCAAACAATGTTCCCTTTGTGGATTTAGGTCTTGTAATGTACTCACAGTGTGGGATGAACTTAATACATAAATCAGTGTCTCTTTTAATGACATTTATTAGTGTAACAAAGCAATAAATCTAGGAGTATTAAAATGTGTTATGAAGCAAATATAAAGAACTGTGTATACTATAACTGGTATACTGGTTCTTTATATGCGTGTAGAACATGAAGTAAAATTGTCATTTTCACCAGTTTTCACCTCCAACAACAACCATCACCCTTGATCACCTAATTATTTTAAATTATTTAATCAATTCTCTCCTGCCAAGCTTAAGAGAGTTGCTTTGGTGTACCAAGCCTCATGCTGAACCACGTCCCTTGTATTTCTGCTACTGCTCACCTTAGATTCCTAATACAACCAGTAACACTGCTGGTTTTTTTCATGTTCTCCTGGCAGACAGAACTTTGACCATCGAGGTGACATTTTTGTTAATCCTTGCTATGTTTTAGAACTAAACTTCCATCCATCCAAGTGGAAAAGGGAACTTTGTGGAGGGATTTAGGGGAATGGAATATTCCTCTGATGACATTTTTTTTATTCTTGACCTTAGTTTATTTTTCTGAGGAGTATTGATCAATCATGTATCGGCTAGCCCAAGTGTGTACAGGTATACAAATCTTAATAAAGTACAATAGCACTTTAAATGTGGACTCATTGATCACACATTAGCCTCCACCAGTAATCAGAAATTAATTTATCCATCTATGCAAGCTATATGCATGTAAGCAGTGATGGGCAGTAATGTCACTATAAATAGCAATGTTAGCAGCTTGATTACATTTTCCAGTAGCTTTGTGGTGGCGTTTTTTTTTTGAGTCAATTAGTTTTTTGTTAGCTGAATTGTTTTATTGATTAAATTGCGTGGTAGCGTCTAAACAAGTCACACATTTCTCTCATCAGAGAGGGAGAGCAGCAGCAGAGCACTCTGTCAGGGTCCAGAACACTTTTAAGGACGAGTGAATGACGTGAGCGAAAAACAGGGATGTGTATCTGTGGCAGACAGTGTGTTTCCACATGACAGCTGCACAGCTGTCTAATCCTTTATAACTTCAGTATCTGTCCTACCCAAACTCATGAGCCAAAGGTGGGGGACAGGAGAGCAGGTACATGCATGTAGGCGAAATTAATTACAAAACAAACACGTATTAAGTCAAACATCACCAGTGAAATCTGTAAAGATCAGCTGTTAAACGCAGGCAACTTTATGAGCTTATTTTGTGTCAATTTGACAGTGTATTGACTATTTATCAGGCTGTTTATGCACATAAAATGATTTCAATTAATAGAAAATAATTTCAGTTGTCCTTTATTAAGTGACAAGCACGTTAAACCTTTATGATTTCACACAATTTAGCAGTTTAATTAACTCCATCATAAGTTAATAAGGATGATTTTTGTACCTAAGATTTTTTTTGTCAAAATGGTAATTAAAAATTTAATACGGTTTATTAGTACAGAACGTTACAAAGGCAGAACTGCACATTAACATAAATATTTGAAAAAGCAAATTAAGAAGATGCAACTAAAAAATATAGCAGATATAGATAAATATAACAAACAGAACAATATGCAAAAAAGCATTAGTTGTATATAAAAATAACGTTGCAAAAACTGATAACAAAATTGAAAATAATAATTTTTAAAAATTTGATAATGATATCTGCAAAATTGATGAAAATAGTATTGATGTAGTGAGTTACTTTTGCCATGTTGCTGTAACTTAGCTTGCTACTTTTTCACCAGGCTGTTGCTTTGGTGAAGTAAAGCTGATTTTTTTATGAGTAACAAGTAACTTGGCTTAGCCTACTACAAGTAAAAAGTAGCTTGCAGTAGATGCATGTAACTGCAACAAAAAGTCTGCACAGGATCAAAATGTCAAGTTAAATGAAATAAACTCTTAATGATGTGTTAAAAACGGTCAAAGATATGATAGGATTACTTGAATCAACTTTAAAACAACAAACAAACAATTATAAACTATTTTTTCTGACCTTGATTTTTAACCTATGACCTTTAAAATCTATTTAGATCAGCCCTGAGTCATTTGTGTAAATCAGGAGCCGCTTAGAGTAAATCTTGATCTATTGGTAGATCTTTGAGAAATTTGTGTATAATTTTAGCACAGAATGTGCATTGAGTCTTAATCTGACACACCGGATGGGCTATGTCATATATTAATAGGATATATGGGTCTGGCAACTCAAGCTACTTTCTAAGTCATACTATTAGTTTACGGTGTAAGCGAAATGACCATGGTAGAAATGTGTTATCATACAGGTCCAGTCTTGAACTCCTACAGCAGAGAGTTTAGTTTTGCAGTAGGCTGCACAAGTTGTTAAATGCAAATGTGACTTTTATTATTTTTCAAGGTTTTGATAGCCTGAGGAATGCATCTATAGGATGTGGGTAACTAAAAATAAACAATATCTATTGAAGAGTAACTATCACTTGTAGTTATTCAATGAATTTGTAAGAGATCTAGCTTATGTAGCTGATATCTTGGAGATCTTTAATTGGAAAAGTTTGGTGACCACTGGTGTAAATTTTGAAGAGATTTCAAATGATGTTCTAAAGATATGACATACAAAAACAGGGCATGATCACCAGACAAAATTACCTTGAACTTTGTCTTATGGCCTTTAAAATTTAACAATTCATCCTTGATTTAGAGTAAATATTATCCAAGTATATAGAAAATCCCTCAAAGTATTAATAAAGAATTGTGTTAATAAGCAAAGGGAAAACCCAAGCACTGATTATCGTCTTCATCCTTGAGCCCTGTTTATGAAAACAGGAATAACACAGACAGATGGACAGACAACCTGAAAACAAAATGCCTCTAGGACAGGCTATTTGCTAGCACTGAGGTATAAAAACTTTGATAGCAAAATACCACTGTGGGGCATTTTGCTGGAATAATTTCTTGCCCTACTATAAATAAAAAAACCTATTTAAAAAAATGTCTGATGATAAGTTGGGTAAATCTTCTCTTATTCTTGTTTTTTCCTTTATGCTGCTGTTCACAATGTGCTGCAGAGACCCCAAACAAGGTATTTATATAGCCAATCCAGCTCCTGAGTCATAACTCACATGATATGAGTAAAATCAGCGTCCATGAAGTAGACTGAGTCCTGCTAGTGAGATGAATATACACCATAATAAATCTTGTGATATCCACAGCGATCCTCTTTTCACTGAAAGCTCTCTGGATCCATAACAACTCCTTTTTTTTGCTCGTATAAGGAAGCAGGGTGACCTTTATGGCTGTTGAATAGTTTAAGCGTCAGAGACCTCTTCACCTGCAGTGCATGCTCTTTGTCGCAGCCGGGCCTCTCTGTGTTACAAAGTCCAGGAGTATCTAGTCCCATACGAAAAGAATAGAGAGAGAATGTGGAAGAGGTGAGGCAGAGTGAGAAGCAAGCTGCAAGGTGCCGTCAGTGCAGAGAAATGGGAGTGAAAAGGATGAAAACCTATAAATGAAAATCAATACGAGAAGGCAGGAAGGCATAAGAACTGGGGGGAAGGTAATAGAATAGACTAAAGAAAAATAATGAGGACAGGAGGAAGGGGAAAGAAATGAGAAGGGAGAGCAGAAACAAGGATACAAAGAAAAATGATGGCAAAATACAATCAGAGGAATATATTTGTTATTGTGTGCCTGTCCTTCCCATCAATAGACTCCAGTCAGAAGGATGAATTTACCCTCAGAAGCTTGATGAGTGAAAAGAGCTGGTGCCGGCTATTTTTCTGTTTTTCAAGGACCCTGTGACTGAACATGTTGATGTGTGACATTGAACACCTTGTTTAAACACTTCTAAATGATGTTATGTTAAGAGGATGGGATAAGATACGCTGAATTCCAGAGCTGTGTAATACTGAATAACGAACAACAAATAGCCATATCACACTGTGCATTCATTGTATTGGATACGATATGTACCACTATAAGAATACGAATTTGTTGTCGTCATAATTATTATTCTAGAGATGTGATGTTTCTGATTTTTTGTGTCAAAAAAATATTTTCTAATTGACTTTCTTGTTTTTTGACCTGCTCTGTATGTCACAAAGGACAAACAGAGAGACTTAGCCACAACATTTCTTTAAATTTATTAAAGCTGAAGAAACCAGCTAGGGTTGTACTACTCTGTGATTGTGGGATGCCACTTTAACTCATAATCTGAGAGGGGATTCATATACTGAGCCTAGAGTCCTTAGCACAGAGGGCGGCCAAGTTGATGGCAGGGGGACCAAGCAAGGCTCAATGGAAAAAAGGACAGCCTTTTGCTCTGCAACCTATCATGACACATTTTGTGAAATTCTAGATAAATTTAAGGCTGACAGTGAATCTTAATAACATTTCAGAACTACTTAATCAACATCAAGATCATGTGACAAGTCATATCTTGGCCAAAAGAAAGGCTGGTAATCTAGGATACAGGGCATTTACCAAGAGAAAATATTGTCATCTGATGAGGGGAACCACTGCCTGAACACATCATTTAACTCAACTCAACTTTATTTGTAGAGCACGTTGAATACCACTAAGGTGTGAGCCAAACTGCTTTACTGCAGGACTATTGTAAACAGAAATAACAACAGAATGAAAGACAAACATACAAGCACACCAAAAATGATGCATTGAGAGAAACACATTTGTGTCTGGACAGGCACAAACACATTACATACAGACTAACTGCCCTTTTTGGGGAGAACCTCAAATATCTCAGACAGCAGCATGTGAGCAGCTGCAGCAGCCATCAAAACGTACTCATGACCAGGCACATGCACCAACACACCAAAACACAATTATACCTTTAAATTCAGACACGGACCCTTTAAAGAGGATATTATGCATTTTGAGTTTTATATGCCGTTTAGTGTGTTTCATGTCTCTCTGGGTGATAGTGCACGGGTCAAAAAGTTCACAGCAACATAAATTCTGCCCCCTCCCCATCTTTACGATATCTGTAGAAGCCTTAAACCGCCTTTCCCCCGTTGTCCAGTGTGACGTGGCACGTAGTTACAAATACTGGAAATGCCCCACTAGATTGGCTAAGAGTCGTTCACTCTAAGCCAAGGGGTGGGCGACTGCCCTTCCTGCAGCCTGTAAGTCAACTTCAGATATCAATAAAGTATGAATATGAAGAAATACAATCTACCATAAAAATATTCCAAATAAAAAAAAATCCTTGACAAACGCTGATTAGGGGTAAATATTAAGTTGGAATAATAATGCCAATATTGAACTGGAGATACAATGGACAGTGATTGTTGTGTAAAATTATTTAATGTGTGAATAAATGCATTTGTATAAAAGAAATAAAGAGTATACTTGGACAACCACAAAACCATTTTAAATCCGTGTTAGAATTGACAGATAAGATACATGTGGCCCTCTCAATAACTACAGTTGCCTTCACCAGCTGCCCTGCAACATTTATATCTCATTGTTTTGAATTATTTCTGTTTTCAAATTAATCATATAGAATTTTAGTCTCTTCAGCCATAACACCAGTGCTTGGATCAACTCACCATGTCAATAACAAAATCCATTCAGATGTTTGTTGTATGTATATTTGACGCTGCACAGAGTGTAACCATGTAAAAGAAGCTGTTTAATTGCATTTTAAGCACAGAGTTGATGAGTGCGAGCATGCAGGTTATTGATATGTTTCTGTGCCTGTGTGTATGCAGCATCCCATCACACCCTGAGATATTTCAACACAACCATCGATCAGCTTCTGCAACACCCAGATCAGATGATGCAGCGCTCGGTTACAGGAAGCACGCCGCTGTAAATGTGTGTTTGAGCCAAGGACAAAGACAGCATCAATGAATGAAGAAGGCAACACCTTGGTTCTTACGTGAAGGATGAATTAATGATGATGAAACACTAATAAAAGACGGTGATGATGATGATGATGATGTGTGTTTGGTGGAGATGTCAGGGAGGAGGATTCTGTGAGGGGGGTATCTTTAGCCAACCCTAAACCTCCACCTCAATCATGAATGAGAGCAGATCCTCCACCATCACACTGTGCAACTCTCTGGACGCTGGCCAAGCAGGAAAGGGAGGCTGGCAGCAATTACAGACACACACACACACGCATATACACACACACACACTGATCGCGCAGAGCAGTGAGGCCAGTTCCATCTGTGATTCTTCAAAGAGTTTGGCTGATATTGATTTGGTGCCAAGGTTAGCAGCTCATTCAGGCAGAGTGGAGCTTTCAGGAGCAGCTGGAAGGAGCTGAGACCACAGCCGGAGACGGAGGCTGAGACCTTGAGCTGAAACACACGGCAGCAATCCTCTGCTGGGGCTAACAATGTCTCCAAGCACACCATCACAATCACAGCACAGACAAAGACAAACACACTAACGCCTTGGCACACACACACACACACACACACACACACACCCACACACACACACATGCATACGTACATACACTCCCCCTCTCTCACAGCGCTGAGTGTGCTGTATTGAATGCAGAGTGGGAAAGAGGGCAAAGAGTGTGAGAGAGGGAAGAGGTGCTGTGTGCGTGTGTTTGTTGTGCAGAGAGGGAGGATTAGTTGTGTTTTTGAGAAAGTGATTGAGGCTCTTGAATTCAACTCTTGTCCCTGGCCAGAGGACCTCTGCTGTGTGTACTGCGTCGTGCAGCATTTGTACACTTGCTCTGTTGATGTGCGTGCATGTGTGAATACAATGTTTTCTTCCTCATATTCCTCTGTGATAATTCTATGTGCTAGCTGACCACTGAATACAAGAATTTGATAGTTTTTGTGAGTTTTTTAAATTGGTTTTAACAGGAAATCACAGTCCTAAAATATAGTAAACATTTGTTGACCAAACACTTTCAATAGTTATGGAAAAAAAGAAAATACCTGAGAGTTTGATTTGAAAGTAAAAAAAAACATGGGAAGTTTTAACCCAAACGTACCCAATGAAAAACTTTTACGATATGTAACACAATCAGCCTGGTTATACGAGGGGTCTATCATCCACCCATCCATTAGGGATACTTCTAATGTCTTTCAGGGTTGCAGAGGGCTGGAGCCTATCCAGGCTCACACTGAGGTGGGGTACACCCTTAAACCGATCATCAGTCAATCACAGGACCACATAGAGAGACAGAACAGTCACACACACCCATGGTCATTTTCTAGTCACCCAATAACCTAATGAGCATGTTTTTGGTCAATGGGATGAAACTGGAGTGCCTGGATAGAACCCACACATGCACTGGGAGAACATGCAGACTCCACTCAGAACAGCTGTGGCCAACATGGGACTTGAACCAGCAACATTCTTGCTGTTTGGCATTACCTGCCATGCCACTGTGCCGCACAGCGGTCTATCAGTTCTCAATGAAATATTGAGATATCATCCACAGTTCAATACATGTTTGTGACTTACCTATTTCAGTTTTGCATAAAACTAGTAACCTTGAGCAGCCACAGGATCTGCCTTATTTAATTTCTGTAATCAGACAGCTCCAGTTTGCCAACCTCCAATCTACAATGATTTTGCTCGGCCCAAAGTGGCCAAATCAGAGTTCTTTAGAGCAGGAGGAGGAGGTGGGAGCTATGAGTGCGACGACAAGTGACTGTACGTACGGAGATAAGCATCATTGCTAACAGCTTTAGGAGCAGTTTTATCAGATCTAGATTCTTTTTTTTATTAAATGAAAAACAAATGACACTGAAAGCATTTCTCAAAAACCAGGATATTTTCACACCACCTCTGACATGTTTTGGTGAGAGTTTGATCCATGAAGTGGCTCACATTTTGTCCTTTGTGCCGCAGCAGTATCAACTGCCAACTGTATTATCTGACTGGCCTGGAATGAATGTGATTGATGGTACAGTGGTCCAATTACAAGTCAAATATGCTTATGAAAGGTTCTACCCTCCCCAAACACATCTATGGACTGTTTCCTAGATGGATTAGTGAAATACATGCTGTTTAGAGGAGCGAATAGTCCATCTGGTGTGTCAGACTTTAAAGGGATACGACAACTTTCTCTTTCTTTTCGTGTCTTGTCTCATTCACCAGTCCATGACAAGCAGATAGACACCATTCTTTTGACTGTGCTTGCAGTAACAAGACAGAGAAAGGCAAAGCTTGCTGACTGCTAATTAGCTTAGCTCAAACACTGGGAGTCAATGGGAAGTGTTAGCCTGTCCCTGCTTACATTCATTCATTCATTTTCTATACCGCTTATCCCTTTTGGGGTCGCGGTGGGGCTGGAGCCTATCCCAGCTGGCAACGGGCGAGAGTCCCTGCCTACAGTTATTAGATAAACTCTTCAGCAACTCTAAATGGCCCTGTGTGCTTGTTGTGACTTTTTTTTTTTTTTTTTACCATGTTACGTTAAGTTATCTTCTACTATCATCATATTATCTTCTTCTACTCCAAAACAGAGGCTTTGTTTTGTTGACCTACTTCTGTGGTGGTTTGTGTTAGAGATGTGATGTTTGCAAAGAGTTGAGTCTTTTGAACAGCTCTTCTAAGTGAACAATGAGAACTGATTTTCAGTTGTGAGTGAGCTGTTTGTTTGCGAGCCATTCTTAAATTTGCAGGCAATTTGATTTTAATAATGCAAATTGCCTGCAAATTTGCACTCTTAAGTGCAAACTCAGAAACAGACTCATTTTAAGAAATAAATTACATGCCTGATGCCTCCAAATCAACTGTTTGGGAGGTGTTTTTACAAGGCTACATCATCTTGTACACTGCGCACGAAAACAAGAAAAAAGCTAGTGGAGTTGCAAAATTGACCCAGCTCATCTCTGATCTGGATTTTTAGAATGCTAATGTACCATCTGCCAAATTGTTTAAACAGAGGTTGCTGCTTCAATCAGAATTTCAGATGCTGTTGATAAAGGAAACAGGAAAAACTCATGCTTAGAACAAGACAAAATTTTTATGAACATGAGGAGAGGGAGAGTAAAGTGTAATCACATCAACTACATCAATCTGTATTCAATAACCTAATAGGCCTACTGGAAATCTGTGATGAATCTGGACTAGCTTTAAATTCTAATTAAAATATTAACAATATATTTAAATGGCATTGCTCAAATTTGTATGCTTTCCAGGAAAGTGAGGATACCTCTTGCCTGGAGTCTCTTATGGGAAACCTCAGCTTACAGCCATCAACCAAGATCAATTTGCAACTCTGGAAAATTCTCTTACCAAGAATGAGTTGGTTTTTTAGAGGGTGGGAAAACTCCTGGCCCTGATGGATTCACAAGCGATTTTTAAAGCTTTTTCCTCAAAGTTGTCCCCATTACTATGTGAAATGTTTCTGGAATCAAATGTAAAGGTTTGCTTCCACAAACTCTTAACTCAGGCCATCATCTCAATAACTTTGAAAGAGAATAAGGACCCTTAGACCTGTATGTCATTCCGACCAATTAGCCTATTAAATGTAGACTACATAATCCTTACAAAAGCCCCTGACATCCGTCTTGAAAAGATTTTGCCCCACATTATAAATCAAGATCAGGCTTTATTTCAAATAGACAGTCCTTTTCCAATGTTCGTCATCTGAACAATATTTTCCTGACCAAACCAAAACGTCTTCAGAGGTCATCATTTCCCTTGATGCTGAGAAGGATTTCAACGGAATTGAATGGAATTATTTTATTTCAGTGTTCTCCTGCACAGTTAAAATCACGTTTTCATTCAATAAACCCTCTGTTCTCAAAACTGTAAGAATTTGGTTCCAGTGTTCCTAAAGATGTTTTTCATAATTTTTTTGTATTGTCAGGTGAAAATTTCAAACAGCTCGAATATATCTCTTACTTTCAGTGCAGAGTTTGAAGGCCATGGAAAAGGAAACAGGATCATAAGGGTGCTTTCTTATTTTGTTTTCTAAAGAATTTGCTTACTTGAGTGATTAGATGCAGAGGTGTGGACTCGAGTCAAAGTCACAAGACTCGAGTCACACTTTTTAGGACTTAATGACTCGACTTGACCACATCAGTTATGTCCTTTTGCAACTCAGTCAATGTGCATGTGGACGTTTTTACCTCAGCTAAAGAGGTTGTGTTTTTGTCTGTGTATGTTTGTTTGTTTTTTTGTTAGCAAGATTACGCAAAACTGACGGATTTCGGTGAAATTTTCAGGAGATGTTGTTAATGGCCCAACTTAAAAATGATTAGATTATGGTGGTGATCCAGATAACTGCCATTAGTGTATGATCGTTTTTGCTCAATAACTGTCTAACTAATAATGATATCAACATGATTCTGGGGCGGCACAGTGGCACAGCAGGTAGTGCACATGCCTCACAGCAAGATGGTCGCCGGTTTGATCCTTGGGTCGGGCAAAGCCTTTCTGTGTGAAGTTTGCATGTTCTTCCTGTGCATGCGTGGGTTCTCTCCAGGCACTCCGGCTTCCTCCCACAGACCAAAAACATGCTCATTAGGTTAATTGGTGACTCTAAATTTCCCTTAGGTATGAGTGTGAGCGTGAATGGTTGTCTGTCTCTCTATGTGGCCCTGCAATCCACTGGCAACCGGTTCAGGGTGTACCCCGCCTCTCGCCCAATGACAGCTGGGATAGGGTCCAGCCCCCCTGAGACCCCGAAAGAGATAAGCGGTATGGAAAATGAATGAATGAATGAATGAACATGATTCTGAGAGCTATGTGTGAGTTTTCAGGGTCAAAGAATCATATTCTGATGGCAACTTTACCATGGAACTATTGGTTATAGATGTAACAGCAATATGTGAGCTACCTTGGCAGAGGTTTGCTCTCTCCAGGTGCTTTCTAGTATCTAAATACCTCCTAAATCACTCTGTGTCTTTGTGCGCCAGCTAAGTGTAAAGATGTGCAGCGTAGGGGATAGTGAGGGATAATCAATCTGTGTGTTTTTTGTGATCTAAACAGTGTCTTGTTGGCTCATGTGCCCGGTTTAAGTAAACTCAAATACTTGAAAAATTACAACTCAGCCCTTTTGTTAATCAAAACTCAACATTCTTATAGAGTCCAGCTGTGACCCATTGTTTTCACTTACTTTTTCTAAATGATAAATTCATCCTCAGGTAACCTGCATCACTTATTCTCCATATTGAAATAACAGTCTGTGAAGGCTCAAGCTCTAAATGCAGTCCACTAGTGCGATGGTTCTCAACCTGTGGGTCAAGACCCAGAAGTGGGCCACAGCGCTGTTGTTGTTTTAAGAGTATCTTTTTTCATTGATTCCCTAGAGCTGTAATTGCAACCCCTTAAACTATTTGGACCCAATTTTCAAAAATCCACCTGTCAACCAATCTTAGCCAATGTTCAACCAGGAAAATTAACATATTTAATTTAAGTCAGACCCAGTTATTGGCAACAGGAAAGACCAAAGAGAAGCAGCCAAGACATAATTGCAGTAGTTTAAAGCATATCATATGTTAAAAAGCCTATTCAAAAATAAGTCTAATCCTTAAACAGAACTAAGAGAAAAATTTATCTGTATAGGCTGTACTCTTCAGGTCATGTCCAGACCAGTTTTCCTTGAAGTCTTTCATTCATGTTGTGCTATTACTACGTGTGCTTATCTCACATCTGTCCTCCATCAGGGCTACAGTTCAGTCCATTATCAGGAAGAAGACCATTTCACTCAAAAGTCTAACAACTAAGTACTGAGCTATAAGCCCCTTATGCTGCAAAGGTAAAACCTTTTGTTTCATATAAAACAGAAAATGTTCTCATAGGAAGGAATACTTTAGCTGGAATAAACTTAAGTATTTAAAATGAAATAGACCAGGGTCATTATACTTCTGTTAGTTCAAAAATACCTCTGTGTTTTTGTGCTCTCTTCTGGAAAAGTTTACCTCCACAGTAAAAAGGTTTTATTGCGACAGCATCAACACACTCATGAGCATGATGTGTGTCTGTGCGCGCTCACACACCCACGCACACCACCGCCTCCGCCGTCATCATTCAGACTAATCCCCTCACAGACCCCTCATGTTGCTCTTTGAACGCAGTACAAAGCGTGTTCTGGGCTTAAAACAGCCGCACAAAGACACAAATAAAAAACCTGCTGAGACTTTTGACCTTTCGGCCGGGATTACAGTTTTCAAACAGCGTTCAAGGAATTCAGTGCTCGCATCCACACAGCTTTTCAAACAGCCTGCCTCGCTCCCTTCATCTCTGCCCGATGCTTGCCAACTTAATGGCCTTCAATTCTGTTAAATACCACAAACATGCTTCAGTGAGACAGCGACTCTGAGAGTTTGTTTTGTTGGGATGGGTGCCAGGTGCTGATGAGGAACAGGTTAAAGGGAATTTTTATATGGTTACATTCATTAATTATCATGGGAACTACCAATTTTCAAACAGGATTGTATCAAACCATAAAGCGCACTACTCCACCAAAAATTAGTTCAACACAATATATTCAGGGCAGACTTGGTATGGCTGTAACACTTTTTGTTGAGAGCACCTGCAAGTCCCTGAAGTTTTAAGCCACAGTTCTCAAATATTTCTTTGACATTCTTACATTTGTTTCCTCACAATAAATGGTTTCAAACCTCTACAAGTAATCTGCAATTGCTATGAACTGATGTCAAGTACATGGTGTACCTTTGACCAGCCCCTACTTCCTTTCAAGGTTATGACGCATGCTCTGGTAAGCAGAAATAAAAAAGACAAAAAAAAAGCAATAAACAGTATGGCAACACCATTAAGCAAAAACAAAATAAGATAGAAGAGACCCTGATGACAATGGGCAAGAGGCAAGATGCACCCAGGACTGGTTGCAAGCCAATCACAGGGCCAACAATGCTGAGCAAGACACCCATTCACACTCACACTCAGACCTCCGGGCAACTTAGATCGCAGTCGTATCTAAAATTCTGTAGACATGGTTCGGGTCAGGGATGAACTTGCAAGACTGTTTAGTTTTTCACAAAAAAAAAAAAAAAAATAATAATTATAATAACTAACATACTTACCAGCGAGATCTGTAACCATACTCATGGACTTGTAGACTGTAAACTGGAGCGTGGTGGTGCTAGCAATGCCAATGTTAGCTACTACCTGCTTGATATTGCAGCGAACACTACATTAGTTTGCTAACTACTATTTGGCCTTTATTTGGTTCGGATGGCTTTCCCACCCACCCAAACCGAACTCTGGTTTGCTTGGACGTGAACCAAGACCCCTGTTTTTGGCGGACCAGAGTTCGGTTCTTCAGTCTGCATCAGAGTTCTTGTGAGCTTTCACACCAGTCCAAATAATCTGAACTTTCCAAAGAAGTTAACCAGAGTTTTTTTGGTCTGGACCAAACGTCTGCGTTAGGTCTGAGAGTCACAAAACAACCTAATGACCATATTTTTAATCTGTAAGCCGAAACTGGAATACTTGGAGGGGACCCACACCTTTGGAGAGAACATGCAAAATACACACAAAAAGGCCCCATCCAACTGAGGAGCTGATCCAACAACCTTCTTGCTATAAGGAAACAGCACTACCTGTCGCACCACTATACTAGTATTGTGGTTTGAAAACACAGGACAAAATATGTAGCATTTTGTTTGAGAAACTGATATATAGGATTGTTTGAAAATATCTGAAACATGGGCGCTCCCTGTTTGGCAACTGAATTGTGTTTCATATCAAAACATTAGAGCTGAGAAAGCTTAGCCTAACTTATAACTTGCTTCCTTGGTGTTGTGGCAGAATCAGAGCTTTCCTGAACTTGGCAAGGTGAAGATGATGAGAAGATGCAGGAACAACGCAAATTCTTTTGTAGTATTTATTTAAAATCTCTAAACATTTGCAGTTTCAGCAGGTTGTTAACCTTAAAATGTTTGTCAATTTAAATCTTTACATTTAACATACTGGCAGAGGCATTTTGCGAGAGATTACATTACCTATGGTCAAGTACCAACTGTTTTACTTCAAATAAGCAAAACTTCATTTTCTCAACTTAAATTTGTCAAAAAGCATAATTTATAATATACTTAAAGAACAATTAATTTACAAAAAGACTAACAGTCCAGTTAGTTAATGCCAGATACAGAAACTTAGTATTTCTATTTTTACTTTTTACGTTAGATTATCAAGTCAGTTTTTACTTTCCATTTACCTTAAATCAAGTGATATTTCAAATGTTTGAATATAGCGTATTCATTATTTAAGTATAATTGGTTATGCGCATCAAATTAACCAAATATTTCTTGTCAGTAATTTAGATAAGAAATACACTCCAAAACATCTGATACAAGCGCTTCCACTCTGCTTATTAAATGACCATACCTTTAAATTGTCAGAACTATTGGAAGTTAAACCAATGCATTGTGCAAGATGCTAGAATATTGTCTACTTAACCAGAAACCCATTTTACAAATTATTTCACTTAATGCTACATACAGCCTTATCATACTTTTACACAGCATGCCACACCGCTGTGGACGAAGTACCTTTGAATCTGAAAGAATCCATTTCAAGCATCACATAAATTAGACATAAATTAGATATTTAGGGTCAGTCCCAATTGTACCCCTTAGCCCCCCCCTTATCTTACCTCTTTGTCTACCCCTTCCCCTTGGCCCTCTGTTTTGAGGGCCAAGGGGAAGGGGTGAAAACACGCCCCTAACAAATGAGACGCCACGATTCCCATTTCGTCATCACTCAAAACATTATTAAGATTTACTTAACAATTTAATAATTACTTCTATTTCTATTTCTCCTTCGGTCTCTGCTCTGCCATCTTGTCAGCAGGTGTGGTGTATTATGGGAAATTTCTCATACCTCTTCCTTTCAAGTGAGGTCCCGGTTTGTCTTTGTTTCAAGGGCTATATAACCCTCCCCCTTAACCTTACGGAGAATTGGGACACCCCTTCACTAGACATGAATGCACAAAACCAAAAACAAGGGCTAAGGGGTACAATCATGACTGACCCTAAAACTTACCAATGGCATCTCTGGTCCCTACACTGAACCAAGCTCCTAGAGCATTTGGAGGTCTCCCAGTCCTCACACTTCTGCTTTCTCACAGACTGAAACACAGCTTCAGCTGGTTAATTAAAGGCAATCAAGGATTAGACCTGGCTCTACACACCTGGCTCAACAGCAACTAACCTCTTTTGACACTGTTCTCTCTGTTGCTCTCCTTCAAAATAAAACAGAAAATACTTAGTAAGAAAAATACATCAAATTTAGAGGACCAAGTAAGCAATTTCCATCCATCCATTATCAATTATTTATCAAATAAATAACATTACATTTTAACCATGTCCTTTTCCTATTCTTTCTGGTATGTTTTACTCCATCCTTTAAAGTTTGTGTAGTTCCCAGAATTTTGTCCTATTTATTTAAGCAGGAGACTTTATTCTTTAACATATCAGTTTCTTATGATAAAAAAGAAAGGTGCTCACTGATTCTCTGTGTTGCTGTCAGTTTTTCTGTAAACACCGAGATTCGATAGTCTCCACTTGCTCTCCTTTACGGTATAGCACTGCTAGGAGCCTTTTCAGCCACTTCACAATTGTCAAGCACCTCATACAAACACTCTTCAAAAATACTGATAGATCTCTTTCTTGTTTGTCCGTTACCTTGAAAAATGAATGCAAATCCAAACCTTGTATTGTACCATTCATATATGCAGCATCATAAGGCGTCTGAATAAGGTTATTCCAAAAAAAGAAAAAAAAAAAAAAAAATATATATATATATATATATATATGAAGGTGGGATCAGTATACATTATTTATTTTACAGATAATGAGGAGTGTTTCCCTGTAGGTATTTACAAAATCCTTCTCTCATAATTAGTACTGAGAGGGCTGTAGGGTTTTCTTTTCATTACATCACACTGGAAACCTCTTATTTTTTCCTCTCTCTGGTTTCCAGCTTTAGGAGACAGTTAATAATGTGCGTAATTATTGATTAAATTGTGGAGCTTCCAAGAAATAACACTTGTGGGTACTGTTTAAGGCAGAATATTTTGCTTTGACTAGTGTTAGCCTGCCAGTTTTTCCTTGAGCAGTGTATCATTGTTCATCAGTGTGTGCGCATTCTTAAATATGATCATCCTTTTATTGCAACTAAGAAGCCATAAATGAACAAATTATAAGAAAAAAAAAACACATCTGTGAAGGGACCATCCCATGAAGGTGTCTCCTGTGCATGTGTGTGTCATTGTCTGCCACACACTCTCCCTCGCTCCCCTCTTTCCCTGCAGCCCCCTTCTCAGCCCCTCCACAATACACACACATTTTATTTTCACTCCTGCTTGGCCGTTGACGCCTCTGCAAATCAATATGTGCAATTCTGGAGAAATACTGCGTCACCATGGCAACATGGCCTCCTGTCCTATGGAGAGAAGAGCTGCAAACTGTACAGTCTGGATTCTGTCCCACCTTCATCACTCGATGCCATCACTTTATGAGTTTAGGTGTGGTTATATTTACATGTGTGTTATACTGCACGGCCACTGCCTGCAGTTCATTTCTGTTGTTCAACTGTTTGACTTTACTTTTCAGTTCCTGCTTGAGATCTGGGTTAGTCTGAAAAAACCCTTACTCTGACATGTGTTTGTTTAATATGTGTTTGATGCTATTGTCAAGAACTTCTAACACTACTAAACCTCTTCTACACATATTTTTGAGACTATAATCCTCCCATTATAAATGTCTCCTTTACAAAGACTTCACTGTATTGAAAGTCTTTATTTGTGCATGTTCATGTCTGTTCAGTATGACCAGCATACAGCAGGACAGAAGAGGTGACAGACAGCGCTGGTAAATAAGTAAAAACAAAAAGTGGTACTTTTGAAAGTTCAGCCAGACAGTAGACTTTAACAATACAACCTCTTCTCAAAAAATAAGCATTAGTATAAAAAGAGACCAAACTTAAAAGTGAAGTCTGAATCTACCAGAGCTTCAGTCCTGCACATTCTGCACTTTCTCTTTACCTGAACCATCCAGTACCAAATGTAAAATATATTACAGTCAGGGCTGCACCAAGCTATGGCAGGGCCTCTGACAGACTCAGTAGGGGCTCTTTCCAGTTTTTTTTAAACCTATATGCTGAATTAAAAGTGTTATTGCCTGTCTCTGGATAATAATAACCCCCTTGGCCTTGCTTTAAACAGTGCATTGTTGGAGTCTTATCTTCAAACTGGCTCCTCTTTTGTAACCTCTGATATTTGCTGCCATGTTGGCTTTTGTTCTTGACCTCAAATGTATACACAATGCAACATTTAGGGCCTTACAATTAAGTCTGACTGATGTCGCAAAATGACACACTGTGGATAATATATTAATAACACTTTAAGTTTTAAGTTTTGAAATAGGCTACATTTTACAGAAGTCCCCATGAATAAATTTGCACTTTTGTTTCTTTGACAGGAAATGTAAGTATTTGGGTCAAGAGCAAAGTTTGGTTAGAACTGCTTCAATCTTAGAGATAGCTCTGAGCAGGCCCAAATGCTTAAACTCTGATTATATGTTAGATCCATGTACACACATGCATGAACAGAATGTGTCCATGTACACACTGATTTGGAAATTCCAGTCCGAATGATTTCAATCAGATTGAAGAAAAAGTGAAAGTTAACATGGCTACTGTTCTCCTTAAGGCAAACCTATTGATTTATCACAGCACATAGCCTTTCTCTAAACTTTAGTTTTAGCTTAGCTAGTTAATATAGGACCTGTTTGATACTGTCCCCATTAGATTTAAAGAATTAATTAAGTTTTGCTGCTGTGAACAATTGTATCTGGACAGTCTTACTTTCTCATCAGCTCTGATGTTGGCTTCCATCTGTGCTACACATTTTTACACAAATGCCTGTGTGTGTTTTGTTAGTTTAGCGGAACAAACTGGCAGAAGTCCGGTCCATCACAGAATAAACATTGACACATGCCATAAATGCATCTTTCTGCAAAAACTCTAGGAATTCAAAGAAAAATGAGAGAGACTGCACTCTGATGATTTTGATTCATTTTAAGTTAAAGATGAAAAGGTGAGAGTCACAATAAATTTGAACTATGCGGGCAGAAAGAGTGTGAGGGGGGGCCTTGTGGTTTCAGACATACATACATCAACTGATAATTGCAATAGGTCCTGAGAGCATGTTGGCCCTGGTTGTACTGTCAGTAGTTAAATTAATAAACTTGGGTTAATATTGTTACTGCAATCTAAAGTCTGGAATTTAGGTCTAGACCTCATCTTACCAACCAACCACCAAAAAACCCTATATTATCTCAAAAGTCTTCCAGTATCATTTAATCTGTTTCTTTTGAGTTGTTGCTGCTTTGTTCTATTTCCTCCCTTTTTGTTTATAGGTTGAATATTTTTTACTGAATTCATACTTTTCAATTTTAAAAAAAATCAGCCTTTTTGACAACTCTACGCCATTGATTGCAGTACCTTTGACTTGGTAAATATTATTTTTTTGTCTCCAAACTACAGTTTAATTTCTCTTCATGGTAAAGCATATTCTACAACTCCATGTTTTAAGTCCATCTTCATCTGACAGTCTGTCTGGGACATTTTGTGAATGTGACTTCTTAAGAGTGCTTTAACATTTTTTTTTACTTTGAAGAAAAAAAACATGCTGAAACAGAGTGAAGTTACAGTGTGTTTTTGTGTCTTTATGGGATGTGTATGTAAGGCTGAGTCTGCCAGTATGTGAGTGTGTGTATGCGTTTGTGTCTGTGAGGCTAATGATGCAGGCTGACAGGGAGGATGGGGGATACCTTTCCAGTGTCCAGACTCTGTGTCTCCTCCCAGGAGGAGAGCTGCCTGACAAAAGCCTGGACCCTGAAGACCGCAGACAGCAGGATCTGTCAGCACATGATACCGCAGGCTGTCTGTCAGGACTCAAGAGAACACCATGTGTTTATTGGTGCAACTGTCGTGGGTAATGTGTTACACAGCAATCCGCTGAAAGGATGAGCTTTGCAATTCAAGTAATCTTTTTTTTTTAAGTAATCTGTTATTTGGAAAAAAAATCATTGAGTAAAAAAGAAAAAGAAAATCTCTGAAGCATCTGCATTTTTTAGGTCGCTCAAACTTTTTGGCATATATCTGTTGATCAGTGGAAGGTAAACCCAGCATGTGCTCAGGTTACATATCCAGCTTGCAGAATGTCACAGAGGATAGTTTAGTTGGAAAATTTCATTATTTTGCATATTTAAACTTCAGTTTAAGAGCCTTGTTTTACTCCATCCATCCATCCATCTAATCTATTTCACTTATCCCTTTCGGGGTTGCGGGGGGCTGAAGCCTATCCCAGCTGACATTGGGGAGGAGTACACCCTGAACTGGTTTTCAGCCAATTGCAGGGCCACATAGAGAGACAGACAACCATTCACACTAACACCCATGCCTAAGGGCAATTTAGAGCCACCAACTGACCTTATGAGCATGTTTTTGGTTTGTTGGAGGTAGCTGGAATGCCCGGAGAGAAGTAAGGATTTCAATTCATTCCTCTTCTTTTATTATGCCAATAAACACAAAGGACCCTGCATAAAATACTACATGTGGATGCATACATTCATATTTAAATGGGCATTCTCATACCATCATGAACTAGAAAGCACTCAGAGAGTGCAAACCTCAGCCAAGGTAGCTCACACAAGAAATCGTTCCATGATAAAGTTTCCATCATAAAATGATTCCTTGATCCTAAAAACCCACACCTAGCACTCACAATCATGTTGATATCATTATTAGTTAGACAGCTATTGAGCAAAAACGATTGCTCGCTAATGGCGGTTATCTGAATCTCCACCAAAATCTAATCATTTTTAAGTTGGTCCATTACCAACATCTCCTGAAAATTCCAGCAAAATCTGCCCAGTAGTTTTTGTGTACTCTTACTAACAAACAAACAAAAAACAAACAAACAAACAAAAAACAAACAAACAAACATAACCTCCTTGGTGAGTGTAACTATCAAAAAACACTGGACACTGATACACACAAAAGCCTAACCTTATTAATTCTCTACATCTGCAGATACACAAAAAGAAGTGGGGAGGACCTTTTTAATTAACCCTCTGTGGGCTCAGCATTGGAAAAAGGTAGTGTGTACAAGTCTTCATACTCATTTTTTCTTCTGTAATGTTTGGCTGTATTCCATAATGCACCTTTAAGACAGCCTGCATTGTTAACAGTGAGCACAATTGTCTGTCATTTATTCATCTTAATAAATATATATTAAATCTAACACTTTGATGTATGAGAGTACTTTGAGGTGGGCGTGTTTCTGACAGTTAAGGGTGCATCGATTAGCTGGAATGTGCACATGAACTTGGAAACAAACAGAAGTGCAAGTCCTCTGACTTGTTAAAACCTTAATTCAAATTTATAAGAAAAAGGCTCTGACATGATACTATAAAGATAGTGCACTGGTGTTATAATACTCTAGATCTATCACACCTTTCGAGACAGAAGCAGAAAGTGCTTAACAGAAGCAAATTTAAAGAGACAATCACAAATATGAAACACAACAGTGAAATTCTGATATAAGGTGCAAACAAATTAAAACAAGCAGTCACATAATATCGGAAAAGCCATAAAATAAAGTTGAAATAATTTCACCAAGGCCCTGATAAAATTAAATGCCAGCCAGAGAGGAAAATCTTTCAAAAGAAGTTTAAAGACTGGATTTAGGAGTAGAAAAATAAAGTGGAAGACAGTCCAAGAGCTGAGGTGCCATTACAGCAAAGCTCAATCACCCTTTGACCACAGACTTGACTAAGGGGCTGTTAGGCCTCGTGCACCTGAACTAAGGGGCCTCCCTGGGCAGTAAGGTGTCAAGACCTCACTTTGATATTCAGGCACAAGACTATGGAAGACTATGTAAGTTCAGAGTAAAATTTTATACTGGAAACAGTCGTGTGTCCATCTTTCTGATGCATCCCATAAATGGCAGAAACACACGGTACAAGAGACTTTGGACTTTGTGTTTTTGGTGATTTATGATGCAGTTGTCTGTGTGCCAGCTTTGTGCCTGACCTTTCCTCGTGTTTAGGCAAACTTACCCTTCGGTGCTGACAGGGGTACATGTTCATTAATCAATACCCTAAGAACTGGGTTGACATGACATCTGCATGACATGGTAAAGAGTAAAGACATCTGTGATGCACACCAGAAATGCTTTGCATTCGGTGGAAAATGGGGCCTCTAAATTTGCTTTTTAAAAACACAACTCCCACCACTGGCTCTAACCCTGAGAAAAACAATTGTGTGTACGCCCCGTAATTTTTTACTCCAAATATAACAAAAAAATAGATATGTTGTTCTCTGTCTACTTCCTTACATCTGCTTCTGTTCTGATACTTGCTTTTGCCAAACTTCACTGACTGCAAGTGTCTGAGAGGGTGTGTGTATGGGTGTGTGTGTGTGTGTGGGGGGGGGGGGGGGGGGGGCTTGGTGGTGTACATCTCTCCAATGAAGGTCCAAGGCTGAGGCCACCACGCTTCACAGATCTGATGGACACCAGCCATCAAAGGCAGAAGGACCTGTGACAGATATGAAGCTAAAAATACACACATCTTTCTCTTACACAAACACACACACAGGAACTCTATCTTTGCAGTCTTCATTCCCTTAATTGCATCTTTCAGTTCCTCCTTACATTTTTCTCACAAAAAATTCTTAAAGCAACATTTTTTTACACATAACAATAATTAAAAAAAAATATATATGTTTCCAATCTGAGGTGAATGACATCTGTTTACTGCAACAAAAATTAACACAAAGGCTCTTTCTGATTATTCACATCACACATCTAACAATGCAGCCCCCACACTGAAGAACCATCATCAGGCATCTTTTCTTTCTTTAGATTCAGAGAGGAATCTATATTTCTGCTGGGGTTGTTCCATTTTTATGAGGATTATGTGACCAAAAAGGAAATTCAAATGCGTTTTTTATTGGAGTGGCCCCTGCTTGAACCAGCTACCTGTAGCTGTTGTTTTCACATAGCCTGAGGAAAACTGCTTTATGGAAAAGAAAAATCAATGACAAATTCATGAAGGACATTCAATGACATTCACATTCAATGCTTTAAAGGAAGATTAAAACATTCAACAAAAGCTCTTTGGGTCTTTGGAGAGAAGGCACATAGGGGAGGAAATAAAAAAGGCAGAACAGCTTGATTAAATATATGTCAAGATCTCAAAACACATTCATAAAACTTTTTAAGATGTTTCTTAAAATATTTATTTTGAAAACATGGAGTCTGCAAAACAATTTTTTTTAGAAAAGTTTTCAGAGAAATGTTCATGAATAGTTACCCATTCTTTTTATCCTTACCTACAAACAGGAAGAACTCGATGGCTTTTCAAAGGGAAATCAGTGCGACTGTGAGGAGGAAATCAATGACAAGATCATCAAGGAGATTCAGAGTCATCACATCCAATGCTGTGAAAGGAGCCTAAAGAGAAAAATGGCCAAACACAGATGATTATTATTCTGCACTCTTTAAAGTACCAGCATTATGATCAATACTTTCTCATCTTTGGTTGCTGTAATGCAGGATGCATAACATTTTGTTCATCTCAGCTTATTTGTTTCCTCATTAAGGAAACTCAAACAGGAAATAAGATTGTTAAGATGGGGATGGGGCGTCATATGAAAATAGAAACACTCTGATGTTGGGTCAGGGTTATGGTAAATGATCCAGAGTAAACAACTAAAAATGAGGCTCCCCAACTGCTCTTCGCTTTAGGATATAATAAGAAAGCTCTTTAAGACATATTTCAGCATGTTTCAGTTGGTAGAGGTCCATTTCAATAGTAAATCATTGGTAAATACACTAGTCAAATGGATTCTGATCAACTGTGTCCCTATAAGGAAAGAGCCAGTACAGAATTTCACTTATCCATTGTCTCAGATAGGGAAAACAAACTACAAAAACAGTTTGGGATGACTGTAGGCTCTACAGACCAAACTTATTTCACTTGGAGCCTTTTGCTCTGTTCTGATGGATAAACAGTGTGAGGTCATTGAAAAGTGCCTATTCTTCAGAATTGAAATTTGTGTTTAAGCTCCAGCATTTTACTTGCAAAATACCTTGACTTTACCAAAAATTGTGTGTTTTAACTAATATTGTTACCCTTCCATGATGTTGTTTATTTCATGACATGCCCCCTGAGGGATTGAAGGTCACTGGCATCCAATGTTGGTTTTTGCCCTTGTGACTTATGTGCAGAGATTTCTCCAGATTCTCTGAATCTTTTGATTATATTGTGGATTATGGCCATGTCCACAGATACAGTCCCTACATTTCTTGCAATTATATGTTGAGAAACATTGGTCTTAAACTGTTGGACTATTTGCTCACAGTTGTTCACCAAGTGTTGAACCTCACCCCGTCCTTGCTTGTAAACAACTGAGTCTTTCCAGGATGCTCGTTTAATATCCAATTATAACACCTGTTTCCAATTAACCTGCTCACCTGTGGAATGTTCCAAACAGGTGTTCTTGGAGCATTCTTGGATTTTCACAGTCTTTTGTTGCCCCTGTTTTGAACGTATGGCAGGCATCAGATTCGAAATTAGTGAATACTTGCAAAAAACAATGACGTTTATCAGTTTGAACATTGAATATATTGTCTTTGCCTTGTGTTCAACTTAATATAGACCAAAAATGTTTTTTTTTTTTAAATCACTGTATTCTGTCTTGATTTACATTTTTCGCAAAGTCCCAAATTCATAGGAATTTAGATTTGTGGCAGCTGGGGGCATATTTAACAAGGAAAACCAAACAGCTTCTGCTGGCAATTTGCGCTAGCAGTTGGTTTAAAAAAGCAGCACATGTTTCCATCTGGTTTTATTTATTTCATATAATTACTCTGGATAAAGCACTGGCTAGAGTGTTAGTATTATCCATAGCACAATGCATATTCTACTCATAAATAAAATGCTTAGTAAATAAGAAGTAGGTCTCTGTGACCTGATAACTCTACACATCACATAGCAGAGCATCCTCCACTTCAAACTTGTTGCAGTGCAAAGATATTTTACTTTGTAACTTCTTTGGGATTTGTAAAAGGCAAGTAACTCCTGTGTTTTGTGTTTGCTGCTATCCTCACTATGACCTGCTTCTCCATCCACTTCTAGTTTGGCTTTTCAACATCCTCCTGTGTTACTCTCACTTATCTCAGAGAGGTTCCCACCAGGACTTGTAGATTCTTACTTATCATTACTCATCACTGGGTCAAATTCACAGAGACACCTGTTTAAAGCACCATGATTTTTCAATAAAAAATATTGATATTATGTCAGTGGAGCCTATACCAGTTGATAATGGTCAAGAGATGGGGTACACCCTGGACAGGTCACCAGCCAGTCACAGAACCCAAACAAAGAGATGGGGCGGCAGTAGCTCAGTCCATAAGGACTTGGTTTTGGGGACTGAAGGGTGGCCAGTTCAAGTCCTGACCGAACCATGTTTGGAAGTTGGTTTGGTAGCTGGAGAGGTGCCAGCTGACTTCCTGGGCACTGCTGAAGTGCCCCTGAGCAAGGCACTTAACTCAAAAACTGCTCAGTAGCACTTCTTCAGGAGCAGCAAGACATCTCTCTATTAATGTATGATCGTAAGACCTGTTTGCATGTTCATGTGTATTTCAGCCTGTGTTTGTGTAGTTTCAACAACAGAGTGAAAAGAATTGAATTTCCCCATGAGGGACGAACAAAAGGATGTCTTTCAAGAGACACACACTCACACTAGAGGGAAATTTAGAGTTGCCACCAAGCTTTTTTTTAATTGTACTGTCACAGACCCAATATTTCTCACCCCGCAGTAAGACTATGATTTTAAACTCACACTCAGCACACATACATTTATGATGCAGTAAACCAACAAAATGACATTCAGCAATGATCACAACTACATTATCCCAGGCTATGCAGCCTAACAGCACAGCAGATCTGGTATTTCCAGCACATACTTGTACATTTTTACACATGGCCATCGCTCTGATTGCCTGGTTATGGGATGGAGAGCAAAGCTACTGTAAGTGAATTGGGTGTCTTCAATCTTCTCCAATCACTTAGAGCCTGTGCATCAGCGCATGTCATCCATCATGTGGACCAGAACATGTCCCAGACAAACGATGCATCAGCAATCTGCAAGGGCTCCTTTGCTGCCATCACTGGTCAGAGGGGCTGCTGGTCGGGGTTAGAGTCTCTCAGACCATCCAGGATAAAAGATGACCCTGCAATTACACCTGGGCTGATATCAGACACCTCGATTGACCTCTGGAAGTGAGCTCAAGTCGAAGGCTTTTGTTTTGCTGAGAGTCAAAAAGGCCACATAAAACTGTGGCTTCACCCTGCGAGAGGACGGATGAGGTTGTGTCAGGACACGCCCGAGAATTCAGGGAAGCATGGAGAGAGGAAATGTGGAAATATAGAGTTACAGTAGTGGGGGAAATGTGTAACCCACCCCCTGTGTTTGTGCATGTGTGTGTGCAGAGATATCACTTGTGAGCTCTGTCACAGTATCTGTGCTGTGCTGCAGGGACCTGAAGAGTTGCTGCTCGGACAGGGTCAGCATGCTAACCTTGGTAACGTGCTGTCATTGGACAGTTGAGCTTATTACTAAATGCTTGACCCACACCTTGGCCTGCTCAGAGTGACAGAGCCATCTCCTGATGGCCTAACCTAATCCAGAGATGGAAGGACTGTTTAATGGATTACTACACCTCTTCCCCCTTACTCTCTCTCTCTGACTGTCTGTTTACAAAAATACACACCCCACAGAAACAAGAAATTTTCCAGAAGAGAGACTTAAAATTTATACATTGTTACAAGATCAGTGCCGGTATAAAGAGGTTTCTTGGTAGTCGGGTATTTGCAATTATTCAGCAAAATTTTTCAAGATACACGTAAGCACCTTCATGCCTATACTCTGAGGGATAAGTGGATAGAATGCAAAATCAAGGAGAGACAGTGGAGAATAATAAATTGATACTGAAAAATGAAGCCAGAACCCCCCAAAAATGCAGTCCTTCAAGTGTCCACTTGAAGCAGACTGCAAATGCACTGGAAATCACATATATACCCAATATTAACATTCTCTTTTTGTAAAGAAGAAATGCATATTTACAACCAAGCTTATCTCTTTACAGGCTGCAATATAGTAGCATTATTTAGTTCTGTTTTAAAGAGCCTGTATATGGGTTTTCAAATTTTGTGTGCTGCTTATGATGCAGTCAAACTACACAATTGTTTTTTTGTTGGTTATGATGGTCACTATGTCAGATTAGACAACCAAAGAGCCTGCATATAACAACCGACGTGAATATCTTGGAGGAAGGAGGGCTAACGCTAATCTGTATTGAGAGAAACATACTTTTGTTCCTCTTTCCAAATGTTTTGATGAATGAAATACCTTGATGACGAATGCAAGTAGTCATGCATACCCCCCTTCCCCATTCGAATTAGCTTAAGGGCAGAAGTATTAATTAGGGTTAGGGCTAGGATGAAAGGATAAATAGTCATATTTTGCCTAAACTGAGGTTCATTTATTGGATTTTGATGACAAATGTTTACAAAAAAAAAAATCTTTTTCACATACTGAGTACCCCTGTTCCACCTTCTTTGTCTGAGAGGCTCTGTTGAAGCTCCTATAAATAGCTCATTTTGCCACTGTTGCTCAGTGACATCAAACTCGCTCGGGTTTCACTGCGATCATATCATTTATCATATATTTTTATGTATTTACTGACATTACTCCAACTGTATCCTTTTCACTCATATACCAACTGTTAAACACTGCAGCTGATGCAGATGAGGCAGGACAGGACCGCAGAGATGGATTGTCACTCTAATGTGATCCAGAATAAAAATAGTTGTGGGTGTCGTCACACACCCACACAACGCTGATTGACCAAGTCACCCAAATCGCATCCGTCACATCTCAGGAGGGTTTGCCCCGCCCCATTGCAGCTGTACATTGACTTTACATGAAGAGTCGTTGCTCATTCTCAGGTCGCCAAAGTCGTGTTCAGTGTAAACGCACCTTAAGGCACTCTCACCCACATGAGCCCAGTCTGCACTGATTGGTTGACCGGTCCACCCCATGGAAACTGGTTAGTTCAGCCCATTCAGTGCCATGATTTCAATCGATTTGCATCCTCTCTACAGTCTATGCTCTACACTGGGTGTGTCACTCTGAGCCAGTAGGATAGAAATACTGATAAACCAATGGATGGCACACTGTTAGGTCTCTTTAAGGGTGGGGGGTTGGGGGTGCTCGAGGGGAACTGCTGTTACAGGTAGCTACTGGCACTGCTCACAGAAGGAGAGGGGGAAGTCCTGATGCCATGAACTTTGTTGTCACAGAAATACTCCATCATGCAGAGGAGACATGTAAAACACATTAAAGGGCAATCAAAACTGAAGAAGCATATCACAACCTTAGTAATCTAAATGCAGTTGGTCTGACTCAAAGCTGACAATACAGCAAACGTGAAAGTTTTAAAGCTGTTGGTGTCCCATTTTACTGTCCTATTCACACTTCCATGGCCCTGTAAAGTTTCTCATCTCATAAGTGGATTTAGAGGGTATCTATAGACTAGGGCTACAACTATCGATTCTTTTTGTAATCAAGTACTCTACTGAGTATTTTGGCGATTGATCGAATAATTGGATAATGGATAAATTGCACTCACTGCAATTATTTACACTGAATCACATCAGCTTTATTGAAATGTGTCAGTCACATACAAAACAGAATATAAGCCAGGTCTCTTAAATTAACAACTTATTTTTCTTTTTTTGAGCATTTTGTGCATAAACAGGATCCCAAAATCAAAATCCATAGATGTGTATTGGTACAAAGTACTTCCTACATGAAACTGATCACAACAAAGGTCTGCAGATTATTCTAAGCAACCAGGTCCTGATTTTTAGAATGAGACACAGGTTTGAATTTTTCAAATGTATTTTTGATGCTTTGAGCATCACAGGACTTTTGTGAATTAGTCCAGTTATATCAGAGAGAAGGCAGACACCTCTACAGCTGATATCTCAGAAATGTACCACTCATACAGTAAAAACCTAAATGGATAAACTTTAGTTATAATGATTACTTGTCTCTGCAGTGAGCACTAAACCACTTACATCTCATCAAATGATACTGATATTTACCTCTGTGCAATGGAGTCAATATTTTTGAACTTTGAAATTTGTTTTATTTACATTGTTCTTATCTTGTCATTGTCTATGCAAGATTGTCTATGTCATATCTTGCTTTTTAAGTACTTTTTTTATTTTGGTTATTTTTATTTATTTTTTTTTTTATTCATGCTTATGTCATTTTGCTATATTATTGCCTTTACAGCTGTAACAATGCTAATTACCATATTGAGATCTTGTCTGGCTTATTTTATTACTAGGACCAAATAAAACCATACTTAGGTACTAAGATAATTCAACTAGCTAATGTACATTTATTTAATATATGAAAGGATGCCCTACACCTGCTTCCTCTACTCACTGTCATTTCTGTTCTACTCACTGCAATCAAATTAAAAGTAAAGTTATTGGATGTGAAAAGTATGTGAACAAAATACACAGAATACCTATCCAAGTAGCCTCCGCATTGTTTTACATTCTGAACCAGCCTTTTCACTGAGCCATAATGAAAGTCAGTCATTTACCAGACCTATTCTCAGTCATTGATCACATTATAACTGCTGCTGCTAATGTATCATGAGTGTTATCTTCTTGTGTCCGGTCAGCGGACTTGACGCACAGACCGGATGTTTACTGTTGACGTGCTGTAGCAATGACGACGTGCTAATATGCTAAGCTAACTCCGTTTGACAACAGACACACACTGCATTTTGCTTTCTTTTCGTTGCAACTTGTAGTGATCTCACTCTTTGGATACTTTCTGCCATTTCTTCTGCAGACTCTCTTCTTTCTGCCCCTCTCTTTTCTCTTCCTGCATGATTTAACAATCCACGCCGCACGTCTACTCAGCCATGCAGCAGTGGAAGCAACAGCCGCGTTGCACCACAGATATGACCGTCCGTGTCAAACACATTGCGCTGTATAGCGGTCTGGATTTAAACGCCTCGAGGCACATAATTTGCACCAAGGATATTTTGTAATCGAATTATCCGGATTATCCGAGGAATTGTTTCAGCCCTACTACAGACTTTTGAGAAAAAAAAAGTAGTATTTATGAAGCCCATGTTTTGTAGAATCAACTTTGGCACCAATTGTAAATAAAATCTGTGCATCCAATACCAAACTATTGACAGTGATGAAAACACATGTAGTGTCATATCCAGGCCTTTTTGTTTTATAACATTTTTCCTGTAAATCTTTGCCTTATTCTCTGCAAGTATGATGCGTTCTCTTCTAATATATATCCTACAAATAAAAATGAATAAGTGAGAAACCATTATGTCTTGTGTTGCACTCTGACTTTGTCTGCCTACTGATGAAAGAGCAGCCTCAGCTTAAGTGTGTGCTCCTGTCAATTTAAGCATATATTACATGACATAGCATGGTGACGTTTGTGAAACTGGGTGAGGACAGTGTCACCCAGAGGAACCTACAGAGATGCAGCTCCCCCTGTGTATTGACACTGTGCTGCAAAAATAAAACCTGGCACATGCAGTTTTCACTGAAAAAAAGAACCTACGTATATTATATAAGGATATACAACTTTCACCTGCAAATGACTGCACAATCTAACTGGACTGTTTGAGACATCAAACATGAGCAGTTAAGAGGCCAAGCCATCACATATAAGCAGGTCACACAGACAAACTGGAGCCCAATAAGACAGGAACCCCCCCACACAAAGAGACACAGAGAGACACAGAGAGACAGAAGATTCCCCTGAGCAAAGCCATCGACAGGACAAACATCAAGGAGTGTCTCTCTCACTCTCCTCAGTATGTCAAAGCACACCCTCCTGACCTCCAGACTCCAGATCGTCTCCTAACACCAGTGGTCACATCAAACATTCAGAGGCTACAGCTGCCCGACATAAGACAACACACATACAGATGCATGCACACATATACACACACTTATAGGAGATACATTTGACACTAACATGTGTAAACAAGGTCTACAGCAGAGGGGTCCAGGGGTTACCTGATAATTTGGGACATAAAAAGAAATGTAAGCATGTTGTATAAAAGTAAAAATATATAGATGAAGTGATATTGTTGATCTTATATTATTCCAGAATCAGAATCAGAATCAGAATCAGATTTATTGCCAAGTAGGTTTTTACACTTACAAGGAATTTGCTCTGGTGCTGTTGGTGCAAAGTACAAACAGACAATAAGTAAAAAGATAATAATTAAAATAAAAATAAGGTGCAAGTATTGTAATAAGAGTAATCAGAAATAGAAATATAGAATAAAATAAAATAAAATAAAATAATTAAATAAAGTAGGCTAAATATATACAGAGTTATTTACAGTTGTTACCACATCATGGGGGGGGGGGGTGTTAATGACACCCAACTACAGCTGGTTTAGGGGAATTTGCGTGGAGTTCGTATCAGGTGGTTGGGGGGAGTCGGGGTGGGTCATGGGCAGTGTTCAGCAGTGATGTAGCAGAGGGAAAGAAACTGTTCTTGTGGCGTGAGGTTTTGGTCCTAATGGACCGCAGCCTCCTGCCTGACGGGAGGGGCTCAAAAAGTTTGTGTCCAGGGTGAGAGGAGTCAGCCAAGATCTTGCCTGTACGCCTCAGAGTCCTAGAGGTGTGCAGATCCTGGAGAGATGGCAGGTTACATCCGATCACCTTCTCTGCAGAGCAGATGATGCGCTGCAGCCTGCTCTTCTCCCAAGTGGTGGCTGTGGTGATGGAGGAGGAGAGGATAGACTCTATGATGGCCGTGTAGAAGTGCACCATCATAGTCTTTGGCAGGTTGAATTTCTTCAGCTGCCTCAGGAAGTACATCCTCTGCTGTGCCTTCTTGTTTAGGGAGCTGATGTTCAGCTCCCACTTCAGGTCCTGGGAGATGATGGATCCCAGGAAGCGGAAAGACTCCACGGTGAGCACTGTGGAGTCAGAGAGTATGATGGGAGCAGGGGGGGCTGTGTTTCTACTGAAGTCCACCACCATCTCCACTGTCTTCAGGGCGTTGCTCCACTGTCTTCAGGGCGAGCTCCAGGTTGTTCCTGCTGCACCAGGTCACCAGATGGTCCACCTCCAGTCTGTAAGCAGACTCATCCCCATCAGAGATGAGACCAATGAGGGTGGTGTCGTCTGCAGTGGGGAAAGAACACAGCCTTGGGGGGAGCCGGTGCTGATGGTCCTGGTTTCAAAGATGTGCTTCCCAAGCTTCACATGCTGCCTCCTGTCAGACAGAAAGTCTGTGATCCATCTGCAGGTGGAGGCAGGCACACTCAGCTGGGAGAGCTTGTCCTGGAGCAGGGCAGAGATGACGGTGTTGAAGGCAGAACTGAAATCCACAAACAGGATCCTGGCGTAGGTCCCTGCTGAGTCCAGATGCTGCAGGATGAAGTGGAGGGCTAGGTTGACAGCATCGTCTACAGACCTGTTGGCTCTGTAGGCGAACTGCAGGGGGTCCAGGAGTGGGTCTGTGATGGCTTTGAGGTGAGAGAGCACAAGACGCTCGAAAGACTTGGAGTTACCTTAAGACTCAAGAAGTCATGCAAACAGCACAATGGTCCTTTTCTTAATAGTTACATTTTATTGGATTATGAGAAACCTGATTATCACACCTTACTTTTTCCCCCAATTGTCTGTTTACATTAGTGCGTATCATAAATTTAGTGCATAGGGAACGAATGCAAATAGTAGTAAAATATGAAACAGCAAACATAATGAACAGCATGAGCATTCAGGGCCAGCATTTGCTGCTGGACACCACCTGATATGTTTAGTTCAGTTCAAAAGATCTCTGGTTTACTTTGTTGGAACGTCAATTTAATTTTATGTAATGTGAACTGTCAAATGAACTCTGGTGCAGACCCAAGAACCAAACTCTGACCTGCTTGAAGCAGGCATTTTCGCTCAAAGAACTGCTGCTAAATTGATATTTTCTCTTTTTCAGACTATTCTCTGTAAACCCTAGTGATGCTTGTGTGTGAGAGTCCCTGTAATTCAGTAGATTTTGAAATACTTTAATTGGCTCGTCTGGCACCAACAACCATGCCACGTTAGGGTTTAAGTTACATAAACCACCTTTCTTTCCTGTTCTGATGCTCAGTTTGAACTTTTGTAGGTTGTCTTGACCAATTCTCAATGCCTAAATGAAATGTGTTTCTATCATGGGCTGATTAACCATTTGTATAAATGAACCATTTTCTGAAATATTTTCTTCTAGAATTCTCCTCAAAATAAAATTGTGTCCCTTTAAATTATGACAGGGGCTTCTGTCCGGGGTCTGATGCAGGGACATGTCATTGAAATGCCCTTACACAAAAGCATAAATTTAAAACAATGATTAAAAGCAAGATATATAGGTCCATGTAATCACATTCCCTGTGATCATCATAAATCAATGACTTCGACTGACTAGGTATCAAAACAAATCCTCTGCAAATGCCCAACCTTGTGCCAATGTACCACACTGCACTTGACTCACAGTCCTGTAGGACTCTGTTGCATACGACAATGTAATCTTATATCGTTGAGAAACAGCACTCCCATCTTCATTAAGCTGGAGCTTAAATTCCTGCAACCTCTCTGAACGCACACGACCAGAGGAGGGGGGGAACTGTATCCTTTGCCACACCAGGGCAGACGGAGGTGGCGCCTGTGCAATTTCATTTTGTTTAAAAATACTCCCCAAATGTTGTTAGGGCTGCATTAAAGGATCCTGTGTTAAAACAGGCAGGAGAGGAGGATTGAATCAGCTCACCATGGGCCGACGCTCCTCACAGCTCCACTCTGCATTAAAGGCCTGTTGGGTTTCACTCTCAGCAGGAGACAGAGCTGCAGCGGCCCACACTAACTGCATTAATTCCTCTGTGTTGTTAGATATACAGCACCTGTGGATACAACTCGCTCCGAACTCTGTAATTACTGTCTGAACAACAAAGCAATACATGCTGGCAGGGGCTCAAGCGCTCGAGACTGAGCTAAAGTGTCTTTACATAAAACCTCAAGATTTGGTTAAAAAAAAAAATAATAAAAATTAAAAAAAAAACAGACAAAAGTAGCGTGTATCGGTATAAAGCTCTTTTTTTGTCATTTTGACACTTTTTGGCACACATGTTCCCCTGATGTAGAAAATGTTTGTCATGCTACAGAACAGTCTAAAACTTGTCCAAGTCTTGCCTCCTGAGTTAGAATTAGGTTTCAATATCAGTCATGCTGCTACATATCCTAGTGGTCCTAGAGGTCAAGTTGCACCTACAAGGCACATGGCAGTTTTCAAGCAAGCTGTGTTTCACAAAGGACAACAACTTTGAGTTCCAGACTTTGAGCTCTATGACACAGAGTTGCAGCAACACTTAGCACTGGCTTTCTTATGCCCAAATAATTTGGCCTGTAGTCAAACTACAGAAAAAACATGTAGTTTTTTCCCTGCTAAAGTTGTGTCCTGTCCACTGTCTGGCCTGACCTATGTCTGGAATAAAGAAAGAAAGAGCAGTCCATGTTGCTCCTTCAAACACAGTGTGTCTGTTCACTGACACATCTTCTTCTGACAACGTCCTCATGAAAGTCACTACTTTCTAAAGTCATACAAGTACTTTATTTTCAAGGAGCTATATGAGGTAATGGAGTGTATTAAGCTGCAACAACTCAAAAACTCAGATGTTTAGAATACATACAGAAGTGGAGCTGAACTTAAAATCAAACAGAAACTGCAGTGTCTGGAGGTCAGAATATGTGTTTACATGTGTGATGTGATGTGTGACAAACGGAGCAGCTGAATCAGTGGATCATCATTTTGATAATGACATTTGATCATGTTATAATCCTCAAGAGCCCAGAATCCCCCCTTTAGAAAAGAAATATGTTAATGTAGTTGATCAAACCACTTAGATAACACTTACCATCAAGTTTGGTGAAGGTTAATCAGTGTATTAAAGTTACTTTTAATAAAGTAAATAAATAACTAAATGGATTAACATAAAGTTAATATGTTAGGTCAGTATTTGAATTTTGAATTTTATTTAGGATAGCCCCTTGAGATGCAGCATCTCGTTTTCGAGGGGGTCCCAACACAGATACAAAAATAACACAAGAACATACATAACAGTAATACACAGAAAACACAAAGTGTACATTACAATTAAACACAGCAAACACAAAACACACTGCTCTACCACTTCCACAACCCCCAGTACTGGTCCTGCTGGAGAGTTTTGATGTTCGGACTAGGATTGTACTGTCTTCTTTACCATAAGTCTGTATGCATGGATGTATGGAGTATACTGTAGCTGCTATTAGGGCTGCTGCATCACCTCAGAACAATAAAAGGCATTCTTTAATTAGGAATATATTATAGTTGGAATTTGGAGATGTGGGGCATAGGTATTTGTAGACTGAGGTAGTCATTCTTGTTTATTGATCCTTTAATTATCAGTATTTTTGCAGCTACTCTGATATATAGACCACTGTGTACACAAACTGTTGGTGTTTTGTGTGGTGTCATGCAGTATAAATAGGTGAAAACTGCTCTTATGGATGTATGTATGAGAATATTATTGTCATAAGAACTACTAGATAGAAAAACACAAACCTGTGTCAAATGTAATAAATAGGAATGACTCAAATAGATGTACTTTTTCTTAGCTCCCCTTTCTAACTTCCAGTGTCCTTGTGAGCATGGATCTTCGTGTTTCTGATACTGCACCAAACATTCCACAGAAATCTGCTCAAGGCTGAAACAGGCCGGCACTGTTATCTTTCATCATTCATCATTCAAGGTTTGACTATTTTGCTTCCAAGTAATGCAATTTTAAATCTTTTAGCATTGGAACCTGGAAAATGTAATCTTTACTTGTGGAGAAAAAAACATTGATTTCTGAAAGTCTGAATGGTGGGAGAAAAGAGAGCAGCTCAGAGCGGGCAGGACTTTGGGCTGTCCTGGCTGCTGCGTTTGTTTCTTTATGTGTGTTCTGACTGCATCCTCCTAAATTACATCCATCTGGGCTTTCACTTTTTACTTCTTTTCACTTTTGTGGAGTGAAATTTCACTACATTATAGAGGTATACTTTTAATGGTTTCACTAATTGGAAAAGCTTAAAGCCCAGACTTCTTGGATTGACAGTCACATAAACTATGTAAATATAGTTATTTATCTATTATGAATAAAAACTAAAACATAAAATCCCACCAACAGCACAGTCATCACCAATTTAGTCCATCGCTTAACTTGGCTGAGTCTATGTTGGTTACCATGTAAGCTAGCATGACCCACCTATCAGTCAAGCAAGCATGCCCAGATTTTCAAGTATTAATGTAGTTAAAGTGAGTTGTTTTAAAAAAATCTGGCTTCAGAAACTTGCAATATGCCCTGGACACACCCTTTGGCGTGGCGCAGGGCAGGTGCGCCCCGCCTGCGCCTGGTCTACGAAATTAGAGCCCAGAGTGTTTCTCCCACAAAAGTTTGTGGCTATCATCATTCGAGCAGAGTATCTAGATGTTTTGGTCTTTAGAGAATTGCAAAGGATTGTGGGATTGCTTGTTCCTTCACATGCTACCTTTTTCTTCATTTTCATTTCTTTTGGGCTGGATGAGTTGTTTTGTAGTTCTTAGAAAATGTGGTTGGTTGCCTATAGGTCCAAGCAAATAAAGAAATAAACAATTGAACAAATCAATTAATAAACTGATCTTTGGATTTTCTGAAATGTCAGAAGAGAATATGAGTGGGGAAATTTACTTTCAAAACCAAAGCCAAAAAGGAGAGAAAGTTTTTCAACTAAAAACAAGAGGTATCACAAGTCACAAGTATCTTTATTGTCTCCCTTGGGAGAAATTTGTCTTGGATAGAGGGGTCTGCTACACGGTCAACACATTCAACACATTCCACCCATGCTTCCAGAATTAGTAAAAAACACACAATTACAATAAGTAAATAAATACATTTTAAAAAAATCATCAGATATGGACATTTGAGGGCATTTTTAAACAAACTATCTAAAAGCATTATTTTGGCTTTTGCCGAGAGCCTCAAGTAACCTCAGGTGGTTTAAAAAAATGCGCTCATTTGCCCTTCAGTTCTTTGGATTATTTTTCATTATTGGACATTGCTTTTCTGTTTTTACACAGCTTAACAAGATCTTTTGAAAATACGCCCCCCCTCTTTCCACGAAAGAGAGACAATCAAAGTTTAGGGTTAAGGAGCCTGATTTGATTTCCATTGTTTAATTGGCTGTCAAGCATATCATTTTTAGGCATGTCATTGCTTTTATCACACAATGCTAAAAAAATATATTCATAATTGTTTGTAATATTTCTTCGTTCTGTGTTCTGTTGCTGAATCATCCAAATGACTCTTCAGCCTCATTGCCACTGGCCAACAAAAGCCCTCTCTCAGCCTTAATCTCTCACAAACACATCTGACAAAGGCCAAATAAAGAGGAACTGTATAACCTTCCTCCAAGAGCCTGAGCTGCTTCACAAAGACAGAGTGAGACATAAGTCTTCTTTCACACGCTGTCAACAGGATTTTATTCTCATTTTATAAATCAGTCAGTGAATACACACTTTTCTGTCAAAAGCCAACCCAGTACAAAGATGCTGAGTTGTTGTGTGAACCCCATACATCTGCTCTAACTGGCAGGAAAGAAAGAAAATACATTAGGGCCGTTATTAAGGAAAGGTTTTATCAATAAGACTGAGCTCTTACATCTAATAGAGACAAGAAGCCAGCGATTGCAAACATTTTTTTTTAAGTTCCTGCAATCAAGAGGCCCTTCAGGACTCATTACAGAGACTTAATCGCTGTGAATGTGTGTAGATGTGGAGGGAGGCCCTGCAAGGGGTGTGCACAGAGGAAACAGAGATGAAGGAAGAGAGGAATATGACAGAGCGCAGTTGGATCAGGGGATGAAACAATACCTTACAGTTCAATTAAAAATAAATACAAATGTGAACAATTTAATACAAGACAAAAGTATCATTTATAATACACTGTTTTAGCCAGAAGGGGGTACAATCTGCTTTTGGTTTTTCTAGTTAGATGTCAGTAGCTGAAAATGAAAGCAAATGACAGATGCAAGTTACGATTTGAGACATGGTTTACGTTAGCCAGCATTGAGAGGTTTTAGGCGATATCACTGTAAGTATTTGCAGAAGGCGTCAATGGCCAAAATGCCTGGCGTAAAATACACAAATACACAGTAAAATAATAATTTGACTGTGGTGTGACAAAATTATAACTCATCAAGGGTATTGAAATTGAAAGTTATTCATTATGAAAAAGTTCATAATAAAGTTCAAAAGTTCAGATTGATCATTTATCAATTGACTTGAATGTTCTATCTCATCAATAAAGAGTACCGACAGCAAGTTCAGCTAGTTTTAGATTACACAACCCTTAAAAAGTGAACAAACTGTCCTCTGAAAATGTACACACATTTGCCTGGTATCTTTTGACCAGTTTGCTTTAGTTTAAATTTATAACTTTAAAAACCTTAAAAAAATGATGCATTGAACCTCGGCTATTGCCAGAGCAGAGGCAGAAAAATGCAGACGGGGGTACTCAGTAGTGGAGCTGTTAGTATCTGTCTGTTTGCAGAGAGTCTGTTGCCTGTTTTGTTGGAATCATTTCATCATTAAATAGATCATAAAGATAAATTATCAGACAAGTATCTTATCCCTCCACCTATCTTCAAAATGGTTCGCTCTTGCACCTTAGTTTAAGAACTCACTCTTCCTCCAGCGGCACAGGCAGTTTTCTTTAATTATGTAGTTTTTACACAATAAGGTAGGGAAACTTTTTAAAAACTACACCTAACCCATAAAGCTCACTGCCTGGTCCACACTGAAAACAATTCAGGTTCACTGCCTTTGTACAAAATGTATACTGTATGGAGTGCAGGTTTTATTGTACTACATAGAGCTGACAAATGATGATCAACTGACTGAGGTCACATCTGCAAAAGCTAAGTGAAGTCTAGACATTTTAAAGAGCCTATTTTATACTTTAGCATGTTTAACATACCTCCTCTGTGTAATACAGCGCTTCTAAAAACAAGACAAAAGGTCTTCAGCATTTGGACTTCTCCTTTTCCCCCTTTTAAAGCAACAGTCACTCTGCTCTACTTTACTTTTGCCAAGGATGCTTTTGCCAGCTTCTGTTTGTGTTTGTCTGTTTGAGTGCAAGATAACTCAAAATGTTATAAATGGATTTTGATTAAATTATCTGGGAACATTGGTCATAGCATAAGGAAGCAGCTAGATTCTGGTGGTGATCTGCATCCAGATCCAGGAATATTCCAAAGGATTTGTTGACATGGTGAGATAGGGCAGTTTTTCTGATGACCCGGGCTAATAATGTCAGTGATGGCTTGAGAAAAATATATGCCACAGGGCTCCATGGAGCATGCAGGCACACTCAACAAATGAAGGGTGGATGGACATGAACAACAGGTCATTACTGAGGCCGTATACATGGTGAGATTGCCCTTACTTAAAACAGTAGAGGCATTTACACAAAACATCCTTTTTATTTGAAGCAGGGCTAAAAAAGAGGGGTTAAGAGGCATGCCAAATTCAAATGTGAGTGGATTTTTTGGCAAGAATTTTCAAATATATGTTTTGAGGACATCTGAGACCAGTATTAGCCAGTTGAAAAGGAGTATATTATGAGACCCTTACATGAAAACAAATATCAGTTACAATATATATATATATATATATCATTTAAAAATATATTTAAAAATATATCACAAATTTAATGACTAACAAGAAAAGGATTATTGTGGATTTTAAGTACATTCATTTGGGGCTCCTAGAGAAGTTATCAGATAGTCTTGTGAGTCTAGTACAATCACACATGCAACAGTGTGATTTGAGTGTATTGATACATCCCTTGTTAAATTTATGTAGAATCTCATTGACACACTCCCTGTATGATGAGGTCAATGGTCTGTCTTACACCTTTCAAGCTAACTGATGGACATTGACCCTCCCCTTATGTACAGCGATGAAGTCTTGAAAGCAAGATGGATCTGTGCTCCCTCACATTTGCACTCTGTGAAAATGCCCTGAGCATTCATCAAAGTGACACAGTGAGGAGCTAATGTTTGTGTGTTTTCAGCATGGAGACCACAATTCAAAATCTTGCTGTAGCAGTGTTTATTATTACAAGCAGGATTAGCAACTTATTGATTTGAGCGTTAATGATGACGATACAATAATGTGTATTTTTAAAATTAGAAAAGAATTATGGTATTTCAATACACTCGGGTATTCATTCTCCTTCAGGGTGAATCACTCAGCTTAATCGGATAGAGCCATTCATCACAGCGCAGCTTTTGTTAAATCTATTAGGCTTCATCTTTTTATGATTAAGAGCTTTTTAACTGATTTTTCCCTCTCCTCATCATGAGCCCCAGGTGGCTGTGGAAGCTGCTACAAACACAGACTTCTCTAACTATAGCATGTGTGCATGAGAGCAGCTAGCATTGTGAGAGACATTGAGAGCGTGAGTTACAGCTGAGGCGAGCGGAGGAGAACAAAACCCGGCTGGTTCCGAATGAGGCCTTTTATCGGGCGATCGGTGACCGGTGGGAAACCTTGAGAGCCCAAACTGTGTTTTAAGCGAGACTGCAACTGCTGGGGCCATTATCCTTTCACTCTTAAACCTTTCTCCCTCGTCTGAACGTGTCTGTATATGTGTGCATACGTGTCCAAGTGTACGTGTGTGTATGTGTGTGTGTGTGTCCTTCCTCTGCCTTGAAAGCCCTCGAAGCCTCGGGGAGCTGTGAAAAATCAATACTCTTCGGCAGCTCTGCCTCTTTATTCATTTAATAACTCACTACCATTGCATTACTGTTCCACTGATCTCCCATCACAGGGCCCAGATTGACACCTTTGTGCTCTTTTACCACACTGGAGTTTGATGTAATCAGTTAAACCTCCACCTCACGCCTGACACATGCATCAAATGGACCTTGAGTATGAACACGGGGTGCATCAACAACCCTGCAATATGAAAAAGAGGAGTCAAAGTGTAAGCGTGAGGGAGAAATGCGCCTGTGCCAGCCGTCTGCTCCATCGTCTGACGCAATAATCCTGGAAGTGGGCGTCGAATACGACTCCGACACAAAAATAACAGGAGCATTGGCTAAAAGAAGGACCACCTACTGTGTGTGCTCAAAGACTCAAGCATATGTGTGTGTGTGGAAGTGGAGATGTCAAAGCTATATTAATGCACAATACTCGAGGTGAGACATGATGACAGTTTGCACCAGGTGACGTGTCCAAGTCATGATGGGAATGTTCAAAACTGTGACACAGAAGGATAAGTGTGTGTGTTTCCATATGTGTATATGTCTTTGTGTGAGCACATGTACAGTGATTGTTATGCTGGAGGTGGGGGTTGCCTCCCTGTGTGGGACTCGGAGCAGAGAGCAGGTGGGCTCGGGATGGAGCAGAGAATCTGTATTGATTGTTTTTGTGCCTCAGAGCTGTTTAGCCGTTGTCAAAGCTGCCTCCACCAGCTGAGAGGCAAATTGCAGCATTTACACCGGGAGGCGTTTTCTTTTCTTTTCTTTTTTTAATCTATTTTTATATTTATTTATTTAACAATGGGTGATGTATCTACAGTCGACGGTGTCAGAGGATTTTTTCTCGCACTGCTTTATTCACAGTCTCAGCTAATAGGACAGAAATTACAGAACAGTCAGACTGGGGCAAAAGTGGTCTTTTTATTTTTGCTGCAGGAATCGTGAAGTCATTCGCTCAAACATGCAAGAAAGTGTGGCCTCTTTAAACTTTGTTGTCTGTTGTCATTTAATTAAGGGTTTTATTTACAAAGGTGGGCTTCATTTTATGAACATGTGATACATAGGTACATGCATGCTGGCACAAGCTGCGAATTGTTTCCATATTCGTTCCTCTAATTAAACTTAAGATTTCTTGTCATTGTGACTTTTACTTAATGTGAAGCTCATGTTTGTCTTTTGTATGAAATGTGCTATACAAAAAAGTTGGACCCCTTTTGATAATATCTCAGTATTTTAGGTCAATTTTTGACTCACATCATCAGCGCCTATTGGATTCTGCTTTGTAATTTGGAAGAATTAAGAGTACTAACATTAACAAACAAAAAATATCACAACATTTAAGCTAATTTCATGTTTTAGTGCCAGTGAGTTAGAGTTACCATAGCTTATTATTTTCATGGTGTATATATTGTCAGCATGGAAGACAAAATAACACCAAAGTCCCATTTACAAGGTTTCTAAGGTTCTAAGATTAGCAACAAGCTGTAGCACCTGAACTTTGAATGCTAAACATTTCTTAACCTGTGTAAGCCAATGGTTTCCAGCCTGTTCTTTGAAGCCCCACGTCTAATCTAGTTTAATAAAGCTGAGGCTCCCAAGTCTTTCTAAGCCAATGAGATCTTTGGCAGCCCCCAAATTTGCAATGCTTTGTCAAGGGTCCACAAACAGTCACAGCTTTCATGCATGAAATATTGCATAAAAGAAAAATCTTCTGTTCATGTTTTCATAATAAAATATTAGAAATACACATATGTAAACAGTAGCTCAGGCTGACTTCATAAATTGATTTATGCATCAACTATGGTTTAGATAAGATAAGATAAGATAAGATAAGAAAAGATGAGAAAAGATAAGATAAGATAAACTTTTATTGATCTCCAGAGGAGAAATTCAGGTGTGGCAGCAGTGCAGGGGTAAGTACAAGAGTAAAGTAGCATGCATTAAGGTCAATAGAATAGCATAAAAATACACAAAAATGGAAAATTGAGTCGGAGCTGCTGCAACAGGCTGACATCTGCCAGCGCCCGGAAGTAAGTTATAAAGGATCTCAATGATTTTTATGATATTTAACAGTTTTATAGACTGAACAAAGGTCTGCTGTGTTGTAACATCTACAGACATGAAGAAGTCATGAATCAGTATCGCTGAACCGATCACGATTACAACACCTGGAATTCAACATATTGGTCAGGATTTTTTCTGTCGTGCTCCCAAACTGAAGACTTAATTGAGAAGGAATCACAGACATCACGACTCCTATATATTACTCCTGAATCATGATAATTGCCTGACATAAGGTAATGCAGTTGATTACTCTAAATAACAAATTCAAGCTGGAAATACTTTATGTGCTTTACTGAACTTTTATTATTACTTTATACAGAATGGTCATATTTTGCCTTAACTCAGGTTCATATATTTGATTTTGACAACTGCTAGAGTATCTTCACAATCGACAATGTCCAAAGATAATGTAAAATTTCACATACTGTATACATCTGATCCACCTCTATTCTCACTCTGTCTCTCAGACGCTCTGTTGGAGCTCCTACTACTTAGGCCCCTTTCCCCAAGTGGGCTCAGTCTGCTCTATAGTCTACTCTGTTTGCTAGTACAATGCTGTTCAGTGTCATTCTTACTGGCTCTGCATTCTCTCTACAATCTATGCTCTGCTCTGGCCTTGACACCTGAGACAATGGGCTTAAACTACTGACACAACAATGGAAGGTCTAGTGGTGGTGGTGGTGGTTGGGTTAGCTGTTTCAGGCAGCCTTCTGGCACTATTCACAAAAGTAGTCCTGACGAAAAAAAATATACCTGCATATAGAAATACTCTATCATGTGGATAAGCCATGTAAAACATACTAAAGGTGTAAACACTGAAAATATCTGGCATCTCAATGACTCATGGGCCATGATGACTGTAACAACTTAGTCATTGTATTAAATATAGTGATAAGTAAAGTCAGTTATGATTTACTAAAACACGTGCATGATTGGGGTTGTATCATGAATACCTGCTTGAATTCATTGTTCTCATACATTACTTCCCTGAATTCTGGATAATTTGTGGACCCAACAGTTAAGTGATGTGTAAAGTGTTAATATCACATCGTGGTATTTGCAGAGAAAATGCACATGGTGTTTTTAAACAGCATTATTAATGAAACTGAATAATTTCTGTGGTGATTAGTTTAAGAGGGAAAGAAGAGACAAGAGGGGAAAGAAAATGTACAAGTCCCAGATATTGACCAAACCCACAGGTCCCAAAATATTTAAACTAAGACTAAATGACATCAGTGTACATGAAGCTTTAAGAAGAACTCAACCAGTAGCACTTCAATGAAAAATGGCACAGTTAAAATGAATGTTTATGAGTTTGCATTTGCTAAATCTGTATGTCACACCATCAAACATGAGACTTGATCTTTGGCCTTTTTGTGAGTTAATAACTCTCAGTTCAGGTTGACCAAAGCACTTTGCAGTACAGCAAAGTGAGAGGAGCATAGAGGGAAGTAGGCAATCAATCAAAAAGCGAAAGAAACACAGAAACAAAGAAAGCAAACAGATGTTTACATCGACCACAGAGCAGCCAGAGCAGCACTGCTCCATTATGCAGCTGTAGGACTGTGTTGGCAGACAAAAGATAAAGATAGAGAAAGAAAACAGACAGAAAAGCGATATGTTCAATGTTTTACCACCATAAAGCACTGATTCAGGCCCACAGAACTTTACAATGCCGTGTTTTACCTGATAGGTTGAGTCATCAGAGCAGAGGGCTGAGCAGATGATTTTATGATGGTGCTGGAGCAGAAGACGCTCACTACAGTGTGTTTGCTGATCCAATAAGCAGCAGGGAAAGTTAATGACATGAAAGGGGCTGCTGTTTGCCAAACACATGATTGACTGATAATCCAGCAGGCCTCAACGCCATGACGGTCAATAATATAATAGCATACGTACGGAGGAGACTGAAGTGCTGCATGAATACAGCCAACAACAGGCCATTCAGAGCTAATTGGAGGTTGAAGAAGTGTTGGGGTTGTAATGGGGGGGGGAGCTGAAAATCAAGTGGTCTCAATCTATGTACAAGTACCACGGACATAATAAAGAAGGCCTCCCAAACTAAAACAGACTGATGGATGGATTTGATGACAAACGTAGAAATCATGGGAATAAACATATATTTTCAAAGTCTGCAGTGTCATAAATCAGATCAAAGATGAAGTTAAATGAAGTGGAAAGATGGCTTCTTTAGTTTATGAAGAAACTGATGTGTTGTCATTTGTGCTGAAGGAGTATGATAAACTCTTTCAAAACTTAAAAAAAAATATTTGGCATTAACTTTGCAGGTCTATCTGACATATTTCTTAGCTATAATTTTAGGGGAGGTCAGTGGTAACTAATAATATTTATATTTAACATTTTCTGCACGCATGCCATGTATTAAATGTTGTGTGAACATAACTAACTTATTTACTTAAAAGCCACCTATTTCATTACTTTTCAACACGATGACACTGGCTCCAGAACCAGAACATATTTTGGATGTTTCCTACCATGTTGGATTTTGGTGTGCCTCTTAATCCCTTCATTTCAGCTTGGGTCAAAACTGGCTGTTTAACAGTATATCCAGATGAACTGTGTCTGACCACACCTCTCTGAGGATGTGGATTTGACTTTTGCTTTCCAGATCTGTGCTCTTATTTTTACTGTGGTTGCAAAGACGTGCCTAGACATGGTCCTTCAACTGGTGCAAGCTGTGTGTTAAACAGATACATTGCTCTGGGAGTTTCTACATTCTTGGGGAGGGGGTGTATCCTCTGATGACATCATCAGGGGGTATTTTTTGCTTTAACAGCCTGTTTTGAGAAATACAGATTTAATCAATGTTACACCTCAACAAATCAATAACCTTTGTGAAAACATATTTATTTTATCTAACATTTTGCGGAGAAAAACTTGTGTTACAACATTTCAATGCTGTTGTTGTTGATAAAAAAAACTCTAATTAGAATAAAACTTTTTTCTCAGGATAAACACTTGCAGGAAACTCCACATGCTAAGATTATACAAGGTCCTTAGCACTAAAGGAGTCACTCTAAAATTACCGTCTATTAAAACAATGTCATTTTTGCAAGAAAATTAATTCATACGGTGAATTTGGATTATAAATTATTGACCTTTTTTGTGTAAATTTCATTTTTTCCAGTTCTCTTTTTGTAACATTGTCTGCAAACTTTGTCTCAAAATTTAAATATTCTCATAGCAGCATAACATGAGAGACAAAGAGTCAAAGAAAATCAGGGAGAAGAGTTAGTGGGTGTGTTGTGTTGCTGCTTGGCTCGGTTCCATGCAGAGAAGCTGACATTAAATCATGCATTGTGCTTGTTTGTGTGTGTGTGTGTGTGTGTGTGTACATACAAGCGTGTATGCACACATGAGTATGTGTGTGTGGGCTTATTGATTGGCTTACACAGCTTTATAGCTCTGTGTTGTAAATGTCATGTTTTTACAGGCTTCTGTTTGATATAAACCTGATTAAAGTATTTGCTTGCTAACACAGATTGCAGGCAGCAAACGGCCACAATCAGACGATTACTCAGCAATTAGGGACCGACTCAATGACTATATGACTGTCTGATCAAACAGAGTCAGCAGAGTGTTTGCATTCTACCCCCCCCTTTTTTTTTTTTAGCATTTTTCTGTGTGCTCAAGTAATCACTGCTCTCACAAAGACTGCCATCCTAAACCATGTTTGTGTCATGTTTTGTACATTATAAATCTGCCTTTAAGAAAGTCATACGTCTGCATTGCATTTCTTTGTCACATTATCCCAGATTAGATCCACTGAGATTAAAAAAAAAACAATAAAAGAACTAGAAAAGCACTCAGAAAGCGCAGACCTCCGCCAAGGTGATCCGGATCAGTCCCAAAATTTAATCAGTTCTTCCATATCCCATTCCAACAATTCCTGAAAATTTCTTCCAAATCTGCTCAGAACTTTTCAAGTTATTTTGAACACAAACAGACAAACACACAGACAGACAGATAAACGCCGGCAAAAACATAACCTCCTTAGGGGAGGTAAAAATAGTTTTGGAGAAATGTGTTGAAAAGTTGACTGTGGTTAAGATAACTGTTTTTTTAAATAGCGTTTTGAGCACTTCAGTCAAATTAGGTTGATTAGAACGTACTTCCCTTTGTGGCAGATTTTGGTGGGATTTTTTTCAAGTTACAATTCATTAAATATCTAAAATATTGCCCACTCTTCCAGCTATGATGTTATTAAGTCTAGCTTTAATGCAATGATGAAATGGCAACATGAAATAGTGAAGCCACTTTAAAAACAGATGATAAATCCTAATTAAAACTCTTGTCGTCTGTAAGATAAATGTTAATGACATGATTTTATTGCTATTCTTCCCTTCTTTTTACTTCAAATTCATTTAAGAAAGTGAATAGTTCATTTACTGTATGCAGATGTTCTGCTTTTGTATCTTTTTATAACCAATGTCCATTTAATCCTTAAGTCCATATCCTTTTCCATATTCTCTGATTCTGGTTCATTAATTATTTAGCACACAGTAACAGGCTTATCTCAAATGATTTTGCCCTCTGAAGTGGCCAAACTGGAACTTGCACCCGTAAGTCTTGTCAAATTAAGACGCAGCAAGTTCTTATTAAATCACACTGATTCCTTTCTGATAGAGGAGTAAAGTTTTGGTTTAAGGTACAGGTTGAGGTGACCCACTTGAAAACAGAAGTTACCAAGAGGGCATCATTGATCTATCCTTACTGCTAGGGATTTGTTTTTGCAAAATGTTGGATACTCTCAGTCAAAAACTTGACAATGACCATTTAATTCAAATTGGGATGCACAATATTAGTGGTATTGGCATATAAAACCTTTAAAAGTCAATCATTCTTATCAGCAGATGTAAAAATTCTGATAATATTCAGAGAAAATATATTGACCATACATACTGGTCATAAATATCTTTCGTAGTGGTAAAATCGGCACAATGTCCAGATATCCATAATGCCTCAGCTTATCACTGAGTATCTACATTAAAAAAATGAAACATAAAAAACTATCGGATTTAAAAGACAATCAAAAGTTGTTTTTTTCACATCCATTTCTAGTACATTAAGATTGTCACAACAAGACAATAGGTATATTTTAGTTAAAAAAAACTTGAGTTTGAAAATACAGGACTATGAGATATTAGCAAACATTTAACATTGTGCATCCCTAAAATTAATAAAAGAAAATGTGTTGCTATCATCAGAACTTCTGATAACATTTTAACTTTTAATACTGACTTAATTGTGTTAATAACAGAATCTAAATGATTTAAGTCACTCAATAAACACAATGAGCACAGCATTTACAGGTTGTCTAATTATGCTGTACTATCATTCATCCATCATCTGTACAGTTTCCCTTTCTGGGGTCACGGGATGTCCCAGGGCAGGGGCAGGGTACACTCTGGTCTTGTTGCCAGGCAATCACAGGGCTGACATGGAGAGTCAGAAACCATTCCCTCTCTAATACCTAAGTGGAATTTAGAGCCACCAATTTACCTGTCAAGCATTTTTTTGGTTTGTGGGAGGAAACAGAAGTATCCAGAGAAAACCAATACCTGCACGAGGAGAACATACACACTCCTCACAGCAAGATTTGTTCTGATTTGGAGAGTGGAATTGCAACTTTTTTGCTGTGAGACATGAACACTGCATGCTGGTGCAGCAGGCAGCCCTATATTTTAATATGTTATAGTGGTTTTATATTAACAATTACAACAAAATCAATCTACTTATTCATTACAAAGACCAAAACATTCGACAGAAATCAAATATTTTTGCAGAAATATTATTTTCTACAGCATTTGGTCTATACACATAGTGTTTTTTTAAAGCTTTTTGAGATCCTCCATTGAAGTTTTTGTTACTTTTTCTTTCTTTCTAACTTTTATTTCTTTCAAGTCTAAGGATGTGTTTGTGAAACTGTGCCCCCTCAGAAGAGTTTGGTGCACTGCATCCCTGAAGGCATTCATCCTCAATCTTATGTGACGAAGCTGCTCAGCAACTACGTAAGGCTCATTGATTTGGTTTCCCAGATGTGTAAATGTGTGAATATAACATACGGTCATGAGCACTGACCAACCTTGTTTCTGTTGAGAGTCGAGGTCTTCGAGCTGCAGTGTGTGAACATTTTTTTTCATCCATGGCGTTAGGCTCTACTGTGGACTTCCAGCTACACCCAGTGGATCAACTGCACCACTGCAACAACAGAGAGAAAAGGAGAGGGAGAGAGATGGTATGGTACTGATGTTAAAATTGATCTCTGTATGCCTGCAGCTCAAAAACAAAACACAACATATATAAACAAATCAGGAAAAACACAATTAAAGCTCATTCACTCATTCTTTTGAGGTGTATCTGATTCTGTCTAGCTTTGAAACATGTTGAAATTAATACTATTTATTTGTTTGACCTGAAAAAGCAAACCAAACCATGAGCAACAAAACTGACTATTTCTTCATTGTGTGGTTTCACAATATTTTCAGCGCTATGTTGGGATTGGCAGATAATATCCTCAAAAGTTGATTATTGTTATTGGGAGATACACAAGTTTCTGCTGATATTTACAGCCTTACAAGTCAGTCAAATTTATTATATTATTGACTATTAATATTGTTTAAATGAACAAAAATACTAAACTGCTTCATTGGTTTAGATTACTTTTAAATTCCATATTCTTACAATCTAAATGAATTGTTTCATTGATTTATATGACAGAATTTCTTAAAAATGTTGTTGAGTCAAGCGTTCTTTTTGTTTTTTCTGTATTAACTTGAAATTAATAGGCCATCCCAATAAAGACAACCAGCTCAATTCTAGTATTGAGAGACTTAGTGTTTTTGTTGTTGTTTGCATTTTTTAACATTTGAAGCATATCTGAATCTGAATTGGCTATAATAAGTTTGTAATACAAACATATTTGATATCAGCAAAAAGTCATCATATATCCCCACCATATTGTTATTTTTTGAGTACCTTTTAACCATCATAGAGTGGTGCAGGAATGAGGCCAATAACAGAAGCAAGCTAGCATTTTAACACTTCCGGTCCCCACAGCCAACAGTACATGAGATTTTAGAATAGCTTTTTTGGACAAATACCTGAAATAAGAACTGTGATGAACTTAAACTTTACAGCATTATTGTGTTTTGAAAGGGAAGGCTGCTGTCGGAGTGCTGAAAAAAATCGACAAAAATAGCAAGGGGACCTGATGCAACCACCTCTGACCATTTCTCAATAAGCAATAATACATACACCAAAGGCACTGCCACGTGCATCTGCTTGAACAGGTCAAAAGATTAGGAGAAAAGTCTCAAAGAAGAGGATAAATGATGTGATACATTGGAAATGTGGTGGCTGCTTTTACGTCAAACTGCCATGTTGTAGTTCCACAATAGCTTGGTGATAGCTTTTTACTCTGGTCGATCATGTTAAAGTCTAAAAAAATCATATAAGTTCTGTTTTGTTTGAGAAGATTATGATGGACAAAACATGTAAGTTTCACTAACTGTTGTTCAGCACAGACCTTATTTTCAGAAATGATCAACAAACAGAAAAAATTCCGATGGCTTTTAGTTGATGGAACCAGTGCAATGCTAACTTCTGCACTGGCCTTCAAATATTCGTCATCCCTTTTTTCACGAAGTAGTCTTTAATCATTTAACTGGCTAACAGAGGCATCCTTACATTTAACTGATCCTAGCAAAAAACATAAATAACTACAGCTGTCGACAACCATCTAAGGTATGGCTATTAAAATGCAAAACTAAAGCTGCAACACAATTTTATTAAACATTTTTCAGTGTTTTCTCCTTCAATGTTTTCCCCTTTCAGCATCAGTACACCACTTCATTCAGGTCTCCCATTTATCAAAGCAGTGCAGCAGGCCTTCCTTGAAAAGTTGTCTCAGAGCCTCTGTCATTCTTTTATTAACTTCTGATACAGACCTAAAACCTGTTCCTTTGAGCATAGATTTGATCTTATGACAAAGGAAAAGGCACACAGTGCTAGATCAGGTGAATAGAGGGGCTGAGTTATCGATCATTTCCAACAATTTGTTCAATTTTTTTGAATGATTTCAAAAGATTTTATGTGTATGGACTGTGTTTTCTCCAGCTGATCTTGGACATGATGTTTTGATTGTAGTGCATCAGGAGAAACATGGTGTAGTTTGAAAATAATCCAAAAACTCCAGCTGTGAAGTTTTGCTGGAACATGAGAAGAGAGATTTCCTTGCAGAGGGAAACATTGCCCATCTACACACAATTTCCCATATTTTAAAGTGATACACCGGTAGAAGAAGTTCTACAGACTTGTCCTCCAAAAATGGCATGTTAGTCAGAGCATCATATTTTACATCCTTTTTAATCCTAGTTTGAACTTCAGACAGGCTGATGGAGGGGGATAGCTCAGAAGATCAGGACATTACGTTTTCAAACTCGTTGAAAGTGACAGTCTTTAGGTGAGATAGAAACAGACTGAGAGTAAAAGTTAATGTAGAAGCATAAGATGATAATGTTAAATACTGACTGATATATAGGTTGTATATCCTTTATGGAGAGTCTTTTAGGTTGATGCCAGTGCTGGGAGCAGAGCTCTGTCTGCTTTAATTAAATGCCAACCTCAGTGGGAGAAGTCTGCTGGAGGCTGCCTTCCTCCTGTCCTTCCCATTTCTTCCAATCCAACTTAAACCCTTTAAAATGCTTATTGTAAAAATATTTAAATTAAGAATATTTCTAAACTTAATAAAGATGCCAACAGGAAAGATGATTTGGCTCTAAGTAATGCTCTTATTTACATCACAATTAGCACTGGTGTCTGGCAGTCAATAGAGCAATGGTGCTATAGCATTGTAGTTTTTGATCATTGAAAAACATTGAAAAATACAAAACCCTGTATTTGAATATGCCAATGAAAACTGCAGGGTGGATTTCTTCTATCTGCCTGGGTTAAGTTGATTTTTTAAGGCCATTGGTTTTCATGTTGAGAGCAGTCAGAGATCCCATGTAAGAATTAAATTATATAAACAACAGACTTTACTAGTGGAGCAAAAAGTGTCACAAGTACTACAAATAGATTGAAAAATGACTACTAGTAGACTGTTTTGGGTCTACTACTACTAGTACACTTAAAATGCTCACTAGTACCACTAGTAAGCCTTATATGCTAATAAGGGGGCGGGGAAAAGCAGATTCAGACTTCCCACTGGCTTTCGAAAACATTACAACCAATTGTAATACTACTTAAAAAGTGTTACTAGTAAAAACTCAAAGCTTTACTAAAAGAACTAGTAACAGTATTGTTTACTTGTAGGCAATTTTGCTGTACCACTAAGGCATACTTGCACACTAGTGGGCCAAAAACCTTTACTAGTAAAACAGCATTCTTGTTTACTAGTACTCCTAGTAAACTCAAAATATCTCACTAGTTGTACTAGCATACTTTTTTGTCGACCAGTAATACTAGTAAAGCCAAAAGATGAACTAGTAGTACTGGTAGACCTAATGCAAATAAGGTATGAGGGATTATAACCAAATCCAGCACCCTGATTAGCTGTAATATTTTTGAAAGCCTATGGGAAGCTTAAACTTGCTTTTCCTCTCCCCTATTAGCATATAAGACTTACTAGTCATACTAGTGAACATTTTAAAGTCTACTAGTAGTACAGGTAGACCTGAAAACAGACTACTAGTTTTACTAGTGACAATTTTTTGATCTACTAGTAGTAATTGTGGCACTTTTGCTTCACTAGTACTAATAGTGACACTTTTTTCTTCACTTGTACAACAAGTGACACATTTTGTTTCACTAATAAAGTCTACTTTTGTACTAGTTGACAAAAATTGAGCAAATGTACTCAAAATTCAAGTAATAGTAGAGCTTAACTACGGTTGATATCACTGATATCAATTTCATGCCCAAACGGCTTTCCATATTATTGTGTTCAGTTGAATAAAGTCAGAACACAATTCAGCAGTTTTCAGTTATCAAACAAAAGTACAGTACAGTTCAGTTCAGTAGCTGTGGTATCCGTTACCTGTTGTCTGTGTCTGTGTGACAAAATTACAAATAAACATGTCGTAAATTTTTGACTGCATAAGTGTTTGGCCCGGCTCACTGCTAAAGAAATGACTTGAAACAAATTATTATTACAAGATTTAGATTATAAATTACACATGGGTCTTTTTTGACCCATGTGTGGAAACCTGACATCGTCATACAAAAACCGGTTCCCTTCATAGAATAAAAAGGGAAAAATGAAAATAAGGATATGTGGTAATCAAAAACAGGATACTTAAAGAATCCTTGTAATAATTAATCATGAAATGAACTGATTCAAAAAGATGGAGCAAAGTCAAACTTAGCCAGCATTAAATAGCCATGGAAAGGAATGTGGGTCATTTCTGACCCTTGTTATGCATTAGAAGGGGTGCACCTATGCTGCATATCAAAGGGTTAAATGCACAGTAAATGTAGCTGCCAGACGTCTCTAATTCAAAACATTGACAAAAGATGACATCAAGGACATGGTGATGGTGATAAGGGGTTGCGCCTGAATATGAATATGAATATAGTGAATGTTAAACTGAACTGCTTAATAGTTACAGAGAGTAGCAAATCTCTTGTGCTGAAGCACTACAATCAGAATCTTGTGTTTTTATTTTAGAGACTATGCTCATTCTTACTCAGGGCTTCTAGCCTGATTTTTTTTTTCTTTTTTTGGCTAATTATCTATTCTTTGTATTTCAAAGTTCTGGGAATTTTTGGGTTCCGCTGAATTTTTTTCCAAAAAAGGAAACAAAAAGGTAAAAAAAATGTTAAAAATTCCTATTTACCTTCATACATGCTAGTTTCACTATTTCAAATCAAATCAAATCAAACTTTATTTATAAAGCACTTTTCATCCATAAAATGTATCACAAAGTGCTATACATTAAAATAAACAAGCAGATAAGAGTCAGGAGATACAGGATAAAATAGAAAACCCCACCCACCCTCCCAGCCCACATTTAGCACAGGCAGCCACACACACACACGCACACGCACACACACACCCCCACAAACCCACACCCACACACACGCACACACACACACAAGGACTCTAAGCCAGGACTCTTCATAAAGCCACAGAGGACTGAAGGAAACACCATCTTGAATTGAAAACGAGGAAACACAGGAGCTAAGACTAAACTGACCAAATAAATAAATAAATAAGTAAAACTATAATAAGATATAACAAAGGTAATAAAATGCTAAAAATTAATTAAAAAAAACTGTTTTAAAACCAAACAATAAATAAATAAGAAGTGGTAAAAAAGTGGTAGAACATAAAATAATAACTCTGAAACTAAAATGGAGTAAAACCCATATGATGCAGATTAAAAGAGTAAAACAAAATTCAGCTAAAAGCCAGATTAAAAGGTAGGTCTTGAGTTTGCCTTTAAAAATATGAACAGTAGGTGCTGCTCTTACATCCTCAGGTAGACTGTTCCACAGACGGGGGCCGTAATATTGAAACGATGCTTCACTGTATATGTTTTAGATCTTACTTTAGGAACTGTGAAAAGACCACTACCTGAAGACCTGAGGGCTCTACTGGGCTCAAATGGTAAAAGCAAATCAGATAAATAAGAGGGACTGAGACCATTAAGAGATTTAAACACCAATAAAAGAAACATCAGGTTATGGTCATGGATTACTTATTTAGGATCTTTGCCTCTTTCTGGACCTTTTTTTGTTCATACAGTATTTACCCCTGCCAAAGAGGTTATGTTTTCGCCAGGGTCTGTTTGTGTGTGTATTTGTTTGTTTGTCTGTGTGTATTTGTATGTCTGTTAGCAAGATAATGCAAAAACTACTGGATGGATTTACATGAAAATTTCACCAGAGGTGTGGTTTGGTCCAAGGAAGAGCCCATTAAATTTTGGTGGTGATCCACATATTTGTCTGGATGCAAAAAAATCCCAAAATTTGCGAAAAATCCCATAACTTAACATTGGGCCGTATTTGAAAAAATCATATCTCTAACATCACTTGATGGACTTGCTTCAAAATTTACAAGATAATATATATAATATAACTCTATCATCACGGTCAATTTCATCTGGATCTGATCCAGATTGACGTCACAAAAAAACACTGAAGTTTAAAATGGCAAATCCCATTAATATATCCTGGGCTGCTGTGAGGGTTCCGCCCCCTTTACGTCATTTTGGGAATTGTAGTTTATTTGCAATCTCATGTCAACATTTTTCAAGCCTATTTCAGTACATTACCCAGCTTCCCTTGATCCAGAATTGTGTCTTGGTGGAGGTCTACACTCTCTGAGTGCTTTTCTATTTCTTGGTATGCAAAAGTTCAATCTTCTGTATAAGAAGCTGAAGCACACATATTCAACGTGAATAAGACAGTGTGTGAATGTCTGTCATACTAGCTGCCATGGCATGACAAGACATGTTCCTTTGCACCTATACTATAAAATGAGGAACTCTCTTCACCTAGCAGTCCATTTTGTGACCAGACATTGAACACATCATAATATATAGTTGTCATACTTTGAATGCATCATAATTTATGTTGTCACATTGTTTTGGTTACCTAAATATCCTAACTGATAAATGTGCCAGTTAAAGTATGTTTTTTCTGTAAATTTCAGCATCGTATTCATTGTTGTAAAAAACTGAGACTAATGTATGGGGATTTAGCCACCGCCACTTGAGTAACTGAGTAGCAGAAGCAGCAGAGTGAATCCTTCTAAAGCGAACATTCAACGTTTAAAGTCCTAACCCGGGTAATTGTATCATTGACTACAAGCATCAGTTTTGTGTCATTAATCATTTATTTAAATGAGTATCAGCTGATGTTTCTGGTCCCCAATCAATCAGGATACATCTGATTTTCCCTGACTGATCAAATACAGTTGAAGCATCATTTCTGCAACTGTATTTTGGTTGGATGAACTAAACCTTTGTGACACAACCAAACAATGAGACAACTAAAGGTAAGACCTAACACTAACTGTCAAGCCAAACAGAAGAAAGGACACCTAATGTTGTTTAGTTATGTATTGATTAGTTTATTTTAGTTAAAATTTAGTAGTCCTTACTGTCTCCTTGGTCATGTGTGCTGCTGCAAAAGAAAGAAGGCAGAGTAGAGAAGGGGAGAGAGAGAGAGAGAGAAGCATGAGCAGGTGAGCAGCATGCTGCTTAATTAGACCAGCAGGTAGGAGCTGCAGGGAAATGTGCAGCAGGAGCAGAAGCAGGAGCAGAAGCAGAAGCAGGAGCAGGGACAAAAAGAAGACTTCAGAGACACCAGCGGTCAGTTTATTTGTTTTATTTAATTAATGAAGGTTAATTTAAAATATTTTTTGTGAAATTGAGATGTCAATTTGCATTTTTGTTCAGGTTTTCAACCTATTCACATGAAGAAAAATAAATGGAAAGGAATCTTTGTGAAAAATGAATTGAGTTGTCCTGTGTCCTCTGGAGTCCTACCTTAAGCCTTTACAAGTTCAGGAATTCTGCAATTAAACCCTAAAGAACTTGACACTAACTGTTGTTTCTGTTTAAAGAGGTCATACTGTGCTTTTTGGGGTTTTTAATGCTCCTCTGGCATGTTTTACAAGTCTTCCCCTTAAGACACAGTACTTCTATGCACAAGACAAAAAGTATGCAATATCAAACCTTCTCCCTTTCTTCCTTTAAACAGCACCAGTAGCTGCCTTAAAAAGCTTGTTCACTCAGCTCCCCAAAATATTATTACTGTGACGTCCTGCCACTGTTTTGTCAGCAGTACAAAGCCCAGGGTGGCAAGCCGAGTGCAGAGAATGGACTGTAGAAAGAATTAAGAGCCATTGAAAAATGGTTTTGCTGTACTGGCCAGTCACCACTGGGACTGTTCAACCAATCAGAACAGACTGGGCCTACATGGGGAAGGGAGCCTTAAAGTGACTGGAGCTCCAACAGAGCACCTCAGTCAGAGTGAGAAAAGAGGTGGATCACGGATACTCAGTAGGGTTACAAAATATCTGGAATTTTCAATGTTGGAAACTTTCCTTGGGAATTTATGTGAATTAATGGCAATTTAAGGGAACACATGGCAATAAATTGGCTAAACTTGGAATTCACACAATTGCAGGTTGGCTCTTAGCAGAGATTTTAAATATAGTTGGGGAGATATATTTTAGCATAAGCTTGACTAAAACGACCAGATTTCATGCAAGTGTACTTGAGAATATCTATAATATTCCTCAATCACAAGCATATAGCAAACTACTTACTGCAGGGGTACTGAGGCCATGTCCCCTACATGTAATGTGCACTCTTCCATCACATGTACAGCTGATGCTTGAAACCTGGACTCCTGCGATCACGGTGACGGGTTCAGAGTGTACCCTGCCTCTTGCCCAATGACAACTGGGTTTGGCCCCAAAGGGGATAAGCTGTATAGATAATGAATGGATGAATGTGGGCCTTAAAGCAAAACCTCTGTGAGCCAGAAGTATTAAAATTTTCATCCACTCCTATGTTTATGGACTCCTTCATCCCATTTTCATTTCAATTTAAGACAGAACCTAAAAAAAACACAGATCGCTTAACCTTTTAACCAGTGAAGGTATGATTGCTAATAAGCAAAAAAATTATGATGTGGGCGTATTCCACTTTTTTCCACACAGTAACACCTAATCATTTTAGAAAGTAAAGCATGGTGCTAAACTAGTAGAAAATACTAAACTCCACCAGAGTTCCTCTTTCTAAGGGTGATAAATTTGTCATTTATTTTCAATGAACTCAAGGCAGTAAATAATGTTTGACTTTGAAGCCCATCTTGGCAACATGCAGGAGGGTAAAAAAGATATCAAAATCCAGTCCTCTGTTATTTACAGTGTGACTTTTTATAGTTCCTTCACAGGCAAAGGCTAAGAATTCAGCTGAGGAACTGTATATGTTTATGTGGGTGCATGCGTGTGCATGTGTAAGCCGTACACGTGTGTTTGAGCATGCATCTTTGTATATTGAAGACTCCCTGGAAATAGATCCCTGGTGGCTTTGTGAATATGCATGGCCATCTGCATGCATGATTAATTTCTTGAGCAAATGTCAGAGTATGGGATTAGAATGTAAATTCAACTGTACGCCTGCAGAGCATATAGCTGCAGCTCACCTTTGAAATTTGCTCTTTCACCGCATCGATTCATCTATGTCTATACATCTTACTAGGAAGGAAAAAAATATTGCAAGGCTGAGCATTATCTAGTTTTAGTGTGTGTGTGCTGTGAAAAATCTGTTGCTCAGTATATCAACATATTATGTAGATTACATTATGCACTGGGCCGATATTGTGCTCATATGTATGTTCAGAGAGAGAATGAATATTAAGCAAGTTTCAAGCATACTAAGCAGGTCCTCCTGGAGTTGATGTCAAAGACAAAGACCTCATTCTTGTTGCATTAGTTGGTGTCACCCAAGGTTGTCTTTGATACAGATTAGCTTATGTAGACAATATCTGATCCTCTGTTTTGTTGTTGTTAAGGTGAACTCTGTCTAATGTGCTTTGAATCTAAATCCATTTGAATAAACCATCAGCTCTGGATATCACATCTACTTCTCTGTTTCATAATGAATATGATTAAATCCTGTGAAGATATCCTAAGGGCAAAATGTCTTATCATCCCCAACCAGGGAGATCAAAGTGGAGGCTAAGCTGCTCAAGAAATTGAACCCCCTCCCTCCCCTCTCACATGATCTCTGTCTGAGTAAAAGCCTTTTTGTCATATAAAGATGGTGTCACTAACCATTTAACTTCCGCTTTGCACTTGAATATGCACTGAAGCATTTAATCACCAGTGGGGGTGCTGCATGTTGAACAATGCTGCTCTTGTAACATTGCAAAGCAGCTCTCTTAATAAAAGGGAGGTGATGCATAGATTCACTCTGCTGCTGCATATGAACTTGCAACCTGATGTGCCACAGCTACTATTATCTTTTTTAGTCTCTTTCAGTATTTAAAAAAAATGAGTTGCAACACTTAACACTGCCAGGAGTTAACACTTCTTTAACTAGACGTGCTCCGAGAGCACACACCTCCAGAAACACACTTCTGACATGATTGGCTGAGTTATTACAGAAATAAAAAAACCCTGCTCTATCTCACAATATTCCTTTAATAAAATCCTGGATCCATATCTGTATTCAGATCACAGATCTATTTTGTGCCATGACCAGCATTCCCTAAAAGTTTCATCTACATATTTCTTGAGCTAGCTTGCTCCCAGACAAATAAACAAACCAACAAACGGCAATAAACATATAGTTCCTTGGCAGAGGTCGAGAATCAAAGTGAAAATAGCAGTTTAGGCCACTCAAGGTATTTATCAGCTTAAACACTGAAATGTGGAATATGACAAATTTTGAAGGAGACTTAACAATCCTACTTTTAGTTAGCCTATTATGCACATATATTTGAGTATCCTGAGGATCAAATAGTTATCTTGGCCTTTTGTTTGCTGCTGGAACAGGGTTAGAAGGAGTTAATTTGCGTTTGTAACTTACATGTAACCCACTCAAAATAATCCCCAGCTGAACTCCAGCATTGTTTTTATTTCATGCAGTAGCTAGTCTTGAACAGCAGAGATCACTGGTGGTGCTACAGATTTTACTCCAGTTGTATTTTTCTTTTATTTTCACACATGTGAAAACAACAAAGCTATGTAACATGAAATAATGACACAGCTACTTTAGCCAGTGCACATGTTGCAAACACTCACAGAGAACAGAATTACCCAGCAGAAAAAAGTCATCAGCTCTTGACTCACAAGTCTTCCAAACTCCTCTGGAGTCAGGTTTCACCTGGAATATACTGTAAAACAACCTTTTATCAGCATTTTGTAAAACTTCACTGTTTCTGTTGTGATTTCTTAGCTGCTGTCTGGTTTTATGTCTCTGCTTCACTCTGTTCAAGTAGCGTTTTATGATGTGAAATATAGCTAACTGGGAAAGCAAGTGCAGAAGTGATTATATTCTAATGTTAACCTGACACGCCAGACGGACAGTGTCGTATATCCGCCACAGTAATATTTCACTAGACCTGCAGGATTTCAGACAATTAATCAGGCGGGTCCATCTGCTCTGCAAGGTTATTCTAATGTAGTCAAGTCCCTAAAAATAACTCTCAGTTGAAAAAGAGTTGGTGTCAAATACTTGTGTAAAAATAAAAAAAATATATCTTAAACTCTGAACTTTTCACTCTGAACTCTGAACCTGTAAGTGACACCTGTAGAGTCAATCATCCAGCCCATCCCCTTTTTATTGGACAAATACAGACAGATGCCACAAGCCAAAGTCATTAATATACATTACAAATACAGCAATGCAAATGTTCACACTTTGCAGTGTTAATGTAGAGTTAACACTTTAGAAGTTAAAACATACATATCTAAAAGATATGTGTTAGGAAGTAAATATATATATATATATATATATATATATACTTCCTAACACATCATAGACATGTTGATTAAAAGTCACACTGTTAAGAGTTACAAAATTTTCATTTTAAAATCCAAAAAGAGTCAACAATTACTCTTGATAGGAGTTAAAGCACTAAACTCTCCAAAAAGAGTGAAAAAACACTTGTGGTGTGGACCCATATTGACACTTAAGAGGTGTTAATATTTACTCTGACAGTGCTAATTTGTCATTAAAGGTTATGTTATATAACGTCTAAAATGAAAGTTAATAAAAACAAAGCTCTGTTATAGTTAAAACACAGAAAGAAAGAAGAAACGCAGTGCAGTTCACTGCTTGGTATGCCTGAATTTATACCTGAGGCTGTACAAAAAGTTTCATGTTCAGAAATTTTGCATTCAGTGTTAATATATGTCATTTGTAACTATTGAAAGGTTATTAAATAGAAGATTAATGATTTATTGTCCAGCTTATGCAGGGTTTTTTTTTCACCACTGATTTGAGAAGGAGACTGTGCATGAAACCAAGGGCAGACACAGTCAAAAAGTTAAGGCCATTTTATCAACCTGAGGAGGAAGCACAGCGCAGCAGTGACCAGCCTGCAGGACTGAATCTCTTTATTTTCTTTTCACAAGGATGAAGTGATAAGACATCAGCATACTGTTGAAATGCAAAAAGCACACCACCTGAGTAGAGTTACACTTCATATGTTTTTGATTGTTAATTTCTCAGACCTCTGAATTTTTATGTATTTTATTTTGAGTATAACTCTCCTCAACCAGAATAAGTTAACAAAGGGGAGCAAGAAAAACTGAGCTCCAAATTTTAAGGACACAACACAGGGAAAAGATGTATAAATTGGACTGACAAACAAAGAGCACTGCCTCAAGGACTAAATGAGGTTCATGATGCCGCTTTATTAAATAAATTATGTAACAATCTGTCAAGACAGGATTATTTTTTTTATTTCCATTTTTTCCTCCTAGGAAAGATCCTCACATAGGCGTTTGAACATATTTAGTGTGTTAAAACATGCTTACACGGGGAAAAAAAACACAGTTTTCTCAGATACAAACCTATGGACATGGAAATTTCTTAGTAAAATTTGTTAGTTATGGTCCAAATCTTGACATTTTAGTTCAAAGTATAAAAATTGTATGTTGTGTCAAAATATGCATACTGACTGCATATTTGTAGAACTCTGTGGTGGCCATCCAATTTTCCAATACCACAATCAGTAAACATCTTTAATAAACCATGTTTTAACTGAAACAATGTATTTACATGCTTGTCTTCTTAATCACTGAAGATGCCATCGTACAACCAAAGAACATTTGTTTTTGTCTGAGACTCTTGCTTCAATGTGACACCCACTGGACATCTGCTCAGAAAGTCACATTGTATAACTTAATTTTCAGTTTAGCAGAGAAAAGAAAAAACACAATCATGCCACAAGTGCAAGGTTGCTTCTCTAGGTAATTATACTTAATGTAAAACGTGTAAAGTGCTGCAGATGATTGTATTTGTTTTGATTTGATTGAACTCAAAAGTATGCATGCATTAGCAGAAAGAACTGTTTTAATCAAGAACTGAGGTCCAAAGGTGGGAAAATATGCTCACTAATGAACCAAGATGGATGAAGAAACTAATGAATACAGATGAGAAGGTGCTGCATTAACACCAGCCCTGTCAGTGATGGCCTGATGCAGTGTGAGGAAATGGGGAAACAAGGGAAAATATTTTACTTTGTATTATGACACCTACATCTCCCTGTTTTTTTTCACAATCTAACATTAGGCAGCAACACGCTCTACAAACTTTAGTTTGTATCTACAAACATTATGCCGAATGATCTGTAAGTGTGCTGATAAATGTAAGCAGTCACTCACCATGTTGACGCTGCTGTTTCTCTCCAACTTTTCTCTGTTTACAGGCTGTAGTAGCTTTTCTACAACACATCATAAGAGCAGGGATGCTGCTTTCAGAGCTTTGCAAAATTTTCTTCTGTCTCGTAGCTCCGAAGGCACAAACCTCGGTTTGTTTAAATCTGTGATTTCTGCGCATGCAGAGCTCTCTGTGCTCTCATTGTTCAATATCTCTGACCTGGGGGAACAGGACAAAAGTCAAACCTGCTAGACTTTCAGTCGTGAGGTGTCTCAGACTGATCTGTTGTTGGCAGTCCTTATGACACAGTACACAAGACGTAAAGACAGATTTTCATGGTCCTGAAACTTTATGGCTGTTGGATCGGGCCATAATCATGTATAAATCGTGAAGTCTGACCCCGACATTATGCCATTTAATGCCAAGGAATGCACTAAAAGGAGCTAGCTGGAGCAGAGTAATGAATGCTGCAAACCTTATGATCTAAGCACTAAATCTACCAAAAAAAACACCAAAGATCTCTCACATCAGCACAATCAACAGGGGATCAGTTTCTTGTGGTAGATTAGGGTCCCAATTCATGTGAAGTTCATTGATTGTGTTGTTCATTTACATGTTGTCTTGTACCTTTTCTCTTCAAATTTGCTTAAAGCAGCACTACATAGTTTTTCCACCTTAGTATAATATTTCTAGAGTCATTGTGATGGTACATCACCTTACAACAGGCTGAATGACACCTCTGTAATGGTCTGACAGGGTCTGTATCACCTTCACTGGCACTAACTTCGAGGTGGATGGTGGGAACCCTTATACACTAGAAAACTAAAATATTTTAATGCTGTGACTGCCTCACTGCATACGTCACTTCCCCTCCTTCCCGATTAGTTTAAAAGACAGAAGTCGAGGTGAAGGCTAAACGTATGCGCTGACTAATAAGCGCTAAAGTCCTTTGGAGGGCAGAAATACACCTTATCTGCGTCTAGTCTGCCGGAAATTAAAAGAAGAAGAAGAAGAAAGCTAAACATAGAGTTGTTATCATGGCGGAATCAGCGAAAAACCCTAAGAAAAGAAAAGTTTTATCGGAGGAGATGAAAAAAAGAAAACGAGAGAATAACAAGCTTAATTCCCGGACAGGGATAAACATTGGCCTGGCATTCACTCGTTGGCGTGAGCTGAAAGACGAGGAGGGATGTCCGACCGATGCTGATTCGGTCCTGTTAAGCCTCTTACACACCAAACGCAACTTTGCAACCTCTGCGACTACTTTCCAGGTAAATGATCGATGGCAACAGTGACAAATTGAGGTATTTATGGACAGGTGATGCTACTTCACGCTATTTGGTAACAAAGGCAAAAACATTGATGTTTCAGTAAGTATAGAAGGTATCAAAATTAATAGAGTAAATGAAATAACATTTTTGGGTGTTATTATTGAGGATAATCTGACCAAGAAATCACATATTAATGTAATGAAAGTGAAAATAACAAAAACGATTGCAATGTTACACAAAGTAAAGGATTACTTAGATAATAAAGCCTTGTACCTTTTGTATAATTCATTGATTGTTCCATAACTGACCTACTGTGTTGAAGTGTGGGGAAATGCATGTAAAACTTCCATCCAGTCAATTTTCATTTTACAAAAAAGAGCCATAAGAGTTATTACTGAGGTCAATACAGAGATCCTTCTAACCCGTTATTTGTTAAATTGCAGTTGTTGAAATTCAATGATTTAGTAGATCTCAGTGTGTTGCAGATTATGTATAAAACTCATAAGAAATTTTTACCAATTAACATCCAAAACTGATATGAAAAAGAGAAATTTGTGATAATTTAGAAGGATTTGAAATATTTAAAAAACAAGATTCAGAACTAAACTGAAGGAGCGCTGTGTTACAGTGAGAGGAATCGGTTTAAGGAACAATCTGAACAAAGAAACCAGAGAAGCTCAATCAAATTTTATCTTCAAAAAAGTATCAAAGCGGTATGTTGAGTAAATACAGGGAAATGTGTTAACCTAAGTCTTGCTATGTTTGTTTGTGGAAAAATGTGAATTAACATGTGGACCCTTTTGTTTGTTTGTTTTGTTGGTTGTTTTTGATAATAAGAAATAATAAATTGTAAAACGGCATGTTGGCCTGCAGCTCTTGTTTACTTGTATTATGTGTTTAGCTAATTAATATCTTGTGAGAAAGGGGCAGACTCTATAAGATTTTTCTTCATTCTGCTCCTTTTCATTCACATGTTTGAGATTTTTCTTTGTTTGTATTGAATGTTTTATATTCTTACAGAATGAAATACTTAGGTGGGCGACGCGATTATGGTTGCAAAGTTGCATTCGGTGTGAACGCAGCTTTATTGTTGGACTTGTAAGTACATGTTGCTAACAACTGACAGCTGATGCTTGAAAAGTGATTTATTTGAAAAGAAACATGATCAGACTGTACCTTATCAGTACACCTGGTTTATTTGTCTCTTGGGACGTCCTGTCGGCTCTCTTCTCCTCCCTCTGTATGTCATCAAATGCACGTTGGTATGAGGCGCTCTGTTTTATGACAGTGTAGTTACACTCAACGTCCACAGAGGCCACTAGAGATCTGAAAGCCAGAATCTTATATATTTACTGGCCCCCACAGCTTTAAATTGCTGTGGAGGCCAGAGGTCTCTGCACAGCTGTCAATCAAGCTCTTTTAGCATTCAATAATTTTGGCTCCTGTCATTAAAAAAATCACTAGACAATGTTCTATTCAAGGATGGCATTACAAAACTGTTCGTTGTTTGTCTTGGTTTGAATAGCTTTCACCCTGCCGTTAGTCAAGTGGACCAAAGTCCTTTCAAATGATGTCATGTTTCAATATGTTTCACCAAGACCCTGAATTAGATATGGATGCACAGCACTATTGAAATGCTAGCAGTATTGGAATATAATAGCTTAAAAATGTGATTATTTGTAGCAGCAGATATAAAAATTTCCGCCAATATTTAAAGCTGATATCGGTCAACAAAATCAGATATGTATCACATTTATTGGCTGTAAAATCAGCAAAATGTTTGAATTTACCATACTGCAACATAAATGACCCTCTTTATCAAAACAGCAAAACAGTGTCATTTATTGGAGAATTATATAACATTTTTCTTGTTCCACATCTGTTAAAAACTCAAATAGTCCAGTAGAAAATCATATTACTGAAGAAAAGACTGTCCTCTTGACAAAGTAGTAATGTGTTTTAATATTGGCACCGGTGATAATGAGTTAGGAGATATCAGCATATTGGATATCAGCAAAAATCCATTTTCATTATAACGGTTAATAATACAGTGAGGTCCTTGTCGCATTTAGTAGCACAAAGTGGTTTAGGAATATTTTGAACTATTGAATTAAAATCAAGTTATGTCTTTGTCGTTACTTGAAATTGGCATATCAGCTTAAGCAGTGTGTAGCCATGTTTAGCACAGACTTGTAGACATTAACCTGAAAGGATGACAGGAGGCAGCTACCTTTGCGTGCAATGCTACCATTTGCCACATTCAGCAAAATTTTTACACTGTTTATACATGCATATGCTATGCTATCTTGTCTACCGTTGTTTATTCAGAAGTTCAATTAGATGAAATTTGGAAATGGGTGTAAATGCAACCTCAATGATAAAAAATGTATGAAACATGCGTTTAAACTTTTTAGTCTGACCAATATCCTGTCTGTAACCCACAATGAAGCCATTCAGCGAGGAGAAGTCTTAAAATTTTGGCTACACAGCGGGACAGATGTTGCCCATCTTGATATACAGTCTATATACAGCAGGGATCAACTGTAATTACCACAGGGGCCACATTAGCTTTGTTCATGTTCCCAGAGGGCCAAATGTCAGCAAATGTATGATGCTCTTATTCCAAATTAAAGTTAGCTATTATTTAACAAGAGGAACAAAAGAGCTGTAAGGCAGTATTATAGCAACATTTATATATTTTGACTTAATAGTAAGTAGTAATACTTAAATTAAACATTTCTGGTCAGAGCAAGGAATTTTTTTTATTGCAGGTAACAGAGTTTTTATTAGTTCTTAAAGGACAGTGTCCCGTCCAAATGATTGTTGTAAGGCATCTAGAAGTGTTACAGAATAACATCTATATTTTCTTATTATCCTTTTTTTCAGTAGATGTTGCAATGCTTCTTGGTAATATATATATAGTGTTTCATATTTAAAATTGACTGGCTGGATGCACTGGGGGAGAGGGGGGACAGCATGTGGCCCCCAGGCCACTGCTTGCACACTTAGACTGAGACATCTTCTCCGGTGTCCACCAGAGGGCACTATTGCCCTGTCTGGTGCACTGGCTCAGCACTGCTCAGGGCGTTTTCCCACATTAGAGAGTTTTACAAAGAAGAGAGTGCTGTGTGCATGTCACAGCTCGAGGAATTGACTGTAAATTTAACCTCCACAAAATAATCACACACCCTCTCCCTGCAGCCTCTCAGAGGCTCAGGAGCAGCTTTGTCATCGCATTAGTGTCTGTAACGTGTTATGCATTTGTGTGTCCCCATTTCTCATGGTTCCTTAATGGATGGCATTTCATACTGGTTGCTACTTTAATGGAGCAGAATAAGAACCCTTGTTGAACAAAAGACAACTTTTGTACACACCTCTTCTTTCAATTAATTTGTAACTTATATCAAATTATGCACAGTATTTCTAAATTAACTAAAATTTAGGAGGAAACATGTTGATGTCATCTTTACTCACTTACACAGACACTACCAAGGGCTAGTGGCTCTGCCTGTTTTTATTTCTTGACCCAAAGCCTGGTCTGATCATGTAGTGAGTTACGCATCCTGCTGCCTTTACACCTGAAAACATGTCTCACAAAATAAACCTGACAGAGCACAGACACCTGCTGAGTCAATACTTCTCTTGCAGGGAGGGGATTTGGAGGAACCACTGTCAGCTTTATCTTGCAGGTTGTTGAGTAATGGAAGATTTTTCTCAATATGTGGCTTATAATTTCTGAAAAAGTAATCAAGATAAGTAATACCTATACCAACTCTGAGGAGTTTAAAAAAAGAGTTCCAGGTGGATATAGAGGCAGGGTTTAATACTTGATTATCTGATATAGTGAATAGATTGCAAATGACAATATGTGGTATTGCTGTGGCACTCTTGCCATGGCAATACCACATATCAATAAATCTAAAATGCATGCTTTTAATACAAAAAATCAAAGGTATGTGGCTTCTGTAGCATGACTGACCGTTTGGCACAGGAACAAACCATAGGCAGTATGAAGCGTGGACGTAGCCTCAGTGACTGCCCACAAGTGGAGGCATTTTGATATCAAACTATGGCAGATAATAAAAAAGTGTCATCAGAGACTATAGACTACTTGCAGACATGTGATTAATATGACACCATCTACAACAGTATGCAGCTGTTGCTGCTGCCAGTCAGCCACTGTGTGAATGTTTCTAGTTGTTAGTCTATATTTGTCAACTCTGTGATATAATGGTGACCAGTCCATGGCGTAACCCACCTCTCGCCCAGCAGCAGCTGGAACTGACTCAAGCCGCCTGCTTTACCTCAAAAGTAAGTAGTATAGATAACGGATGGAGATCAACAGGTTTACTATGTTATGGCTGTACAAATATATCCAAAAGATAAAATTCTTGCCCAATCATTAGTGGTATTAAACTAAATAAAATCCCATTAGATATTATGAACTAAGAAATTTCAGATTTCTGAATAAGTTCATTTTGTAGCTGACACAGCAGAGTATGGTTTTGTCATGATTTCTTTTCTCTATCTCATCTTTGTAGACTAAATTTTAATTTATTTATGTTTTCCCTGAAATTCTGACCTTGCGCTGAAAAATCTTATTAAAACCAAAGCACCAAAAGTGATGAAGGGGCCCTTTTAGCATACAATGACTTAGTGTTATGCTCATTTAAACATTTAAGCACCCACATACCTTTGATTTCACTTTCTCTATATTTGAACCAGCTCTGCAAAGAGATAAAGACTAATCCATGGCTATGACACAGGCTAACAGCAGCAGACCACCAGCAGTCTAACTTACTTGAAGACTGATGTGTCTATTAACAAACAGATCTTGACTTATTCAGAAAGCTCTGCTCGCACAGAGGTGTCAACACATCTGTTTGCCTTCTACATTAAATAACAGCTAGCATTTCTACAACCACATAGATAAGGGTGTGAATACTGCCATGTCTGATTACCATTTTTGGCCATTTGTAGAAGTATTCCTTGTGTCTGCGAGTATCAAATAAGAACTGCTTGTATTTTCCCTGACTGATGCAAAGACTGTTACACCCATATCATGCAGGAATGACAGAAATGCACATCTCAATGTGATAAAGATGAAGATTTATAAATTACTCTTCCAAACCCTCAACCTGAGATGCTAGATAGACAGTTTAACACATACTATTCAGGATATATTTCACAAGTCCATCTTGGAAATGTTTTCAGAGGGCAGGACCTTTTCAAAAAACCTATCCTTAAAGTGACTGGACAATCGTATTGTCAGTCACATTGATTGCGGGCCAATCACATAATGTGCTAGGCGGACACTACTGCAACAAATTTTAGTACATAACAGCAGCTAAATTGTACTATAAAAAAACTCGTGTCAAAAACTGTCAGGAGAGGAACAAATACATATTATTTAAGGAGAAATGCTTCAGTATTTGTCTTGTTCTTCATTTAATGATGAAATGTTGTCAAGCTCTGAGAAAAATGCCGCTTAAACAGGTAGAATCTGTGCTAATCTCTGGCTTGTAGTCATTTCTTACTGTTGTCATGCTCGTAGCTCCTGCCTCATTCTCCTCAAAGGATACTAATTGGGCAGTCCCTCTGCAGACCAAGCTCAATTGTTCCAGTTTCAAGCTTTGCAAAATGTGTCTGCCTGATTATAGACATAGAATCTGGTAGATTCACTGCAGAATAACCAAACCCTCACATTAACTTAAAATTCTGACAGCTATGATATCATCCTTTAAGTAAATAACCAAGCACAGACAATATCTATGTGGTAAATGTATTGAGTACAATGCAAGCAATAACACACATTTCCCCACCTGAAATACATCCAGAGCCAGTTTCCACAACCACATTAAATTAGAATTGGATTGGTGGATGACTTTGTTGTTTTTAAAGCAAATCAATCTTTTGTAACATTTCTGTGTGAGTATTTGGGAATAAAGGCTGCTCCCTATCTGACCCACACACAACATTTCAAGCAGATGGGTGCATCTTTGTTCGGAATAAGGTTTTATAGATGACAAGCAGGTTGTGTTGCAGTACACTTTCATTGTTTGCCTTAAAGCAACTAGAGGTTTCCTGATTAAAAGGCCTCAGCTTCAGCGTTGTCATAAACTGTAAAGGGTGAGAAGGAAAGAATCAGTAGCCTGAGGTTGTGTGTGATTTCTGTGTGCATGAGGTCTGCAACACACACAAACAGAGACACACAATTTCTCTGCACTTCACCCTCCGTTGTCCTCTGCTTCTTTCATTTTGTTGAAGGGAGAGGTTAACCTTTCCCATGTTGACATACACCATATCCTTTTTTTCACACGTATGATTAACCATTACAAACATGGATAAGATATAACACAATCTGACGGGAAAGTCAAGAATGCTTGTAATCAACATGGTTTTAACCCTCTATAACACACACATACACACAAGCGCAAACATACAGACGGAATCTTAATCTTTGTTGCAATGACACAACCTCCCAGAGGAGATCATTAAGGTCATGGAGATAATTAAGGTCTGTTCTAATCTGATCTGATCTGATCTAACATAATGTAATATGATGTAATGTAATCCCACACATACAGCCGAGCAGTGACACAGACCTGGCATTCTAATTTCACTGCAAATGAAACAGAAACTGCATTAAGACAGAACATTTCTGGATTTTCACACAGATATACACACCCTCAAGTTCAATCCATGGTTTGGAAACTTTCTCCTCATGAAGAACCTCAACTTTATCTCTGTTAGAAATGTAAAGGATTTCTTTTATCTTCCTAAGACTCAGGTTTTGAGTTCAAGGTAGAACATGGATTTGTTAAGATATTTCATGCCAATTAAGAGGGAAGAGCTTTCAAGTGAACAAATATGCATTAGAGTTCACCCTCAGGTAAAAATATTCACCCACACTGTATTTTAATAATTTGTTTTATTTACTACATTATAAGAGATATTCGTAGGCTGATGAGGACAACCAGCCTAAAACGACTCCATGCAGTTCAAAAAGCAGAAAAACAGCTTCAAGAACAGAACAGATTCAAGTACAGAAACACAACCAAAGGTCGAACTACAAACACAGACGCAATAAGGAGGGTGGACAGTGAAAAACGAAATACATGTCTCTGATTAAACAGATGACAAGCACATGTTAGTAGCAGTCTACCAAGAAACAGGACTGTGCTTAAAAATAGGGCATGCTTGAATAAGGGATGTACATTTTTAATAAAATTACTCATTAAAAGTCAGTAGGATGTTTTTGAAGAAAATCTGAAGATAATAAAAGATGAACTGAGATGTACAACAGAGTTTGTGAGTTTGATGCAAATCCAAATGGGTTTGTAGACAGGACATGGTGGGAGCTTTGTACAAATACTAGTCCCATTCATTGTCTATGTGTTGTGCAATGCAGCTAATTTTGAAGCAAGCCATATTGAGGGCAGTGCAAGGTTGCACTTGCTGCCGTGCATGCTGCAAGAATCTTTAACAACAGAGGATGCTTGGTAAGAACTGAAAAAAAAAAAAAACCTCAAGACTCATCACTTGAGTGATTATCTGCGTAGACAGTGAAGTGAATTTTCTTAAAGCATGCGTCACTGTTACATGCTCCCCCCCCCCTTCTCTTGTTGATCAGCCTCACTCACTCTGGTCTTCTCAACAGGTGTGGCTGAGCACCAATCAGTAGCTGTGAAGAGGGGGAAGGGAGTTGCAGCTCTGGTCTCTACTCCACACATCCAACTTGGCAGCAACAGCAGCAGGAGCGGCTGGAAGAACAGAGAAACCTGGTTTTGTGTGACCTTATGTAGTTTTCTTTGCTTCTCCTTTTATTTCTGGTGGGTCCAGTGGTCAAGTTTTTGGTTTTATTTCCATTGTTTAGGTTTTCAGGGGTTTGTGTTCAGGTAGGAGGAAGAACCCTGTTCCGCCGGCCCTCGCATGGGCTGGACAGTGGTGGCTCCCTTTCTTTTGTTCTTTTTAGCTGGCCCACCAGTATTTTGTTAGTTTGGGGGGGAGGTATTTAGCTGGGAATTAGTTATGGTGGTTTTGATTTGGTCACTTTACCTGTTTCTCCTTCAATAAACAAAAAGTAAACATGGTAATTCTTGACTGTTTCAATTATGTTCGGTCTTCTTGATGCGAGCTGACCTGGGGACCGTAACAGTCACATAAGAGTTTTGGGCATTTCCTTCACACACAAAGAGGATGGATTAAAGTTTATACATAGTGTTTTTTGGGTGTAACATAATCAAAGCAAGAGTGTTAGCTCTTACACTGTCTAAAAGCAGTGAGCACTTGCCAGCCAACTTGCTTTTATTTATACAACATATTTCATGGATGGTCAGAAATCAAGCCAGCTTATTTAGCTCCTCTCCTTTGATTGTGCTTCTCACAAAACAAAAAGGACACATAATCAAACTTGTTGATGCTCAGATTTAAGTTATATTTCACTGAGGCATTTCCACAATATCATAAATAATTAAAACAACATGCTATATACCCCCTCATGAGCAAAAGAAATAACTTCTTTTACTTTTTAAGTCTCAAGATAAGATTAACAGAATTAATTTTATGTTTTGAAAAGTCACATACACCAACATCAGATAAATGTAGGCTGTAAACAAATAGTCATTTTCTCTGTTGGAATTATTGACTGTATTCTCAGATGTGTATGTAAAGGCACTGGACAGCCTGTGTTAACATACCTCATATTTATTGGTGACAATCAAGAGCTGTATACAAATGTAACACAGAAAGCCCCATGTTGCACAAGAACCTCTGACTGAGTGTGTGTTTTTGCATGTTTCTGGGTGTATTGCCCACTCTGGAGAGCACACACAAAAGAGCAATTGAAAAAGAGACAGTCTAAGAATTACACACACCTGAGCACTTTCAGGATTTTTTTTTTTTAATTTGCCTTTGAAATACTGTGAATGCTGGGCTTAAACATGATGACTACATCAGGTGGAAAATAGGGGTGCAATGGGGTGCATTACTTTCTTCCCCAGCATCAATGCATAAATGAGCATTTCAGGGATACAAAGAACAGTGTGCAAAGTGTGCATAACTTGCATAACAGTGGTGATTATTTCACATTATATCTCCAAAATTTCACATGTGAAAGAAATAAAAATCCATCATTAGTTTAAAAGATTATTCAGCATAATAATTTAAATAACTCTTTTGATGAAGATAACATTTGAGACAACCTCTATTTATTTTTTCTCCATGCATGCTGTGCCATCTTAGAACATCATTTCCAGTTCTTGGCCTGTTTCTATACTCCAGGATAACAGAGATGGTTTATGTTCTGTTGCCACAAACAAAAGACACAAGCCATGGCACTTAAATTAACTCTGGTGTCAACATTAGCACTGGCTCAAGCTCTGGCATCCCAGTAAATCACTGGTAACAAACACTAGAGGCCTTAACTTAGAGCTCATTACTTGTGACAGCCCTGGGTTCATTTTCATTGTAAACTCTTGAAACTTCATTCTTAACAATCAGCTTTGCATGGTCCATGGTTCATCACCACATTCATGTGTGTCTCAAACTCAAACCCACTCAAGCAGCAACCCAGTCCCTGTTTATTTAGACAGGTAATTTATAGGTTCAGTGATTCCTACTTGCACATGGATTGTAAAAATTAAGGTTACACCAACTGCATCAGAAAGACCAAATAACAGAGGAAATCCCTGTTAAGGAAAAATACATTTGGGTTCAGAGACTAAATGCTGACTGAGGGAAAAAGGGATAAGATTATGTTCAGTTGTATTCTTCAGGTCATTACTTGCTTAAATCTGGAACAAGAAGTGGGGAAAAATCAACTGTGCATTCAAAATTGCTCTTTAGTCAGCAAATGACTTTCAAAAGTGTGCTAGCTCAAGTAAAAGAAGAAAGTGATTAAGGCCTCAGCATTTTAGATTATGAACTCATATTATTAAGGTGAACACTTCTTTTTTCAGTGCCTTTTCTACAGCTATATAGGAGCAGTGTCTGGATTTGAACTTGATAGTTCTGCTAATGATCTGAGTACAAAGATGTGTTAGAAATAAGATCGCAATTTATACATTAAATCCACATTAATTCAGAAATAATCACCATGAGATTAAATGCCCTTCCATACAGTGTTCTTGCATTATCATTACATTGAGGTCACATTGCTTTGAGATAATACTTAGAGGAAAAGATACAATAGAGTATTCTAATATATTATAAGACTTGGAAAATGACAGTAGTTTAATTTCTTTTCATCAAAGTAACTAATGAAACATTAATAATGGGATTGGATTCTTACCTCATATTGATCAAGGTCATGCTCTCTAATATGAACTGAAGTAATTTACACAATTTATTCAGAACAATTACTATATAAATAAGAGGGAAATGCTTTCAAAACTATCTAAATTTAATCGATGGATCAGAAAATAAATTAAGAAAGTTATTTTTATTCCTTTACATTTTGTGGTGTAAGACGCTGCATGTGTGGGTTTAGGGTGCAGACATTATTTTCCTATCTTTTATCTCTAGCTACAGAGTTTACATTTAAGGTCATAAATTATGCAAAATATACTTGTTAAAATGTTGTCAAACTTGTTGTTTGACAAAAAAAAAAAAAGTGTATATCTTAAATATGAACCCTCCCACAAACAAAAAATCAATTCTCTCAATCTTTTACTTGCTCCACCTTTTGGAAAATGTCTGCTCAAACAGTGTTTAAAATGATGTCATTAGGGGATATGACACCTCCCCAGGGAGGAGACACTCCCTGAGACAGGGAGCCCACCTTCAGTCCACAGGTGGTTCCAGTGGAAGGAACATGGCATGTCTGTGCAGTTATAGTAAACATGAGAGCACAGCACTGGAAAGGTGAAGCCACATCTACTGTAGATCACAGCTTGTAAGGATTATCATCACTAACATCTATCTATCTATCTATCTATCTATCTAGTCCAAGAAGGTTCATTATGTCTATGTTGATAATATGCGTATACTTTCTTTTTTAACAAACAAGAAGGTTTTTTAGTTCATACCTTGTCATGTTTCGATGGAAATCTTCCGTCTTCGTCAGAAGTGTCACCTGATGTTAGTGTGACATGTCCCTTTTTTAGCTGATCTTATGGAGGCGTGATCATTCTGTCAGATTTGACAGGTCGACCACGCCTACTGCTGTCTGTGACACTTCTGACGAAGACAGAAGATTTCTGTTGAAACATAAAGGTATGAACTAAAGGTAGGTTTCTGTTGAAACATAAAGGTATGAACTAAAAAAACCCTGTCTGTTAAAAAAGAAAGTATAAGCATATCTATCTATCTATCACTGTTTTAGAATATTAACCTTCATTTAGCAGCAAACATTTAGCAAACAGATATAATGAAAGTACAGTGTTGTTATTGCTAAAGACAGACTGGACCAAGCTTGACATTTACTGTTACAAATCTGCATTATAATGTTATTTTGGCAAACTTAATTTCCATCAATTTGTTTTCAGGCTCCTTCCACTGAAATAAGTCTGGCAGAGGCCACTGTGATCAACAAGCTTCACTCCAGGATGCTATGTACCCAAAAAAAATAGACAGAAAAGTAAGTTATTCCTAGAGTTGTTTATCACTAAGTGCTGTTTCATCCACAATTATCATTTAGATGTCAGCATCAGTTCCAGATTGGAGAATTTTTTCAATCAGACAGTGAAGGATGATGATTGCTGATGGGTTGCAAGATTGGTATCCTGACTAAACATAAACACAGGTAATGCCCTTACCCTTTGGGGGTGCAAATTGCTGAAAAATGTCATTTAGAAATGCAAACATATCTCTTTCAAAGGAAATGTGTCTCTTGATCTGTTCAATCCACTAATGTAGATGGTTTCCATTTGGAGTATGCACAGCTGAATAAACTGTGCATATGAATGTGTAGTTGTGTTAAACATAAACCATTAAAGCAGGTGCAGAAGTCAGAGCCTTGTACAAAGGCCCTCCCTACAAGATCCTATTGACAATCACTGCTATTCATTGTGGCTCCAACATGAGGTCCTGCTTCTCTGAGACCTCCTTCTTCAAAAAATGTGCATAAAATGCAAGGTCACTAACTGCAAAAAATATATACTTCAAATAGTCTGAGGTTGTACTGGATGGTAAAGCAGTGGCAAGCATGCCTATAGTATATATATCATCTTCTGAAAGTGATGTTTTCAATGTAAAACAAATACATTTTGTGACAAAATATTTTTGTATGGTAGAGCTTTTTGTATTTATTTTCAAATCAGCATTTTGATTTGTTGTTATGTTACACTATGGTTTTGGCATTCCTGCCATCCAGGGTCAGTACAATGGTACCTCCATCACATAAATGATTAGAACTACATATCTCCCCTGGAAGAAATTACGCTGAACATGGCACAAGAGCACCAATGTTCAGTTGGACTTAGAGATGAACAGAAAATTGCTGAGGATCACTGTGACCAAATGAGTGCAGTGATGCAAGAATTTGTATCACGACAAACCTTTGAAACAAATAAAGTGAATGAATTTTAAAAAAGAGCTTGCATTTCAATATTTGAAGGGTTCGGAGTCTTTAAACCTTTGTATATACATAATAATGTCCACAAATAGAAAAGCTAAAAATACAAGTCAAAGCAAATTGATTCACACCACGTAAACAAACAAGTTTTACTCAAAGAGTGGAAAGAAGAAGAAATGAAAGTAGGTGGACACACACTCTTGATAGAAGGACAATGTAAAAGTGCTCATGGGGGTTCAATATCTTACCAAGAAACTGAATGATAGTACTTTTGACTTGTTCATAGTCTAAATAGACTTTGATGTATGTATGGCAATAGGGAGGTCATTTTTGTTCTTTATGAGAGACAGCTGAGCGCTCAGTGCTGCTGCAGAAAGCTCCTTGACTCGTGTCAGCAGAGAGGACTAGCACAGTGAAGCTGTAACTACTCCCTCTGTGAGGTATCAGTTATGTGGATGACCTTTCAAGTCTTCCTCCAAGATGGCGAGAGCTCATGGGAGTCCTTTCAAAAAATATTTTTATGAGGCTGTGAAGTTTGCTCCTCTTTCCCCCTTTAAAGTTAGTTTGGCAGGTATGAAATAGAGGTGCTGAAACACATTGTTCTACAACTAAATAAATCTTATATGCATAATCGGTTTAAAATGTCCATTAATGATATTTGAAGACCCATTTTAAAGTGCTGCTAAAAACATTAGCTCTGCTGCAAATGTTACATTGAATATAGCAAATACAGAAGCTGTTCATACTGGACTCATTATACTGTGCTCTTTCATCTTAAATCAGGGAATGTACTGTGAAACATGAATTGGTTTGAACTAAAAATCTTTTTTTAAGGAAAAGCAACCCCTGGAATCAAAATCACATCGAATCATCACATATTATAAGATTCACACATGCATAGGCACAGTTTCTCAAATGAGAAATAGTGGCAAGTTTGGCCCTCCTGCAATACCTCCATATCTTATTTGGTCTTGAGTTGTCTATGCTTTGGCCTGCACATGTTCATGTATTTCATAAATTAACTCTCAGGTTGTGACCTTATGTAATACACGTTTTTGTGCTGCACTTGCACTATGTAAATATAGATAAATTAGCTTAAAGAAGCAGCATTAGGATAGATTATGGGCAGCAGATGAAGGAGAAATAAACTGAAGCATCCATATATTTCAACAAAATTCATTTAAATCTATATTTAAAACCTTTATATGAAACACTTAAGCTTTAATGGATAAAAGCAAGACTAAAAATGTTTTTGGGATGATTCAAAGTGGATTTTTTTTTTACATTTCAGTGAAAAGAAAAGAGGACATTTCCCTCTGAGAATTCACTTTAAATTCTGATAAAATTTTAAATCATTTTTCAATGTTTTCAATGATCAATTTTTCAACAAGGATTCTGATTCCATAGACAACATTTACTGCAAAAGCTACTTTGGCTTCAGTCTTGAATACAAAAACTCAGATTAGTAGAGGTCTTCAGTTACCCCCAGTTTCCTCAGTATCAGTCTGCGTAGCACTTGATAAACGTGGTGCACTCTGTAGCACATCACCCCCAGTCTCTTCAGTCAGTTGGTTTCCACCTCCAGCACCATCTCTAGCACCAGCTGTGCAGCTGTGGTGATTTGCTGGAGTGTATTTATAATGGCAGCCACTTCATACCAGTCTCTTCCCAGATGATCGACCCAGAACAGGAAAATAAGCCCTCAGAATTTCCAGATAATTTCAAAATACAGCACTGTGTGGAAAAAAGCATAGATCCAGAAAGCAAATCAATGTAAAACAGGCAATATAACCTGCTTTTTACATGTTGCCCTTCCCTTTTCCTCATGATCTGTCTCCAGCCCTCTGAATAGGTCCCAGTGGGCGAGGCCACACATCATTGGCTGGAGCAGAGTTGCAGCCTGAATGTGGAAAGATATTTTTTTTAGCTTGACAGTGACCAAAAATGTCCCTTTAAATATGAAAATGATGTCCTAGCCACAGAGAACATTAAATACTGTGAAATTCACATGCGTTTTTTGGGTTGGTGGATGTTAATAAAGTCTTGACTGAGACAAGTCAAATTATCTCCTAGTGAACTTGAACAGAGTTATTGACATAATTATATAACATTAACCAAAAGATCTAGTACTCCACAAGGTTTTGTTATTGTTATAATGATCATACCTGATGAGTGAATGGTAAGGTTGCTGAGGTGCGAAGGCCAGCTTTAAGTGTGGAGTGGGTATTTGTTCCTGCTCAATAATCCTGTGGCAAATGGCACAGCACCTCATTTCAGCACTTTAGTTTGTGATGACCTTAGAGGCTAGCAGCTCATTGATTTTATAATTATGGGATCAATACTGATATCTGAAGATATATGTTCAAGTAATTGTTAATTAGGATGCCTTTGCTTTTAAATGTTTTCTGTGCTGTTGGAGAAAGCTTATTGAAAGCTCTGGGGGTGATGCACCATTACTGCCTTGTATATTATTGTCACTAAGTTGGTGGATGGATTAGAATTCTTTTGTCTGCCCCCTTAATGTGAGTTTTTGCTTGATGAAGTCTAGAATCTTTGTCCTTGCCTTTAAATGCATCTGCATGCCTTCTTCCTTCATTCTCAAATTGATGCTTTCTTTCAATTTCCCTGAGATACATCATGGCCTTTTCCTCTAAAAGCGCCACTTGGGGAAACGCTTTGAAAAAAGTCTTAAAACATTCCTGAGGCCTCATTCTTTAAGGCTGCATTGGTTAGGGACCCCCTCTCTCTTTTAAAAATTCAATCTTCTTTTTCTTTGTGTTTTTGTGCACATTTCTGAGAGGAAGAGGAGAGCTGACATGTGAGAGAGTGCAAGAGAAACAAGGCGAGATCTAAGCGAGAAGAAGGTGGCATTACCTGCTACTGTATGTGCTACACCGCGCTGATTCTGAACTGTGATGGGAGCCGACACCTTTCTGAAGCAGTAAAAGTCCCCATGAATCACACTGTGCTCACCATTTTCTCTCTCTCTGTATATCTTACTTTCGCTCTTTATCTTCCTCGTGCTCCCTTTGGGGGCTCACACTGTTTGCGTGACTCTCTCTCTCTGTCTCTTTCTCTCTCTTCCTTTCTCTGTTGGTTTCTCCCGCCGTCACATGTACCTGTCTCGCAGCACTATCAGCGACATGGGATGTGGCAGGGAGAAATGAAGTGCATTTGTCACTGTTTCCCGGTCTATACACTCTTCCTGCCACCCTCCGTTTCATCTCTCGCAGTGTCTTATTGCAGGTCTCTGTGTCTCGGCCTGCCTGGTGGGTCCCATCGCAGCAATTTTTGCTGTTACTTCATCACATTGCAGTAATAAGGAGCATGTCTTTGAGCTCTCCGTCTTATGTTTAAAAGAACAGCACATCTGTTGATTGAAAAATTAGCCACAATCTAATCAGCAGCTAATGATATGTTACTCACATGCAGGGCAATCATTTTCAAACATGCCCAATGCCCATAAGAGCACAGCAGAAAACCACAAGCACACAGTGAGTACACACAGATTTATATGGCTGCAGAGGCCACACACCCTAGAGACACTTTGAGGTCAAGTGCAGGGACACAGCAGTGCATTTCTACCTTTATCCCTTTCTTTCTTCTGTCTGTATGAGCAGCATTCAGAAGATAATATTGAAATGACAAGTGTACACAACGTCCGTGTTTGTGTGCTCACTTGCAAAGAGGAAAAAACAGATCAAAAATAGAAGCTCCTGAAGCAAGCAGTGACCAGTGCTGATAATCAGAGCTGACATGCCACTTTGTGTGCACAGGGGCAATGGGAAAGCCGCACTTCAGGGTCCTGTTTTGTAAGTGTGTTTGTGTGTGCATGGATTTGTGTTTTTTTTTTTTTTTTTTTTTTGTATGACTTGTCTGAGGGCAGAGGGAAGCCTACTTCAGGGGAGGAGGACTTTGATTGATGTGAGGAGATGTGCTCGCTGAGCAGAAATAGGCTCCAACCATCCTAAATTCAACCCTTAGATTTCCCAGGAGTTTTCCTCCTTTGACCCTGGATAAAGGGGGTCGTGGGTCTCTTTTTCAGGTGGAGCGAGTGTGTTTTGTGCTACGAGAAGTATGTAAAATGATTCTCCAGTCCATAATATATTTATATTCATTTAATGTCCAAATGTATTTGCCATAGTTATGTCTCTATAGGTTATACAAAGAAGAGCTTTTAATGGTCACTAGATCAGCTTTTTTAAATAGCCCTTACAGAGGCCACGAAGGGGCCTGTAGCAGAAACTTGGATAAGAAGAGGAGGAAAAATGAAACAAAAGTAAATACTGACTAACAACACTGAGTGTGACAATAATATTTTATAATGTGTTTGTAGATATCCCTGCATGTGTGTTTATGTCTCTGCACTGCTAATAAGTCAGAGCCAGAATTATGAGTTTTGAGTTGTCTGTCCATCTGTCTGTCAGTCTGTCAAGAACATTCATTTAAATGCTATAACTGAAGAACGCTTTGAAGACTTCTCTACAAACTTTGTACCATGACAACTCTTACTCAAGATTACACACTGACTGGATTCATCGGTCCAGGTCACTGTTGACCTGACACACAGATGGACCATTCAATATTTCACTGGTCCATCTGTGAAAGAGCCCATAGAAAGTGTTTGGGAATGGTCAGATCCTTTAAAAAGTATATACATCAGGTAACTGGACAATCGTTCCATCACACATTCATAACAGGCCTGTCAGATAATGTAGTAGATGGGCACTTGTGTTGGGGGTGACAAGTACAAAACATGGGCCACATCGTAAAACAAACTCTCACCAAAACGTGTTGGAGTGGAGTGAAGTGAAAATACTCTTTATATAGAGGAGTTTGTGGTGTTGTTACTTTTCATTTAATAAATAAATACAGTCCAGATCTGAAAAAACTGCAACTGATACTGTTAGCATCTATGCTATTCTCTGTATGAACAGTCACTTCCTGTTGTCATCTCACTCATAGCTCCCACCTCTTCCTGCTCTATAGGATGCTGATTGGGCCGTGCCGCTTTGAGCCGCTCACAATCGTTGTAGATTCAAGCCTGGCAAAATGAATCTGTCTGATTACAGACATTGAATTAGGTTGATCCATCTGCACTGAAAGGTTAGGTCACTGTGACCTCAAATCGACAAATCCTATCAAATCCTATCAAAGACAAAGGAGGGTCAAAACAGAATTGAAACAAGGTGAAACTAATGAAGAGGCCATGAGCACTATGACAAATTCATGTAAAGAGAGTGGACTGACATAAACTTATTGTATTTCTCTAACAATAGAATGTAAAATATATGCCCTTTTCTTAGAATTATGATTACCTGCTCAGTACCACACAGCAAAACATATCATAGTATTAGAAAAGGAACACTGACAAGTGCCACTACTTTAGCTGACACTGAACAGAAGCAGCCAATAGCAGATAGTGCTCTCTAATTAATTGTTACCGTTTCTTGTGAAGTCAACTTAAATTGTCTACATTTCTATTGAATTGTGATTGTATTGCAAGGTATAACTAAACCTCTACAGTGTCTTGCTCAAAATCAAGAGGAAGCTAAAATGACTGATTGGACCAAGGAGGCAAATTTCAGTACAAAAAAGTGGTATTAGATGTTCATAAGATTACTGGAAGCCTTGAGGCTGCAGTTTGTTGGTTTTTCAACCCGAATTAAAGAGAGGGAATATCTGTGTCTGATCAGCATAAACTGATGTTTCAAAACAAATTACACAAAAAGTTGATTAAGTACAAGAATATGAATCCCATGATAATTGCTTGCATTTAAATAAAGGAACTGAATTTAAAGGGTGCTGCAAAATTATTTGGTGCATAGATTTTTAAGATATGAATATTTGTACATAATATATTTGTTTGTTTTTGTGTTAGAGTGTGTGTGTGTGTGTGTGATGAAGAAGGAGCTGAAGGGGATTAAACAGCATCCTTTATTACTTTGCGGATTGTAGATCCCTGTGTGGAGTCTTTGCTTTGATTTAATTAAAATGCTTTTAGAGCACTTGTTCAAGCTAATTATGAATATTCTCCTGGGACCGACAATGTGTCAGAGTATCAGATGACTCCTCTCCAGCCCTGAGTCACAACCAGAATTTATTCCCCAGAGCCACGCCAAGTCATTATTCTCCAGAGCCCCACCAAATCCACATGATTGTTGACTGCTGTTGCTTGTTAAAAAAAAAAATATAAATAAATAAATAAATAACGAGCTGCCTCATGGTTTATCCACGGTCTTCATTTTGCCTACATCATCTATGCTTGGTGGTCTGGTTTAGAGAGGCGTCTTTACACCCATTCCACAGGTTGTTGGTCATCAGTAGTCAGAGATTTAAAAGAAGCAATAGTTTTCTTTCTTGTTCAGACTAGAAATTAGCAGCTGCCTCTGTGTTTGACACTCCTCCTCAACCTGCAAATCCTCAAGCAGTAGTGCTACCCACAGAGGAGAGCAGGGACGCCCTTATTTCAGCTGGCTGACACAGTGCCAATTAACCTGTAATCATTTTCAAAGTGAAAAAGTTTCACACAAGTATGAACTGGTAAATGGATATGATATCTGCAAGAAACTTTGATGCCAGTATTTATAGATGTGAGTTGTGAAGAATAAACACATCTATGTGAAAAATCTTTATAGTGTGTGTGTGCATGTGCGTTTGTACACTACACACTTCTGGCCATCCCCGAACAGGTCAGTGGCCCGCTCTGCAAAGGTCCAGCCTCGGCCAGTGGAAACAAGCTTTTCCATCAAATATACAAACAGGAAATGGAGAGCAGTTTCTCAAGATGGACCATCTTAGTTTGTTAGCCTGAAGATAACACATGATTACAGTGCACTGAAGCGTAAATATGTTATTAGGTAAGATTTACCTAACAACCTAAGATCATCATATACATGTACATATAAAATATATACATACATACATACATATATATATATATATATATATATATATATATATATATATATATATATATATACACAAATACAAGCATACACACATGTACACATGTACAATTTTTTAACATTCCATGTCCAGATGGAGCAGGATGAAGAAAAAGCTTACATTATCTGCCCTTTAGGGCAGAATATATGTTCTGCCCATTTACAAGACCTAAGATAGCAGCATTATGACAACCTTTAAGAAAATCAGAACCAAACTGAGTCTCCAATAAAGTCCTCCCTTATTAATTTGAAAAGTAAAGAAAAAACAAACATAGCAGAGAAAAACACGTACTAGCTTTCATATCAATAAAGATTGATAGCTCTTTCTTTATACATTTTCTTAAACTGAAATATATTCACAGCTCTTCAAATCACTCTGTAAATTTTTCCACAGTTCCACAGTTTTTTCCACAGAAACAGACACACATTTGTTTTTAAGTCATTCTCGCAAACTGTTGTTTGAATATGCTTCATGTCTTCTGAGCAAAATATGAACATTTTTTGCAAACTGTCTCGTAATACTCTGCATTTTGTTTTAAACAAGTGTCTGTAAAGTTTAAGTTTCAATAATCCTGCTCCAAAAAACTGTCTGTTGGTGTGCTTTCTGTAGTCCACTTTATGGATAGTTCTCAATGCTCTTTTCTGTAGTATGAATAATGGTTTAATATTTGTGAAATATGTATTACCCCAAACTTCCACACAGTAATTAAGATATGGCAGAATTAGGGAACATAACAGAATCCTCAATGCCTCATAATCTAACATAAACGCTGCTTTGTTTAAAAGAATATTCTTTGACATCTTTGTTTTTACATGAGCTGTATAAGCTTCTCGTGACAATTTATCATCCATACTTCTCCATCTATAGATAATGACACTGTTTCATCCTTCTTTTGATTGGAAAAAAAAAACCATAAACATAGTTTTATTCAAAATCAACGATAACTTCTTTTTATCAAACCAATCTCTCAGTTTAAGTATTTCAAGTTCTCTGCTCTCTCCCTGAGATTTTAAATCATTTCCAAAGCTAACAGTATTTGTATCGTCAGCAAATAAAGCAAATTCAGTAACTTTGAAACTTAACATTTATCATTGATACACAGATTGAAGAGGTTATTTTTTCCAAAAACTGAGCCTTGAGGGACTCCACATTTAATAATCAAGTGTTCCGATGTAACACCAGTTAATTGCACATGCTGTTTCCTATTATGTGAGTAATTACTTAATCAGTTTAGAACAATTCCTCTGTCAGTAACTTCAAATACCTTGAACCAGTTTAATCTACCATCTTATAAAAGATTTTACATTTGACTTACTCCAAAGTACTTATATTCTCAAAAAGCAGCTTCACGCTTATTTTAACCCTTTAATGCCTGAAAACACAAAATATAGACAGAAAATTCTAATTTTTTGGAGCTGAAATGTTTATTTCGTTTTCTACTGAAATCCTAAAAAATCAAAATATCCATAAAATTTAACATATGTATTTTTTGTATCTCATTTGATACTTTAGGTGGTTTTGGCAACTGATAATCCATTTGAGGACATTTTATCTTTTATCTGATTGTATTCAGATGATTTTTTAGTAATTTGTTGATATATTGATTAGATAGAGGTACCATTAAAGTATGTATCAAATATCATACAACAGGCATGAAGGGGTTAACAAATCTCATTATGTGCATGTCAGACGTTTTTCTTTTGGGGAGTATTGGGGCAGAACTCTAGCACCCTCTAAAAGTCAGCAGTCTTATGGAACAAGTGTTTCTTTTCCATTCTTCCTCTTTAATGTCTCTCTGACTCCTTGTCCAAAAGCTTAAGAGGAAGTAGTCTGCAGGATTTGGTCCAAACTGAGTCATCACAGGGTCATGGTGGAGACTTCTCTCCGGTCAGGATCTGCAATCCCAGGCTTTGGGTTACTCATCCAGCCACTGATGGGGACCATGGAGATCGACCTCTGCGAGTGTATTGATCATTTGAGACAGAGTGATTGTCTCTTACCTCTCTAATCCCTCTCAACCTGCCCTCCATCCCCTGAAGACTCCACTGATGGGAAGTCTGCTCCACTTTGTCCAGATATTGATGGAGCCTTTCTCTTTAGACACTCATCTCTGTCTGTGTCTTGAGGTTTCTGTCTACCTGTGCGTCTGTCTGAGCTCTAATTGGCACTGGTTGAATAGAAACAGATACTTTAACATGTCTAAAACACTAACAAAATCTTTTTAGTTTAAAGTTTGCATTTGAACAGGTTGAGAAGAGTTGAAGATATTGTAAACATCTAAAAAATAGCAGAGGTTTTTTCTTTATATTGACTGCTTCATTTATTTTATCTTGTGCAATTTACTCTCTGGTTATGCTACCCTATCTTTTATATTGCCTTGTTTTGTCTCTTGTGAAAGTCATTTATGACCCATATAAAGTAATTTCAATTGCCTTGCTGAAAGTTGCTAAAGCCTATAAGTAATCTTCCTTGCCATTAAAATTTGCTGATTGGGACATCATCTCTACAAACAACACCAGTGGTTTTATAGTGGCACAGATTGGAAACACAACCCTATCAAAACAAAACTAGCATAATAATAAAATGTTTTGTGATTTAGTCTCTGTAGGATTTATGTTTCAGTTTCTGATGATTGTTTCATCCTCTGCAGCAGCCATTAAAAACAAAAAACAAATACAGGTTTTGCTGTTTTGAACCTATTTGTGTGTGTATCACACACGGGACAGGACATTAAAGTCATCTATTTGTCTCCTATCCACAGATATGAAAAAAAACCCAATTGCACTGCTATCATCATTTTCCAAAGTATAATAAAAGGTTATGTATTAAACTAGCCCCATTCTATACAGCATTTTGACTTCTGAGCTGCTTTATTATCATGTATGATAGATGGGAACATAACAGAACAAAAACTTTTTATGTTGGGTGCTGATTCACTTTTGGACTTGAGCCACTAGTTGTTGAAAACTTTAGACCACAAACTGCCATTGACCCACAGATAGATTGCAGTACGGCTGCCCTCCAACCTCAGTGTTTACAAAGGATATTGAATGAACTCTGTGGAACTAACGCATGGCATCGAAAGCATTTTTTAAGTACAGCTCAGTTAGACAGTATATTGATCTCAGAAAAGTTAAGAGTATGCTGTTTGTCATGTTGAACTTGCATACAATCACTCAGTGATTAACCATTCAGCAAAGTAATATGGACATTACAACTTTGCATCGTTAACCTGCTGATGTTGTGATCCTGTGATAAAAAAGAGTGCTAAATTCTGATGTTCCTCAATTCATAAGACAAGGGATTGGAATTGATAAGATTTGATTGATGCCAATGTCATTATTTATTCTGCTCATCAACAACATCAGACACATGGCAATCCTGATATTCAGTGCTGTGCTGCAGAGATGTTTGCCTCTGTCAGTTGCTGATGTTTCCACCCTTGCTTGAAATTTCTCAGAAGCTGACAATGGACATTTTGTAGTTAGCTTTATTAAATAAAATAATGCCACAACTTCGACTATTCCTGTCTCCTGTTTGCCATAATCATAGCTTTGACTTCGTTGTTGTTGTTTTTGCTGACTGCCTCTGATGAGAGTGTGATATCCTTGATTTGTAAGGCATGCACAACAAAGTGTAGGAATTTTTAGGGGAACTGTCAAGCATAAACACAATTGATATCGATTCCTTCAGCTATTTGTTATTGATTCTTAACTGGACTTGGTTTTTGATTCCAATCCCTACTTTACAAATTCGTCCAGAGGTCTTTCACTTTTTCATCAAAAGAGACATTTTTGCTAGCTAGTCTCTCCAAAAGATCTGTCTGAAGCCCTAAAACCCATCTGCACCTTAAAATGAAGGCAACTGCATATATTGACTCTGCATCTTTAAAATGACATTAGATCTATGAGTGAATCCTTTTACCACTTGCTGTTTTTCACATTAGGTCTGGTTGTTTCGTACCATGCTCAAGGCATGACTGTTGCCCCCTCCCCTGCCTCCTGCTTTCATACTAGTTATATAATTGTGTGCCTGAGATCGCTGACGGCATGCATAGAGTCTGCTGCAGCAGGTGGTGGTATACACATAGTTGATACACAAGTCTGACAAAAAGAGTACAGCAGAAGTTATAACCATGGTGACTGTTTGTTTACATCCCCTTAGGAAATACTGTGCTCTTATTATGGATGTCTTTGGAAGGCCAACAACATTTTAATGAGATAAACTAAGAAACATAAGAACAGATGACAAAACAAAGTTTTCTATGCATTATGGCTCTGTGCTGTTTTATTTCTCTTCTACAGCAATCTCTCATCGGTGGGGTGCTGCACGAAAGAACAGCCGCCTTTAGGTCCACAAGAAACAAAATATACCCATAATTACTTTAATAAGGGCTCGATCAAGGTGAGCTACTGTAACATCAGATTCTACATTATGGGAACCAACTTCTCCAACTTCTCGAACTTCTCGCGTTGCGCAGCACATTTTTGTTTTGATCACGTTTTTGCTGAAGAGTTTACATTTGTCTCTTACTGACTGTCCAAGTTTTTTTTATGAAAAAAAATGAGCATGTGTAAAAGCTATTTTGTAGATCATGGCGAGGGCCAGAAATTATTACTGGCGGGCCAGGTTTGGCACAGGGACTTCTGTTTGCCGACCCTGTCATAGATCATTAAATCAACAAAATTTAAACAATTTCTTTGCTCACATCTGTTTTATAAAATATACTGTCCAATGTACAAGTTAGCCCTGATCTGCCTCTGCAGGGTAAATTTAGTTTTATCAATGTAACAAAAAAATCCATTGGTAAAATTTGAACTCGCCTGACTCCACAAAACAAGGATTTCCAACACAGGGATGGGGGGAATTTAGGTTCCTGAGAGGGTCAGATTAATGTTAGCTCAGAGCTTAACTGAACTTTTTTTTTTTTTTAAGTTCTCAGGCATCAACTTCAGTCTGTTTCCATCCATGATTGCTGCACAAGCAAGGCTCCTAGTGCTTGCACTGGTCAAGGTCTCTGATGTGGAGAAGGAAAGAGATAACCTTGCAGTGCAGTTTGATCTGCCCAATTCAATGTCTGCAATCAGGCAGATTTATCTCACCAAGCTACTCTCTACAACAAATGTGAGGGTCCCAGAGCAGAAGGCCCAGTCAGCATCCTTTAGAGCAGGAAGAGTTGGGAGCTACGAGGGAGACAACAGCAGGGAATGACTGCTCGTACAGAGATTAGCATTGATGCTAACAGCTTCACTAGCTGCTTTGTAAGATCTGTGCCACATTTCTTGAATAAAAGAAAAACTGATAATAACACTACAAACTTCTCTGTAGAAAGGATATTTTAATAATCAAACATCACTAGACTTTCTGTTTTGGAGTCATGAGGCATTTCAGATGGGTGTGTTATTGTCAATCATTATGACACACTATAAAGGTGAAATAACCAATTTCCAAAAACACAACGACTGTCGGGTTGGGTCGTGAACTCACATAAATCTTGTAGTAAGACCACAGCTCATATGAAACCATCAGCGTGCATTTAATGTGCACCATATCTTCAATGTCTAGACATAAAGTAGTGCTAATTAATAGCGAGTCTGTCTGTAGAGAAGTTTTCAGAGAACAGTAGACTGCAGGACATGGTGATGGCGGGGTTTACTTGAGAGATGAGGAAGAGTATCACAAGCGGATCAGACATTTTGATGAGCCTGTCGGATATTGTGGAGACAGGGATCTGACAAATTTTGAGCCCAGTGATTTCCTGTCTCATTTTTTGGATGGTGAATACTGGAGCCTAATCACATATGAATGAATTAAACAAACAGATATGCCCAGCAGTTCTTAAAGAGTGAAAACAAATTAGATGAGTGAATTTAAATCCATCCCAAATTTTGGGTCATACTGAAGATTTTTCTAATTAACAGTCTGCCTTTATCGCTAACCACTTCCAAACCACAGCCTTTTCAAATCTTGATTGCAAAATTGAATACTTTCTCGAAAAAAACTCTTGTGCCTAAAGGGTTAAGTAAGTGATTGTTGATAAATTCAGGCACATAAAGACTGAATGGAGGGACACCAAACAGATGCTTTGACCAAATCACATGCATTTTAAAGCTTTAAAACTCTGTCTGTATGGGTCATGGATCATCTGTGTTCTGCTGAAAAAAACAAAAACAAAAAACCGACCAATATGGTGGCTGGTGTACCTGCATGTGTGTTCACGAAGTCAGACAACAGAGGAGCAGGAGCTATAAGCTGCATCCACAGCTAAGAGTCTTGAGGCTGAGCAAATGTTTACACCACTGTTGAGGTAGGAACATTAAGCCAACATGTGGTGCAAAACCCTCTGAGATTCACAGGCCAAACAGAAAACATACTCACATTTAAAGCTTGACAGACGATAATTTCAGACCATGGTTGGGTGATGCAGATGGCAAAGCAGAACTTGTCAATAACTCTTCCTCTCCAAATTATCAGGGATCTGTACTTGAATAATTTGAGTCTCATTCTGTCTCATGAATTGAGCTTCAAAAGTCTTTGTGAAATCCATCTGCTGCCCCCAACTCGTGTTGACTGTTAGGTCATCCATTAAGTTTAACAAAAGTTAAACTATAAAAAACTGCTACATGGGAGAAAACAAAGTGATTGCACATTTCTGACATATAAGAAACTGCTACACCTGAAACTGTCTTGTTCATGCCATTCCTTGGACTGTTTTCAGCTGAGACAAATGCTTTGAGGGTCACATATTAGGCAAAATCCACTTTTGAATGTTTTCTTACAAAAAGATGTCCATTACCTGTATACAACCCTACACCTCCAAACATGGGATATACCCTCTCTCTCCCTCTGTTTCTTGCTTCACCTTTCAGACAATGTGTGCTAAAAAATTAAAGAATTAGTCCCTTAATGATGTCACCAGGGGATATGGTATCTTTCCAAGACAGGAAAGCTCTATGGCCAAGGTGTTAGTTCAGCCCACAGGTGTATCCACTGAGGCTGAAACCACACCCACTTCCTTGGATGGACAGAGGTTGAATCTGACAAATTATTCACATGAAGAAGTGTCATGATAGACTTAAGTAATTTGTCAGCTATGTAGGAGATAACACCGAATTAACACCAGCATGCAAGCTTTAGGATTTTTAACATGTAAGCACCATTTTGTTAAAGACAAGGCATTTAAACCTTGTATTTATTGTTTGATTGCAAATGCTTAATGCTACCAAATGCTTCAGCTAAAAACTAACCTAAAGCTTTAATATTCCAAGATGTTTAATCTCACAGTGACTTAAATGTCAAAACTTGTGACAAATCAGGTGTTTAATTGAAAAAAACAAAAGCTTTACAGTTTAACTGATTTCATCCAGTGGTATGTGATGTTTTGCCAAGCAGCACTTTGTGTTTTATATTTGTATTTGATCCCCGAAGCCAGTGAGATAAATTTATGAATTTATTCCTTTACATAAGCACTTGTTCACTGTAAGCTGACATCCACCTTCATATCCGAAGAGGGATCTTGCCTCAGTAGGGGAATTAATTATCTTTCTTCTCATCTAGAATCTTTTATTACCATTAGTTATTGACAGATGTGTTTTCATTATGCCAACTCCTCTCTGACTATTCCCATTTACACCTCCAAGATAAACATTTGTTCTGTGCCTTCCTAAACAGATGATTAAGTAATAAAAACACACAGCTTGTTCGCAAACTTTATGCATATTGTTGTAAACTGAGTGAATACAATGATGGAAAATTAATGAGAAGGTAGAAATACTGTCTCTAACTAAAACATATTTTTGTTGAACTGGATGCAGGTTTGTGTGAGTTTCAGGGATCAGATTTTGTAGGTTTAAAGGACAGAGGGGGTTATGGAAAAAGACAACTGAGCTGCATTGTTGCAGAGTGTATAGAGGCAGGAGCTGGATGATGAATGTCTCCTCCATTTATTATGCTGGAGCTGAGCCCTGGAACCTGCAGCATACAGTAGAGCCACAGATTGATTCTTCTTTGATGCTCTGCAACTTGGCAAACGTCCCCTTAGTGATGAGAATATTAATTGCATGCTTCCTCTGCTAGAAATATGAAACTGGGGATTACTGCTGAGACTGATGTCCTCTTATCAGGACAGGGGGGCTGCTTTTACCATCACTCCCTTTATAAAAAGTATTCACCTCTTAACCACAGTGCTAGATATTTTTAGATTGTGACACGGCATTACAGGAAAAAGAAGAATTTTTTCACACCAAACTTGATTTATGATTTTCAATGATTTCCTTTCTTAAAAAAGAGACCCACATTCTGCTGTTATTTAACCGTTCATAATTAACAAAAGCTAAATTAATTTTCCTTCTGGGAATTAAAATGTGATCTGTAAACTTGACTCTTAAAGTTCTCTGTAGTTTAAAGAGAAGGAGAGTTTTTTAATCTGCTTTCAAAAATCAATGCTGATGTCTACATGTTAAGAAAACAAGATTTCTGTAGAAAAAATGCTAATCTGTTTGGAATGGACAGATATATTTGTTTAACATCAGTATCAGTCAGTATCTTTCCCTTTAACAAACACAGCTATGGGCCAAACATGTGGCATGAACAGATGTTAGATGCAGATGTTCTGTATCTGTTGTGTCACATCAGCTAAATGCCTGGACACCTGTTGATTCAGGGAAGAAGTTTGTTATTGGAAAGGAGAAGGAAACTGAAAAACTATGATCTGTTTTCATGATCACACATGAGAGAAATTGTTGGCACTGCAGGGAATTACTCCAAAAGAACTAATCAAATAATATAAGTATCTATATCAGCAATCAGCTAGATTGTTATGAGGACATTAGAATCAGTATTGACTCTGATTTTCAAAATCGGTGCATCTGTAATATTTCTGTATTAGGTTCAGACAAAAAAACAAAAGCTGCTTGTACCTGTGAATCATTTATACCAATCAACAAAGACAAGGGAATCGCCGCTGTTCTTCTGACTGATGTTGTCATTTTTGAAGAAAATCAATTTACCTAGCAGTTTAAGAGCCACTTTAGCTTTTTTTCTTTTTCTAATTTACCCACTATCATTTGAATGAGTTGAACAGAACCCCTTGAGGTGTTACATGGAAAATGAAAAGTGAACTCAGTGGCCGTGAACTAATTTGCTTTGTTTACAGAAGAAGAAGACAGCTGAAGCTGGCATCCCTCGATAGAAAAGAGAAATAGAGAATTAATCAATCAGATGAGGCCACAGTCATGTCACCGCCACACTGTGATTAGTCTGAACTCTGCCAAGGAAGGCCAGCTGCCCCCTGGCTTCAAACAAATCAAATCACAGCAATATATCATTATGGCTGACAACACACTACCCTCACAACAAAGTGAGGAAGTTGAAGAGGCAAGATATTTGGAGTTACTTAACTTCCATCACAGCAACAGCTTCAAAGATCAACACCAAAGTATGATAATGACTGGAGGGGAAAGTAAAAAGGGGCCTATCTTATATCGGCAAATTGTTTTGGCATGCAACACCGGCATCTTTCCTGTATTCTACCTGATGCAGTTGCCATTTTTATGCCAAAACTCATGTTCAAACAGCAAATGAACATGTGCTCCTGTTCACCTCCAGGGGTGTGTTTGTTTAAAAATGAGGAGTGGTCAGGTACAAAGATGTTCCCATCTTGAGAGCACAAAAACACAGCTGTTCCTAAAACCACACAAACCTGATCCCAAGTCTAAAGTCTGTACTGCAGCGTTTTCCTTCTATTTTGAGGATACATTGGAAAGACGGATGCATCCCTGAGATCAAAGCACACACTCTGTTGAACTTGTTCTACAAACAGGATACACATCAGCACATCTTCTCCACAGTTAAATATCAGAGCATTTGTTGATAAAGTCAAACTGAGTTTTTAATGTAGAAGAGGATTTAGAGACAAGTCTTTGTTCCACACACCCCCTTTATGTGCACTTATGCAGGAATAGCAACAATAAGTAACATAAATTTATACTTTTAGACCAGTTTAAGCCAATTTAGTGACAGTTCAGTGGATGATCCTATATTAATCAAGATCTTCTCCAGTTTGTGATCATTATAGATGTTAATGCTAATATTAGAATGATCTTGCTATCCATGGTTGCATTGATTATACATCCACAGTAACAACCACATAGACATGAGATCCCTTTTGAAAATGAGATGCCACACCTCAAGGGGCTTACTTTTTATAAATTTATATTCAACAAAATACAAATATGGCACTATACAAATGAAAATAGATCAACTGAATCTATATTCAGCAGGGCAACTGTGATGAGGACATATTTTATATATATATACGGAAAATCCTCTTATAAAGGCAGGGGCCTTTATTTAAAAAAAATTATTCGGGCACCAGGACTTTATAAGAAGGAGGCTCTTTATTTGGAGCCAGGCCTTTATTTTTCCAACTCTGTCTGAGCCATGTCAAAGCTCATATTTTCATCCAAAGCAAATAACATCGACACTGATGAAACTTCAGCAGCTGGACATATTCATATATCTTAACCACTACTCTTTGGTCTATTAAGACTCTAAATATTGGTAATCAATGTGTTATTCATTAAAATCAGACCACTTTTGTTCCCACTTTATGAAAAGGTGTTATGGCCCTGTATAAAATTATTTGAGTTTTGACATTTGTTGTGTGTGTTCTGCTGAAATGTTTACATTTTGACGTATTTATCTGTCTGGATAACAGTTAAGGGCAGAAATTTCTCTTGAGTCTAAGACTCATACAAAATTAGAAATTAATGTTCCAGATGGTAAATGGATTTGAGCTTATATAGCGCTTTTCTAGTCTTTTGACTACTCAAAGCTGCTTTACACCGCAGGTCACACCTACCCATTCACACCCGTTCACTCTCACATTCACGCACTGATGGTTCTGAGTAGGTCTGGTTAACATTAAAATGTTCCTTTAACAATATGCTAAGTTCAAAGTCTGACAGATGCATTTAAATAGACCAATCTTTTTAAGAAACTAAACTTCCTCCACTTGGCTTCTCTGTATTTGCAATGAAAAAAACAACTAAAACCCCATATTGTTGTAAAAAAAAGCACCATAGTGTCTTAAAGGGCTTTATTTTCCATTTTTGCAGGCATATAATAGCAAACAACAGCCAAAGAGGATGCAATGGACCACAATAAAAACAGTGACCTATATCTTCCAGTATCAACCCTGCAAACATAACTGGTATTTCCACATAGTGGTCACACAGCCTCTGTTCTCCATTGAAAAATAATTTGAACCTGGTCACCGGCCTCTATTTGAATACTGGCTTCTATTGGTCAGTGACGTGCGTGACCCTGGCCTATAAAAGGGGCCGGCCACAATTTGAATCCCGGCCTTTAATTAAGGATTCATGGTATGCATATACAGTATGTGTATCTATAAAATAAAGAGTATGGCTTCAGCCTGCTCTACTGTAAAGTGCCTTGAGATAACACTTGTTATGAACTGGGGCTGTACAAATAATGATTGATTGATTGATAACAAACCCAGAAACAAGCAAAAACTTGCTCACAAAGGTTTGACTGCAACAGTGAGCTTTAATTATATTGACAGTTGACACCAAATAGAGAATTCTACCACAACTGTTCACACATAATCAGTTTGCTTTAGATGTAAATCAAAGAATACAGCCAAGGATTCCAGCAGAGAAAGTAATGAAATAAATGTTAACGGCCTATCCTCATTTGATGACTGATCCTGCTGCTTTAATACCAAGATTTAATTAATAATGCAGTAACAGTTTTATGCAATTTATATGGAAGTTTCCAGCCCATCTCAATGGTCATTTTTGATGTAGCAGAAATGCTCTGAATGCGATTTTTCATATTTCTTTTTTTTTTTTTTCATTTCATACATCATCCTGTGGGTGTTCTGTGTGTTTGGTGGCACAATTAAAGGAGAGAAGTAACAGAGATGGAGGTTGGATCAAACACAGAAATCAGTTGTGTGGATGAAGTGCTAGCTGGTAAGCACCTCTGAATGAAAGGGAATGAGAGCTGAGATCCTCAGTGGCTAAATTCATGTACTGCCTAAAACACAAGTGTATAATCAAAGTTCATAATATATAATATTTGATCAGTTTGTCTGGCTTTGCGCTGGGATTCTGAAATCCTCAAAATAGCAAAATATGGACCAATTCACTTGACACAACACGGTGCAGTTTGCCATTAAAAACACACTTCATGCAGTGTTAGGGCATGGTATGTAATTTGGATGAATCACTGGTAAGCCAAGGCACTATGTCTGTAGCTCACCAGTAGATAAACTTCAGCATTGTGAAAACACTAGCTGATGGACAGTTTCAATCTGTTTAAATTTTTATTTTAGAAGTTATTTCATTCAGCACTCAGATGCTGTGACAAATGTAGTGAAGTCAAATAATTCCAGGGCAAGTGAATCAGGTAAAAGTAAAAGCTGGTCACTTATAATACCAAATCAATAATTACTCACTGTAAACCCTGTAGTGAGATTTGTGTTTGATTGCTTGCACATTACCTGCGGAAAGGGACAGAGGGAGAGAAGTTTGTGTCGTAATATTTTCGTGTAAAACAGGCTCTATAACAAAACATTTAGTTATGCTGCATCTCCAATAAAGCGGAAACATCATCTTTCTCTGTGACTCCATGTGTCATCCAAAATGGTTTCCTCAAAAGTTTTACCCCTGCCATACCACAGCACACTTGAGGTCTATATTTGAGTTTGAGGACCTCAGAGGACCACAGGGCGGCTGATGTCAGGTACTGTTGTGCCATGTGCTTTGTCAATCAACTAAACCTGACACGAACTAAAAGATTTCCTTCACAGATTATCTGCATGATTACTCAAATAAACACTGTGCTTGCTAAAGGCTTACTCAAACTCATGCCTGGATTATTCCATCTGACAGGTTGAACATCCCCAGGTAGCATTTTTTTTATTATTAGCATCAGTGAACGCCATATCCGATCTACAGGATAAGCACTCAGATTTGCTGCTGAACATCTGAGTACCAATTCACACTTAGGTTTTTATAAAAGTTGCATGATTGCTTTAAAACCAAGCTGGCTACAATGACAGTGTGTAAAATCACAAACAATACAGGAAGTGACCTGAGAGCGCAAACCTCCTCAAAGCATTTCAGACACTATCAGCAGAGTTATTAGCTAAATGTGGAAAACTGCCTGATCTCATTATGTGAACAAATCCTTAAGAAAATTTCTGGATCGCATCAGGATTCATATTACAACCAAAATGTAATCACTTTTTCCAACATTCAATATAAATTTCATCAAAATAAGTCAAATAAAAACCTTTTGAGTTATTTTGCTAACAGTCAGAGGGACAGACAGACAGCCATAAAAACAAAAAAACCTGACAAATGCCAGCAAAAACATAACCTCCTTGGCAGAAGTCATAAACCATGTATAACCTGTTATCTACTGTACAGTTGCTCTAAATCAAGTTTTTGATGCGATTATCATCCCTACATTAAATCATGACCTAAAAATATAAATTTGTTGCTAGAACAAGAAAAAGGTAATCCAAGCTATTAAACAGAAAATTCTAAGAAGACAATTTAGATGTATTTTCTGTTTATATGTCTTACATCTGATATCCATTACAGCAGATATTAAAGAAATCTGATGACAGTCTTTGCTGTGGATTTTTGACATTTAGATCTTCAATGGAGCATCACTGCAATCTGATGAAGATGACTTTTATTGTGCTCATAATGATCTTCAAATTTTAACAGATTTCATAAGACCACCATGTACCAAGATACTTTTAGCTGCCTTACTGTGTCTGTTTTTTTTTAAGTTTTCTTTTAAAAATATGTAATTTATCTCCCATTACATGCCATTAGATAACAGATAAACAAAGCACTAACAGCTCTCCTTGACAGGCAAAATGGACACTAAAAATGTTCAGTTTCACAGTTGAAAATGTTGGTGCTAATTGTGTGTTTTTTGTACTTGAAATTTTCACATTTAAACTGATGTGCTGAAGTGTTTGCAGATGGAATTCATTGTTTTATCTCCTATTGCTCTCTTTCAATCACTTTTGTTGTTAGATGAATGTTTGAAATAAATAGGGTGCTCAATCAATTACAATCAAAATGTAATCATGGTATTAACTGAATAGGTTAAGTGAATAATGTTGGTATGAATAAGACAACAAAGTATGTGTAGTAAGTTGAATGTAATTGACAAAGATAGCTGTGATTTGCTTTATTTAATGTTACTGGTTAAACGCCACCATGACCAATGTGACCCACAAGATAAATATAAATACAAAATAGAACCTGAGAATGCTACTATATGCTATTTCTTTGAACACTGAAAAACTTACTTTGCTGTAATTGCTTCTCTGAATCTATTTTGAAAACCAATAAATTTTTACATTGTGCACAATTATATCATTTTATCCAAAAGAAATTTTATTTGGCTTTTGACTTTCTTGTGTCATGCTCACTTAATCATCCATTATTATTTGTGTTTTATTTAAAGCAGAAATATTGGTATAATCATTTTTTGAAAGCTTAATACTTGCGTTTTTGTATTTTTATGTTTTTTTCTCATTGACAGTTTGTAACAATGTGGCCCTCAGGTTATGCACACTACTTCATGCACAAGGCAAAAAACATCATGACTTTTCCCACTTTCCCCTTTTTACAAAGATAGCTACGTGAAATGGCCGGTCCCCCAATCCCCTGAATAGACCCACCAGTGTAACTTTCACCATTTTGTTTTTCTTTTGACAGCTTCTGCCCATTGGCTCTTGGTAACAGGCCAAGTGCAGAGCATAGTCCTAGAATGAATGCAGAGCCACTAAAGATCATGGTGACTAGCTCTGAACTGACTTATTACCACACTGTAGACCAGTTAACCAAGAACTGCAGGACAGCAAGACAAACCATCTTCTTTATGCATAATTGGGAACATGTAAGAATGAATGTATGAAAGGGTGTGAATGTGATGGGTAACACAGGTGGATTACTTACACTGTAACTCTGAACCACCAGTGAGTAAATGTGAAAGCTGCTTTGAGTCGTCAAAACAGACTAGAAATGCACAAGTAAAGCTTTGAGACTGTTTTAAAACTATTTGTAGATTCAGAAATATAAAACATTAAAACAATTTCTTTTAAATCAGCAGAAACTTATCACATCTTTAAGCTACACATGCAGTCTTTAGATTTGACATTAAAGTTTTTTCTGCCTTTGTGAAGTAGTCATTTGACATTGGTATTTGATTACATATAAAAACATTTCTCAGTGCCTCATTGTATGGTGATATTCGACATTAATTTTTTGGTGTCAACGTGGACATTTTGATTAAAATGGGACAATCGTTTTGGCCAAAAGAAAGAATTGGGCATGATCATTTGTAAGAGGGTTTATTTTGGGATTCCAGATTAATGTGTTTATAAAATTTAAGGCCATTAAGGACAAAAAAATCCAATTAAAATATTTTAAGAACTGTATTCATTTAACTGATGGGTTGATGTCACTGTTTTAGTGATTATATGTACAATTGGGAAGGCTGGGGATTAATACAATAAGATAAGATACAGTTTTAAATAACTGAAAAAACTGAGCAACAAAATTGCTGTTGATACAGGACAACCAATCTTACATTTAGTCCCATTCAAACCACATTATTAAATTACACAGCCGATGCAGAACAAAAACATCATTCAGCGGCATCATGATGAAAATTTGGAGAGAAATTTGCAAAGATTTGCCAAGGCCCCTCAACGTTCAAGAAAATGAAAACAGATTTCTGTGTGTGGGTTGGTGTGTGTGTCTGTGCGTGAGCGGTGATGGTGGTGGTTGCATGTGTATGTGTGTGTGCCCTTGTTTTCACATTTTAAAAACAGCTGTGTCATCATCTATTAAAACTGATGGCTAAAGCAGCAGTCTCCAACTTTTTTTGATACCACGGACCGGTGTTACGTAAGACAACATTGCCACAGATCAACCGACACATCTGAGCTCCTCTGTTTTTACTTTTGAGTACTGATGGGTATTGTGGTTACTTCTGACCTCTGAATCGTCACTCCATACATCAAGAAGTTGAATACAGAAAGTGTTACTTTGTGCTTCTGGTATCCTGCAGTCATATTTCATGCAGCCTAATACATTTAAAGCCTCATTAATGAAACAGCTGGACGAGTGTGAGGACATGGAGTTAAATGCTTTTTCAGTCATCATGGTTGTAATGGAGACAGGCGGGCTATATGTCGAACTTAAACAGTCACATCAGATGAGAGAGAACCTGGCTATATTTCAAAACCAAGCATTTTGCAGACCTGATTAAGAGACAATAAAATATGGTTGTTTTTTCCTGTATGCCCCAGTAACAGACAATCCTTGGCTTGCTTTTGGTCCACAGCTGGTGGTTAAAGACCTTTGAGTTGAGTCAAGCATACACTGTGCAATTCCAAGCTAATGGTACATCAGTCATGGAGAAATTTTCTCTCACATTGTGTGACTAAATCATTTACAAGGCATGAGCAATGTGCATGATTTATGTGCTTATTCTGTATCTGAGAATGTATCTGACATTGTACGAGTAAGATCAGGACGAATATTATATCTGTTCCCTGCTTGTTCATATATGTCCTGATTCAAGGAGAGGACACACATCATGTGGCTTCTTGCTGTCTTACATCACAAAAAGAAATCAAAGTTTGAGGATCAGCACATAATTGACAATGAATGCAGTTGTACAACCAGAATAACAAATGTCATAAATTCATCCGTCTGGATGAGAGCTGTTGGTCAGGCTGTAATGTGCCGTTGTTTGTCTGTGTTTACTGCACGACAAATGACGCACAGTCAGGGTGAAATGCTCCCCGACCTCAAAGGCAGTTTTGCGGTTTGAAATTCTGGTTAAAATCTTGTTAATATCGCAGAGTGTATGACTGGCTTTAAATGGTTCAGTTCTTAAAAATGTTTAAGTATTTGACAGTTTTGTTCAGTCCAAAAGCTGATTAAAGTTTGAATCAAAATAAATGGGAAAATATGAATATGTAATATTTTGATTACTTCTTTGGGGGGTGGAAATTTTGGTCCTTAATTGGCCCCCAATGAGTAAAGTCAAATGACAAAAGAAGTTTGGATACCAGCTACTTCTGAGTCATTTTTTTAGAGTCCTGACCTTGTCTGGTGGTTATCCTGTTATTCTGCCAAGAGGCAAGGAGAAAAAAAAGAGCAAAACCAAAGACAAAGATTAGAAGTAGTGGTGAGTGCATGTGTGTTTCCTTGTGTGCTTGCATGTGTGTGTTTATGCGTGTGTGTGTCAGGCTGTCAGGGAGGCCTCATTGGTGGTGTCCCACAAAGACCTGAAGCTCTGAGGCATGACCAGGTGTCCCTGTGCCGAGAGGCTGTCTGCACACTGAGCAGAATATTAACAAGTCGGACCACACACAGAATCACATTTTGTTTGCACATGCATCAAATACACACACACACACACCAACACAGCAACAATACTGCAGAGATCAAAATATTCAGAGACGCCCTCAAAAATATAAGCGCCTACACAAATATGTAACATTTATGCCCCTCCATGATTGTTTGTGGATAGAAATGGGCACACCACTGGATACTGTATCACCACACATCATTCGAACGTGCATCCTCACACACACAAAGTCAAGGATTATGACCGAAACCCTCTGTCTCCCCTCCCCCCTCTCTTTCTCCACATTGTGATAACGTAGTTGGAGGGAAAGCGGTTTTTCTCAGCTCTTGTTTTTCCTTCCTCTGAGAGATGGAGCGCTGAATGAGGAGAACACTCAGCTGTCTCTATCTGCTGCCAGAAGGCTCCTCCAAGACATGTACTCTCAGAAATACATGAAGTAATGGACTGTTCGAGCATACACACACATATGAACATATGTGCAGACAGACATGGACGTAACGTCACAAATGGAGACACATATGCAAGGCACGCAGATGGATAAGAGGGGGAAAGTGCATATTTCTGTCTCTAGGTGTGTGGGAAATGTGTTTATTTAGTATGAGAGGTGCACTCGTATTATGCCTTTGAGTGTTTTCCTCATGGAGAGGCAGCATGACTTCATTAGTGCCACAGGCAGCTCACCACAGATTACAGTAAACCCTAAGTGTGTGTTTATTTTTTGCATTTGTGTGTTTAAACCCCTGAGCATGCAGAAGTACACGTGTACACTACAGTAGGCTCTGCTGCATGTGTGTGTGTGTGTTACATGTGTTTGTAGATGTCAGAGTAAATCCTCAGTTTGTAGGTTGGAATTACTCAACATCTCGCACTTGTGAAGCGATGGTGGGTTTAATGCCCCCTGGATTATTTCTCTTTTAGATCCTCATGTGAGTGTTTGATATGTAGACGATGGTGCACTGCTCATGTAACATGCTGTGTTCTTTGTTAGGAAATATTATCGATTACCACGCCAAGTACAATATCTCCCATTTTAGAAGCCCATCGTTCTTTGTAGTCTTTAGCTTGGAGGGAAGATGAGGAACACACTTTTGTGCTGGGTGGGTGTTGGCCACGGTGAATTATCTCATTTGATGTTTTAAATATGTTGGTTTTTCAGGTGTAAACAGCACACACTAGTGCAGTGATTTATTTGAGCACAGTTTAAAGTGTGAGTAAAACTGCAAAAGCTGCCAAAAATCCAATCCTTGAGGATGCAGATTAAAGGGATATTACGCCCTTTAGTAATGCACTTCCATAAAGCTGTGTGTGTGTGTGTGTGGGGTGTGTGTGTGGGGGGTGTGTGTGGGGTGTGTGTGTGTGTGTGTGTGTGTGTGTGTGGGTGTGTGCGTGTGTGTGTGTGGCGGGCGGGGGGGATCACAAGAGAGAGAAATGAGACGCTAAATGATCCTCTGTATTCACAGACAGATGTGCCAGAATGAGTAGTTGGGTTTGTGGTTTGTTTTTTCTCTAGATGAACATTGCTTGCTTGAATTTAGGCATGAATTCATGGGCATGTTGATAAAGAAAACAATGATTCTGAGCTGAAAGTGCTGACAAATGAAGCCAATGTATACTAGATGTGTAAAGTAGGTTTTCACAGTGGGTATAATAGACTGGTTAAAAAAAAAAAAAACAGATCTGGTCTAATTAGCAAATGTCTTCATTTCTTATCACTGTACAGAGGGGTACATTTTTTAAAATGTGTCCTTTTAGATTTTATGAGAGATTTAAGTTCAGGACATAGTCAAAATGATTAAAAGTCCCCATAAGGGTTTTTTTTTTCAGAAAAGTTGCTCCCAGTGCTTCATCAGTGACATGTAAACAGGCATGAAAGACTGTGAATGTGTTAGCTAATACTCATGGACAACTCTCAAAGAAAATCTGAACCATCAGTGAGTGAATGTTCAGATTTTCAGTCCATGTGAGAGTGAAAGGGTGTAAACAGGTACATGTGACCTGCAGTAATTATTAAAAAGAAGAAAAATTGTGGTTCTGTAAGTACAACAGTTTATGTCAGAATTATGAAAGGTCTGACTGGTGCAACTGCCCCTAATAACAAGCACAGTAGGACTGACAGGATATGGAAATAAAATAAAATCACCTTTATTTTGTTTGATATTGATATCACAATCATCAAGCAGAATTACTCATTGATTTTAAGAAATCTGTGCAACAACTTTAAATAAGTAAAGAAAATAATTATATTACATTTAGGGATTTAATTTTTGCAAGACACAGTTCACTGAAACTTAAATACATAATAAATAATTTGAAGTTAAGATTTGTAAGACAAGATACAAACTATTTCACAGAGGCTAAGATTAAATATTTGTCTGTGTATCACTATTCAAAGTTTGTATCAACAAGGGATAAAGATCTGTTTCATCAAGATGGCACATTTCCTTCTTTTTAGCTCTCTCTCCATCTGATCAAACAATTTATGTCAACTTGACAGATGAGATGGTGAAATGGGCATGCAAACTGCAGATTTCTCATCCAATTTTCCAAACAATGACGTCAGTAACATGCATGAATATTTTAATTTCTCTAAAATGGCGTCTTTGTGTGAAGGCCTTGTCTCGTTCATGGATTTGTACATCCCATGAGCCGTAGATTTAAAGCAGAGTAATAATTTCTGACCATGCCGCCTGTCTCCGGCTTTAAGAGAATCCTTTCTTTTGAGTGAACTGAAAGCTGTAAATCTCTCTCCTCTCTGTGACTCTCGCTGATTTAAAGGACAGATTGATAGCCTTTGTGTCTCAGTTGCTGACGCATTATTGATACTTTGCCTGCAATAGTCATTTCCTCTTCACATTGATTAAGAGGATATGCTTACAACCTACATATGCATGTATGAACAACACCTTTCATTTTCTCCCCCCTCATTTTTGTGGCATTTACAATCAGATGTTTTACATTTTCCACACTTTTTTCTTTCTGTCATATTAAACAGCAATGCTAGCTTTCTCCAGCAGTCATAAATCTTTGCTTTCATCACAACCTAATATATTTATAAACAGAGAGCTGCTTTTCTGTAAATGCTGGTTTGAATACTAACTTCTAGTTCAGTGTAAAGTCCTCAAACTGCAAACTTCAGTGGATTTACTGTTTCTTTTACTGCTTGTGCTGAAACTTTCAGCTTTTAATGATGTCATACAGGAAATGTCACATCTGGCAAATAATGCCACATCTCCAACATTCATTTACTTCTCAAAGTTTATATAAGCGTTCTTTTTCACAGTGTAGGAACTTAACATAAGACAAATCTGTTATGACATAAAGGCAGAAACGGAGTACCTGAGCTGTCTGTTGCTGCTGTAGCTTAAAAAGTCTCTGCTGGTAAAAATAACACATCTGGTTCTACATTTTCACAGATTCACTAAGAGACTAATATTTGATGACTTCTACATCTGTTGAGGACTGTATTTGCTCAAAGGATTAAGTAAAGCCCTGAAGTGGAGAGTACAGGCTTCTTATTGAAAATGATATTGTTAGATTTGAACAGTGAGCAGCAGAGGTTGGAGCTTCAACATTTACAGCTGTGTCGATAGAAATCCCTCCAAAGTCACGCTGAAAGTCAGACACTGGGCCAAGGGTCAAACATTGATTTCCAGGCAAACTCAACACCCTGTGAGCCCACAGAGGATTGGTTGGCGTCAATATTGGTGTTTTGTGTGGTTTGAAATAAATCATTGGGCTAAATTTACCCGCAACAGTTTTATGTTCTGCTAAAGAGTAACCTGTGCTATCATATACTGTCACATAACACGTAAAGCACAGCAGGAAACACTCAAGCGAAGTGCTCCATCAGTTCATTGTTCACATAAGGTTCATTATCATACAATGGTATGGCGGAGGTCAAACGTCATTTTGTTGAATCAGCAAATAATGTGTCACTCTGACTCTGCCCTTGACCTAAACAGTGGAACAAGATCCTATTGGTCAGGTCATAGATATCATACTGGAGTGTGCTTTTTCTTCTTCTTTTTATTTATGACTACACTGTGAGAGGCCAATTCTTGATGATATAACAAATCTACATGACCTATAAAATAATAATAATACTAATAATAATAATACTAATAATAATAATACTACTACTAATAATAATATCTATAAACAGAGCATTTTCCTTACCCCCCAAATACATGTATGATAAAAAAACAAGATAAATGCATACGTTAATACAATAAGTGAGGACAACTAATACATCATAGAATATTTAAGACGACATTTTAAATAGGGGAGGGGAGCCTCCATGTCTGAGCGCTGCAGCAGTAAGAATGTGTTTGATTGATAGCATTCTTTCACATGACCAGAGAGGAGGGCTGGAGGGCCAAAAAAAACTCTGTTAGCATTGACCACTGTGTGGAGCTGCGATACCGGCTTTCTAATTCTCACCTCTTTTTCACTGCACTGTTCCCATGCATCCCATGAAAAAAACCCCTGAGAAAACAGGTATTTATGTAAACTATAAGGTTTCGGTACTTTGAAGCCTTTAACAACACCTGTCACATCATCAGCATCATTTAAAACAGCACAGTCTTTACCGGAGCATAACTTCTGGTATGCTCATGATCTGTAACATTGGAGAATCCTTCCCCTTTCATTACTGCCAGGCTAAAAATCTTCAGCTATACTGTATGGCAACGCTCTGAACAGTTTTGTTATGTTTGGATCACTAACTTTTTAGTCAAGATGTTTGTGGAAGAAGAAATTTGTCATTATCCCTTACAGCTGCTAAATATGGTCAGCATTTCGAGGCAGTTTTTATCAAAAAGAAGTAAGAAATATTGTGGTTATGTAAATACAACAATTTATGTCAGGATTATGAGAGGTCAGTTTGGTACAACTGCCCTAATAATAAACATAGTAGAACTGATAGGGTATGAAAAAAATATAATCACCCTTATTTTGCTTGATATTAATATCACAATTATTAAGAGCAATTACTCATTGATTTTAAGACATCTGTGCAACAGCTTTATATAAGTAAAAAAAAATGATTACATTGAGATTGTGATGATGAAGGTTTTCAGGTATTCTGCTTTATTAATACAATCTCATTGACATTAAAAACATGGTTCTCCTAACAGACACAGAAACAAAAAATAAAATCCCTTGCAGGAAAGGAAAGGCAGACGGGGGATAGAGATGTAGATACCGAAATAGACACAACTGTTATTCTAATTTCACATTATTAAACAGTGTGCTTAATCACATTTATTATTTAAAACTGATGATTTGTTGAGAAGGGGGTTTAGAAAAGATAACAAGTAAGCACTATACAACTTGATGATTCAAGGGAGTCCCATTAATGACTGAACAGCTGGCCCGGAAACACATACAGAATAAAAGCATCATGTAAAAACACAGTTAGTCTTCTCACTGAAAATAACAGAGTAAGCTTTTACTTTGAAAAACAGCAAAAGTCTTACTGCTTATGTTGAAGCTTGGATGTATGGACCTGCAGGGAGAAGACTTGCACTAAATGGGCTTTGGCACACACACACACAGACTGAGACTCTTGGTGTCTCTTGAATTATGCACACTTGTTTTCTTTCTATCTGTGAACTAGACTCATGTCTCACCCATGACTCAAACACTGAACTGTTTAGTTCACTGTTCATCAAAAGTGTGAGCAACAGTGTTTAGCGCACTCAGGGTAAGCTCTGTGGTAGAGACAAGAAGCACTGTGCCAATGCACTCTCCAACAAGACAGGGCACATCATTCAACTGAAAGTCAATTCATCACCCAGCACTACAACACAGTGGAGCATCTGACAGCATTTATCCTCTATTTTCTCTTATCTGGGGGATTTTCTCTGAGATGGGGCTCTATGCAATTTTAAATCAGGTTTTTCACTGGCATCTAATGGAAAAATAACCGTCTTTCATTCAAAAGAACAGAAGTTAACATAATTAAAACATGTGGTCGGCAACTGAGACTGTCAACTTCTTCATAGTGTGCGTAATGTAAAAACTCATCAACACACAACGCTACTATCTCTCTGCTTTGCCAGATCACTGACACACTCTAATAAGGAATGCACCATATTGGATTTTGGCAATATTCGATCTGACGATATTTTGTAACTCCATATCCCAGATAATGACATTTTAAGTGAAGAGCACAAAGTCTCCACTTTACTAAAATTGACCCTTCCCTTTCACAATGTCTATTGGGTTAGAAACAGATGTGAAACAAAAAAAACAACCTTTCATTCTTAATAAATTATACTTTTGACTCAAAAAATAGACATTCAGGAATAATGAGGTAAGCCATTATTGTACATTCTGTCGATATTACAGCCTATGGGCTTGCATGGCCAATATGTATGGCAAAAACATTGGCTGCAAATATAAGCAAAAGTTTTAATTTCTACCGATACTGATCATCAACTTTTCAGGCAAATTATCTGCCAATCCCAATATTGTTTTGCATCCCTATTTGGAATCCCCTCCAGGCAAGGATCATCTGACTACACTACCCCTACTTGGACTTTGACACTTCTCATTATGCTTTGTTTGTCAGATTATAATTGCAGCTTCTTGATGCACAGCGGATCATATTAAATCCTGTTACTCTTCATTACAAACACAGAATTTTCTATGAATCATTCAATACTTTAAATCAGAAATTAACACTAGCAGAATCAGAATTAGAACCAAACAGAATCATTAAACATTGAAAGCTTCACACTCTTAATTGCCAGAAATACATCAGAATCTTTAGCAGAAAAAAGTCCAATATTTCCACAGGGATGTGTGATTGGGGGCCAATTAGTGCCTATGAGCCTAATGACCCCCGGTTTCATCACTGTTGACACTTGCTCACATCTCTCTGTAGCTTTAAGGGCTAATGTGTGTATGTCTCTGCTTTACAAGTTGTTCATTCATCACTGTTCACAGGCCTGTTGTCTCTGCATTGTGGCACTGAGGGTTTCCTGTTTGTGTGAGTATGATTGCACTGCAGCAAGCGTCTCTGGCCTGGGCCCCGGGTGATGCTGTCGAGGATCCGATGTCACAAAACATCACATCACCTCTTATCTCCTTAAATCTCTTTTCATCCAGCTGAGGAAGAGGAGGCAGCAATAATGAAGAAAGAAAATGTCACCTCTCACCAGGAACATGCCAGAGGGCCAGTAACGATGGAGAGCTGACCCTCAAAAAGTCATTGCTTCTCACTTCCCACGCAATTTGATTAACGCACAACTAACACCCATTTTCTTAGCCATGAGTTGTACATTTAGTTTTTTTCACATATTGCTGCAGATTAGAAATAATGTGGTATTCTCATTTTTGAGTACTTGTTGTCCTAACAGGTAAGTGTGAATAATGGTGTCCTTTTTAAAAGACCAGTTTGGGTGTAATTAAAACAGTCAGTCTAGCTGGTTAAATCAAAAAGCTCAGTCAAGCTACAGCAGGCATCATGCAGCAGCTGTTACTTTCATTTTCACTGACCACCTTTAAAATTAAGTTGTAAAAGTCTTATCAAGAACAGAAAAGGCAAATCTCTCTACTTTGAATGCTCTGCATAAAGAGAAATAACATAAAGGAAAGACAACATGTTTAGTATTGCACAAATGGTCTAAGATGCAATACATAAAAACATTACAATGCAAATCAAGTTTTTCTTTTCTTTTATTTATTTATTTATTCATTTATTTACAATTGTTAAAACAGTAAATGCCACTCTCTGGACCAAAAAGTCTGATATAGAGAAGACTCATATAGAGAACTGAACACTCTTTTGGCAAAACCTTAAATCATTTTCAAGGGTTAGACACAATTTGCCTATTCGCTCTTCTCTGCAAAACTCAAAACACACTCTCACCCACTTCAACACATTTATCATTCTGATACTTTCGTGATGCTGAATGGTGGAGACAGAAGTTAAACTCCTGTACATCAGTGGAATCACACTTGACCACCAGCAGATCAAGACTGAAAACACTGCATTAGGCTACAGTAACCAGGTCTACCAGAATGTAAAAAATGGAAAATATTGGTAAGTAATTACCAGAAATTGTGGCTAAGCAGTTCATTTAAATGACCCGCCAAGCTTTATTTGGAACTATTCGGCTGCTACGTGAACCACGTGACCCTCTCGTGTTCTGACCCCTCAATGACACATCTCTCTCTTTCCACAGCTCTGTCCCTGACCATTGTGTTTTCTGTTTTGTGTTGTACATACATTTCCTGTTTAGTAGTGTTTTACATTCTAACTGCAGACTGTGTGATATGAGAGCAGTGTTTAATTTGCCCTCAGAGTCAGCGGTTAAGTGAATGTAGTTTGAAAACTAAGATTTGTGTGAAATGATCCAAGAAAGTAACCTGACACACCACATGGACCATTCAGTATATTTCACTCGTCCATCTGGGAAAGAGCCCATATAAAGTGTTTGGGGAGGGCAGAACCTTTCAGAAGTATATCTGGCAGGTGATTGGATGATCGTTCTCTCACTTAAATTTATTATGGGCCGATCAGATAATGTGGTAGGTAGGCAATACTGGGCTACAGAGCGTGAGCCACTTCGTAAAAGAAACTGGCAAATCAAGTCGGAAGTGTAACAAAAATATCCTTACTATAGAGAAGTTTGTAGTGTTGTTATTTGTTTTTCATTTAATAAAGAAATGTGCTCCGGATGTGATAAAACTATGACTGAAGCTGTTAGCATCTATGCTAATCTCTGCAAAGGCAGTCACTTCCTGCTGTCATCGTGCTCACAGCTCTCACCTCCTCCTGCTTTAAAGGACTCTGATGAGACCGCTCACCGTCGTTGTAGATTGGAGCCTGTCGAGATGGATCTGCCTGATTACAGACTTTAAATCAGGCAGGTACAATGTCAGGCTGTGCAACATTATAGAGAAAAGAAAGTTTTAGGAAAAGTGCATTTGCATTTGTGAAAAACTGTAATTTAGACTGGTAGTAAAAGACAAGCACAGCTCTTATATTAGTATTTTAGGGTGCTGTTACACCTGTGGCTTCTTTGCTTTGCTTTATTTTCAGATAATGTAAATCAAATCCAAATAAAATAAAATTTATTCATAAGGCACATTTGAAAACAGCAAATGCTGGCCAGAGTGCTGTACATTAAAATAAGGATGAAATTGTTATTACATCTTTGGTTAAATGACAACTGGGGATAAAAAAAAAAAATGACAGAAAAATTTAATACATAACAGGCACACAACTGACACACAGCAAAATATATTATTGCATTTTTCCTTTGGATGGTTTTGTGTTTACAGTGCTGTTAGAGTAATCCAAATAACTAAGCAACAGGGGACTGTTCTATTGGCATTACGTCACCGTCTGCTTTTCCAACTGCATTTGTGAACAAATTAAGCGCCTATTGGTTGCAACTTACATTATGAAATGCTAGTCAGCAAGCTAATCTATCATGACTGTTTTGACAGATTATCATATTTGTCAAATATTTGACAGGATAAATGTAACTCTTTACACTATAACACCTACAGAAGTGTCTGGGCTGAAACTCTGACAGTAGCATCAGAGTTTGAGATGCGGAGCAGTCTGAAAGCTCTGACTTGATATGTTCACTAAAATGAAAACACACACGCACTTCTGCCATCACACAAGTCAAATGCTTAGACTGTAAAACAGGCCTAAAAGTGGAGGTTCAAGTGCTGACTCTCCAGGACTCGAAGGAGGGCAGGAAACATTGTGAAGGACTCCTCTCACCCTGCTCATGGACTTTTTGAACTGCTCCCATCCAGCAAGCGCCTCAGAGCCCTGCGGACCAGGGCGAGCCGGCACAGGAGCAGTTTCTTTCCTTCTTCAGTCACTATGTTAAACAGTTAATAGCTGCACTGTTCATTTGCACAGCTGCACTTTCCTCCCATCGGTGTAAATGTTCCTGGGTGTTTGTATATGTTCCTGATGTACATTTTGTATATACACTGCATTTGTTAATTTTTTTATTCTCTATTTTTATATTTACTTTTATTTCTTTACTTCCTTTGTACTAGAGAAAACACCTGCCGGAGTCAAATTCCTTGTATGTGTCGCATACTTTGCAATAAAAAAATGATTCTGATTCTGATTCTGACAGTTTCTTGAGCCAGACAAAATACTGGGAACTAAACACGTTTTTGAAGATATACAAATGATGAGGCAGAAAGGAACATCAGCTCATAGCTATATTTATGCGTACTAGTGCCTGAGCACTGCATGAAGGTGAAAGGCCCAACTGACTTCAAATTATTTTTCATCATTCTTAATGCTTTGGTCGTAGTGCTGTGTTAAATTTTCTGTTAGGCATACTGCTGCTGTTCGCACTACCACTGTAGTGTGATGACTTAACCCATTAACCAGCTTTTTCTGTCCAATTGGTCCATTGGTTCTCACTGCGAATGAACTGTTCAACAGTTCAATTAGGAGCAAGCAGAGACCACATCTTATAGGTGATCTTGGCTAAGTTATTTTGTTCTGAAACAGAGTTTGATTTAGTGCTCACATGGTGTTCAAACAAGTCAGGCTGAAGGAGGAAAACCCACTTGTTTTGGAACAACCTCTCTGAAGAATCCAGATGTTTATGCACCCGTGGTTGACCTTTAGCCAACATCTGCTGCAGTTGCTGTCAGGCAAATATTACTAACATTTTAATTGGTGCATGGATTCTGGATATTTTTTGCTCCAGTAACAGCTGCTTGGACAAGTAAAACACGTTGTGAACCACAAAATCAAAACAATAAGCTGCAAGACTGAATATACTCCGAAGAGCTGAGCAGAACAGAAAAACACATAATACATCACTGTGGGCTATGACTGCTGCTGCAGCTGAGTCAATGAACAAAAACTACATGTTTACATCAAGAAAGGGTTGATCACAATAAAGAAGACAAATGAGCAATTGCAGGTGTGAAAGTAACCTGTTTCAAAGCGAGATTCTTTCCAGGTAAAATCATCCAGCATGTCTGCGAGAGCCTCTCTGAAGCTGTAAAAATGAACAGGACTACCATTTCTCTCTACTCTGCGACTGCATTTTGTGATGCCTTGATTTTTTTTCTGGTGTATGCAATCTCTTTTTTAGCCTACCAAATACTCAATCCCATTTTCTCATCAAACAGACACGTTTAGCACCTCAAACAGCTAAGTGACTGGAATATGTATCAGCACCTGTGACGGTCAGGCTGACATGTAGAGACGTCAGTGCCTTTGTGACACTTTACAGTCTGATATGTGAGTGACTTCTATGTCATGTAAACGAAATAAAATCACTCTTTACAAATTTTACACATGAACTTAGTGTCATCTATACCAACAGATTAAAAGTTGAGTAAAGCAGTAATAACAACTCCAGTCTATGTGTAAATGTATTTAAAAGTAATTAAAAATAGAAAAAAATAAAAGACAGAAACCTGGTTTTACAAGGAGCATAAACGGTTCAACTTGAAACTTAAAATTGATCAACCCAAAGAAAAGCTAAAAATTCTTTCACTATAAGTGTTTCGTGGCTAAAATATTTGTTTTTTTGAAAGTCATCATCTTTAAATGCAAACACCCATAATGACAATAATCAAAGTCATTAATTCTAAATTTAATCTAAAAAGCACTACGTTCAAACAGTAACTACAAGGCACTGAAGAATTAAATGTATTTCTAGTCATACAGGTTTTTTTGTTGTTTTTTTTTCCAATTAAAATAGAAGCACCTGAGCAATGAAACTGTCAAATTGCTTGCCGTCTTATTATAAATGTAACTGTGTTAAATCTGTACTTAATGAGGTCCCACATTGAAATCAGGCACCTAAATCGTGTTTTATGGATATCTTATTGTGACAGGCTTTATAATATTGGCAAATATTGTATTGTTTTCCAAAGAATCAATATTATATTGTGACAAAACTGATCATTTACACCCATAGGTAGCTCCAAAAACATGCAATTTTAATAACATTTCCCCTGCGGTCAAAGGTTTTGCAGTTTACTTAGTTACTTTGTTAACTGGTTGCTTGCAGCCAACCGCATCCCCAGATTTCAATGTTAAGCAGTTGATCACAATGGGTCCTTGAATATCTCTTTGCTTTGGTTTAAAGTCAAGGTCATGTCTCCCTCTGATCCTACTTTATGGTGATATACAGTATATTTTGCACAACATGTGTATTTGTTTGTACCCCGCAGCTATGTCTGGTCTGTGACTATCTTGTCTTACAGAAAACTAGGCCTTAGTACAAAAAATGATGGAGGCCTTTGTATTGACACATTAACATTGGTCACCATTAAACATGTTAACTCACTGAACCGTACTGCTGAGACAATAACGTTGGAACACAGAAGAAAATATTTTAAAAACAAAGTGCAGATAGTGCAGATGATGTGTTCTGACCACTGATCATTAGCTTCGGAAGCTTATTTTATGATAACTTTGATTACTACAGTTAAATTTGTGACCTTCAGCTCCAGGATTAAAGTTATTGTCTGCATTTTAGTGGTTACCCTCCAAAACAACAGGTAGTTGTATAAAGCAGGAGCCATTTGTTAGCCTTTAAGTGGTTTCTAGTTTCACCCTTTGCAGATATAGCTGGAAGCATTCATGATCTCGGTGGATGCAAAAGACAAACAGTGAGTACATCTGCAGCCTAATACCCCTAGTAGATTTCTATTCTAACTACATTACTTCTTAAATCATTCTGTTCTGATTAGCCATCCAAAATTAAATATGAAATCAGTCCACATTTTATTGATTCTGCAAAAGAAAGAAAATGAACTGCTTCTTTTCAGCAATTTAACAGATGAGTGTGACAGCATTTGGACAGATTTCTTGTTTTCTGACTCATCAGGCAATACTATTAGTGCTCTTTTTACTTGAAAGAAAAGATATGACAGGGCAATCAATATTTGTTAAAGTCTAAATCTGTTATATTCACAAAACAGCTCCTAGCATTCTCCATCTCTGTCACTCTGCACACTTGTTGCGCCTTTAAACCAATAACACATCTTATTTACTGACAGAGTAATAAATTACAGCACTGCCTTGTGTGTCACACACACTTTGATCACTTTGTATTGTCTTGATCAGGTCTGAGTATAAACACTAATCTACATTTAAAAATAAACTAATAATAAATGCAATTCTAGCATCACTTTTCAGAGCATTATCTCATTGTTGGCTCTGAGTTGGTTTTATGTAACTTTTATGACACACGTGGCATGTTTGAGACCCTTAAACAAGTGGAGATTGTTCCCTTTTCTTGTTTTTTTTCTGCTGGCCAAGTCTCAGAGAGTTTATGCCCCCACAGCTCTGATGACAAGGTGCAGCGCAGCCACAAATGTCACTGTGCTGTTACTCACTGCTGACAACAAACAAGCTTACCTACATTTTCCTGACTTATCATCTGAAGGGGGACAGCTGGCTCAATAGCATTGCTAACGTTGTAACATTCATTCCCTTAGGGCTGCAGGGAAGCTGGGCACACACTGGACAGTGATGACACATACTGGCACTCTAACAGTCATGCTGACGTTTACACCTTGGGGGAAATAAAGAGGAACCAGCTGAACTAACCTGCGTGGACTGTTGGATGAAACCTGAACACCTGGAGGAAATTCAAGCAATCCCAAAAAGACCACTGACACCCTGCCCAGATTTGTTGCACTTTCCAGGTTTAAGACAGACATTACTTGCTGGGATGTGACAGTGCTAACTGCTCAAGCCTTCCAACATCAAACTGCTTCTCATTGATAAGAATGCACTGGAGTTTTTATGGTTAGCAGGAATGGCCAAGAGTGAGTTATCATTGGCTCGCAGGCAAAGTGGTCATACTTTCTTCTCTGCAAAACTTCTAAGGTACTAATGAAATCTATGAAAAGCACTCATTCAAAACCAGCCAGGATTATTTTTCCACCTGCACCTTTCTTTTCAGCGATGAGTCGAAATGATGAATCTTATTTTTCTCTTTCAATGGAGAAGTACACCCTCAAGAACATAGATGGCATGTAAAGATGCACAACATAGCTCACAAAGTCTCGCTACATTTAGAGCTTCTCCTACTGAATGGCTGCACGAGCCCTTTCAACTCCATGTTAAACATACAGTATGTAAAATTAGAAATGTATCTTTACACCTTTTTTTTTTGACTAAATTGACTAATTCTAAGTAAAATATATATTAAGATGAACACAAACATGACCTAAGAAAATTCCTTAAGTTTTCAAAGACAGAGAAATTCTTCATTGTTAGAGGTTGTGCAGGCCTTTTAATGGTGACTTTTTGTTTATTGTTGCCATGCAAGCACGTAGTTATGCATGAAAGGCTGCTGGGCAGTCAAGCAGGTCCAGCTACTGCCACAGTTCTGATCCTGTATTTCATTCATATTTTTTGCTGCTTACCTGTTGTAGACCACCATTCTTCTCTGCCTGCTTTCCATTCTGTCCCCCAAACTTCCTCCTGTAACTCGATGCCGCAACCCCTGTAAATAGATAATTACAAGTTAAATGGAGAAGCGTTGTCCCCTTTGCCTGTCTTTACTGCTACTTCTTTTAGAATTGAGGACTTTGGTTGACAAATAAACAGAATGACAGAGTAACTGCTATCAAATTAAAAAATGTAAAGAAAAAAATAGCAGAGGGATCTTTAATTATTTAGTTTTTTTTTCTAACAGAGGACCATGTCATTGACCATCAGACCAAATTTAAACAACAAATAAAGCAGTAATCTCTGCTCTAAAATTCTGGCTAAGTTCACTAAATGCACTGAAACCACACCCATTCAAAGGAAAGATGATCTTCTCTCTACTTCTGAAAAGTGTCACAACATGACAAAAGGTTTCTCTGTCTTTTCTACAGTGGTGGACAAAGTACTCAGCTCCACTACTTGAGTGAAAGTATAGATAATCCTGGTCAAATATTACTCCAATACAAGTGAAAGTTGTTCAGTCAAATTTTTACTCAAGTAAAAGTACTGGAGTACCTCCTTTTGAAAATACTTAAGTATTAAAGTACATTTTCCTTTTAATGTTAGCAAATCATTGTTTTGTTGCCACAATGAATTTATAGAACCTAATGGCTGAAACAACCTACTGAATGCATTGACCTGCTTATAGAACCTGTGGAATAAAAACCTTGTAAAATATGTTACAAAGCCTATAGAAATGCCTATTGAAACACAATTGAACCAGACTTCAGATCTGGCCATGGGTGCTCTGGTGTGGAATCATCGCCTGTATCTGCCATAGCCATCATTACTGCCGAGACGAACTGTTATCTGAGCAATGTTAGCTTGACGTTTACCTGCCTGATCTTAGTAGTGCATGCACGAGGTACAGGTACGGCATCACCACTTGAACAAATCACATGCAGACCACATTTCAGAAGAGAAAAGAAATTTCATCCACTGACTTCAAAGCTATACTTGAAAGTAATGAGTAACGAGACCCTTCATAGAAGTGTAGTGGAGTTAAATGTACAATATTTGTCTTGAAATGTAGTGGAATAAAAGACATAAGTTTCCAAAACTAATGATACTAAGTAAAGTACAGATACTCAAAAAACGTACTTAAGTGCAGTACTCAAGCAGATCTACACTGCCTGGCCAAAAAAAAAGTCACCACCTGGATTTAACTAAGCAAATAGGTACGAGCCTCCTGTTGGATAATTACTGCACGTGTGATTATCCTTTAGCTGGCAACAAGTTATTTAACCCCAGCTGATGCAATGAGTAGCTTCTCATTTCTTAAACAACCATGTGGAAGAAACATCCTGTGGTCATGGAAAAGATGTTTGTCTGTTTAAGAAGGGTCAAATCATTGGCATGCATCAAGCAGAAAAAAAACATCTAAGGAGATTGCAGAAACTACTAAACTTGGGTTAAGAACTGTCCAACGCATTATTAAAAACTGGAAGGATAGTGGGGAACCATCGTCTTCAAGAAAGAAATGTGGTCGAAAAAAATCCTGCATGATCGTGATTGGTGATCACTTAAACGTTTGACCAAATCAGATCAAAGAAAAACAACAGCAGAACTCAGGAGTATGTTTAATAGTGAAAGTAAGAGCATTTCCACACGCACAATGTGAAGGGAACTCAAGGGATTGGGACTGAACAGCTGTGTAGCCTCAAGAAAACCTCTAATCAGTAAGGCTAACTGGAAAAAAAAAGGCTTCAGTTTGCTAGGGAGCATAAAGATTGGACTCTGGAGGACTGGAAGAAGGTCATGTGGTCTGATGAGTCCAGATTTACCCTGTTCCAGAGTGATGGGAGCATCAGGGTAAGAAGAGAGGCAGGTGAAGCAATGCACCCATCATGCCTAGTGCCTACTGTACAAGCCTGTGGGGGCAGTGCTATGATCTGTGACAAATCTTGTGACATTGCAGAAGCTTATTGAAACAATGCCACCTCGAATTTGTGCTGTTATCAAAGCTAAAGGCAGTTCAATGAAATATTAGAGTGTGTGACCCTGTTTTTTGGTGGCAACTTTTTATTTTGGCCGGGCAGTGTACTTCATTACTGTCCACCCCTGCTTTTCTATCAGACCTGTCAGCTTTACAAGTAGAAATGCACCAAGTAATTTTTAATTAGCAGAATTAAAACTACAGCGAAGCATCATGAGTTGCATGATTTGGTTAGATTGCACTTCTTGTGTTGCAAAGGAGATTGGATAAAAGTGCATGAGTATAAATAAGTTGATATATATGCCAAGACAGTCTATGAATCATGATTTAAGATAAAAACTAAAGTTCATGTGAAACTAGACCTTTAACACCCCCTTAAAGTTAGAACTGAGTGATGCTTCTTTCACAAGTAGGTATTCAACAATGAGATTGGCTGTTAGATGAAGCTCTTTAGAATGAATCATCTAATACATGAATCTGTTCTGAAGTTGGCTGTACTGACCTGAGGGATTTTTTACACCATATCTGTAAGTTAAATGGGCAGGACTTCAAAAATAAAAGAAATTTCTGCTCTAAGGGGATTTTCATTTCACTTTAATTTACAGTTATCAGAGGGAAAAGGTTGATCATCTTTTTGACAGTCAATACTCAAGACGTTAACCCATCAAAAACAAATAATTAATCCAGAGTTCTCTTGAAAGTTTTTAGCCATAAATGTCTATGTTTATATCGTTTACACTATTTACTAAAGCAATCACCCAGTCAGAAGAAAAAAAACACAATTATCTTTAGTGTTGTTACTTATTGTTGTTAGAACGCAGGTAATGAATGAAATTGATACTGTTAGCTCAGAAACGTGAAAAACATTGAACAGGACAAATCATGAAATACCCATTTTTATCATTATTTTAGTTACTAGGGTATCGTAAGTAACTTCTGACCCACCAAATATAATGTTAGCCAACCCAATCCTTTGTTTGTGGTCCACATGTGTCTGAAGACATGAAATCTGACTATCTGTGCAGAATCTGGTCTCGCTGTGACATCACAGTGAGCCATGATAATAACACCTGAGCTGTGTTCAAAACTGTTCACTCATTCACTCACTCACTCACTAATACCTATATAGTGTTAATGAAATAGTGAACTACATAGGGAGTGACCGAATGAGATTTGGGACAATACACTGAAATTTTCTAAATATCATTGCGTCAGTAAGATGTGCAGGATATTCCTGTGACGCAAGTGGATGCGCCAAGTATCATGTAAACAAACGAGGCACTCAGGAGGATAACAATAGTTGTATTGATGTCAATAAATTGTTGAAATGTCAGTGGTGTGGAAGTTTGATTTTGTCATCTACAGTTTTGCATCTCGATTGCGAGCTGTAATGGCCCACGATAGTTCACGAACTAAAAACAGCTACTTAGAGTGAGCTAGCGAAGTAGCGGTTGGTTATAGTTAGCTTACGAGCTACGAGTTAGCACCCCTATATGGTCGCTAAAACTGTGAAGTTTTCAAAACGAAAATGGTTCCTGTTGTTGTTTGGATGCTGCTAGCACAATTGTTGCTTCTCAAGCACAGGCGGAGACGTTACTTACATTTATTAACAAAAGCAGCCGCAATTTGTGCCATAGCAGCCATCTTTCTCTCCTTCTTCCTCTCCTCTGGAAAAACACGACTGCATTGCATTGTGGTATACGGTAGTACAATTTTGGGTACATCATCTGTACACTCACATTTGCTGCAAATTGTGTGAGTATTTTATAGTGCACTACATAGTGAATGAAATTAACCACTGAGACTTCGAACAACACTCCAAAATGGCGAACACACTTTATAGTGCAATATATCTGTGATAGGGAATGGTTTCAAAAACAGCTCTGCTCTTCATCTGACATCTTCACCCACAGATCTTCACCCACAGCCATGAAAGCACAGTTGGCATGCAACAAAAGCACTGTGAGAAGGACCTCATTTGCATTTAAAGGGAGGCACACCAAAAGACTGTTCTGAAAAACAATAATCAGTCCTGGCTTATGAAGTGTCAATACTTCCTCTGATGATTGATGGGAATTATATTTTGAAAGCACGGCACAAATATTTCATTTAGACCAAAGGGGACCGTGTTAAAAGTTAAAAAGGATATGTGTTGTATGAATAAAAAGGTTTAGTCAGTAATTAGGGAGAACACAATGGAGGATCTTATTTTTTATGGTGCTGTACACTGTTGCACAGATTCTTCCTGAAAGCCAGTTAAATTGATGACTCTCACCATATCTTCTGAATTGCAACTCTTGCTGTTACTTGTGAAAATTATGTTGTTTTTGTGATTATATTGGTGATACAAGTCAGCATGATGATCGTCCACAAGCTGTTCGGAGCAGATTTCTCAGCTGATCCCTACTGATTGGATATCCTGGCTGACCTAATCTAACCCCTCAACAGGAAATGGATTTTCTGTAATGAAATCCCACTGAACTAAACCCAGGCAATGACACTCATCGACAGGCGTGCCTGAGCGCACTCACAGGGAGTCTTTTTTTCCAGCCTTGCCGGTCTGATTCAACCAGTCATGCTTTAAAAAACTACTCTGAGGAGATGCATTAAATCTCTCACGGTTTCCTTGGAAACAACATCACCTGCCTGCGCTGTCTGGACGGGGTGCTCATTCTTATGGATAGACTCTCTAACACATTGGAAGTATCTGGTAACATGACATGTGCTCCACCATTAGCCCCGTAGAACATTAAATTGTAGGAGTTGTAAGAACAGATTTGATTTGAGTCTTGCTGCCTAACTGCCAGGGGTTGGAACAGAGCTAGATGGAGAAAAATCTTGTATTCTTTGTAACAAAAGTCTATAATCAAGTAACTGTCTTTTCTACAAATGACTGACATTTTCTTGGAAGAAAATGATTTACAGAACTCCAAAATTGGAGAATTTCAGAAAATGTGATACATATGGAAGTACTTACTTACAGGATCATTTTATTCACTGTCAATTTTACCAAACAATGTTAGTACTCATTCAAAATGTAGCTCATAATAAAGCATTGATTTCAACAAATTTTCAGAACCACAACTAAGGATTTAAGGTAGTAGTCTGATCCTCTGTCAGTATAACTATGGTCTGGTTAGATTTATACAACCAAAAGTTTTATCCAGAAAGGGATGAGGATTATGGTTACATTTAAACAATATTAACTTTCTAAACCTCTGACTATATAAAACATGGACATAGTGTCAAAGAAGCATTTTGATGCCCAGTGTTAGTGGTCACCATGTAAGGAGTGTTATCTTAAGCGGGTTACACATTACGTAACAATCGGACCAAATTTGGGCTCGGACCTTATCTGCTGACCAAAATCAGCAAAAGCCCAATTACCTGTGGCCCCTTAAGATTATCTTACCAGATTTTCCTGTGGCACACATCAGACTCTGCCTGTTTGTGAATTTTACAGTGTTATAGTTAAAAGTGGCTTAATTATTGTTTTTTAACCATGCAAATTAAGTCTGAGCTTAAAAATAATTTAAAAAATGTTGGTAAGTTTCATAATTTTTTGATATAGGGAAAAATCCCATAGGCTTTTAGTCGAGGGATCCAGAGGCTTCAGCCCAAAGTGCATAGATAACTTATCCCAAACTTAAGATCAGTTATGGAAAAGAATTCACACCCTGTGAAGTTTTTACCTATTATTTAAAGCTCTTCAGCCCCATACTGCTTATAATCCCAAATAAACATCTTTTTCCACCGTAAAACTTTGCATTTTACACAGGCCTCTGAAAAGGATTACTTGTTTTATTAACTGATTTATTTTCAGCTAGTGGACTCTTGGGGACAGCATTTTTTTGCACTCACACTATGGCTACACGTGATAGAGCTGGAGGTTGCTGCTATGTCTGAACATGATTTGTTGACCCAGTCTGTGCCATGCTACTCTCTGGTCCTGACAGAGAGAGTCCTGCTGTAAATCGCATGGCTGTAAGATGTCCTTGTCATATGGTCATAAACATACTGAAGGTTGTTAAGTGACGTTTGAACAACTTACAGATAATATAAGGACAGAGCTGAGACGAGACAATGCTATTGCAATGAACAAGAGATGTAACCATCTTCTCCTCCTTTGATCGGCTCATCTTGTCTTAAACAGTCCGACTTTCATTCATCTCGCATGGCTCATCCATATTCCACTTTCTGGAGCAGCTCAGTTTCAAGCACCAGTGATAATGGAGCTTTTTGATGGAGATTTATAGTGATATCCTTACAAAGAGAAAAGGCAATGCATTGTGAAAATGCGTCATTGCCCATTTTTGTGTGTGTAATGTATGTGAATGTGAGATTGTTTCACAGCCATTGATCAAACAGCAGCCCAGCAGCTGCAGAGGTGGTACTATCTGCTTATCACAGCATCGCTCCTATCAGTCAGAGGCTGTTAGTGAGCTGCAGATGCAAGGCTTATCTAACCTCCAGGAGACATGATAGACAGCAGCCTGAGCCAAGGCCGGCTGCTGCAAAACTGACAAACATGTAAAAGCTCAAAATTCATTTCCACCATACTACCTCCCTCTTACCGCTCAGCACCCTCTTTTCTTCTCTTTTATGGCCGCTAAGCTATCAGCATGAGGGTGGGGCAGTTAATAGATGTTTATCCCTCATACATATTTTCTTATTATTGCTGAAATCATAAAAGAAAACTAGTTTAATCCATGCTGCCAACTTGTTTTTCAGCTCCTGTCTCAACCCTTTGCTCCTTTATATTCTCAGTCAATCAAACTCTTTTGACTAGTCCATCAGAAAGGCAGCTAAGCGTTAATGAAATCTATGCACAATGTTGCTCTTATTGATGATCAGGGTATTTCACAGTTTGATGGAATGTCAGCAAAATAGTCACATAACAAAGACGGGAAGCTTTTGTATGATGAAATATATACATCCATTATCAGTATGCGTGAATCTATGGGTGAATTTTGGAATGATTCCAGAAGAGAAGCTTTTAGTGTATAGGAAATAAGGCTGAGCTCAGGGAGGAAAGTGTCCATTCAAAAGAAACAAAAATAAATCTTGTGATAATCTTTTTTCTAATCTCTTTGTGATTTCATGTTTCTTAAAAGCAAAGAGTGCTAACCTTGACGGGATACAGAAGTGCTGGTATGAGACATTTGAGAGATGTAAGGGGCAAAACATCTTTAACTAAAAGAGTGCGCTTGCAGTTGGGCAGGTGAAAACACTTAAGCATTCTTTACACATATTCTGAGTCAAAGCAGCACCAAACTTGTCCAAATACATTATTATTTTTGTCAGACAAAAGCCAAAGTGTTGTCTCTAGTGATAAACAAAAGATTGTCTCTAACCAGGTTAACTGCAAAAGATGTTAAAAAAAGTTACCAAAGTAGGACATGGTTTCATCTCAGTTATAGAGTCATTGTCTTACTGGTAGCTGCCACATTTCCTGTCTCTGTTTGAATATTATTAGTAATATAGGCCAAAACAAAAACCGGACTGTGTGTTGATTTTGTGCAAATTAGCTGACTAACTCTTTAAAGATGACAAATCTGAGGGCTCACCTGTTGGCTTTTCACCCAAGTGAAGTGGCAGTCAAGGCACCACAGCCAAGTGTTCAACCCCATGTGATTGCATATGTTTTGGCAGACCCCTTGCCAGAGACATAAGAAAAGGCCATTACCAGGTACCTCAGTGTGCTCTGAACGAGTGCTGTTGTCCGCGGGATATATTGTAAATAAAAACAAAGCAAAATGCAGTTCTGATCAAGTTCGTAAGCTTGTGTTTTTGATGGATTACGTATATTAGAAAATAAGTCAGAAAGTCTATATTTTCTGTTTGTTTTGGGGGAATGTTGATATTGTGAGTTTAAAGCTTTTGAAATTATCTAGTTTTTTTTTTACGTAGATTTTTTTTGCAGGACGTCATTTTTATTCAAATTCATAGGAGACTACAACTTCTGTTGTGCTTTGCTAATGTGTTGTGGTAATCTGAGAAAATAGCTAATGATATACTGGAGATGCTTGGTGTTCGTGTTGTAGCGGGGCTGACGGGGGGAGGGGTGTTAGTTTAGATATATACAAAGATTAGTGTGTTATTTTCAAAATATATTCAAAGATAATTATTGGTAAAATGACACCCATAGTACACACATACACAACCAAAAGCATGATCAACTCTGGACCTTTGTTGGCTAGAGTAGTTAAAGATTCATTCACAAAGTCTTGACTCCTGCAACAACAAAATTAGATCCATTTCAGAGCGTGAATGTTCGTACACCCTCTCCTGGATCAAATTAAAGCACTTTCAGGCAGCTTACATTTTTTTCCAGCACCCTACAGCTTTGGTACTGTAGATAACTCATTAATACAAATGCATGAAGGCTCAAAATTATTATGTCACTTTCCAAACAGCCGTAGTTATTCAGGGTTTTTCTTAGACCAACTGACTTGTCTCTCTTTTGAAGAAACATTTGAAAACATCATGACAATTTTCTGTGTCTTCTATCTAAAGTAATTTCTGCCTTGATTGAACACATCATAAACTGTATGTCAGCTCATTCAGTTTATGTTCATGTAGATTTGGAGACTGATTTCAAAAATGATTTTTATTTTTATAATCAATGGGACTTGCAACAAAGACTGGGTGTGCTTTTCATGTCAGTGTTGAGTCAACTACTTTATTATTTTCCTCAAGCAGATGACAGTCAGTTCTGTGAATGTCTGTGTACCAGATCATTACCAGTGGTAAGAAAAAATATGTTTTTTAATACGACTCAGGAGACTCATTAGCAGCATTAATTGGTTTGAATCTAACTGAGGTTAGGTTTTGCAAAAGCTGAATTATTTCCATAGCCACACAGACTAGAAGAGTAGTGCTCTCTCATATTGCTCCCTCTCCTCGAAAAGTAATGTAAAGTGTGATATCTTGACCCAATGTTGGCACTCTGGCTTACAGACAAAGGCAAAGCAGACCCAATATGGATGGAAGTATAACACATGTAAATGGGTGCAAAGGGTGCAAAAAAAAATCTTATGAGGAGATTTATCTCAAATGTTGTCTGAAAAAAGTAGAGAATGAGACTTCAGTGTGTGACATCAATCTTATATTGATATGACTGAGCAGCTTCTAAAGACAGAATACTTCATGGTGATGATACAATCACATTCATTGTTGTTAAAAGATGTCCCTGATCCTCCCGAGATGAACCCCCTTTAATAGCTTTAATAGATAAAAAAACAAATAAATAAATAACAATAAACAAATAAATAAACTGATAATGAATACTTTCTCTTTTTAAAATTATACTCTCAGCTCTGCAATAAATGTATGACCTGTTTTGGCCTCATTTTGTGTTGCAGGTTCCCTCAGTGTTGATCCCCAGCTTTGGCATGATACTCATAGTTTGTTTTTAACATCCAGTGTTGATCTGGTTTTTGTCCTGATAGACAACTGTGGGATTTCCTCTCCCTGGGTCAGGGTTATACTTCGGGATTAAAAAAAAAACTTTCTACGTATTACTGCCATTATTAATTTAACTTACCAATGGAATTGATTTTGTATGAAAGAAGAAGGCCTGCAAAGATGCTGGAGGACGACTGATGGTTCTGTGCGAATCCTTGACCAATCTCTGATAAATTAACAAGATAGATTTTTATGGAGCATTTTTTTTATGACTGGGTGCTGCTACTCCAGTTAAGACTAGAACCGCTATGGCGGTCTGATCACAAGCCTGTCATGCCATATGTTTTTCTAAATATATGTTCTGTATGTTCTCTTAAGCTTATAAGGTTGTCTAATGAAGGACTAAAGATTTCTGAGCATTTATTCCTTCAGCTGCTGCTGCTGCCACACAGATGGCTGTGGAATGAGACATAATTTGTACTTTTGTAAGGTGACCTTGAGTGTCGTGAAAGGCGCCCTTAAATAAAATGTATTATTATTATTATTATAATTATACGTTTAGCAGAGGTGATTTTACCGCCGCTATCGTGTTTGCAGCATGAGCTGTAGCGGCCACAAGCACCAGCAAACAGAAAGCAGTACCAAATAAACAGGCAGTGCAAAAAAATAAGACTCTTGTCACCCACAAGGGTTGTGACGTGCACTGTGGTCTGAGAACTTTTGCCCTGAGTGTGCGCTGCAGTCAAGATGTGCTGTCCATGGTGCTGATCCTGTCCATTTGTCAGGTTCATTTTCTAATTGCTTACAAATTGAGTCGATTTGTTTGTGTTATTTTCATTATTGCAGTTGAATGTTTCATGTTTTGAGGGATGGAGAGCAAGTGAGAGAAATCCAGAACCAGCACAAATAAAATATTCATCTTCCTATCACTTTCTTTTATCTCTTCTTCTGTTACATTAAAATAAAGTGGAAAAATAGTTACAGATGACAGATGATTGTACTTTTAAGTGTATTTCTTGTATTCTGAAGGTGTTGCCTTTTTTTTACTTGAAGTGTAGGCCTTCGGTTTTTTTGGCCAGGATCTCTTTAATTTACCAAAAAAAAAAAAAAGAGAAAAATGTTTAGTCAATGCTCTGTATGCACTTGTTTTTCCTCATAAAAAGAGCCACCTTTTATTTATTGTTTTCTGAAAATGTTGACATTTTTACTTGAAGTGTAGGCCTTCAATTCCTCTGGCTGGGACCTCTTTAATTTAAGAGAAAATGGGGTTATTCAGCTCTGTTTGCACTTTTTTATTCACTTTATTCTGAGGTTATTGTTTTCTTTAATTTGAAATAAAGGCTTAAAATTTATTTTCCTGGGACTACTTTTATTTACGGTAAAAAAGCTAGCTGTGCCCTCAGTAAAACATATCCTGCATTGAAAATTGACAATGAGCGTTGAAACCAAGAAAATGTGGACATAGAGGAAGGCTATAAGACACAAACTGGACTTTGGTTTGGACCTTTTACTTGGAGGAAATTTTAATAACTGGACCTCAGTGACTGTTAATTGAATACCCCTGCTGTAATGCATTGGTATGTTTCAATCCTTGCTTGAAATCAGGCAGCCACAAACATTGCATGTTGCGCTGATGCTGTCATATTGTGTAAAAAGTCATACTTTGGACATCTTCTGTTGGTCGTGATTACGTCCTCCATTGCTTTGTTTTCATTTGCGCCGACTGCCTCCCACAAGAGCATGCTAACATGAAAGCAAGTGAGATCAACATCTTAAACGTGTTGTGACTGGTTCACAGCTGAAACCAATATTTGGTTCCAATCCCTGTGGCAAGGTGAGTGTTTCTCCAAATCATCCACCTTGATATGCTAAAAGTCAGATATGACTCAATTCCTTGTCTATTTCTAAAAAGTAGGAGGTGCAGATTTATTGTCAGCCTTTGATTAACTACTCTGCAGGTAGTGCAAAGCAGTTTACATTGTTTTAACATAGATTTAATTGGTCTGTAGGTGGCTGTTCAACATGAGTCAGATTCTCAAAATTTCCTGCATGTATAAGTTTTATGGTTGCCACTGTAACTTTGATAAATGTTGCCATTTAAATACAAATTGATTGACTAATTAATTGACTGATGAATGGTGAGGTCTTGCTGCCCATTTTATGAGTTGCTGGGTTAAGGGAAACAATTTTGAGAGTAGAATTCTTTATCAAAATCTTTCTGTATTGAGGCAAGAGATTTGTAGACCTGGCCATAAACTCCACCCTCCATCCTTGAATGTTCAAATGTATTGTGACAGATTGATAATCTCACACTACTCCTGCTTTTGCCTCTAACAAAGGAGAGTCACAGCTGTACAAGTTCACTTGTCAGACAAAGTGTCAACAGTGGTTTCTTTCAAATGTTTGAGCAACTGTCTGATTCTGTCAGTTTTCTGGTCAGAGTGCCTCAGTCCAGACTTCTTGTCTATTTTAGCCTTTGGAGAAGGGCTCCTTCTTTTTTGGCTCCTACTATGCTGAAAATAATTGACCTGTTTTTCAACTGACAGTTGCCCCATTGCTTCTTTAATCTTTCCTTGTTTTCACGTGTTTATTGATCTATAGTGGTGTCCCGACAGGCTCTCCTTGAGACCAGAATGTTGTATGTCCATACATCATTTGATTTGTTATGTGTTATGAACTCCTTAGCCTCTAGAGGCCACCAGCACAGCTTTAGAAATCACGTGTTGTTATGTTTCTCTTTAGTGTAAATAGTATCCCAAGCTGAAACTCTATCCTTGTCTTTGTCCTGTGGAAATGCTATAGTCATTACAAAGTGGGGGAGGGGAAACAGGAAACCAAAGCAATGATCTTCAAACCATTAATTCTCCTTTTCAGATTGGAATTTCCTTCCTGAAACAGAGAAGCAATATACCCTGCCACCAGGGATTTGGAAGAGGCAGTTAGGAGTGTGAGGAGATGGAGAAGGTGGGAGGAAAAAGGCAAAGAAGACTGTGGGAGTGGTTCATTTCCAAGAGGGGGTTTTCTTCTGAAGAGGGTTTAAGCCTTCTGTTAAGTAGAATAAAATGTCAAGCCCTCCTCTATATGTGAAAAACGGGGATTTTTTCACACATTGTTTTGAAATGCATCATGAACCATAACAAATCCATTCACACAGCAGCCTGGTTAAGATCAGCTCAACTATGTTAAATTGTTGGTGCACATTTTAAAGTCAACTAATCAGAATAATATTGTGTGAGTCCATCTTCTTTGTGTGGTTGTATCCTCTTTTCCATGTGATGGCATCTTTACATTTGGTTTGTTATTTTCCCTGTGTATTCCCTTGCTTGTTACTGTGTGCATGTAAGGCGCCACGTGAATGTTGATGCCATGGAGCCAGGAAAACAAGATGTGGGCGAGTGTCAGTGCAGATTACACCCAGTCGGTCTCATCACTCTGGCATCCACACAGCATGTACTTCTGACGTAATGTAAATAGTCAGACAGCCTAAGGAAGGCCTACATTCATCCTCATCATTATCATCATTTTTATGATGCTGATCTTCCCACCTGGACCCCATGGCCCCGTTCAGTCTCCTAAGCAGAGTGTAATAACAGTGGACAGCAGGAAGTAGGTTATGTTGACTGAAGAGGGGCGATAAAATTTAATATCATATACGATATTGAATTTTTTTTGTACTACGTTCATCCCGTGTGTTGTGTGACACAATACACCACGCAATAAGACAAAAGCTGTCTAAAGTAATTACACTTCCCAAACTTGTCCCAAACATCAGAAAAATAACAACATCTACTGTGGAACTCTGCAGCTTTGACTTGATAATGCAGAACATCAAATTAACATGTCACACACAGACAGAATTGTAGTAATTATTACAAACAAGGGATGCAAGACAATGGATTATTTTTCAACACTCAAATTGCAGATATTATAGATTTAATTGATCCAACAATCTATCTATTATCTACACCGCTTATCCCTTTTGGGGTTGCTGGAGGCTGTCCCCTCAGCTGACATTGGGCGAGACACTCTCACACTCATACTTAAGGGTAATTTGGAGTCACCAGTTAACCTAATGAGCATGTTTTTGGTCTGTGGGGGGAAGCCAAGGTGCCCTGAGAGAACCCACGCATGCAAGGGAAAAACATGCATACTCAACACAGAAAGGCCCTGACTGACCCGGGGATCAGACAGCAACCTTCTTGCTGTGAGGAACATGCACTACCTGCTGCACCACCTTACTGCCCACAATTTTAATTACCAAATTAAAAAGAACAACAAGTCTCAAGCCCATCCCAGAACCGAGCTGTTCCTCCCATTGTTACTTTCTGATATTTTAAAAACATGTTAAACAAGAAATACTTGATTTTACCAAATGATAATGTCCTGCCCTGTTCATAGTAGATAATGGTAATGATATGGTACCAAGTACATCCAGTACCTACCAAACCAAGCCACAGCACAGATGTAGGTACCTTTCATGATAAGAGGAAAAACATATCAGCCTTTTTTTAACTCTCCAATGTGCCAGTTTAAGAGCAGCTTTATAAAGCATTGATTAAGTACCAGTATCAAAAAATAAAAAAAACATATTGTACCCAATTCTATTTCCTAATGATGGACAGAGATGGGATAAAATAACAATACAGCATCATATCAATGTCTTGAGAAGTGCAAGTCAATTACTCTTGCCCAGAGTCAAAGTATTAGTATATTTATTAGGAAAAATGTGTGCTTTTTAGATTTCACTGATAATTTGACTCTGCATTGCAAAATTTAATCATTTCTCAAAGGGGCACCTATGAGCTGAGGGAAGATGATGGAAGCAGAAGTCTATAAGCCAAGGAAGAAGTGGATAGAGAAGCAGATGACAGCTGGGCTAGCGTTTGGTGGCTATTACAGAGACCAAGGGATTAACTTGCTGTTTTTTGAGTAAAGAAAAAAAAGTAATAAGGGAAAAAGCTTGTTGTGCTGAGATGGAAGGAAAGATGGAGGATGAACTCCAGTAGGAAATTAAACACTCCATGCAGTGTCTAATTTTAAGCAACAGACAGCCAATTCTCAGTTTTATTTAGAAACAGGAAATGCATCATGCTACCAATGATGCAGAGACGTGTACAACAGGAATAATATGACTACAAGGAGATGAAAGCAGACTGAAGAGACCCAATGCTTTAGAATTTTCCAGAATGGATTGGATATCCTGATAAATTGTTTTGGGTTTTTTTTAAGTTAAATTGCAATGTAGCAATAATGGCTGATCAGAAGTTCATAAAGCTTTAGTATTTGTATTAATATGAAAATGCCTTGATTCAGATTGTATAAAGTTACTTTCCAAAAGGATACAAAAATTAAGAAAAGGGGGTACTGAAAAATTGATTGATTGGTTGATTGATGATAAGTTTATTTCAAACATATAACAAAGGGCAAAATAAAAGTACAGACAGAAAAGAAAAGAAAATTAGCATTTTGATAAATGTTGCATGCCTGAAAAGGAGTGAGAAGTCAAAACTTATTTAGTCCCATGCCTCATTGTCAATTAATAACCAATTATATAGCTTACCAATCTATAAAAATAAAAACATGTAATTTATTTTTTAATCTACTTTTATCTTTGTCTCAAAAACAAGACTTAATCACCTAATGAAAGAAAATCAAACATATTTGTTCTATAAAAGTTATCAAATTGACTACAAATACATGTATATATCCATACACACACATATACTTTTACGTACACAAACACACATGTCTAAAATTCAGTTGTAATATGTGCAAACATTATTTATTGTAAAATGTTATTGTTCTTTGTTACTGCAAAGCTACATGCTTGTAATGCTCTGAAATTATTGGCATAAAGAATTGAAAAATAAAAATGGCCGGCACATGGTAATACTCACCTGTGATATATAGGTAGAATAGATGTCAACCTTGTGCGGGTCTGTGTTTGTGTGTGAGGGGTTCTGGGGGACTTAAAAGAATTTACATGAAATGGCCCACACAAAGAAATTTGTCAACACAGGTGGTGTTTGCATTAGCAATTACTGTTGTGCAGGCTTTAAGTAAAGGTGAGAAAAAATGCATTAGTATTGACTGCCCTTCTAAAGAGTCAGAACCACTTTAAGTACTCTGTTTAATTCCAGACAGTCCCTTTCAGCAGCATGTGCTCTTTACTCTGACCTTTAATAAGTGATGTCATCAGCCTTCACAGCTTGTTGTGTGTATGTGCGTAGGACGGGGGTTACTCCTTTGGGACAGCCCCTTCCTAGTCTGTGCAGTTGGAGAGGAACGAGGAATGTCCTCTCCCTGGGCCTCGCTTACCCAGCTTCCTCTGCATTTACAGAACCAGCCAAGCCCATGAGCTACATGTCTCTCTCTGATACACACACAAATACACGCGGTTATGTAAACCTCACTGCATGAATATCCCTGTTAGCTTGTCACATGAAGGAAACACAGCATGGTGACACACTTGCAAACAGTCACAAATATCCTAATACTGTCATGCATATTTGTGTGTGTGCATGCGCCTGGCCTGCTAAACCCAAACACACACACCCTTCATCTCAGATCAGAAACCAAACTGACAAATTGTGTGCTTCAGTAGACATCTTTTGTGGTTTGAAACAAAGCGGACCCCTGCTGTCATCAGCACAAACAAACAACACGGTCCCAGTTTGATCTGCTCAAAGTCCAACAGAAGGGGGCAGAGAGCAGACAAATTACAGTGTTTGTTGGTAGAAAGGATGCTAAATGTTATAATTAGAGCAAGGGAATCACAAATGGCTGTGTCTTCACTGTGGTGGTTTGTACATTTGCAGCATGCAGCCAATCCACACATATATCTGTTACACAGTGTGACCTCAGTGAAAGGTTGAAGTCCATTCATGCAGTCCATCATTTCTCTGCACTGCATGTGACAACACCCACAGCCTGAGGGGTTAACGTACAAATAGGCACGATGTATTGTTTTGTGCTTTTAAGCAAGGCATCAACAAGTCTAGCAAGAGAAAGACTCCACGCTTTATTATACTTTTATGAGCGAATATATTATTTTGCTGCGAGTATTCAAGCATGGCTGAAGTTCAGGGCAGACGAGGTTCTGCCTGCAGAGTTGTTGTGACAGGAAATAACTGCGTCATGACTAGCATGACATGCAGTTCAGTCAAGGAACAAGAGTATTAAAATTCACAGGGTTTGATGGTCAGTGCTGGTCTCACAGACAAGATGCTCATTGATGCTGAAGATGCATCAGCACACATGACAGTCAGTGGGTGAAGAAGTGCAACTGAACGGCAGTGCCGAGTGTTTCAAACAGTCTATCAGCCTCAGGAAAGACTCCAGTTTCAATTCTCTGGTTATCTGCCAAAGGTCTGACAATCAGGTGCAAACGGTACAAGGACATCTAAGATACTGCCAAAAATGATCACCACTGCATATTTAAAAGGGATGGCTGGGGAAGGGTTGAGCGTTTGAGTGGGAGGATGGGTGTTTTTTTTTTTTTTTTTTTTTCTACTTATTTATTTATTTTCTTTCTATGTTCCGTGTTCACTTTATAATGAGAGGACAATTTCTTTCTTTTTAAAAAAACAAACAAAACAAAACAAATAATTAGTAGCCCTCCTCACTGCTGTTCACACTGTTTGTGATAAAAAGGAATAGAAAACATTTTTCTGGATGACATGTATCATGATGCCACTCTTTACAACAAAAATATTTGAAACATAAAAAAGAGGGATGGCTGGAGACTTTTGAAGAGGGGCTGTATGAGGCTCATGGCTTATAATGAACGTTGGCCACAGTGACAGAGATCATCTCAATCTCTGTATAAGAAGAACTGGCACAGTAGCTCATGCCAACTGCAACGCGTTGCATGGTTAGCAACCTGACATTATTGACATTCATCCCGGTGGGGGCACCACTTCTTAGCAGATTTATGCCTTTGGTAGGTAATTATCCTGAATTTAAAGAAACAGTGACATACTTAAAAACAACTGTTGATAACCTAGTCAAATGCTGGTCTGATCAAAATGCTGCTTACTTTGAAACCTCTTTTTCTTCTCTAGCAGACCTCCAACAAATTGTGTCTTTAGTGCCAATGTGAAATAAAATAATTACGTAATGTCTTTATAGTGGAACAAACTTTGACTCAAATTATATTATTTCATTTATAATAGACCTGCTCTGCCTAATGCACACACACACACACACAGACACACAAATATATATATACATATATATATATATATATACATATATATATATATATATATATATATATATATATATATATACTTTTTTTTTTTTTTTTTCATTTCAGACCTACAAACAACAATTTTGATGATAAGCCATTTCAATATCACATTAATAAAATACAACAGTTACTTCTTCATTTCCTTCCAGAGGTAAAATATCCAGTTTTGTTTTCATTTCAGACCTACAAACAATAATTTTGATTATAAGCCATTTCAATATCATATTAATACAGCAATACAACAATTACCTCTTCATTTCCTTCCAGAGGCATTAGATCCAGTTTTGGCAGATATATTTGTTACAGTCAGTCACTTTTCAGATATATCAATGTAAACTTTTCTTTGTACATGTTACTAATAAATCACAAAACCAATATTATTCTGTGCATTTTTCAGTTACTGTCAATTTGTGGGTCACACTGGAAAGAAAGTAGCAGCAACTCACATTGCCTGAGGTATTTTTCAGCACACATTAGCAGCATCTGTTTGTAAATTCCTCACAGTCATTTAAACACCAATGTAACAGATTGACACAGTCTGTTGTGAACTGATACAGGGGCCTCATGCTCTCCATAGATGCACTTTGCAATAATGATTGCACCATGTTTATCTCTGTTCCTTTATCTTTTTGGGTTGAATGAGTCCCTTTAATGAACACATCAGCTGTCTTTCAATTTGGTTTATTTGCTTAGCAAACTAAAATGTTGTTCATCACTGTTAAATTAATTAAATTTAAGAGTTATTAAACAGTCAAACTAATCTACTCAACTCCATTTAGAAGAAAAATAATACATTAATTTGATTAGGAGTTAGATATGAATCCAAATGGACAGAGGTAAAGGAAAGACTGTGATTCACCAGAATAACAATCGAATTTCTTCCACTAGAAACTTGACTTTGTTTTTTCAAGGACTACCAAAGATTTTTTTCATAGTCCCCTGCAAACTGGACTGCAGCTGGAAAATAAAGATGGCACCTAGGAAAGGGATTCCCTGAGACTGCTACAAACCATCATCCTCTCTCTGACAAACCCCTTGTTATGTAATGATAAAAACAGCTTACACTCCGCCCACGCTGCTCTGTTCCCTGTTTTGATTATTTTATTTTTTTAAATCATTTAATGTGTATTTCTTGCTGTGGATTGCGTCATCTCCTTGTGTCTCTCTGAAACACATCCAATGCAACATCAGTAACAAGACGTTTGTCTCATGTTAGACTTCTGTTGTGGTGGAAAGGAGCCTAAGGGGGGTTTGCACAGTTTACAAGACAGACAAGACAAAAGTTGACCCCCCAAAAAACACATAATGCATTCTAGAAATATTGTATGCTAGTGCTGAACAATTCATCAAGTTTCAGTTTCATTCATAGTTTGGCCTCTCAAAATAATTTGAAACAGGATAAATAAGATTAAACAACTACCATCCTGCATCAAATATCTGAACTGATTGATATCTGCTACAAAAAAGCAGCCCTTTCTGCCCTGTATCTGTGCAAAACAGTCAGCAAGGAAGTTGGAGCTATACTTCGCTGCAAATGGTGCCATGACTCCTGATAATTCAAATAATTTTAGGTGTAAACAAGCCACAAAAAACAGTGTCTACAGGGTGATGCACGCTGTGTCCAAAACATTTGCAATGACATACTTTTCCACTTGTATGATGCTTTTATTTGGTACTACTTCAGGGTACAGCAACATGTTCTTCCACCAACAACATCACCCAGATTGCTTCACAAGAAGAAACAACTGCTACCAAATTGGGTGAATTGACAATTTTTAAAGCAAATTTCCTTTGTGCACTTGGGAATACTTTTATTCACTGGAGAACACACAGCAAAAACTACTGTAGTTAGAGAGTCAACAGGTCTGAATGAAAAATGGACGAAACTGTGAAGGGAACTGATAAGAGTGTGACGATCACTTCTGTATTTTTCAGGATCAGAGGATTTTACTGGCTTTTATATGCCCTCTGCAGTCTGTAGCTCTCATCATGCAGATCCTCCAAGCTGTGATCAACATTTGTACTTGTACCGACCAGATTCACAATTTTATCAACTTCAAAGAAAAACCAGATGAGCTGAATGAGGTTTTGTTTTCAAAGAAAGTATTCTACTTGTACAGATGTTTATTGTATAAAGACAGAAGCCATGGTTTCAATGATAAATTTACTTAATGAAAACACTCCGTTTGTTGTTGAGGAGGTAAACTGGGTGTGGGGAAGTAATGCCAAAACAAAGCAACTTGGTAGCAAAAAAGTAAGTTGTAAATGATCTGAATACAGTGTGTAATCACCTAAAATTCTTTCAATAACGCAGAGTCAGTGTCACCATCATAGCAATGCCCTAACTTCCGTGCTAACTATTTCTGTACAGACACATGTTCAGGTTAATGCCATGTACCTCATACAACCTCTCTTTAAAAAATTCAGAACTATCCCTCTAAGTAAGAGTGGATGTTTGTTCAGAGGTTGAAGCACTGAAGTGTTTTATTTACATGCCATGGATGGACATGAGGCCTGAAAATTTGAACTTCGACCTTCAAATCTCATGACTACATCCATGATTTAGAGTGAATATTTGTCAAAAGTTAAAAGAAAGTTCCTCAAAGCATTTTTGAGATAGTCCTTTACCAAAAATTGTCATGGCAGATGGACAGATTAATGTCACTGGTACACAAGGAAAGACAAATCTGCAGCTGTGGGGCAAAAAAAAACAACAGTATTTTTGACATCAAAGAGCTCACTTGTGTGCTGGGAAGCATCAGGATCTCCCAACTTTGTTTGCTAGAGTGTGGAAAGGTTTTTCCAATAACTAAATTAACAATGAAAGCTCTTTCAAGGACACTGCATCCACCTTTTTGTCTATTTGTGTACAGTATTCCGGTTTAATGCTCACAAACAGATGGAAGAACAGCCCCTTTGATGCTTAAGTGTTGAGGGTTCAGGTAAGGTTAGGTGCCACAGGAGGCTCATTGACATCACTTTGAACACTGTTTCTGTTCATTACGACGGGTCACACACCCAGTAACCCCATCCTTGGTCTCTATCCTTAAATCCACTGCCAGCCCCTCTGCTTTAATTGAGAATCAGTGCATATACAGGAGAGGATCCTCATGCTCATTTGTCAGCATGCGTGTTCATTAGAGCACACAGCTTACCTTGTAAATGTAGAGGTCTTGGGGTTGATTAGGTCAGAGACAAGAAGGTGCTGGACTATTGATAGTACTTATAAGGGGACTAGAACCAAGCAGCAACCATTTTGTGTTGAAAATGAAGCCAACATGGAAGTGCGACTTAGCATCATTCAATTCCATGAAAATAATCACAGTACGGCTGCAAAAGCCTAAGAAGTCATTTGTACATCCATTCAAAAATACCTATTTGGACAGCAGAAATATACAAAACACAGACTGGTTTAAAGGATAATGTGGTCTGAACTGCTAATACACTGCCTGGTCAAAAAAAAAAGTTGCCACCAAAAAAAAAGGTCGCACACTCTAATATTTCGTTGGACCACCTTTAGCTTTGATTACAGCACGCATTTGTGTGGCATTGTTTCGATAAGCTCAAGCAGTGTCACAAGATTTATTTCTATCCAGTGTTGCATTAATTTTTCCCCAAGATCTTGTATTGATGATGGAAGAGTCTGATTACTGTGCTAAGCCTTCTCCAGCACATCCCAAAGATTCTCAATGGGGTTAAGGTCTGGACTCTGTGGTGGCCAATCCATGTGTGAAAATGATGTCTCATGCTCCCTGAACCACTTTTTTAACATTGAGGATTTTTTTCCGACCACATTTCTTCCTTGAAGACGATGGTTCCCCACTATCCTTCCAGTTTTTAATAATGCGTTGGACAGTTCTTAACACAATTTTAGTATTTTCTGCAATCTCCTTAGATGTTTTTCTCTGCTTGATGCATGCCAATAATGTCACCCTTCTTAAACAGATTAACATCTTTTCCATGACCACAGGATGTGTCTTTCGACATGGTTGTTTAAGAAATGAGAAGCTACTCATTGCATCAGCTGGGGTTAAATAACTTGTTGCCAGCTGAAGGATAATCACCCATGCAATAATTATCCAATAGGGGGCTTGTACCTATTTCCTTAGTTAAATCCAGGTGGCACCTTTTTTGGCCAGGCAGTGTATCTTGCCTGTGGGTTAAGCACTGTATGATTTGTCCATTTGTGTTTTATGAAAAATAACCGTCATGCACAATGAGGGGTGTGGTTATTGTGACTGATGGGTGGGATCATATCATATCATATATCATATATTTGGATGCATAGCAACCACCACTTCTGTTGAATAAGGCGGAACTAATATACTCACTAACTAATGTTCTCATACGGACATGGATTGTCACTGTATTGTGAGCTGGAATAAAAACAGTTGCTGTACATTGTCATGGGTGTCGTCTGTGTCTCCAGGACAACGTTAAGCTAGGTACAGCTAACATAACAACTTCTTCACTGACCTACCGCTGACCCGCTTCTTCCCCCCTCCTTCTTTTTTCCCCTCAAATATACATCCCGAAAACCCTTCTATCTCATCCGGCATACATCAACTGCAAAATAGACAAACACCCACACAACGCTGATTGGTTGTCGTGGAACAGCCATACGCTACGTTGCCTGAAAAGTTCAAATTTTTCAACTTTGGAGACTGAGAGACGTGAACTGGTCACGCATCCAAAGCGACCCGATAGTGTAACCAAGTTTCCCAGGTTGCGTCTGTCACATTGCGTGAGGGCAATAACAATATGAGACTTTTTCACATCAAAAATCTTGCTTGGTTGCCCTTTCTTTTGAACTTGAGTCCACCTCCATCAGCCTAAGCCACTATATCAAATTGTCCCTCGAAACTGTGGACCGTCAGTAAGTGAATGTGAGTGAATGGGTAGATGTGACCTCTGGTCCTGTAAAAGAGCTCTGAGTCGTCAAAAGTGACTAGAGAAGCGCTATATTAGCCCAAGCCCATTGAACTGAAAGCTGGTATATGAGCTATGCACTTTAAGTGAGAAAGCCCACAACAGAAGTTATATTGTGCTGACTTTGGACAGCTAGGGCACTCAGTTCCTCTGTAACATTGACTATAAAGCTAAAATTTTAAGGTGGAGAAGTTACATAGTGCTGCTTTTACATCTTTACCTGTTGTGAAGCTAGAAGACAGTTAGTTTGAGACAGTATTTCCAAAATGGAGCAGTTTATATGGACTCTAAACATCCTATTTCAAAACAGAGAGTTGATGTCACTGTTTAAAGTCTGAGACTAAAACCTCAAAATCAGCATTGAAATGTAGATCACAAATAATGCAAAGGCTTAAAAATACTTAAAACAAAAACAAAATATCAAGTTGTTCCTTAGTATCAAGTCCAGCTATCATTATAAACTAATAGTGTGGTTATCTATATTCAATGTTTTTATTTATTTTAAAGATCACATATCTTTCTCTTTTTCAAAGATTACATTGGTTTTAGATCTCCCCTAGAACACATTAAATTTAAATATATTTTCAAAATATCCTCTCTGATGATGAATTTTGGCCCATATATAAAACCCTCTGATTGATCCCTGCTCTGTACAGGCTGCCTTAGGAAGGGAAAGTGTCTATGGCTTTTAGGTGCTTTTCTCTAATGTTAGCTGTGGCCGCACAGATATGCCTAGAAATGTTCTTCAAATGGAGCTGCCAGTGGGCTGAACAAATACACTGTGCTTAAGGAGTGTCCCTCACATGGGGAGGATGTGTATCCCCTGACGACATCATTAGGAGAGTTTTGTAAATGGCTGTTTAAACACGTTTTCTACAAGTTGAAGCAAGCAGCAAAGGGAGAGGATGGATGGCGTTATTATGTTGGGGCTAAGTATTTACTAGCTATGGACATAAACATATAAAACTATCAAAAAGTGTAGTTTGCTTCTGGAAAAACAAGTAGCTTGAGCATTATAACATACATTTTATTTTAAACAACACATCTTAAAAAAATATATCGACTACTGAGGCACACTTTTTCACTTATTCATTTGCCAAAAACTGCCTTGGGTATATAAATCTGACTCTAAGAAATATCTTTAATTCTGTATTTTCAAAGACACAACTTTATTGGCAAACAAACATCCATAATGTTGTGAATTCAATGCATTCTCTCTCATTCTTATGGCTGATAGTTTTGAATAATACTAAAACCTGAAAGAGTACAATTCTCCAGTCAGATTTTGAACCATAGCTGATGCAACAAAAGGGACACCAGCAGTGGTCCAGTCAAATTCACAGATCATTAAGCAGTGGCTTTTGCTGGGTTCCTCTCAAAAAAAGAAAAGGGTTATCATTTATCTTGCAGACAGACGGACAGACAAAGAGCAGAGGCAGTGAACTGTACAAATCCATTGGTACGTTCAGTACCCAAATATTGTCAATGTATTTCTGCGATTTATCTGAATTTACTAGCAATGTACTGAGGTTTTGAATCCAGGTATGGAGGCATTTCATTATTCTCATATTTTATTTGTATTTGTGAGATTACTGTACAAAGACCACATACCCTCTGGTCAGATAACTGAGAGAGAGGATGGCTGTAATTGAAATATAGAGTTAAGGATGCCAACTGTCTAGAGACATAAATATACAGAGAAATAATGAGTTTGCTGTGCAATGGATTCTCTGTATAAACTGGGCAAAATATGTTTCTGAATGTCACTGACATGCACGATTCCCCTGCTGCCAGGCCAATTAAAATGAGAAGATGAAGAGAGACCTTTAGCTAAAGCACCCTACAAGGGGAAATTGATCAAATTACAAGTAAGGGACAATTTTGACCCAACTATCTATTTATGGTGTCAGTTGATTTGTTGTGGCTTATAGTGAGTGTTCTTAATGGGTGAGCTGGGTTGTACTTGCATTGGATCAACTAGAAGACCCCCTGAGAACTGCATAGGGCATCCTTTCAATCTGGTGCCAGAGGGAAACAAACGGAAATACATCTCATTATCAGTGAAATACATATAGAATACCTATCAATAGAAATGACACTGACTTACAAGTACTCTAAACTGCAAGGATATAAACATTTTTGAATGAAAGCTGTAATGTTTAAAGGGAGCAAATGCATTTGAGATGAATGCACTAGTTAATTAACAAAGGGCAACAACAACTCTTCATAAAGTACTGAAGCCTTTTGTACAGCGGCCATGGTTCAGGAAGCTTTTTTTTTTTTTTTTTTTAAACAAACACCTTCCATGCCTAATATTTTTCTACATATCGGCTCTGCTTTGTTTCTGACTGTAAGTCAGAGTGCAGGAATAAGAAAACTTCGGTTTAGTCCACCCTTTCACACTTTACATTAGAGAGGCAGCAACATGAGGTGGCACTGTTCCCCCAATCTTAGGTGCGGGTAGGAGTGAAAATAGCAATGCATTGGGAACATGGGTCTGTCTCATGCCATTTCATCATACCAGAAGTGCAAAATTGTTTATCAGTCCTTGGAAGTTGGAACTAACCTTGCAGAGCACCTGGATCTGCCTGATTCAGAGTCTGTCATCAGGCAAGGCAATCTTGCAAACTTCAAGCTGAAAAAATTGAGCTTGATCTGCAGAGGACTAGGAGAAGGAGGCATGAGTTGCCAGCTAAACCCAGGCAGAGGTGACTGCATGGCAAACAGTGGAAAGCATACATAAATTTATAAAATTATGTGTTCAGTGCTAGCTCAGAAAAATACTCTTGGATGAATAAAATCATAATGATATATTTAAGTGTAATTTCAGGAGCAAAATTTTATGTGTACCAACTGGTATCGATCAGAAAAGTAGGACTTGAACCAATTTAAAGCAGTCCCTGTAATCCCAAGTAATTTCGGTAGAAGAACATTATGATCTGTCGTGTCAAAAGCTGCACTAAGATCTAGCAAGACAAGTACAAGAGAGAAGTCCTTTATCTGCAGCTGACAGTACATTATTTGTTGCTTTAACTAGAGCAGTCTCTGTGCTATGGTGAGCTCTAAATCCTAAATGAAAGTCCTCAAAACATCCATCTTTTTACACAAATCAATGTACCTGGGCAGTCTAGATCACAGACTTTACTGAGAATTAAAAAAAAATGTTGTAGTGACACCCATTTGTTTTTTATTTAATCTTATAAAGCCAATCACATTGTAACAGTGCCTTAGACTATATTTTGGTCAACATTGAAACAGCCAACGTGGCAAAAATGAGGCAGTAATATACAGTATTGAGCTAATTTATAAAATATTTATGCGTGCAGGCTGAAGGCCTCAAATGATTACATCATATCCTGTAATCCCATTAGCACGATTAGGCTATGTGTTGAAAATATTTATCAACTGGATCTATTAGTTTAGGTTGAAGGCAGGGGCCAATTTAATGGTTTCAATTGGTTTCATGCTGACATTACAGATTTCTAGAGTAAATTGGGTAATATACTATTATATATAAATAAAGGCCATTGTGCACTATACCACACATCATAAGTGTGTGGTATAGTGCAGAATTTTAAGTTAGTCTGAGACCTCTTCATCTGTGCAATGATTGAACACATGATGGTCACCATGAATGACTAAGGTTGTTTACTTGCATGTTTAAGTGTGGCTGTTGTCCATGAAAGTTTAAGAATGACTGTAAAGATCCCAGGAACAGAAGCACAAAGTACACCAAAAATCTTGAAACAGTTTACACATTTCTCTAGCATGTAGCTTATTTCATGTAACTTAATTTATGAACATGGTTTAAGCACTGCTTCCTTTGTTTAATGGGTGCCCGTGGTGATGTTAGCTATGTACCTGTTGGTCTAAAGCTTTTAAGCCACTTGTTGAGAAATTTGTTTCCTTTTCAGATGATTGTTACAAATTGCTGAGGGTGAAAACAAGATTAGTTCTACCCTCATGCATCACTGGCTTTAATTAAAATTCAACAAAGTTTTTCAGTGATTAATCATAATTTACAGTTCCCTTTGGCTCTGTTCCTCTGGAAGTGTGAGTCTCAGCAAGCACCTTAATTTTGATCTACCAACCTGAACAGCACACAGTGCTTACTATAAGGTATTTCTTTTCCTGCAACAATACACAAGAGATTCATAACAACACATGCAAGTTGTTTGTAGTTAACAAGCCCAGGTAACGTGTTCAATGAACAAGCTAATTGCTTTTGGCTCATGAGGAATGCTTTAGATCTATTGTTGTATGTGTTGTATGAATGAAAAGCAGCTCGCCAGAGTAGTGATAAAGAGAACACAGCCTGATTTGTTTGGAGTCACCTTGAGTTAAGACTAACATGGAACTGGAATAACTCAGTAGAAAATGCAGTAATTGCAGTAATGCAGGTATTGTAGCTGAAGACAGAGCTCAGATAACCAATCCATCTTCTGTGATCCAAACTTCACCTATGGCTTTGAGCTTTAAGAAGTGGTTGGAGCTGACAAATTATTTCCATCAACATGTGTCAGAACTTTGGGGGACTTTGAAGAAAAGGGCTGCTTTTTGCTTTAAGACCACCCAGGTGATGTGGTTAAGACATCTGATTAGAATGACTCCTCAAGACAGACAGTGGACTGTCAGTGACAGCTGTATGAATGAATGGATAGATGAATTATGGATGGATGAAGAGGTGAGCTACTTCACCATGACAACGCGCCTGCTCACGAGAAGAACATCACCGTGCTGGAGCAACCTCCCTACTCAGCTATGTGATTTTTCCACTTCCCCAAGCTCAAGGGGGTCATCAAGGGGACCTGTTTTAAAGACATGGACGACATCAAAAAGGCTGTGATGATGGAGCTGCGGAGAAGAATCCTTCCAGGAGTGCATGAAAGCGTGGCAGAGAAGGATGGGAAAATGCATTAGACTCCAGGGGACTTCCTTCGAAGGGGAAAACTTCTGGTTTGTAGTTTGGATTCTAAACAAATCTTGTGTGACACCAGTCCTGGAACTTTTCTGACACATCTTGTAGATCAATAAATGGATGAAGGCTGAGAGGTTTTAAGAATAACAGAGTGGCTGGCAGGACAGATGGATGGAAGGATGAATGGAAGTATGGATGAGGAATAAAGGAGAGACTGGTCGGATGGATGGATTTCATTTAAGTTATTACCTCTGCTATGGAGGTCATAATTTTGCGAGCGTTTTTATCATTTGTTTGTATGCTGCCTGTCTGTCTGTCCATCCATCCTGTTAGCAAAATACAATCTAAATAATGTTTAGATTTGACATTTCAGGACAATTTGGTCATGGCACAAGGCAGATGTGATTAAATTTTGGTAGTCACCCAAAATTCCAGGAATACAGGAATTTTGTTAAGTATTTGTCAAAATTACATAATAGGGCAGTTTCCACATTTTCCCTAATAATTCAGCTACAAATGCCACAAATGCCCTGGCTGATGGTGGTGCTGCTGTAGTTCTTCTAGTTTCATAAATTTTTTAAGTGTCAGCAGGGCATTAATCCTTCAACTGGTGGAGGTCCACTGTTTTGAAGCTGCAAACAAACAAACAGGAAGCTTAATTTCCTGGTCATCTGTGACCATCAGACAGTCATTTTTACTCAAAGTACTGGCTGTGATACTGTGTTTAGGAGAGCAACAGTGTTCCTGTGTGTGTTGGTGTTTTTGTCTCTGTGTGTTTATGTGTGTGTGTGTGTGTGTGTGCAGCACTGTGGATGAAGTCCAGAGAAAGGCCATCTGTTACAATCTCACCTTGCCTCTCACTCTCTATCCAGTCCCCTGTTGTTTATCTTCCTACGGCCTCCTCCTCCTCCTCCTCCTCCTCCTCCTCCTTCTCCTCATCCTCCTCACCTCTTATCCCACAATAACCTCACTGACAAATGCCTGCCTGTAGAGCTGATACAAATGATGAGTCTTCAATGTTGATTTTAGTTTAAGGCTCTGAGAAGGACCAGATATGTTTAGATGTCAAATATAAAAAACAGACTTTGATTAAATCTTATCATCTCAGAGTTGGTCAACACATATGCTAATCAAAAAGGAACCGTATTTACTGTTAAAGGTAATTTTATGCCAATTAGCTGTTTCATCACAGACTAAATTAAAGCTTTATAAAAAAAAAAGTGCAACCAATTTTATTGCAGAGTATGAAGCTTCTCTTGTAGCCCTTTAATCAATCAATTCCATATTTCTGTGACAGACACAGGCAAACATTGAATAAATCAAATGTTAGAGGCAACTTCTGTTTCAGCAGACTGCAAGTGGGTGTCGTTCCAACTTAAAACTTGACATATGCTTAAGACAGACAATATCTTGAACAATAATTAGAAATATGCTTCATTTCCTGTACAAAAAAAACATAAATTATGTTTACTTTAAGTTAAACAGTTCATGAACCTTTATAAAATGTGGCAGGCCATTTGGTTAAAAGTAAACCTTTATTAAGAGCCTTAATTGCACTCCAACTACACCTCACAAAACTAGACTTACGGACATGCCCATTCCTGCAGTCATAACATTATATTTCTTAGATTCATCAGTAGGAGGTTTCTCGTGTTTTTCTGAAATATATTTGGCCTCATAACATCCCATAGTACAGTGATGTAACATCATGAGAAGATTGTCCTCTGGACTCTTTGAAGGGAAGCTTTGGTCCTGGGAAGACTACCCCCCTCATAGCACTGAGCATAGTCAGTGTTAAAGAGTAAATTTTGACCTTCCAGGGCTACAGCCTGTTTATTTGACCCACACAACCAGCCCAGTTTCCCTCATTAACCCACCTGTTGCACCACAGCATGGGTCACTATAGTCGCAAAGGGCTTTCTGATAAAATAAACAAAAGATGAAATTGAATTTATACATTAATAGTATGTGTTAAAATGTAAAAAAAAAATATATATATTTGTAAAACCCTCTTTCAAAAGTCTTAACTTGAATGCACAGCCATGACTGACTGATTGATGAATTTAATTCAAATCCTGTCACTGAGATCAGCGAGAACATCCAAAGATGTCTACTAAACCTGGAAAAAAAAACATTCAGTGGATTCTGAACATTCTGAAGGCAGCAGTGAAGAGAAGGGAGATTATGGTCATAAATTAACATGGTAATAAGTGGACTTTGGTTGTGCGTGCTTAGAGACCATATTTCAGAGGTACCCTGAGGGTTTTTTGTAAACAAACAAAAGTGATGCTTGACTTCATTTTTTCTGATACTAAAACCCAGAGTGTATTTGCTTGAGGGTTAAGAAACTGTTAAAGGCATTTTTCATCAACATTTGGATATATGTGTATATATATATATATATATATATATATATATATATATATATATATATATATATATATATATATATATATATATATATATTTGCAAAGTTAATCCTTCATTGTTGACATTTATTTCAAATTGCAGGATGAATTTTGTTTTAGTGCCTTTACACAGCATGTTGAGAATGGAAAAAAGGCTCTATACTAATTTACCTCTGCATTTGTGTCAGACCCGGAATGCAAAACAAAAGTATTGGCAACTCACTTGTTTAAATACTGCTCCATAGCACATGTTCAACATTGTGGGGACTTTCTGTTCTTTACTGATAAGTCCAAGAAAATTTTCTCCATGGAAAATATTAAGTGTCTGCCATCCTATTGTTATGTAATGTATTACACCGTATTGTATCATAGTGTGTTGTTTTGAGTCACACTGTATTGTATTGTTCCTTATTGTATAACACTGCATAATTAGCAGTATATTTTTATGGGAGTAATGCATCTAAAAAAAACTGCCATGAGGCTCAGATATACCTGCTGTTTCTCTTTGCATTTGCATTTAAGTCCATCAGCTCATGTAAATATATCCTCATCAGAGCAATTTAAAAGTGAATGAATACAAACACAGCAACATACACACTCAACCAAAAATCACTAGTTTACACAGATACTAGTTGAACAATTGCCAACCTCATATTCATTAGTTTTATAGGTTTTAACACTGACCCTCCAAAAACAATTTGTCTCATGACTTATGTGGTGGACCTGTTTTGCAGGGAAGAAGACACATTGTACAGATACGGGTCATTTCGTACTGTACTACCTTGGTTTATCGGTTTGAAAAACCTGTTGTCATTGTTTTTTTGACTACTATGCAGACCATCACAGTGGCAGAGAAAGAATGATCCCTTTGCCTCTTAACAGACTGTTTGTGTGTACTTCACTTCATACAGGAGTTATTTATTATGAGGGTGAAATGATGAGTGGACTGAGTGAGGAATTTGTGACCAATAGTAATTCATGATGTTGGATTTTTCACAGTGTAGGGAGAGGAAATTGGTGTTCATCCAGGCCCAGAAAGTCAGTGAGGCAGGTGGTGATGGTGGAGGAGGTGTCTGTGGTGAAGGAATGGGTGGTGATATAAGGTTGCATACCATCGGCATAGCACTGTAAATTAAAACCATAACGTCGGATGATATTACCTCTGGGGAGAATGTATGTGATAAAGAGTAGGGGACCAAACACCGAGCCTTGAGGGACGCCTTGGGACAGAGGATTTGTGGAGGAGAAGCAGTTACTGATGTGGATGAATAGTTTTCTGTCTATGAGATATGATTTCAGTCAAGAGGGATTAGAGTCAGAGAGGTTGAGAGAATGTTCAAGATTGAAGAAGATGATGCTGTGGTTGATGGTGACAAAGGCATAGGTGAGGTCCAGGAGGATGAGGATGTTGACGAAGCTAGAGCCAGAGGAGAGGAAAAGGTCACTGGTTGTTTAAGAGGGGGGCTGTTTCTGTTCTGAGCTGTAAAAGCAAACATGATTGAAAGGGTTCATAGAGGGAGTTATGGGAGAGGTGGGATTTTAATTGGGGGCAATGACACACCCTAGGACTCTAGACAGGATGGGAAGGTTGGAGATGGGCCAGAAGTTGGACAAATTGTCAGGGGTGAGTTCAGATTTCTTGAGGATGGGGGTGACGGCTGCAAGTTTGAGTGGGAGGGGGACTGAACCAGAACTGAGGGAGGAGTTGATAATTGTGGTAACAAGAGAGGAAATGGCAGGGAGGCAGTTTTTGATGAGTTTGGAAAGAATGGGGTCCAGGATAGAGGTGGAGCTTTTCGTATTGGTAATGACTGATGACAGTTCAGCTTGGGAGACTGGGGCAAACTGGGATAGAGGCTGGGTGACAAGGTGGGGGGCTGAGGATGGGTAGGCAGAGGAGGGAGAGGGGGAGTAGTGGGTGGTGAAGCTGCTGTAAATAGTGTCTATTTAAGTTTGGAAAAGACACAGGAAGATGTTGCATGTGTCAGCATTAAGGCTGAAAAGATTTTGTTACTGGGCTTGAGAAATTTGCCAGTTGTGAAAAATGTTTTTAGGAAAGGAGGACCCAGAGTAAGAGTAGCAGATTGACCAGGATGTGTTGAGAGCAAGTCTGTATTGTTGAAGGTATTCAGTGTACAGACTATGGCAGTGACCAGGAGGGTAGGACCAGAGAGTAATTTCAATGTCCTTCTTTTATACAGCAGCTAACCCAAAAAACTCCAAGAGTTGGATGAAATGAAACTATGTGACCTCTGCCTGTTGGCGGGAGGTGTCCTTGATTCCAACATTGATAATGAGGCATTTTATGGTAGAGGAGAGAGAGGGCATAATAATGCAGGGTTTTTCCAAAATTAGGATTTTACATGTGCTGCTGATTGTGCCTGCACGATGACGTCAGATCGAAGAGGACTCACCAACTGCGGTGGAAAGAGGGTCACAGCAGGTGAATGTGGAAGCAGTGGGGAGCATTTCTGTGCAGGCTGCAGACAAGGAGGATCACCGGAGGGCCTGTTGACAGCCTCCATCAGAAGCTTTGGTGGTGAGAAAAGCTAAGCCTCCCCCACTGTCTACCACGATGTCCTGCGCTGGACCAGGTAGCTGCGGCAGCTGTAGCTGCATTTGGAGGAGGTAATCCAGCAGCATTTACAGCAGCCGAGGAGAAAATCCCAGAGGAAAGATAAAAGATGCAAGCAGCGAGTGGGGAGGAGGCAGCAGAGGATGAAGCAGCAGCAGTAGCAGCAGAGACAGGTGAAGTGAAAGCAGCAGCAGCTTTAGCTGTGGAGGATGGTGTGGAGTAGGTAGCAGTAGCCTCGGCTATCATACCAGACAGTTGGGACCCAGCAGGGCAGGATACATCAGGACTTGTTCTGAGCCCTGACAGCTCACTCAAAGCTCACGTGGATCATCAGCGTCCTGTAGCACTGTGTAATGATTTTAGAGGAGCAGCAAGGCAGAGATGGACAGTTTCCCCCTGCTTCGTCCTCCCCAGACCACCACCTCCTTCAAAGCACACAGACGTCATGTTGGCTGCGTGTGAGTAGCAAAGGTCTTGTTTGTATCTGCAGGCTAGCATGAGCTAATGCTAAAAACAATTAGCAGAGGTAGTCACTAGCAGACTTTGGGTAGTTCAAATGTGCTGTGTCATTCTTAGAGATGTCTTTATGGTAAGCCAGCTACCCCAGGACAGTCAAAAATGGTCATAGGAGAGCAGAAACTGTCAAAGGGCAGGCACAGCACAAAGCAGGACAAAGGTAAACTCAAAAGTCAGATTTTCTACATGAGGTTTGGAGGTGATGCTAAGCCGCAGATGTCTGTACAGCTCAAGTAATACGTCCAATGGCTAACCAGGCAGGATGATCTGTTGAAAATAATCCAAGGTTTTAAGAAATAACTCAAGCTAGTCACAAACCAGGGTAAAAAGTATGTTTGCCTGTTTGTACATGTTCTCTGGTGGTTAGCCAAGTAATCTTTTCTCATTTTTGTCTTGTGTGCATCCCCATTAGGGTCTGTGTGCAGAGTGTATGACGGGTGTCTCTCATCAGAGAGAGGACAGTCCAATGCTGTGTCTCTCCTACAACTTCGCCTCTCGATGCCATTGTTTAGCTTTTAATTACTATAATTTTTTTTACAGATTTTATTTCTTTGATTGTGAAATGGACAGAAAACCTAAAAGATTTTAGGCCCAAGACCACCAAAGGTAATATAAACCAGGAGAAGGGTTTTAAAATCTGTCCTTTAACTCATAAGTAGCTCATGTAGTGTTTTAAGGACTGGTGTGATCTGTTTTCTTGGTGTTGGTAAGGACTCGAGCAGCAGTGTTCTGGATGAGCAAACCATGAACAACTGTTCCCTTAGCCTTCAAGTACCTCCTATAGTCTTTGGGGTTACTGCTTTACTTTTACAGCAGCTTTACTATTTTTGTTGACCAAAATGTTTACTTTTGCAGACAAAACAGCAGGGAGATTGATCAATTAGCTAATAGTATTGCATGGACTTAAATAGCTAAGGCTACATGGTATGTATTCTGGACACATCTTTTTGTCCTTTAAAACCAATGCTGTGCAAAAAAGCATTATCATTCAAAACCCACTTGTAGACTGATTAAGAAAATTGGTCAAAATAAGGGCTATAAATGAACCGCTGCAGCAGCTTGGAAAAATTTAGTTTTTCTCCCTTTATGAGGAACCTCTTTAATTACACTGTGTTCCAAATTATTATGCAAATTGCATTTAAGTGTCATAAACCTTTATTTTTTTGTTTTTGAATTAAACTCATGGATGGTATTGTGTCTTGGGGCTCTTTGGATCATTGCAATCAATCTCAGATACCTGGGATAAGTAGTTCGCCAGGTGGGCCCAATCAAAGGAAAACTACTGAAGAAGGATGTTCCACATTATTAAGCAGGCCACAGGTTTTAAGCAATATGGGAAAGAAAAATGATCTCACTGCTGCTGAAAAGCGTTAAATAGTGGAATACGTTGGACAAGGTATGAAAACATTAGATAATTCAAAAAAACTTAACCGTGACCATCGTACTGTGAAGAGATTTGTGGCTGATTCAGATCACAGACAGATTCGTGCAGATAAAGGCATAATGAGGAAGGTTTCTGCCAGACAACTTCATCGGATTAAGAGAGCAGCTGCTAAAATGCCATTACAAAGCAGCAAACAGGTATTTGAAGCTGCTGGTGCCTCTGGAGTCCAGCAAACCTCAAGGTATAGAATCCTCCAGAAGCTTGCAGTTATGCGTTAACCTTCTATTCGGCCCCCACTAACCAATGCTCACAAGCAGAAACGGCTGCAGTGGGCCCAGAAATACATGAAGATAAATTTTCACACAGTCTTGTTCACTGATGAGTGCGGTGCAACTCTGGATGGTCCAGATGGATGGAGTAGTGGATGGTTGGTGGACGGCCACCATGTCCCAACAAGGCTGCGGCGTCAGCAAGGAGGTGGCTGAGTCATGTTTTGGGCCGGAATCATGGGGAGAGAGCTGGTCGGCCCCTTTAGAGTCCCTGAAGGTGTGAAAATGACTTCTGAAAAGTATGTGGAGTTTCTGACGAGCAACTTCCTCCCATGGTACAAAAAGAAGAACCGTGCTTTCCGTCATAAAATCATTTTCATGCATGACAACGCACCATCTCATGCTGCAAGGAATACCTCTGCATCACTGGCTGCCATGGGCATAAAAGGAGAGAAACTCATGGTGTGGCCCCCATCCTCCCCTGACCTCAACCCTATTGAGAACCTTTGGAGCATCCTCAAGCAAAAGATCTATGAGAGAGGGAGGCAGTTCACATCCAAACAGCAACTCTGGGAGGCTATTCTGACATCTTGCAAAGAAATTCAAGCTGAAACTCTCCAAAAACTCACAAGTTCAGTCGATGCAAGAATTGTGAAGCTGCTATCAAATAAGGGGTCCTATGTTGAGATGTAACTTGACCATTTAAGATGTTTCTGATTTAAATAGCTTTTGATTTGAGTAAATATGAGCTCCTAATGCTGCAAATTCAACAAATGTCCATTTTCAGTTCTTTAGAATCTTTAAAATGTTTTGGAACTCTGCTGTGCATAATAATTTGGAACAGTGCATTTTGAGTTTTTTATTTTTGAAAAAAATACTGTCATCATTGGAAGGTTTGTTTAATAAAATTCAGATTATACTCTAATGGTTGATGACTTGAAAATCATGCTGACTGTCATTTGAATAGACTATTAAGGAAAATCAGAGAAAAATATCATTTGCATAATAATGTGGAACGTGGTGTAATGGAACAACAGTGAATTATTGGATAATGTTTTCTATCAACAACCCGTCAACTTGTCTAAAGTACAAATGCCCACTCTAAAAAAACCCACCTCCAAGTCCTTTCCTCTTTTTAACCCAATTGAAAGGATGTGCTACCATCTTCTTTTTTTGCTCTTTAAGCGCATGCCCTGGACCATACAGTGTTTTATCCCAACCAAACAACAGTTTGTTCGGTTATTCCTTCTTACATATATTTTTGAACTCAATGCATGTTACTACCCTTACCTGAATTTCCCCTCTGATGATCAATAAAGGATTCTCTTATCTTATCTTATCTTATCTTATATGTTGGTATTAGAATAATTTAGTTGTTAACATAGACAAAGAAATTGAAGCCCCTAACACACCTGTCCAATAAGAAGCTAATTCACTCTTCAGCTGCTGGATTTTTTTGTCAATTGCTTTTGTAGTTATAGGCCCTAGTTAAACCTTGTGGGCAGTAATTGTTCCGTAAATAACCACAGAAAGTGCTATTTTGTCACAGTGCAGTCAGTGAGGTACATAGCCTACTGTACAACTCTATGATAATTGCTCTCGGGGGGAAAAACTTGCTGTGTGTGTTTGAGACGGGGAGAACGATTGGAAAGACTTGTCGTGAATACAGTGAAAGGAGCAGCAAGTGAATCAGGGCAGATCAGCATTCATTACTGTGGCTGAACATAATTAGCCTGTTATAGCCAGAGCAGGCATATTCTCCACTGACAGAAACAGCTTTATTTTAGCTTGGAACAATCCAGGATATACAATGAAGACATCCTTCACATGTGCAATGCTGAGGGGGGTCATACTACTCTAATAAAGCTTTAAAAGAATGACACTTCCTGGATGCAGGTTTGCTCAGGGCACCTCAGTCCATAAAAGTGATACTGGAGGTAGATCCTCCTGGCAGCTCTTCATCTATCTACCCCTCAGGTTGGGGAGGGAGAAACAGCATCTGCTTTACTTTCTTACTACTGTTGGTTTGCGAGGTATGTATGCCTGTATCCATGAATTTCTGATTACAGCATGTCACTTTAAGTCCTTATGCACCACATACGTTACTAATGTCATATCTTCCAGGGAGTTCCTGAGCTCTTTTGCCTCCTGGGTCCCTCTGGATTGTTGCTGTGGATCCACTTGAGTTTATATTGTGGTTGTAAACCGTTTGAAAATTGTGCTCCCTGCATGCAGGACTTTTGTGGCACTTAAGGCTCCAAAAACTGCATTGGAGGTAGAGCCTTAAGTTATTAAACTGTTCTCCTTTGGAACCATCTACTGGTCAGGGTTGGAGATGCAAAACATTTTATCTATCTTATCTATCTTTTTTTTTTTCTTTGTCGCTACTATCAGCTTTGATGAATCCTATAATTAAGATTAGCTCAGGCTTGGACCAGCCCTTGTTACGCTGCTATAAAGGCTTGGACTGCCAGCTGTGTGTATGCCTTGCCATGGTACTCTTTGTCACTTACTTTAAATCTTAATGTATCATCAAAGTAACTTTCTCCATATCTCCTGGAGGTTCTAGTTATCATGTCTTATAGGTCCCTCTGAAATTATGTTGAACCATCTGCTGCTGTGGACCCATCTAACTCCAATTGCTTCGACTCTTACACCAGTCTTATACCCATTTCCATAGTTATTGTGAGTTTTAAACCTCAACAATTAACGTTATCAGTCCTTCTTATTATGTCTCAACATTGTAACATTGTTTATTGTAACGCAGAAATCACACCCCTCTGTTCCTACAAATTCCCAAACATCGTCACCATTATTACAGGTATTGTAGCCATAAATCAAATTGTTGCTGTTGTTTGTCTTTTTATTCATCTCTTTATATCCTTTTTTAGGTAAGCCAAAAGCAGTTTGGCGGATGGCTGTTTAACATGAGTCTGGCTCTCAGCTTTTAATCCTGTGTGACTGAGCCAAGTCTCAAACATATGAAGTGATAATAAAAAATAAAGACATAGAAATAGATGATGTATTTACCATTCCTAGAAGTAATAATCTATGTGTTTAATCAAAATGACTCAAAATATGACACAAATATGGTAAAGTTTTAACTGTGTCTGTGTTGCTTCATGTTGTGCTGGCTGTGAGTGTTTGTCCTGTAGTTTGTGTGCGTGACGTGATTGTGCTGAAGTGTGATTCAGCCTAAGACAAAGTGAGTGCAGGCCTGCAGAGCCCTTGTGACCTCATGCTTAAGCGAGGCATGGATCAAAGACCCTGATGTGAGTGTTCCCCTGCAGTACCACAGCAACATCCGTGGTTGGTAGAGCCCGTGGCTACCCTAATCTTATCACTCTTGGCTGCTTCCACTTAAATTAACTGTCATTTATGCAAAATGGATGATTAAAATGTGGAAATATGGTAAATACACACGTGGACAAAATTGTTGGTACACTTCCGATAAAGGAAGAAAAACCCACTCATTTTTTAAAAAACAAACTAATGAAACTGGCCTGGACAAAGGGGTGGTACCCTTAACTTCATATTTTGTTGCACAACCTTTTGAGGCAATCACTGCAATCAGGCGATTTCTGTAACTCTCAATGAGACTTCTGCACCTGTCAACAGGTATTTTGGCCCACTCCTCATGAGCAAACTGCTCCAGCTGTCTCAGGTTTGAAGGGTGTCTTCTCCAGACTGCATGTTTCAGCTCCTTCCACAAATGTTCCATATTAGATCAGGGCTCGTAGAAGGCCACTTCAGAAAAGTCCAATTATTGGTCTGAGCCATTCTTGGGTGTTTTTAGCTGTGTGCTTTGGGCCATTATCCTGTTGGAGGACCCATGACCTGAGACAGAGACCAAGCTTTCTGACACAGGGCAACACATTTCTCTCCAGAATGCCTTGATAGTCTTGAGATTTCATTGTACCCTGCACAGATTCAAGACACCCTGTGCCAGATGCAGCAAAGTTTTGTCTCATCTGTCCAAAGGACATTCTCCCAGAAGGATTGTGGCTTGTCAATATGCATTTTGTCAAAATCTAGTCTCGCTTTTTTATGATTTGCTCTCAACAGTGGTGTCCTCCTCGGTTGTCTTCCATTAAGTCCACTTTGGCTCAAACAGCGACGGATGGTCTGATCTGATACTGATGTACCTTCACCTTGGAGTTCACCTCTTATCTCTTTGGAAGTTGTTCTGGGCTCTTTGGTTACCATCTGCATTATCCGTCTCTTCAATTTGTCATCAATTTTCCTCTTGTGGCCACGTCCAGGGAGGTTGGCTACAGTCTCGTGGACCTTAAACTTCTGAATAATATGTGCAACTGTAGTCACAGGAACATCAAGCTGCTTGGAAATGGTCTAATAACCTTTACCTTTAACATGCTTGTCTATAATTTTCTTTCCAATCTCCTGAGACAACTCTGTCCTTAGCTTTCTGTGGTCCATGTTCAGTGTGGTACACACCACGATACCAAACAGCACAGTGACTACTTTTCACCCTTTAAATAGGCAGACTGACTGATTACAAGCTTGAAGACACCTGTGATGCTAATTAAAGGACACGCCTTAGTTTAACATGTCCCTATGGACAAATAATTCTCAATCTTTTCTAGGGGTGCCATCATTTTTGTCCAGGCCAGTTTCATTATTTTGTTTTTTTAATGATTCTGTTGAACCACAATTCAAAAGCAATGTCTAATTTTCACTGGTTAATTTTCAGCAAATTTTTATTTATTATTACTTTTGTCAGTTTCAAGTTATTTCAGTGAACATTGTGGGTTTTTCTTCCTTTATCGGAAGTGTACCAACAATTTTGTCCATGTGTGTAACTGAGCAAGGCTGTAGCAAGTATGCATCTAGTATTGCAGTTGTTTTGAGAAAAACATGGCTCATTAGCTAGTCCAGGAGAAAAAAAACTAAACTCCCCACAATCCTAGAGTTCCACAGCAATGTCTCTAATTGGTTTACTTGCTGGCACCTACTACAGAAGATAGCATTGTGGACAAAGTGGGTGGTCACTGCTGAGCTCTGTGGTGATGATGGCTGGCACCATATGTCAACAATAAAAATTTAAAAGCAGTGTTCAGTTTAAACCTGCAGAAGGCAAATGCAATTTCCAATCATGTCAAACATCAAATTCCAATTCCTTGGTCTCAGATGCTGACATCTTGACAATAACTGATCCACAACACTGCTAAATTTCCTTTTCCATAGGTTCTTATCTACACAAGTCATTTTGGGGTTTGGGTACTCTTTATTTAGCCCAGAGATGTCTCCTCGTTTTTTCAAAATGATGTGTGCTTATTGGTCTATGAAATGACATCTGGGTAAAAATGTATACTCTGTCAGCAGATAAAATGGTTGAATGGCAGTGATTATTTCACTCCAGTAGACATGTGGTCCAGATGTTAAAGGTAGTTTATGGCACACGTATGGATTGTCAGCCGCTGACATACTGTCACAAGGATAGTCGCACAACTACTGATGTGTTGGTCCAACTTTTCACTTCATGAAGCAGGTCTCCTGAGGGCTGTCATTTTCCTAAAGAAGGCTTTAGAGAGCGTGGATAGTCTCAGATGGGAACAGCCTCTTGTCTGCTGCTAAACTCTCTAAAAATTGCTATTAAACTCATATGGGGGAAATCAGCAGAAAACCCATTCAGCAAAACCTCTTTACTTTTTTGAAAAGTGGATTTGACCTTTTAAAACTGAATAGATGCCTCAGCTTTAAACTTGGCATGCATTTCAAATGCCACACTCAGTTAAGCCATTTCCAGCCTGATGTGGGGTGATGTAACCACTGCATTTATATGTTCAAATCTTTTAGTTTCCAGCACAGAATTTAAGGAGAGTGGATGTTGTCTCAGTGACATCCCCAGATTTTTGAAAATGAAACAATCAAGTCCAACAATGATGGCTGCCCTATCAGAAATCCTAATTATAACTTTCAGAAAATCTAGTAACAGGCAAAGAAGTCGAGCTGAGGCCGACTTTAGCATCCAGGAAAAACAGCTAAAACACAACCACATGTTAGACAAATCAGCCATACTACTTATTTTATCTGATTTTTGATGCTATTGGCCTTGATACAATCAAAACAGGTGAGTTAAAAAAATAATTCTTCCCATTACAGTTCACAAGCAAAAATTGCATCTATTAAAACACACTCTGTTTTTCACTACTGTGAACACATTTATTTCTTAATTCTGGATGTTTTTGCCCATATTACATACACTGATATTTCCAGACATATAGTTCTACAAAACCTATTCTGATTGATGTGTATGTGTTGAAAACTGAAAACTGTTTTGAGGATTATACCTCAGTTATTTACAAAGTGTTGCTCTATTAGCAAACACCACAACACCACAACCTAAACCATAATGCACGTGATGGTGGTTAATCTATGCAGACGTTTCTTAATCTGCAACCAGTGATCGACTTTTTGAGCAGTTACCTGTGGATAATAATACTATAGCAGTAATATTATGCAAACCTATATGTCTTTCCTTTAAAAAAATAGGTACTTTAAGAACTTTTTTTTTTCTGTTAACAGACTGATGTTGTCTTATCTAAACGACGAGCTTTATGCCCAGAAGAGTCCACGCAATCCATGTAATTCATTTTTATAAACTATTAAACAAAGGCATTTATTTGACAATTTACGATGAGAAGTTTGTGTTCTGGCTGAATAAATACTGCTGTGATTTATTTTGAGACAATAATTCATAACATTCAAATCAATAGACTGATCAGTGGAAATACAGCAGAATACTTTTCTCAGCTTCGACTGACCTATGACAAACTCACAAAGATATTTATTTGTCTGCTAATATTGTGCTTTGGCCACAGTTTAAAACAATTGTGGTGGGGTGTTTTTGCGTCCCTCAGTCCATGTTTTGGATGATATATGACTGGCAGTTGAATGATAATTTGGTTTCAAGATTAAGAGGCTTGTCAAGAGTGTATCGCATGCCTAAAAGTTCAGTAATAACAGCACAGTGGATGGCGCCATTTGTACCAATTTCTCTATTCTCCATCTTGGACTTTGTTTAATCTCTGTGATCAGTGTGTGTGTGTATGTGTGTGTGTGTTCATGTCAGCCTTGGAAATGTGATTCCTGATTTAAAAAAATAGAAAAGGTCATGTTAATGTATGATTTGAGCACAAACCGACACAACACCATCTGTCTCTTCATAGAATATTTTACATAACGGTGTTTCAGTGCATGTCTCCACACAGTTGTCCCTCTGTCTCTCTTTTTTGTTTAGTGTTTGAATCTGTCCCCCTTCTTGTGTCCTCTGTGATCTCTGGGAAGAGCCACAGACTTGCTATATTAAAAGTGGCAAAACAGGAGCAATGGTGCCCAGCTGCTGAACTTTGGAGACGTTTCTGTGCTGGCATATGATTAAAGCAAGTAGTACTGAGGATTAAGAGCTAAGTGATGCAATTTGGGTGCTATTTGTGCCGAAGTGAATTTGCTAAAGCAATCTGTTATATGTAGATTTGGGCCTAAGTTTCTAAAGCACAAAAAAAAAAAGATAGAAAGATTAGCTATGTCTTATACCTGAAAATTGTCTAGCCCACATTATTTTTACCATAAAGGAATTTGTCCATTTGGTCATGTTTTTTTGCCAAAAACTGATGCATTTTTACTAAGAAATACCACCTTTTGTTGTGTCAATCATGATTGCACAGTGCCTCCTTAATTTTTCCTGCCATATTTTTTAAGAGGGGTTTTGATTTTCTGTGGTATTTTGCACCAGTCAAAACAGGTCAGAGGGCTGTCTGTTTTCTCAGGGTTGTGCGAACTTGGACATAGTGCTAACCCAGACAACTGATATCTGTCTGTTTCTTTAGAAACTGAAATAAAGAGTTTAAACAGATGAGCTGAGTTTTGTGAAATTCTTTTCTTGTGAGTAAGGTCATCATTTACATACAGAGTATAAGTCTTGTGGTCTGCTAGGTGATAAAAAAGTGTGCACAACAGAAGTTTACTGAAGGGGACATCTGTTGAAACCAGGGGAGGCCTGAAATTTAAGAAAGGTCCCTATCAATATGCAGTGAATCCCTTAAGACCGTTTCCTTGCATTCCTGGATTACTCCCTGGCTTAAACATTGAAACAATCTAACCCAAACAAGTTGTGTTTGTGCAATATGAGAGTTAAGCCCCAAGAATAACATTAGCTACTAGACGTCACATATATAAGAGTAAGTATATAATATGTTATAACATATTATGATGGCCTACACAATAATATGATTGAACATGTGACAAAAGAACAAAGGGATAATAAAAAATGCCATCACACATCCTAAAACACACCCAGAAGCAATGATAGTAATTTTAATGCTCCTTTATGAAAAGGCAACACTATACTTGATGTACTTTTTCTCCTTTTTGAGTAGCTTTTTCCTTCTTCTCTTTGTTGATGGCAGAAAGATGACGGATAGAGTCAGAAAGAGGGTGAGACTGCAGGGAAACATGGCAAATGGACTGGAGGCAGGAACAGAACCTGGGCCGCCGGCACAAGGCGGGAGCTTCCATTCATGTTAAGTGCTGATGTAACCCTCTCAGCTACCATCATACCTGCTCCTCTGCTTTTCAGGATGAGATGAACCCAGTGTTTCCTTTTCTCAAGGAGTAACATAAAAGAAAAAGCATATCCACTGCTTGATGACTGTGATGACCCCATCTATTTGCTGTTTTGCTGGCAGTGTCTGTTCTGTTTCAGATGCAGGTGAGTGTGGCTAGGCGGGATCACAGGGGATTTAGAAGACCTGGGCCCAGTGTTCTCAATCCATTAAAACAGGCTGAAGGCCTTCATCCTGGGAGTTAGTCTGGCAGGCTGCTCCCACACCACACTCCTTTTTGGTGTTTTGTTTCACAGCCAACATCGCATCATTCATGCATGCACGCATTACGTCACTGATCTACTGATTCCCACACAGCATCATGTTGTTTTTGTAAATAGATATTTAATTTCTGCATTTGCTCTGTGTCTCCTCTTGGTTTTTTTCTCTGGCCTTGAGCCAGCCATGACAATGACTGTTTAGATTTGTACTTCATTTTTTTAAATAAATAGAAAAATAAACATACTGGACTCTACATGGTTCCTTTGATAAAGATTTTCAATTAGATTACATGTCTGCAAAGAAAGAGGAAACAAACATCCTGTGAAAACAAAACAAACAAAAACCCTCAATGTGCAAGGACTTCAAGACCATGACTATGAGGTATTTGAAAATGCAACTCAAAATATGTAAGAGAATCCAGGAACAGGTCCCAGCTGAGGAATGGTTTCAACTAGTTGTATTACCACGTTTACATGAGAGCTTTAATTCCTCTTTAATTCCAAATAAAACTTAAATCCCCTTTAAAAAGATTAAAAATGACCATGTAAACAACTAATTCCAAATGAAAATACTCCCAAATAAAACTTAATTCCGAAGAAAGTGGCTGGTTTATTCTGATTTTAAATTCGAATTAAATAATTCCTCAATCATGTATACGTTCATTCCGCTTTAAATTAATTCCAGTCATTGTGCGCATGCTCGTTCCCTTGTCCTGTCACTATGACGCACGGGACACTGACGGGTGCAGGATGGCCACCTGAAGCAAGCACTGGACTCGAGCCGAGATAATTTATTTAATAAGAACCTGAGAAGATTGGAAGTAAGGAAAGAGTGGACGGATGTAAGCATAAAAATGTGGACCTTTATAAAGTCGTAGCGGCCAAGTTGGACGAGGTTTCCCTGACAGAGACGCTGGAGAGACGCTGAACTGGAGTTTTTCTTTCGGTAAACACAAATACGTCACCACATCACGTCCACCCCCTGTCCAATCAGAACACCCCTAGACCTTAAGCGGAATTGAATAAAAGCGAATAAACGTGTTTTCCATGTAAACCTCTATTCGGAATTACTATTTCCATTTAAACACAAAGGAGAATACTTTAATTCCGAATTTTTTAATTCTGAATATTTAACTCTGAATCAAAAAACATCATGTAACTGTGGCCAATGTAGTTCAGCTTGCCTTGCAAAATAATGATGTCACACTTTTGTGAGAGGCAGTCAGCACAAGCAAAGACGCCAATGAAGTAAGCATGGTTGACAGGAGACAGAGGCAATAAAAAGTGAGGCTTAATTCTTAGGTACCACCAACATCTTGACATGAAATATCTATGTCTGCAATATTTCAAATAAGCACTGAAACACCAGCAACTGAAATCTTTTGTTGTTGCTGTAGCCCAGTGTTGGGATTGCCATGTGTTTGATGTTGTTGATACAGAAACAAGTACACTGATGTAGTGGGTCGATATGTAAAACTGACAATGGCATTGGTATTGCTAAAATCATATCAATTCCCATCTCTAATTCAGACCAATGTTCAAATTTTGGGATCTGTTCAAAACACACACACTCCCCGTTAAAGTACTGCACACGTTCAACAACTCTGCACAAAGCCAAGAGATGAAAACAAAACTATAAAGTGGGGATTCTTCAAACTTCTTCTTTGCATACATAAGCCTTTCTATATCTGTTCACCCATACTGATTACATTTCCATGGGTTTCATTTTCCTGTAATGAGAAAAAAGGAAATTTGTGTCTTGCTCAAGGCTGGAACAAACCTGATTGATCCTAAGTGACAATTTAAGCACTTGCCCTCAGTATTTTAGCTGATTTACTTAGGGCCCAAATCTAAGGTCCATTACAGAAACCATCTCTCTTGCCTTGGACTTAGTGTTATTCTTCATATGCGATGGTTTCAGGCTAGACACTTCATCATAGAAATGTGTCCACTGAAGCACAAACACATGGTGAGATATGCAGTAATAATGAGAAGCATAAAAGCTGAATACACTTTAAATATTTAGAATCATATTATGATTATTGATTTGTGAATATTTCAGATATATCACAAACACTTATCTCTTCCTTTCAGCTCTCTCCATGATCTCTCTCCTCTCATGTGCAGGGTTGTCTGCAGGAGCCCCCCTCTCAGCAGTAATACTGAATGATGCCACATCAGGCAAACAGCAGGCACTACAGGGGCACAAGCATATTTTGTAGCGCCTTTTATCTCCCAGCATGCTTTGTGCCGTTGTTATCTGGCGGCTGCAGCCTGCTGTGGGACTAAACCGTAAACAGGAAGTGCTGTGCTGACACAGTCTCGCCGTTAACGCTGTATTGTGGAGAGCCTTTGCAGCACTCAGAGCTAATTTTAATGATAATCTGCTGTGCTCTTTGTCACTGTTAGAGCGTCAGGCATCAACACCTGAAGGACTCTAGGGAGGAGGGAGAGAGAGGGAGAGAGAGAGAGAGAGAGATGAGAAATAGAAGACAGCTGCAATGTTACTGTTACTGTTTGTGTGTCTGCATATATGTAGATATTTGGCTTTTCAGTTTTTTGTCAGTGTTTTAAAATGTTTCTTACTGTCACTCAGTATTACTATTTATATCATAATAATATTTAACTTGTTGATTTCAGTGTATTCTGATAGATAGCTATGTTACGTGACAATGTCTCACTTCTGAGGTTATTCAGTTGTGCACAGAGGTAATATTTTCTGTTCTGTGTCACTGTGACTTGATGTAATCATGAAATAATGAACGATAAGGGCATGACACTAAATCAACAGGCTGTCATCTATTGTCAACTAAATATTTGCTCCTGATAGTGTTTAGTGAAAGCAACAGAGCGGGGATGAGGTGAGAGATACAGCTCATAGACTGAATCATTCACTCCCCAGAGATGAAGTTAAGTCAAACTTGCTGGTCACAAAGTCTTCTGACCCCTGAGCTAAAAATTTCACTGAGCCCCAGGTCTTCCAAAAACCAAATAAAGCTTAATTGTATGATTTACTGGACTAAATGTGCCAGCAGCAGAGCAGATTCACCATTACAACTGAGTCATTTATGATCATATGTTTGTCTTTAAACCCTACTCAGAGATGGATGGTTGGGGAAATACATCCAGTGCTGTGCTAAGGCAGGGTTCACAACAATTAAGGCGGAGCTACCCAAACGAGCAGGAATATTATACAGTTTAAGGGTCCGTTAATACCTCCACTTGCCAGTGCTTGTCATGAGATGTTAATATTTATAATATTTTTAAAGAAAAAAAAATCCCTTGTTCTGGTTTGGAGCTCTGCAACAAGGATCTGTCAGATTCTAGACACTGAATCAGGTGGATCGTGCTGCACGGTTATTGGGGGACATAAATCCATACATTTTATTTGACTCTGTTTTATCCTGTTTTTCTTATTATCTCCATTTATGTATCTATTGATTTTAGTTTTCCCATTGGGTGTTTTCTTTTATTGTTGTGGTCTCAATAAGCTAACCAAGCCATGCAAAATACATAGTTTGCATTTATGTCATCCAAAGGTTTCAGTGGCTGCTTACATATATATATTTTTTACTTTTTTGGAAGATCTCTTTGTTCAGTTATATGTTTTGTTTTATGTGTCTAAGCCACAACACTTTTCAGTAATTTTTTTTTTTTTCAGTGATTTTTTTTTGTCATTTTTTCTCATGACAGATATTTTGGTTGTATTTCTTTACTGCTCTGGAGTTAATGTAAAACTTAAATAATTCCAAAACACTGTATCTAATGTCTAGTCTGGCCCCAAAGGGAACAGGGTTCAAATAATACCTCAGGCTGCTTCCTGATTTCTAAAGAATGAAACAGCCCTGAATCCACAGAGTTACCATTCTTCATTACTGTGCTTTACCGTCTGACAAATCACCTCCAACTCCACACTGACAGCTAATCACATTTATTTAGGCTGTAAACAGCAGCAGTAATTGAGACAATTCTGTTGTTGAGGTGCGTGAGCAGAATGAATAATTATGGTGAACCTTGCTCTGAAGCAGTCCACTCAAGAAATAAATAAATAAAAAATTAAACACTGGCTTCAGGAGAGCAGGACACTTTGTCATCTGGGGCACAACATGCTGTTTTTTGAGGATAAGCTCTCAGCCCATTAAGCTTTAAAGTGTTGAGCCTCAGTCACTCTGTGAAAACAGGCTGGTTTACCTGCCTCAGCCAACAGCATAGATGATAATTAGCTTAGTGAAGCTGCACAAAGGTAACGTTCTGTTGCTGAGAAGAGACAAATTACCCTGCCTTGTCTGACTGTTTTTGTTGTATAAGTCATTCAAACTGGAGATTTTGTTTATTCACAGCACTGCACTTAATTAACAACTGCAGATTAAACAGATGGAAATTTTATGGTTTTTTTTCTATCATTATCATTATTGTTATTTTTTATTGAGCACATTGCCCAGCATCAACATCATGATTATTTTTGTTTTCGTGTGTTGTGACAGAGAAACTCAATGATTCTGCAACATGAAATAATGTCACTATCTTTGATGAGTAACAGCTTCATTCTGTGGAGCAACAAAAGCTAAATGACAGACATTCTACACGTCCATAATGCAAATCCTAAACTAAAAATATGTCAAACCTTCCTTGTTTCTGTGTTACCTCCAACATTTCATACTTCCTGCAAGTACATTTAAAATAGCATAGTATAAAGATGGATGGACGCCAGAATCAGACATGAAACTGCTGCAAAACATTTTGGGGTATTTTTCTTTTGTCTTTTGCAGGATTCTCTCTCCTCCATCTGGCATGGAAGTGCATTCAAGCATTGTAAGCAAAGAAGTAACACAACCCCCAAAGGCAATCATACACATACACTTTTTAGAATGTCAGCTGCAGTTTTTGAATGTTTTCTTAACTGTGAGGTACATTATAATGACATTTTGATTCTTGTTTGATGAAATTTGGTTGATGTATTGATTCATTGCTTTATCTTTAACACATTGATGAAAAAACCTAGTTAGAAATACTTATAAATAGTAATGAACGGTAAAATACTCAAAAGTTATTATAAATAGTAAACCTCACCAGCAAACATAACAGTAACAGGTAATAAAACAAAACACAAATAATGATCAAAAATTAGAATACAGCTTACACTTAGTTTATCAAACACCTTTAATCAATGTAATTTATAATTACTTTGATTTTGATAGAACTCCATTATTGCAAAAAATACTGTAATTCTAATTTTATGCTCAAATAATATTTTCATTGTAGAGCTATTTCCCCCATTTCCCTGTTGTGGTTCTGTTCATATTTATGGCAGACTCTAATTAAATGAGCCAAAGACTTGGACAGTAAGATTCTTTATTTCTCTTATGCTGCCAATTTTGAGAGATAGGATGGTGAATAGAGTCAAACACAACTGAGAACACACTTAAAAATGTTGGGTTAAAAACAACCCAATTTGGGTAGTTTCCCAACCCAGCTCTGGTTAAATATTGGACAGAACACATGCTGGGTTAATTTAACCCAACAAATTGGGTTGTTTATACAACCCAATTAATGGTTCACATTGACTACACTGCTGGGTTCTTTTAAACCCAGCAAGTCGGGTTGCTAATATACAATTATTCATTCATTCATCCATTCTCTATACCGCTTATCCCTTTCGGGGTCGTGGGAGGGCTGGAGCCTATCCCAGCTGTCATTGGGCGAGAGGCAGGGTACACCCTGAACCGGCGCCAGTTGATTGCAGGGCCATGTAGAGAGACAGACAACCATTCCCGCTCACACTCATACCTAAGAGCAATTTAGAGTCACCAAACAACCTAATGAGCATGTTTTTGGTCTGTGGGAGGAACCTGGAGTGCCCGGAGAGAACCCACACAGGAAGAACATGCAAACTTCACACAGAAAGGCTCTGCCTGACCTGGGGATCGAACTAGCGGCCATCTTGCTGTAAGGCATGTGCACTACCTGCTGCGCCACTGTTTGTGCTGTCCATATATAATTATTACTTATTATTATTATTATTATTATTATTATTATTATTATTATTATTATATCATTATTATTATTATTATTATTATTATTATTATTATTATTATTATTATTATTATTATTGATTAAATATATTCTCACACCAATAATGTAACAATAAATATTTTTCAAAATTTACAGAAGACAAAAATATAAAAACTCACACAAAATTTCCATAAAATTCTCCTCTTTCTAACAGCTCCAAAACATTAGCTTACCATTTTACTAACAAAATGTATTGAAGAATGACCTCTGGAGTTTAACACTTCCTTGGTTGCGCATGCCTGAACGTCAACCCAAGGTGTAGGGTAGTCCAAAATAAACCAACACAAAGAAATTACAACCAACAGCTAATAACTCCATACCCAACAGAAATAATCTAGTGAATTGGGTTCTCAGAATACCCAATTCAATGAAAATAACCCAATTAAATTAACCAACAGGCTCAACCTAGTGGTTGAGTTGAAAAAACAACCCAGCATTTCCTTGTGTGAAAGAGGAGGCACCAGGCCAGATTTGAACCCAGGCCACCCACACTCTCTTTGGACACAGGTTTTGCAGGCAGACATAACCGCCTAACAACCAGCATCGCCATATGTCTTTTGTCTGTATTGTAGTAAATGAAGGTTATTATGGCTAAATGTTTGTTTTTGTAGTGACGAATCTGGAGACGTGCCAGCCAAAGAGATAACATGCAAGGATTTTTGTGTTTGTTTGGTCTGTTTGGGGGTGGGTGGGTTTGATTCTAGTAAATCAAGTTTTTCTTAACTTCAGTCTTACCGATTTAAGGAGGTCAGTTAGCCTATGTTGTGTGTAAGATGTCTTGCAGATGAAGTTTTCTCCTCTTACCTGCAATGCAGCAGTTGTCTCTTGACTCGGACTCTGCTGGAAACTTCAACACCCTCTGATTGATCCGAATCTCTTTCAATGCCTCATGAACCCAAGGACCCTCTCTTCCTCCAACTGTATGCAGAAAAACAAATGAGATGAAATGGTTTAGAATACTGTAGACAAAATAAAGAATGGACGCAGGAACGCAGGAGAGACATATCTGTTTACAGTCAGCACACTCTCCTCAAACACACCCCACTCATCCATCTCTTGACCTTGACATCCTAAACATACTCCCATATCAAAAGGCCTATCCACAGTGACAGCCGTAGTGTGTTTTTCTACTCTCAGACTGAAATGCTGAGCTTGCAACCTTTTAAAGAGCTTTCAGGAGACATGGGCCGTTTTTTCTGATGTTTCTTTTTTGTGGAAATCCATTTTTTAGAGAGGAACATTTACTTGCCATTCCAGTTATTTTTGTATACATGAGCTTCACTCAGTCTGTTTTCCCAATTTTTTTACCTTTCACCTGTAAAAGTATATATAGTGTAAATACTGTAATATTTTATTATTTTACCTTTATGAAATTGTATTTTTATTATTGTAAATACCATTATACTACTTCATTTTTTTAACGTAATGCCTCATTTTCAATTATTATGAGTTGCTGCTTTAGCAACCGAATTTCCCTTGATGGGGGATCTTTACATGTTATCTTACTTTATCTTATCTTACACGGTAAAACACCTTTAACTCCCACCCTTAGGGAACCGAAATTCATCAATGGCTTGAATTTAGTTATACACTTCTGAAACCTTTCTACACAGTGGAACAGCCATCACTAAATCCTTTAATGTAATCAAACTAACAGAGCTTACATATTTGTTTTATCCTTAACAAGGTTTTAATAAAAATATGGGAGTCATATGTTTTTAGCAACACTTAACCTGACGTAAAACACATGCTGTTGGTGTTTATATGAACAGACTTGTGGGTTTAGGTCTACGGTCCCAGTTATTAATAAATAGTCTTGTCAAAGAGGAAAAAAAGCCACAAATGTGATTAGATGGACTGTAGCAATTATACTTTTTAATGATAGAACAGAAAGATAGAATGGAAATTTAAAAAAGGGATTGCTTCATATAGAAAACCTTGGGATAAATGTGATAGGTAACAAATGTGTGTTTGTTTCATCTCAAGAAACCTGGATTTTCTTTAAAAGTCTGTTTCCTGTATTTAAGAAGAAAAAAAAACAATACTGAATTACTCACAGGCAACTGTCATGATCAATTCTAACATTTTATTTTCCTTCTTTGTTTGTCTGAGAATCCTGCTGCTTTAAACTCTGTACAGGCATTATGTTAAGGTGTTATGCCAATGGTTTACCTCAGTGGGCTCAGGGCTCTTAATGGTTGCCTTTTAAGAATAAGTCAACAGAATAAAGTATTCTTTGAATTATGCCCATATTGTCAAAATTCGCCTGCAACAGTTCTGAAAACTAAAAAGAAAAACAATTAAAAATAATCACCACTCTCCCTTATTTTTTGAGCCTATGCAAAGACGTTTGTCCTCAGCTCTTATTTGCAGCTTCAAATAACTTCATATGAGAAATGTATTTTTTTAATACCTGACACGCTAAATAATTTCAACATGTCTGAACAAGGACATCACAAGATAACAACCTTACAGGGTCACCACTCATGCATCTGAGGGTCAATTGCAAAGACAACATGGAATAAATAGAAGAGTCATGTCAAACATCAACATGCTACTCTTGTCATACTGATGACAGCATGCTGATGTGAGAGTAAAGGGGGATTTGCTGAACAACACACACATTATCAGCTTTCACATTTTTTTTTTCCTTGATAAGTTGGAACAAATAAATGAGACACAAGTGGCTGTGGTCAAAAGATTTTTTCATCCAACAGTAATAGACTTGAATCACACTTGAATTTTTCAGGTGTGAGAAGCTGAGAGAAGCTGCCAGGCATGATCATTTCAGGATGGGTTGGGTGAACATGTACAAAAAAACCCCAACAATCACCTCCTCTTTGGAATTCACATCATTTACTCTTTATTCTGCAGAGCCTCAGTAACAATATTAAACTCTCTGTGGTTCACCAGGTGCTAATATGATGAAAATGTTAATCCTCTTCATGGTGCTGAAGGCAGCATAAATTGATGCCAGCTGTGTGTCGACAGCTGTGTGATGTGAATACACTACTTTTAATGTTCTCCCCCTCTTTTCAACATAAATGAAAATACATTTTGCTCCAAGCTGATGGTCATGTGCTAGATTTTATGCTGCACCCGCCCCTGGCTATCCCTTATATGCTTCAATGGAGGTTTTTTAACAACTAAAGGGCTGTATAAAGGCCATCTGCCCATCTCATTACTGCCAACTTCTCTGTTTGTGCCTCCAGAGGATCCAAAGGTCTGCCATGGGAGATGGTTGTACAATATTTCTGATTCTTCTGGGTTAAGATGAAAACTGCAGCACTTGTAGCCTACCCTGGTGTTTCTTAATCGCACAGGTCCTGTGTCTACAAAGGTCACAGTCAGACAGTGGCCTCACATTTTGTGCCACCTCTGCAGGTCAGGGAACAAAGCAAAATAACACACATACACAGGCACACACAAGTCTGAGTGTTTTCACTGACAAGGCTTGCCAGGGGTATGGTTTCTCTAGAGGCTTTATTTTGTGTAGTGAGCCAACAAAATTAGATCTCTGGCAGAAAAAGAGAATATAGAACAAAGATTTCTAATAGCAATTTGGCCAATTTTTATCAAGAACAGGAGTACATAAAATGTTTTCAAAACAGAACAAGGCATATGGTTGCACTTTATTGTGGTTGTTGTTGTTGCACATATACCCTTTAAATTTTACAAATAATAGTTATTTTTTGTTTGTATTAATCACATTTAGTTTCACAAGCTGGCACTCGTTCGACCACTTGTGACACAATTTTTCTGAACAGTTGATGGGTGTAATGAGGTCTAGAGCTGGGCGAAATTACCTAATCTCAGTATCACGATTAATTGAAGCTCTTACCTTGATTACAATTAATGAACGATTATTTTATGCTATGCTGGAACAAATTGGTGGTGTTACTGAAAGCCGTCGAAACGGTCTGCCTGCAGTATTTACACTTAACTTCTTTCAGCTCGATGTCCTCTGGACAAAATCCAAAATGTGCCCAAACAACGGAGACAGCATTTTTCTTGGCTACAAGGTCCTCTTAAAGATTGGCGCTTGTCTCCTCGATGTTGGCAGCGCGTCCTTCGCTCTTTGCGAAAGTGAACACAGACTGTATGGAGGGGGTGCGGTCACGTGACTTACACAGAGAAAATAATGGACATGAGTAAAATTACTTTGATTAGATGTAAATGTTGGTTTCGATTATTTTTCTAGTAACTGCCCAGCCCTAATGAGGTCCCACTGGTTTGTACCAGTTCTAAACTGGTGGTACAACAGGACATCTTTTTTGTTTCACAGGAAAGTTAGCGTGACACATCTTATTCCTGCACTAACTTCCCATGTCCAACCAGCGTGTCTACACAGTCCTCAATGTTACCTGTTTCTTTGTGGTTCTTCAAAGAGCTTAAAGAGCACATTTTAAAACTCCAGTCTAAATTGAAATCTTTGCTTGAAAGACACCTTGCTTATGTAGTATAACTACTAGGCCCGTACGATAAATAGCTAATTTATTATCGCAAGATCAACCCTTGCAATTGCGACATAGTTATCGCACATTGTATATTTTCACCATGTCATGCGGGGACTAATAACTACCTTTCGTCTAGTTGCTTTGCTCATTCTTGTCATGGAGTAGGGTCTGTGACATGCCCACAACCTCACCTTGGTGGCAGAGTTTGGTTTTTCCCTTCTTTCTACTTCAGATAATGACTGTGTTCAACCCTTCATATAAAAATGATTATTATTAGCACCTGTTTCATATCATCAGACTAAACAAGTGTATCCAGTAGAATGTATGTTGGTTTGAGGGCAAAGGGTGGTCTCATCAATTATTGATTTCTTTTAGATTGTTTTTTCTTTGTATCTTGCATAGTAGAAGTTTGTGCTCTGTAAGAAGCTACTGAACAATTATCTATCCATATAATTATAACAACGTTTCAAGCCCAAACAGTTACAGCAGATGGCAGTTCAGCATGAATCTGGCTCTGCTCTTGTTCTGCCTGATACAAAGAGGATTTTCCTTGCCACTGTGTTACTTTCCTAAATGCTGCTAAGTGTTTTGCTAATGGTGGATTAACGATGGGTCTCTATAATTAATTAAACAAAGATTAGGTCTTTGGTCTCAATCTTTTTTCTAAGGTGTCTTCGGACAACATTCTTTGTGGAATGGCCCTGTTATGTGCAAGAAAAGACTGACTAAAAAGTTATCGTACTGACTTTAGTTTTGTCAAAGAGACAAGACTAAATGTTAAAGGGTTGTTGAATAATATAAAAATAATATAGAAAATGTTAAAAAAAAAAAAAAAAAAAAATTATCAGTACTCCATTATACATCTAACTTTATTATTTGAAATAGGTCAGCATTTCTATCTTTTTATTCTGAAAAAATCAAAGCACTGCGTTATTATGCAGAACATATGGTGTATTAATTTAACAATTTGGAGGTTAAAAAAAGGGTTTAAAATTTGGCTAAAAACTGAAAAAAAGAAAAAAAAAACTACTTTCTGTGCACCTCTTCATTTTTGTAAAACAGTGCACCATGATTTGACTTCTGCACTGACATCTGAATGGAGATACCTTGGTAGAGTCAGGAAATGTAAGGGTTGAAGACACAAGAGGTATTTAGTAGAAGCAGGCAGATGTTTTGGCAGTAATCAAAGCTTGAAAAAAACATAAAATCTGGATTATGAAGTCACACTGCTACAGTCCATTTCTTGAGGCCTCTCAAAAGGAAAAGGGTTTTCATATATTTTTTGTGTGATGATATATTGTTCCCACATGTCACCCTTTCAGTGCTGTCCATCTTGCCCTTTAGGCTTGTGCTTGTGCTTCTGTTATCTTTATTATGGTAGATGAACTCCCTGTGTAGATTTTTGTAAAGGGCATAAATCATGTATGTGCCATGCTGGTCGCTCGTGCTTGTTGTCTGGTTTTGTCTTTTGGCCTTCGGCCTTTTCAAACAAATTACTGCTTAATGCCGGTTGTGTACCGTATAAGCTACCAGTATTTTTTGACTTAATGAAGGAGTAATTCTGTTGAAAATATAGATCAACCCCTTACAGTATTAACCTGAGATGCCAGGTAAAGTGTTTAATGTACAGGATATTTGTCACAATTCTATCTGGGCAATACCCCAAAGAAAGTGTTTGGGGAACGCAGAACCTTTAAAAAATATATAGGTGACTGGAAAATCATCCTGTCAATCACATTAGTTATGGGCCAACCAGATGACATAGCAGGCAGGCTATGTCATCTGGTTGGCCCATAACTAATGTGATTGACAGGATGATTTATTTTTGCTCCTTGCCTGCCAAAACTTGTCAGGCAAGGAGCAAAAATATCCTTTCCAATGAAAGATATTTTGAGTTTCTTTCTTTGTTCTTTATTTTATGATGAAATGTTGTCAAGTTCTGACAAAACTGCCACTAAAGCAGTCAGCATCCATGTCAATCAGTGTACAACAGCCATTGTTTACAGGCTTACAATCTCTGTCATTACGCTTAGGGTGAATCCCAATTGTACCCCTTAGCCCTCCCTTTTCATCTTACCCCTTTGTCAGTCCCTTCCTCTTGGCCCTCAAAACAGGGGTGGAATCATGCCTCTAAGAAACAAGACACTGCTCGATTCCTGCTATGTCATCACCCAGAGCAGCTCGCTGGCTTTGTCGTAGGCAGATGTGACAATAGCTGTAGCTACAGCTGCGAAAGCTGGCTCGTTACAATGACCAATTATAAAATACAACCAACAATTCAAAACATGATTAATATTTACTTAATAATTAAACAATTACTTATATTTATGCGCTTCCTTCGGTCTTCGCTTTGCCATCTTGTCAGCAGGAGCGGTGTACTATGGGAAATTTCTCATACCCCTTCCTTTAAAGTGAGGTCCTGGTTTGTCTTCATTTCAAGGGCTTTGTAGCCCGTCCCCTTAACCTTAAGGAGAATTGGGATACCCCTTCACTAGACGTAAACGCACAAAACTAAGGGCTAAGGGGTGCCTAAGGGGTACAATAGGGATTGACCCTTAGCTTCCGCCTAAAGGACGCTGATTGGTCAGTGCCTCTGCAGACCAAGTTCAGTTGGTCTAGTTTTAAGCTTTGTGAGATGGATCTGCCTGACATTAATTCAGGTGGATCCAGTGGCACTACAAGGTTATGCCAGCGTTGTCCTATTTAGTTTACTTGTACATTTTCAGCAGTAAAACTTCCAGTTGCAGTGAGCAACACAATAACTTAGTAGCTCAGTGCTACCATGCTAATGGGAGTGTGCAGCATTTTGATGGTGGAGGCTGCACTTTGAGTCATGGCAGTGCATGTCTTAGCACTTCACAGTGGTATATTGGTCAAATCTTCAGTTTACAGACCACAGCCAGAGGATGGAAAATAAATTAATGATAAAAAAAGGTGCACGTACACTAGATTTTATGCTACATGGATTCAAGGCAAATCCAAAGTTTTGTTTTAATGAGACCTGAATGTGTTTTTATGAGAAGCATGATTAGTCAGTCTGTTTAGAAGCAGAGCTAGAAATAGAGCCCTTTGCATGTCACTTGAGGGGGAAAGTGTCAGTGAATCATCACAGAACAGGCAGATTATAGTACACTGCAAATGAGGGGGACATGGTCATATGTGAACTGATAAACATTTACTGCCACTGTACAGCTGTAAAAATGTTATTTTCCTTAAGTTTATTTGGAAAATGTCATGATCTCAAATGCCATGTTAATCACAAAACAAACACAGAGTGATGTTTAAACTCTTTAATAGCTATCTGCAAGAAAATCACAAGTATGTTTTGTTCATTTACAGACACCTCGCAAAAACAGGCAGGTCAAAAACCCCTAACCTCATCTGGTTTGTCTCAACACATTCCAAAGTGGATGGATATTCACTAATGACTGGAGGAGACGTTAAATTGTGCTTTTTTTTTTGTTGCAAAGAGGCAGTGCTCATTATTCCAATTAAAAGCTTGGGTAACTGTGCGCCAAAGGATTTTATATTCTAATGAAAATATGAGCAAAGACAACAGAAATTAATCCAGCAAATAAATAAAGTAACAAACTACATAAGGATTTTTATATATCATAAAAGGGTTCCACATTAACGTAAGAAAGAAACAACTGTGACCATCAAAGTTTAGGATGTATTGATGCATCAGTGAAATTTGTATCAGCATATATCATGATCATCAGCTCACTGGCAAATAACGAGGCATAAACAGATAGCAGTGGACAATATTTGTCTTTTGTGTCTGATTAAAATAACGCTGGCATGTAAGAAGCTAAAGTTTCTTTATATAGCACATTCAAGACAATGCCACAAAGTGCTTTACAATAACAGATAATACAAGACTAAAAAAAAAACCAAATAATTACACAACAACATACAAAGACAGAGCAAGTGAAGGCAAGTCTGAACAGATGGGTCATCAACTGCTTTTTAGGAATGTCCACAGTGTGTGTCCAAAGTTCTCAGCTCCAGTCTAGGACGAGGAACAGCCAGCAGACCCTGATCAGAGGACCTCAGAGTCCCGCTGCTGTAGTATGGCTTCAAAAGCTCTTTATGATAAGTGTGTCCTTGGCCATGCACCGTTCTTACAATTACAAGGATTTTAAATAGGATTCTGAAATTTATCTGAAATTTACCTGGCAAAGACATCAAGATATGGGTAACATAAGACATTTCCGATGATTTTGTCAGAAGCTTGGCAGCAGCAATTTGAACCACTTGTAGGCGGCTCAATGATGTGCTGCCTTGACAAGTAGAGAATTACAATAATCAAGTCTCACTGCTTTGCTATGTTTGCTATGATAAAATAAGAAGCAGACCAAAAAGTTTGTGTGCTGGTCAAGACTCAGTGCCATCTGAACACCCAAAATCTTGAAGAAAAGGTCTTCAAACCAGTAGTCTTCTGAAATGCAGAATCCAAAAGGGATTTTTTTTTTTCACTGACCAAATAACCCGTTGGTTAAACTCCTGGTCAAAGTGAGAAAAAATAATGAAACTAAAAGAGTCTTATACCAAAAAAAGCTATGAAAAACACTGGTGTTAGCATCTGCTTGGTTGTTTCTTTTAAATGTTGGTGTTGCCCTGATTTTCACAATTTGTGCAGCTCCAATCAAAATTTGACAGAGAGAAGCAGAGAGAGATATTTATTCACAAGCAACAAGGAGAAAGAGGAGAGGAGCGTGGGGGATGGAGGTGGAGAGGACCTCAGGAGTCTTGGCTGGCTGTCCCTTGGCAGCCAAGGCACAAACATGAGTGGGGATTTCTGTTCCCTGAGAAGGCAGACAGTGGCTGAGTGAAATACATAAGAGAGCAAAAAGGACGGAGAACGAAGCTGAAAGGAGGAAATGCACATTCCAGAGGACCAAAGAAGATACTTTTATGTATTTGATAGCGTTTAATTCTCCTGTTCGAACATGCATTAGCTTTTCCCTTCAAAACCTCAGCATTTTTCAAATATTCCACACAGAAGATACTTTCTAATACTGCACAATATATCACAACTGTATCAGATTATAGCATTAAAAAAACACTATAAACATTTTTCAAAAGCTTGAAATAATCATGTACTATAGAATTACAACATTTGAAGAAGAAGATATATTTCTCTTGCCTGAGCATATTTTATCTGTTAGATGATGGGGATTGAGATTAAACGACCCACATTTTAATGTAGTCAGATAAAGCCAAACTACATGAGATGAGCTGCTCTCAGATTAACCGGTGCTATCCCAGAGGTAAAAAAAAATATTTTTATTTAATCTAGATTCAGGAGCAACATGTTGCAAGCATGGTTGTTAATGTAGCAGTTATCAGCACAGAAACAAACATATATATTTAATTCACACATATTTGTGTACCAGCGATGTAAGCACAAGTGCAGTTTTTACATTTTATCTGATTCCATTTTTAAGATTTTTGTGTTATAGATCAGGTAGAAGATTTTCAGAACTGAAGTTTTGGGTCTGAACAACTCAACCTACAACCTAGTTGTTTAGTTAGGAAAATGTATATAATTTACAATACAACATACCTTTTTATTATGGACTCTACAGTCTCTACAGGGCTGTCCATAGCTCTTTAAATGGCATAGGGAGCTTGTATTTCTTTTTTTATACTGCTATTGATATTGATATTGAAATTGATATTTATGTTGATATTGGCAAAAAAAGGAGAAATAGTAGCATGTTGATTGATGGCTTCATCATTCACATTGTTTCTGTTTCTAAAACTGTTCAGTTCTGGAGAATGGAGAGACTTGGCGTTCTACAAAAACTTGGTGCACCATAAATCCTCAAATATAGACCAGTTTCCTCATTTAGAATACTGCAGATGGTACCAGGCTTTTATATGAAGGGGGCTTTCTTTTGGAGATGAGCCTTAAAATCAAAATCTCTCTGTCTAAGCAGTATGACCGTTCATATTTTAGAAGCCTAGAGAGCAAATATCATGATAATATAATATAACTTTGATTAAGAAAGAAAATTATTTATAAGTGCAGAGAAAAGTAATGATGTAAAACCACCTCCAGCAAAAAACTGTACTAACTCTACTTTTAAGCACATTGTCTGCTCTTCCTTGATTCTCCTCTCATTTTGTCCACTGTGTTCCTCTCTGCTCGCTCCCCTGTGGGGTTCAGTGTGTTCACTTGCAGAATAGATGATTTGCTTGGCGGAGGAGCATCATGTGTGACAAATAAAAATTGCTTAATTTTGAATCAGCTTTAGTTGAAAACCCTCAAAAGTTGGACATTTAACTATGAAAACACAGCCTATTGATATTTTATGATACTAGGCCACTAAAAGTGGAACATGACCCCAGGCATAATTTATGGCCTGATTGCTGATTAACTTCCAGTCCACTGTATATTGAGGAGATACAGTAAAATTAATTTAGAAATATCTGCACATCAGATATTGGAAAAAACTCAAGATTGTCCATCCTTCCGAAAGATATTGCAGAACAGCGGTGTAAAGGTAAACTAATTTGAATCAATGATCAAATCATAACATCAAAAATCCAAGTGCATAGCTCTGTGGAGCCCTGCACCCCAAAAAACCATAGCAGAAACTGAACAATGACAGGGTTGTTAAGTCAAAAACTGGTTGAAGCTCCTGTGCTTGTTGTCGTGCAGCCTGCTCTGTTTGCTCTCCCAGAGCATCTTCAAGCCCCGGACATTGAGTTGACCTTTTACCTTTTCACGAGAATCATGTTATTGGTGGGATGCTTGCTTGCTTGGATATAGCTGGCAGCACAACACGCAATGTGCTCATATTATACACGGGGCTTAATGGCATCTAACCTCAAAAGAGCAGAGGAACAATATTTCCATCTGTACAATAAAATAATTCACATTTTTCCCCCCTAAAACAATCTGTCACCCAAGACACCTTAACAGTTGTGTCCTATAATGAAAACTATTACACACATAATTTTAATGCCAATATATGTTTGCACAGGAGGCCTGATAGTTTGTCTCTTTCATGAATAAACTCAGTAAAATATTGTTATTGTAAATCTATAGCTCACCACTTCTCCTTGTTTTCTCTAAGTTTCATAAAATAGTAACAAAGAGGATCAGCTCAAGATATCATAATGGGTTTGAATCAAACTAAAATGTTCTGTTTTTAATAAACTGTCAGGAAAAAAAATCTTGCGTGACAAGGAACGTGTAATTTGCTGGTTTAACCCTGCCTCAGATCATCTTAGAGCTGAACTGAACCATGTCAAAAGCTTAAATAAATCACCATTTGCTCTGCTATCTTTGGCTGAACACAAGTGTGCTGCAGTAATTGGAGGGGGAGCATTTGGGTCAGACTGACTCACAAACAGCTGAGGTATCCAGGCTGCAGGGTCTCCCATCACCAGCAGGGGGCGAGCAGCAGCCACACACAGCAGCAGCAGCATCCAAACAGCACCCCACACTCCCCCAACAACACCCACTCCTTTACCCCCACCTGCACGCGCTTGCGCACACAACTATACACATCTCCCTATCCTACCTCTCTCCCATGTGAGAGATAGAATAGAGAGAGAGAGGGAGAGAGAGAGAGAGAGAGAGAAAGAGAGAGAGAAATGTGATTTCGCCAGAAGGCCAGACAATTAGTGGCTGTTGGAGGAACGCATGACACACATCTCAGCTGGAAGAGGAGAGCAAGACTGACAGAGGGAGATAGACTCACGCACACAGGGGGAGAGAAAGCGAGAGAGCGAGAGAGAGGGAGAGGTTTTATTTGAATGTCTAATAACATCCAAGACTAAGAGGAGTCGCTGAAATGATGTGGGCTATCATGTGCCACCACATCTGCAATGCTTCCAATTGGGTCCATCTTTCAGCATATGGTAACATCCTCCTTTTTCAAGATGTCACGCAAGGACAATGTAAAGGCAACTACAACTTCACTATCTTCTCGCTAAGGTCTCCATCCAAATTATTAATTGTCCATTGCCTGACATGCATCCACGTGCGACTCACGCCTCAACTAATGGTGTTTTAATACACCGTACAGTGGCCTATGCATCGATGACAGATATGCAACGCAAATGAGCAATCATGTAGGACGACGTTTCCAGTGAGGGACGTAATTAGATGATGTGTGCGTGTAGCCCGCGTGACGTTCACAAGGGAATGGGCTTCTTCATACAATGTTTGTCTGTGTACGGGCTCAAAGTGTGCCCCTCGAGCTTCACAGACATCCCTACAAACTCACGCACGCGCTCCTAAAAGCAGTGGCGCACGTGAACGACTCCAAAAATGAAAGCCCTCGTAGCCTAACGTTAGTGTGTGCTGCTCTCCTGCTCAAGGTTTATTGACCTATTAAATCACGAGGATGCCTCCATAGGAATGTGTAGTTTTGGTGGTGATGGGATTTATAGCCTGCATTGAATTTACACATCCTCCCCCTCTTACACTCAAGACATCTCGCGCAAGCTTGTGAGTGTGTGTGTTTGGAGGGGTCTTGTGTGTGTTTGTGTGCGTCTCAGTGAGCAGAGAGAAAGAGAGAGAGAGAGAGGAGAGAGAGAGTTTTGTATAGGGGAGGGACAGACATCCTCCTGCCGGGGAGCACAGCCTCAGTCTGGGCAGCCAGGAGCAGCAGCAGCCCTGTCTGCCCTCCCCACAGCGACAACACCACCCGTCTGCAACCCCCTTTTTTTGGATGCTGTGACACCGTCTACGAGCTGTGTGCGTGTGCGTGCATGCGTGAGTGTTGGGAGCAAATAAAAAGAGAGCCTCGGCTTCCCACTAGGCTTACAGCGGAGGAGCCAAAGAGGGGGGCACACCATCCGAGCGAAGGTGGCATGGAGGAGAGGTGTGTGTGTGCGTCTGTGCGCGGAGGCAGGCCAGTGGGATGTGGCGTCTGACGGACTCGGAGAGATGCTGTGAGCTCTGGTATTAGCAGGCAGCTGCGCACCGAGCCGCTCTCTCCCCTCCCTCCCCTCCCCAGCTGCTCTCTCCTCTCACACCGACCATTCGCTCAAAACCGAGGGGGATTCGGCTCTACAACGGCTCGCTGTGCTGCTCACAATCACCACCGCTGGCGTCCTGCAACTGCAAAAACATCCAGAAATAATACAGGGGGAGGATTTCACACAAGCAGGTATGTGCAGGAGCGAATGGGTGGCTTGGATGAGGGTTTGCATGCATGTTGGTGATGGGTGGGGGGTGGGGGGTCTTGACTGTTCTGTGACTTCATCCTTCTTGTTGCTTCCCTTCCCTCCCTCTGTGGCCCTGTCAGTGGATTAATGAAACGATATTAAGGGAAGGATGCGGTGAGATGGCATCTTCTGTCGATGCAGTTGGGCTTGGGAATATAAATAATGCAACGTGTTATTGTCATTTTATCGTTCGTCGATTCTTCTAAAATCTGACACACACTGTCAAGCCACGATTGTCTCGCTGCTCTCACCTTTCCCGTGTTGTTGTGCATAACACACATCATGATCGCATGTGGGCAATGCTGTTGTTTCACACTGAGCAAACGCGATGAGACTGCTCCTCGTCATGCCGGCCAGAGAAATGGTAATATTTTGATTTATGAGGGCAGGCAATCTGTTGTGATATTGGCTGGATTCCTACGGCTGCAGGCAGATCTTTCACTGCTGGGAAATGCTCAGGTTCAGAGGAAAGGAGGCTAAAAAAATGAAGCTGAGACTGCTTGGGCGTGAGGGCAATATGATCTGAGGATGCTCACACCCTCACATGCTCATCCCCCCCGCTGGTGTGGTTCGCATTTTTCCCCTCTGAAAGCAGCAAATGCACGCTTAAAAGCATTCATGCACGGAGGCATGTGCGGCGCACATGTGTGTGCACGCACGGCTGCACACACAGGAGGGAGCGGGAATGCACACACCCACATGTGCACTAATCCACACTCGGACATAATCCATAATCATGTGTAATGGAGACATGACGTAACACGCACAGCAGCTCTCGTCCATATGCGTCCGTTTCTCTGAAGATTTGCACTAAAACATTGGGCAGTTTTTCCCCAGGAGAGATAACAGCACGTCACAGCAGGCCGTGGGTTTGCTTGCAGCAGAAAAACCTCAAATTGGCATACTTGGCGTTTTCACCAGGAGAACAGAGCAGACTGTACTATTGTGAGAAATAGGTTAGCATGCCTCCAACTGACACTCATTTTCATTAAAGGAGAGTGGCAGAGACTGTGGGGCCTGTGAGAAATGAGTGTTTGAGAGTGCTCTGCTAATCAAAACCATTAGGAGGAAGAGGAGAAAAATGGGTCTGTGGGCATTAATGCAGGGCAGGGGTGTAGCACATAGAGAGTGGGTGTGGCTGAGGTGCTCCCCCTTTCCAGGGAGATTTCACAAGTCTGACTCACAGGTGGGAGTGGCTCCACCTCAACAGTTTAGGAATTCCCAGGTTTACTTCAGCCAGTTTCAGAGAACTCTAATGTAACTGGAGAGACAAAAAAAAAAAAAAAACACACTAAAGCAGTTGAAGACACAGTTCCTTGCTCAATAGCACAGAGGTGTCTCATTTGTACAGATAAAGAAGAGGAATATGTGGCATAAACCAGAAGTTATATCTCAGTACTTTTTGGCTGGACAGTGAGAGGCATTTGTGGAGTCAGAGAGGGGCATATGCATACAAGGTTCAAGCCACAATATAATGAAACAAAAGACGTGAATCTTTAAAGTTATTCATATCAATTGAAGTTTTGCAAATGAATGAAAATGTAATTTGAAGCCTCAGTCAAAGCTTGTGTTTTTACCTTCCAAAACCTTGTGGACACACTGCAGTAGGGGTGTGCATTGGCAAGAATCTGGTGATATGATGTGTATTGCAATAATTAAATAGTCTATTTAAGAATGTTGTCAAGAAATTAAGGAATAATACACATAGTAAATTGTTTTAAGCAGTTATTAATCTAAAGCACGGCCCCTACAACATGGATGAACTTTGTCAGCCTCAAAGAAAGACAAACTATGGGCTGTCCACACGGAGACAAGTTGAGGCGTTTTCTCCACACAGAGCCAGCATTTTGGGGGCCCAAAAAGGCACATTTTTTAAAACCATGTCCCAGAGTAAATTAATATCGTAATGCTGCTCTTGCATTTTCATTTTTACGTCATATATGCACATTTTCAGAAAAGTTGATCTCATTGCCCCACCTTTTCCGTAAACTGCAGGCGAACCCCCCCAAAAAACAAACAAACAAACAAACAAACAAACAAAAAAAAACAATAGCAATGACAGTTTTGCGTTCATGCTGCAGAAGCCACTGAGCTTGATGTTGCTTTGACTGCAAAATCTTTTACTCATCAACCATCATGAGCAACAAACGAACATGGGGAACAGCTGCCACATGCTCTTAAATCCACCTCCTTCTTGTTGTCTTTGTTTACATTAAATGTTTTATCTGCATGCTCCATGTCTTCTTCTCTGGTTTTGGTTCATGTCTGTGGCAGCGTTACAGTGCCACTTACAGGTGGCATATATACGACAGTGTTATTAGTTTTTTTTGTGTGTGGACAGATGCATTTCTTGAAACAAAGACATGAAAAAAAAACTTTTTAATAACCAAATGGATCATTTTTGTCTCTGTGTGGACAGGGTCAAAATAATCAAGACATGGAAAGCCATATAGCTGAACGTTTACTGCCAACTAGTGGATATAGGCTGTACTACAACACATAACAAATATCCCCAAATTTCAATAAATCATTGAGCAACAATGTAGTGTAATATCCTATACATCATTAAACAATGATGTCACAAAATACAGTGATATATTAGATATTCATCTAAACTTTATCATGTAAACCTATGGAAATAAATTCCAACCTGTAAACACACTTTCTGATTCTTGTCCTTTGTGAAATTAAATCATATTACAAATAAGTACTTTCACCCACAGTTTCTGTCAAATATTTCTTTAACATGCTGTTTTGAGGTTAAATAACGATGAGGGCAGTAAGAGAACCAAATCTGTTTCACTGATTTCATTTCAGTTAAAATATCCTCTTTAGCTTTTTTTACATCACAAATTTAGCTGTGTGTAAATTGACTTGTCAATTTTTTAACAGCTGAATATTGATGAAATAAATGATCAAGCACTCACCAGGATGCTTGGGTTGGGCTAAAGCTGATATTTGCCCCCTCTAGCTCCACCTCTAGTTATAGGGATGGAAAGTAGTTTCATTGATACCAATGCTATCATCAGTCATGTTTATTGATCATGTTCTTTTCCAACCCTCTTTATAATTTCTGTGTTATAATACGTCAGCTTAGTTTTTGTGTCAGCAAGTCAAACACACAACACTCCAGGTATTCAATGTCATGTTGTGTTAACAAATGTCTCAGCATGTTGCTGCTGTCCCTCCCTTGCTTGAAATTACATAACCACAGGCCTTGTGTGTTGTACTGACTGTCATATTTTATTTATTATACATATTTTATGTATAATAAGCCACACTTTATTAAACTTCTATCTCTTCCTCTTGTGACTGTTTCAACTTCATCGTCATTGTTTTTGCCTCACACAAGAGAGTGGCATCATTGTTTTTGCAACGCACACAACACTTGATAAAAGGCACTGATAAGAGAATCACCTTTAAAATGTAGTTTAAACTGTAGTTTAGTCAACCCCCCCCCCCACAGAGTGCCCCAGTTGTCTAATTTCAGCATTATATAAGTTTGGTAGTCGACACAGCTTTCCTTGCCTGATTTACATAAAGCTTTATAGCACTTGCTCGTACCTTGAGGCTGAGGCTCAGAGAATGAAGAGGGCATTGATGCATGAAGTTCAAAATAAAGACTGTCCCAGCAACACTTTATAAGGTAAAAAAGTTAAATACTGTTGCTCTAATTCAAATTATACTGATGCCTCTAACTTGTTGGTCCAAGCCCTCAACTCCTATCTCCATACACAATATATCTTGATACGGTTTTTGTGCAGAAATGAAGAATATGTTCCACAATTCTAGAATGGGTAACTTTGAAATGAATGAGCAAAAATCAAAATAATCTATTTGATGCATTTTTTTCTGCATGGAAAATTATAATCTTATTTTAGCGGAGGGTCATTTGGAATATCATCAAAATCAGGTGATATCAACACCTGACATCAACCAGACAGAATATATTGTGTAATTTATCATTTCTAGTCACCAAAAGTGCCTACACATTGTCCAAACTTTAAGAAAATATCGTTAACACATTTAGATAGAGGTTGTCCAAATTGTCAGTACTCTTAAACAGTGTGTTTCCAATAATCTATTTCACATTATTTGATATCTGGTGGTATAACAAGCACAGAAAAATAATGCTCTGCAGTCACATGTTCAACAAAAGAGATGGAGCATACTCTAAGCTTCACAAATAAATACCAGTATTGGATAATTTGTTATGTCTGTATTAACTGTCAAAAATTATAGACAAACTTTTGCAAACTCCAAATTTTAAATACAAAACATTTTGTGCAGTGTTGTCCAAGTCCAGAAGTTTGTCCACATTTTGACTCATTTATTCTTACCCTAGGCAATAGCATGCAATATCTGTATAATCACAATAATTTTTGTTTCTTCTCAAGATAATCTTTCATTAAAATAACAGAGACTGAGTTGTTTTAAAACACAGGGGTGGTCCCGTGTCCTGATGTGTTTACATCATGTCTTGCATGTCTCTTTTGCAAGGATTTGAGCTAAGTATAATTTAAAAAATTACAATTTTGGTCTCTGCAGAGGATCAGATGCAGCTCTTTTCCCCTCCCCTTTGAAAATGCTTGTATATGTGGGGGCAGGGAGGCTATGGACGGCTCTGATAATGAGCTCCGCACATTGGCTGGCTAAACAATGCCTGACGGGAGAGGGCAGGGGGAGGTTATACGCCACAGAGTGGACTTTCAAAACAGTCATGGCATCTGCCTGAGACGAGCACAAAACACACATGAAGGTGGAGGCTGTGCAGCTATGACACAATAAACCCAAGGAATCCTACCGTTTTAGGGGCATCATCTTTAAAGAGGCAGAGCACATTTCTCTGTGATCTGAGAGTTTAGTAAAATGTGTCATGTTCTTCTGCTCCCTAAGCCCCTTCCAATAATATTAAAAGCAAAGGAACTGCATTTTTAGGACATAAATAAACAAATGGACAACTGTCCAAATGAGTATCCCTCGGTTGAAAAGGTGTCGAAAATGGGTCAATGACCATCATTGACAAGGGGTTTATCACAGGTTAACAAGTAGAAGTTGATACAGTCTCCATGTTTAGACCATTATTTGATAAACATTTTTATTTATAATAAAAACAAACATCAGTACCCCAGCAATTTTTCAGGACTTGACTTATAATGACATTAAAATGGTTCTAATGGTTGTAGCTGAGGTGGTTTCAATCCTTAAGTCTGTTGCATCTAAGTCCATCACTAAACCTCTTTAGGCATTGATCTGCAGCATGTGAGGACGACTGTCAGGTGTTCTTTGACCATGTCAGCATTAGTCAGACCTTTGGGCCTATAGCTCAGTCTTCTCTCTCTCTCTTAATAAAAAGAAATTACTAATACTCCACTTTGGGTGTCTCTGAACCCTCCTGTTTTCATTACACTACTCTTTGTGTAATTATTCCTTTAAAAAAGTTAGAATACGTCTTTGCTTCTGGATGGGATTTAAATCACCATTTCAAATGAGAGAAATGATTATGTTATGTTTGAAGTGAATAGGAACCACTTAATTCTAACTTCAGTCAGTCTTGAAAGAACTATGAAATAAACCAATATAAAGAAACCCTTTGTTAGATGTTAAAGGGCAAATCATGGTGCTCAATGAGATCATGTAAATGCATAATTTTAATTTTAGAATCCTAAAAAACATTATAATGACAGCACAAAGCTACATTGAAGATGAAAAAATACTGATTAAAATTCAAATAACATCCATATGTAGATAAGATTTCAGTCTCTGTTGCTAAATGATTTATAAATTCTGTGTAAAATACATTATATATAACACTTACAAGAAAATAATCAAAATTGAAAACTAAAACTTCATTTTGTGGCTTGGTGATGTAAAGCAGTATTTTAGCTGGTTGAATAAGTGGTTGTAAGAGAATCTCATGCTATCAAACCTGATTTTAACTAGTTTTAAACCACGTCTACAAGTTTGAATCCTGGCGTGGGTAATACATAGGTCCATGAAACTAAACAAATGTTTCAAAATGACATATTTTTATTTTAAACCCTGTTATGCATGATACACATTGAATTGAATCATATCTACCAATTGATACTGTATGTTCTGTTTATGGCGTTATTCATAACTGGAATATTTGTGATTACTTACTTTAAATTACAGAAACTAGTTGCTACCTATGGTGTTCACAGCATTAGTTGGATATCACTGAATCTGCTTGTATATTCTCATAAGGCATGGATGAACAGTCACAGAGATCCTGTGGATCTAGATAATCCACCATGTGATCTGATTCCCACATGCGCTCAGTGGCTCAGGAAAAAATGGTACCATTTCATTTGTAGCCCACTTTCTGCTGAGTCTGCTTAAAGAGCCACATCTTTGCAGGTTGTGCGGTCAATTTGATGAAACACACACCCGAGTGGGACGAGGGGATCTGGTTATCTGTCATCCTTTTCTCTTAATTCTTGCATCATTACGCCCTAATGGGACGATACAGGCAATACCTCGTGGGTATTATCAGGTCATTTGCAGATCAACTCTTACTGAGGAAGAGGATGAATGCTTCATTTGTCAAACGTTAACATGCAGATGTCAGGGTGTTGGCTGTGTAAAGATAGGAAGGCAGCTCCCTAATTGGTAATCGACACTAATTAAACACTATAGTCCAGACAGAGGGCAGCCACACATAAGTGATGTTTCAGTCACTACTACAGTACACAGCAGTCCTCAGTGCTTTCAGCCATGATTGTAGCTGTACCTCACGTTAGCACATCAAGCATGTGACATTCATTGTGCCACAAAGGCATTAAGATAATTGTTCAAAATTAAGCAGCAGTCACTGTTAGGTTCATTTTGTTTGGACATTAACAACAATTCATTATGGGTTTGTCATTCAGTGAAGTGAGCAAAATTAAAACTACATTTTGGTTAAATATTCTTTATGAAATGAGTAATATGAAATACATTTGTGAAGAGAAAAGAAAAACAGATTAAAAGTTTAGCATGAGAAACCGAAATGAAGACAGAATCTGGACTTATAACGAAGTTGAAAATCTAATTTAAACAGCCTTTGTATTTCAAATACAGTGTGTTTACCGGAGACCTTTCTGTGTGCTCAGCCCTCACAGGCCAACAACAACACTGATTCAAGTAAAACACGGACCAGATAAATGTCCACCCTCACAGTTTTATTGAGTTATTTTGGATTTATATTAGAATTGCATAACTATGGCAACCAAGGCATATCCATTTCAGTAATTTGAGCTCAATATGTATTAGTTTTTTATTTACAGCTATTAATAATGCAGTAGTCCTCTTTTCTCTTTCCTTTCTTTTTTAAAACCACACTAAACAATTATTTGATTTATTTGAGTCCCCCAACACCCCACTCATACTGCAGCACAATATTTCCTTTAAACCATGAAGATATTTCTGTCAGGACAACTATGTCAAGAAAAGGCACAAGAGCAATTATTGTAATTTTTGTAAAGATGAATTAGCAATATATATTAACTTTATTGGAGATACTTGAATTTAGTGGTGTGGGGGCCCTTCCACGTGCCAATAGTGGAAGCTCTAAGCAGGAAGAACACAAATTCCTGACTACCTTCTGGGAAAACATGAAGCAGCCAAGTCAGAAAATGGCATAATGAGGAGCTGGGATGGAGGAGGGTAGCGAAAGGGCTGGCAGAGGAAGCAGCAAAGAGTAGGCAGACTTAAGCAGCTTAAATAAGGTGGTCTGAGTGCATTTAGCAAATGGCAGCTTAGAAGCAAATCAGCTGGCTGGGGGCTAGCTTTGGATCAGCTGTTTAACAATGGAGTGCTGGCATAATAGAAATCTTGACTACGTGTCCTGCCAGAATTAGAAAAACATAAGCGCTCCCTTAATTTTTGAGACAATTTTTTCTTGTTTTTCAATCATAAATTGCTAAATTATTGAAGAATCCAAATTAGAGTTTTTTTTTTTTTAATTTATGCAAAACCAAAATCAAAATTGTGAGATTATTACAGCAGATTGTGTGTGAGAAAATCATACTAGATGAAGGCGTTTGCCCTTTATCATGCCTGCAGTTGGGAGTCTGATCAAATCCTATTTTTAACATGGACAGTTTCATGGAAATACGTCTGTGTAGATTCTCATTCATCCAGGTCATGGTCGTCTTGTGGCTACTACTTGTGGCTTTAACCCAGAATAATCACATTATCATTAGTAGCTGGGCTCTGGAGAGACACTGTTGTAAAATGCAACTATTATAAAGAAAAAAATACACTGATTTGGACAGGGTGATTTACCACTGAACTACTGCATAGATGCCATACAAACTCTGAGTTTCAAAAGTCAAAATTTAAGGCTCTAAAGCCTCACAATTTTTTCTTCTCAACAGCCTTTTTAAACTTGAAACGTCTGAGTTTGGTCTCTTTGTAAAGTCATACATTTTTTGAACATTAACAATTGTGAACATGCTCTAGTAGAAAAAGAAATTGATTATGAGTATGAACCCTAGTGAAGGAAAAATATGTCCTCTTTCAGTCAATGGCACATCTCTGCATATTTAAGAAAAGTACACTCACATCCCAACAACATCCCTTGAGTGCATCAACAGCTCATTGGCAAAAGGCAATTTAGGTTTGTTTTATGAGAGGAACAGCCAAATGTTGGATGATCCAGCTTTACTCACCCAAAATAAGATTGAATTCCTCTTTTCAGCTAAGACATAAAACAGACAAGCACAGCTTCAGAGGGTGTGTTACAAAAGACCAGTACTATGATCTCAGCCACTTTTAATAATGAAACAGCTGATGCATTACTTTCTTTCTCTGCCAAAGACAGGCTGTGAAATGTGTTTTAGAATATTTCATATTCCTCAACATGTACGGCTCAATTTTGATTTCGCGACTCAGTTTAATCTCCATTGATCTGAATCCACTAAAATGCAATTTCTGTCTTAACTTGTGCTTATACCAAAGTCAAACTATAATCTTAACTGAGCCTAGGCGATATATCGCTTCAACTGCTTTATTTTTTATGTGGAAGATTTAAGAAATGAAAAGTTCAGGGACGCTCACGTTGCATCCCCTGGACTGCCATAGTTTACAACCTTCCTGTTGTTTCATTCGAACAGCAACACAACAGCAACTTGAAAGTTGTGTCATTATTTGAAGATGGGAATGCTGACAGTTTTCAGTTTGTATAAAGGTGGGGCTGACATTCATGCACAGGCACATTTCTAGGCTTGTTGCTTTTAAATGAAATTTACAGTAATAAGAAAGATTTATGTTAATGGTTGTGAAATTTGTGTAACTTTCGGCATCATTGCACACTACACCCTTAACCCCCTCAAATAACACAATTAGAGAATGTATTTAAATTCCTAGAGGAAAACAAAGTTTACTTTTGTGACATATAGTATCTTGATGAAATAAAAGCAAAACTTGTTTTGAGTAGTTTCTATGTCAGCTGGAGATGTTTATTTTTTAGAGGGAAAAAAACAAATTGAAATTGTTTGTGAGGACAAATAAAACAGATTTTGTTTTAGGTCTTGTCACCAAGCCCTAATCTCATTGTGTTATTTGACTCTGCATGGTCAGACACAAATAATAATAATAAATAATACCTATTATTTTTCCTGGGTCACAATTAAATATTTAGGTTACAGTAAGAACTTACTGACAAATATTTCCAAACCACTCTGCTCAGACTAATCCACTTAACCTGCTGGAGTAGGTGATTAAACCACCACTTTAAAAATACCCTTGAGCAAAGCCTTTAACCCTCGGCTGCTCACTCATTTACGAGTCAAGAGTGGTTCAACAATGGCTTCTAATTATTTTGCTTGCAAATAGTAGTTTAGAATTCATACTAGAGCTTAAAATGTCAGTGAAAGTCATTGAGGCAATGTCAGGACATATTCAGACAATATCTGATGAGATTTATTTATGGAAGGGACAGTGTCAGGTCATGACCCATCATGTGGCAATAGTCTACATTTGGCCCCACTCCAACCTACAAGAGAGCTGAGTCATGAAGCTCCGCATAATACAAAAATACTGTGGTCCTTCTCAACCACTGTGCTGTCAATCCACTTCAATAACAGCGAACACTGATGTTTTTTTCCTCTCATAATCCTAAACTGAAGTCCTCACAAACCTGAGACTGTGGATATTCAGCTTTTGGATACAATTTATGCATAATTTAATACAAAATGACAGCTTAGTTTAAAGATTTAGTGAGTGCATTTAACATACTACAGCTCATCCATTAAGGTTGGTGTTAGGGCAAAGGGCCTTTCAGTGTCACATACAGTATATTAGAAGGACACCAAGCCCTACTTTGAGCAGTTAAAAAAGGCAAAAATCCTGTGTTCATTCCACCTGACTTGGTATGCTACAGCATTACATCCATGTTGGTATCCCAGCTTTAAGCTCAATTTTTTAATGGCTGATTTGTCTTCAGAGCCCAGCTATAAAATTTAACTGTGATACTGTGTTTCACAGTTCATTTAAAGTAAGCATGTCTCTGTGATCATGAGACTGTGTTAAACACCAGAACTAATGTGAAGCAGCTGTCAGATCTTGTGCACAAAAAACACTCCTCTTTGGACCCAGTCGGCCAGTTTCATTCTATTGGAAAAACACCTCTTAAAGCCGTTAAACTCTGAGGCGTGAATCAAGCTTCTCTGCCCTCTTTTATCAGCCTACGGTTACCATATTGTCTTATTTGTAATTATATAGTCTGCTGCACATATGCATTATGATACATGACTGGTTTAGGTGCTGAACCATTCCAATTAAACTAATTGGGACATTAAATGACAGAATAGGTCATTACCCTCCATATTAAATAAGTGGTCACATCTACATCCTTCACTGCCAATAGAGGTTTTTTTTAATGTTTTTTTTTTTTTTTAATAGGAAGAGTCTCTAAATACTGTGCACATAGGACACCTATATTTATGCATCACGAATCCACAGATGAAGAATAATATTGGTTTAGTTTAATGCTCCCCCTGCTCCACAGACACTCTGACAAGAACATTGTTGCAGTGAAGCAATTAGAATAATTGGCCAGCTACTGCTGTATAAGCTGGATACATCAATGTTGCTGTTGGGTCTATTGACCTTGACTGACACACACATACATGACTGCACACACTCATATAAACATGCAATTGATTAGCCTTGGCCCCCAAGCCCCCTTCTTATTCTCACACGCACATTCAGAAAATAGATGAAAGTTTTATATATTCTTTCTCTTTTTAATTAATCCAGTAATTTCAGCATCTAAATGAGGCCTGCAAGAAATTAGAAAAATATGGTATGCTTGATAACATGTTTTTATATTGCAATTATCATTAAAAAAATACAGATTAGCCATGAATTACAGTTTTTAATTGGGGTTATGCTGTTCTTGATGTTTTATGTATTGTCTATGTTTGCAAAATCCTTTGGAATCCAAAATAAAAACACAATGCAGTTGTTTTTTTAACAACAATCAAACTGTAACCAATTAAATGCAAAGGAGGAAGCAGATAGCTGGCTTGCTCCTTATCTGACAGTATCAATAGTGTAAAATGGCCATTATACCCAAGACTCCACGCAATAGATAAAATGTACTCATACCAGTGTGGATGTGTGTGTGTGTGTAAGTGTGATGGGTGTGGGGGTGTGCGTGTGTATGGGGGCTGGGGGGGGTCGTTGCTCTTGCAATAAAATACTTATATCAATATTACTGTACATAAATGTGTCACACTTTGAAGATGCATTAAGTCATAGGGGTGTTCCTGTAATTGGTCAATGACTAGCCCAAGCATTTATATTTGATTACAGTGCAGATGAATCTCTGGCCAAATTGAGGCCCAGTTAGAAGTTTCTTTTAAAGCCTAAGACATCATTTTAACTTTAAGAACACATACAAAAGGAGTGTTTGCTTTACTAGTTCAGGTAGAGAAGGAATCTTGTTAAGGTTATCTTTAAAGTGCTACAGGAATAACTGCATATCAAGTGAGGTAGCATGTCTTGTTTATTAAGAAAATTTCTTTTGCTACTTCTCACATTTGGAGTTGAACGGATGTATCAATTTCACATGGGCTAAAAACTGGTTTAACTTTGGTGTCTGTGGTTATTGCCCCAGTAGACAGACAAAGGCCATTATAGAGCTGCAAAATTAATCGAATTTTAATCGTTATCACTATTTTGTCTGCCACAATTAAATTAACCTGATCGGCAGCGATATTTACATTTAAACTGCAGGCTCTGCTGCATAAGTAATCAAGAACTTTCTCAACCAGTCAGCCAACCACCAGGGGTTGAACACATGGTCAAGGCTTCTTTAAGCTGCCTAAATAACAAGTGAGCAAACCCTGTGGCGGCAGCCTCAAGTCACTCCAACTTGGTGGACTGATGAGAGCGAGTCATGACGAGAGAAGACAGTACAACAGCTAAAAAATGGTTAAAGCACTGGACGAGAAATGTATGATCCCCTCACGCAATTAATTCTCCAGAATGGCATTACCTACAACTAGGGGTTGGCTCCGGGGCCACATGTGGCTCTTTTGCCTCTCACCAGTGTCTCTCTGGACTTAGACAACAAAGCAAACAATTCGTTCTTTATCTTGTATTAAACTCTAATTTATTGATATTATGTCTGCATGTCTTAGCACTATCTGCAAACAATGTTTGTTTTTTTCATTAAATGATTATTTCTTCATTTTTTACATCTTGTCAACATTAATGCAAATCGTGTGCACCTCCCATGACCTCTGTGTGACCCACAATAGCTTGGAGGGAGAGCAGGTCGCTGCTGCATCTTAAGCTGTGAGCTTACCTGCAACATCATTTCAAACATTGTATGCAGCTAATCCAGTCGATGTTTTGATGATCTCTCTGACTTTTAAAACATCGACTGCTGCTCTGAAGGGATTGGGAGTCAAACTTTTAAAATGGAGGCGTGTTGGTGATAAAGCTTAATGGTTACTATAGAAGGCTCTAGAATTGAAAGAGTCACTGAATATAAATATCTTGGCGTATGGATAGACGAGGATTTAACATTCAGACATCACGTAAACAACCTTGTCACTAAAATGCGACAAAAGATCAGTTTTTTGTCCAGAAACAAATCCATATTTCCTTTATTCTGTAGGAAAAGAGTTGTTGAAGCTGTGTTGTTATCTGTAATTGATTATGGTGATGTGATTTACAGACATGCTGCAGCTTCAGTTCTAAAGCCTTTGGACAGTGTATATCACTCTGCTCTTAAATTTATCACTGGTGACGGGTACAGAACTCATCATTGTGTTCTGTATGAGAAGGCTGGTTGGCCTTCTCTGGAAAAGAGGCGCAACAAACATTGGCTTTTATATATCTTTAAGGCCCTTGTTGGAAAATTACCACCTTACATCTCAACCTTGTTAGAGTGGAATGCTGGTAGCTATACAACTTGCTCTACTGATCTGTTACTTCTTAAAGTTCCTCGTGCATGTACTGAACTTGGTAAAACAGCTTTTTCTTTTGATGCTCCAAGCTCATGGAACATCCTCCAACACTCTCTAAAAATTCATGTTCTTCCTTCTCTTTCAGAGTTCAGGACTTTGATTTCTAACCATTGTGTTTCACATTGCAACTGTTTTACCTGTTTCTATTTTATCTACCTCGTCACTGATGAGACTGTTGTTCACAGTGATTATTCTGTACTTGTTTTTTTGTGCTGTGGTTTTAATGTGTCTGTAATCTTGACGGCATTGGAAATGAGGGAAACCTCAATGTCCTTTCGAGAATAAATAAAGGTTTGAATGAATGAATGAATGAATGAATAATCGTGCAGCCCTAGGCCATTATCAAGTAGTGGGGCATCAACATACGCCAGTAGCAGTTGTGTATATAGTTTTATGTATAATGCAGGCTTTATAGCAGCATTGTTAGCGGTCATGATCCTATGAAAATAAAATGATGTTAAAATTTGTCCAATAAGAAACAGCTTTATTTTGTCAAGGGAACTGCTTTTGTCCATAACCCTCACTTTCGGTCCTATTCTTACAATCAGTGCATCTCTAGCAATAATACATTTATAGATGGAGATTTCTGATGTATAATTGTGCACAAGAAACAATCCACCTTCTTCGTAAAAGCAAAGTAGTAACTTCATTCATGTTGCTCCTGAATGTCTTACAGAGAAATAAAAATACACAACCAGTTAATTATTATTCTCTCTCTCTTTTTTTTTTTTAGGGAGATGCTCCATTTCTGAAGAAAGGCTGCTGGATACAAAAAAAAGAAAGAAATCACTGTCCACGCTAACTGTGGTTCCAGAGATTCTGAGCTGGTTTCCTGCTGTCAAGCACAGGCTGATTGTGCTTGGCTCATCCTCGCTGTATCCTCAGCCAACTTCTTTCACTAGATGATAATAAACAGTCCACAGGATTACCATCCATGGTTTCTGCCCTAATAAAGACTATATCATCCTACATTCAAAAGATTTGCAAAGGAATGTTTACAAAGAAACTGGCAAAACCAATCAAAAAGAAAGAGAGAAGTGAAAATAAAGAGCCCAAATTGACCACTGATTTGCAAGCACAGAATCTAACTCTCTCTACCACGCTGAAGACAACGGTTAAAAAGATTTCCAAATGCTCTTCGGCACGTAACATATCGCTTGAAGACGACGACGGAAAGAACGACTGTTCATCCCTGTCACCGACTTTTAGTTATCGTGTAGCTATAGCAAATGGACTTCCAAAAAACTCTCTTTTTTTAAACAATAATGAAAGCATCTTTCCTGAGATTCTCTCCATTGATAGTAGTTACTCTGACTCCTTGAGTGAGACTAAACCTGTCAGAAGACTGGATGAGCATAAATCACACACTATGCCAGTAAGACGAAACAGAAAGAGCCTCATCAGTTTGGCTCCCTCTGATGGCAGCTCTGAGGGTGAACGAGTGGAAAGATCCAGTCTTCACACACTTCGGCTGGGTGCTCTACGCAAGTTAAGAAAATGGAAGAAGAGTCAGGAGTGTGTCTCCTCAGACTCAGAGGTGAGCAACTGGAGGAAAACCCTGGGTATCCGGAGCAAGTCCTTGGACCGTGCTGGACGGCAGCAAAAGAGCTCAACCCTGGAGCCTGGCTCCTCCTCCACAGGCTGCATCAGTCAAACCCAGGATGTCATGGAGATGATTTTTAAGGAGCTCCAGGGGATCAGTCAGATAGAGACAGAACTGTCTGAGCTGCGTGGCCATGTAAATGCTCTTAAGAGCTCCATTGATGAGATCTCCAGCAGTGTAGAGGTAGTTCAGAGTGAGATTGAGCAGCTTCGCTCTGGATTTGTACAGTCTAGAAGAGAAACACGTGATATCCATGACTACATAAAGCAAATTAGCCACCAGGCCAATAACACAACCTTACGGTTTCTCAATGTTCCTGAGGAGAGGTCTGAGAAAACAGAAAGTCTAATATACAAAATATTAAAGGACAAAATGGGCTTTGTTGATGCCCATAAAATAATTAAAATTGAGCTTGCCCATAGGCTAGGACAACAACGAGAATGTTCCAATGCAAAACCTCGTCCTATAATAGTTATTTTTGCCACTGCTCAAGATAGGGATGTAGTATTGAAAAAATGCTATAAACTTAAAGGAACTGGTATTACAGTCTCTACTGACAGCTTAACTAATGATGGAAAAGACAGAAAAGACAAAACAATGTCCTCCTCACAAACGTATGAAAGCATGGATATTAAAGTCTCAGGAAAGGAGAAAGTGGTGGAGAGTGACGATTGGGACTCCATGGACAGTGACAAAGAATTAGATGAATTAAGCAGGAATAAATATGCAATGGTGATTTCAAAACCTGTTCACAAAAGTAAATCAGAAAAGAGGCGATCCCATGACCATAGCCGGTCAGGAGAGGAAGCAGGCTACTCAGGCACAGTTCACTATGCTGATGACTCTTACTATGACCCAGACAAGCATGCAAAGGCATACTACTCTGATCTGACCCCTGGCTGGCTCTCCCAGAGTGACTATTCCACCCCTAAACTGAGCCGTTCAGAGTCGGACTGCTCAAAACTTTGCCAGTCATATTCAGAGGACTTTTCTGAGAGCCAGTACTTTACACGGGCTAATGGATGCTCCTTGCTGTCCTCCTCAGATCAGGAACTGTGGCAAAGAAAACAGGAAGACATGGCTTCCTCCTGGTATGCTAGCCCTAGCCACACAATAGGACATGAGAGCCAGACCTATGAACATAATGAGGTTGAGACAACAGAAACCATTGACAGTGGTGTGAGTAACGGACTTGTCTGCATGTCTGGAGACAGAAGTCACTACAGTGGGTCTCAGGTCTCATTACAAGGTGACCTATCACCATGGAAAGACTGGCATCATCTAGAGCAGGGTGCTGACTCTGGTTTGGAAGCTTCCATAGAAGTTAGCAGTCCCTTTGACCCATCAACTATTCCTGGTTTTCCTGAAAACATCACTAAATGTCAGGAGGTGGACTTACAATTTGAAGGAGATGAGGAATTCATGATGCTTGACAGAGAAGTCTCCCTTCCACCTATTACCACTCACATTATCCCTCCCATCACAGAAAGGGAAGCTGTCATCAAGACATCTACTCGACAGTCTAGAGAGGCAAGCAAGGTGACAACAAAAGAAAACACGAAAGCATCTTCTAAAGATGCCCCTAAAGCTGCCACTAAAGTGACGCAAAAACAAACTAAATTGGCTCAGAAAGAGGAAACCACCAAAATATTGCATAAGGAAAGCCAGAAAGTATCTGCTAAGGTTGCACCTAAAGTAACCTCTAAAGCTGCCTCTGCAGAATTACCTAAAGAGATTCAGACAGCAGCAAAGGAATCCTCTCAAGCTCTTCCTAAAGATAGCTCCAAAGTCCCTCCAAAAGTTGCCCCAAAACCAGCGGCTAAAGAAGTTTCGAAAGTAACATCTAAGGTAACTTCTTCTGAGCCTCCTAAAGTCACAACTAAGGTGACACCAAAAGACAGCCCCATAGTGACTCCTAAAGAAAGTCCTAAAGAGTCTCCCAAGGAGAGCCCTAAAATAACCCCAATTGAGAGCCCCATCTCAACGCCAAAGGAGTCACCTAAAGAGTCCCCTAAAGAGTCCCCTAAAGTTATTGTCAAAGAACCCCCACAAGCTCTGCCTAGAGAAAGTGTGAAAGTGTCTGCAAAAGACGTTCCCAAAGAAGCTTCAAGACCACCATCAAAAGAGGCTCCTAAAGTAGTAGAGACACCCACAGTAGTAGCACCCAACAAGGAGACTGGTAAAGTACCTACTAAAGAAGTTTCTAAGGTTGCACCTAAAGAGGCCCAGAAAGTATCCCCTAAGGAGGCACTTGTGGTGGCACAGAAAGAACCCCCCAAAGTGGCCCCAGTAGAAGCCCCTAAAGTAGCACCAAAAGTGGCCTCCAAGGAGCCTCCCAAAGAAACCCCGAAAACAGTTCCTAAAGAAAAATTCCCTGAGCTAGATGTCAATCATAGCTTCCACCAAACCCAGAACAAGTCTTCAAGTATGTATCGCAGTCAGAGTGAGATTCGAACAGAGAAAGTAGAGGAGGTTCCCAAGTCTTGGAGCAGTAGGCTTAGTATTGACCTCAGTGAGAAGTCCTTTGGATTTGGCTTTGGTTCTACGCTTCAGAGAGCTAAGTCAGCTCTTGAAGTTGTTTGGAAGTCAGGCCCTCCAGGTCCAACTCCTCCTCCTGAAGAGCCAGCCAACTCCTCTTCCTCGTTTATGGGACGTTTCCGTACTATTTCAACCTCAACTCCTACATCTGCTCCAACCCCTGCTGCAACCCCTGCTGCAAATACCAGTACTGCAGTAGACTCAGATGCTGGCACAGAGCCTGTCTTCTACAAGGCAGAGGAAGAGAAAACAGGAGCAGAGACAGAATCTGTGGATCAACCAGAGGATAGTGAGACTCACTATGTTGAAGTGATGGAGCAGGTGCTGGCTAACTTGGAGAACCGAACTAATGCGAGCGAGTCAGAGGAGACAGAGGAGGCTGTGCAGGAGTGTGAGACCTCCCAGGACTATGATATGTCTGATGACATTGAGCCCTCTCAAGAGAACGATGCCTCTCAAGACTTTGAAGCCTCTCAAGAATTGGAGGCTGTAGAGACAACTAAAGAGGCATGTGTTCTGGAGTATGACTGCAGTTTGGATGAGCAGTATGATGAAGAATACAGTGAAGATTATGAAACGCAACTAACTGAAGACACTGCTGAATATGACGCAATGGTGGAGTATGTGGATGTAGAAGAACCAGATGAGACTGAGGACAATGACATGACAGAAGAGATGGAAGGGGTCGATGAGGAGTTAGAGGAGGTTGAAGAGATAGTAGAGGAGGCTACAGAGGTGGTAGAGAAAGAAGAAAAAATGGAAGAACAGAAAGAGGATGAAAACAAAAATGTTGCTGAGGAGAAAACTGCAGAGGCCCCTCCCAAGAAACGAGTAAGGCCCACATTCAAGGAGGCAGCACTGAGGGCATACAGGAAGCAGATGGCTGAACTGGAGCAGCAGATCCTGGCAGGGGGTATGGCATTTTACTTGATTTTGTATGCTGTAGAAATATGCTTTTGTGCTGTTTTACAAAAGTTGTATTGGGTATATGTGAGGGTACAACTTTGTGAAAGTGAAGCAAAGCGTGTATTGTCCACAGCCTTAGTGACCCCCTTGGAGCATTTTCCTGAGAGACACGTTACTTTTTTATTAAAAAAAATCCCTTTTACATAGAATGTCGACCATTTAAATTATATTCCACATTTATATTGAATTCCGTGATTCCGTCTACGATTCCGTGATTGTGGATTTTTTAGGGCCCTATCTTTAGGTCATTCCTAGAATTTACATCTTGACGTTCTCTTGACTTTATCATTGCATACTGAATGCAGCTCTCTTACCATCACACAGAAACACACATACACACACCCTCACACAAAAGAGTATGCAGTGGACAGTGCAGTTGAAAAAGAAATAATTTTACTATGATTAAATCTGTTGCTTTGTATTGTGTTTTTTTGTTTCATTAACCATTTGTAATCATGGTAAAAGTAAAATTTAGTCAACATGCTCACTTGTGATATTCAAACAAATCAAAGCTCACTGTGTTGAGCTGCTTGTGGCACTAAAAAAGATCATATTTTCCCTTAAATCATGTTTATATATTAGTTTCTGATGACTGCTGGTGGTTCTTCACAATCACTAACATTCAAAAACTGTCTTGTTTTCATATACAGACAACCTCTGATGGCTGTATCCTCAGTCTGTCTGAGACACTCTGTTAGAGCTTTTGCTTCTTTAAGGTTTATATCCCCGTATGGGCCCAGTTCGGTATGATTGATTTTAGGGCTGAACGATATGGACAAAATTTCATATCTCGATATTCATGCCAGATATCTCGATATCGATACGATATGATACGACTACGGGTTCGGTGAAAACCAAGCATTTTGCAGAAAAATAAAAACATCATAATACAAAAGAATGTGGAAAGTACAGTTTTAGCGCAGGGGAAATCTATATTGTTTATATCGTTGCTTTTCGATATTAATATCTTGAATGTTCATATCTCGATATCGATACGATAACGATATATTGTTCAGCCCTAATTGATTTACAGGTCTACTCTGTGGTAACTGGTCAGATCAGGGCTTTTTCACAACATTTTAAACAACTCTGCATTCATTCTAAAGCCTATGCTCTGCAATGGGCTTGCTACTGTGAGCCAATGGGCTAAGAGTGATGATGAAACAACGGTAGGCTGTCACACTGATAAGTCTATTTTGGGGGGCCAGGGGAACTAGATGGTTTAGGCAGCTGCTGGTGCCACATAGGGGAGGAGAGGGAGGGTCTCAATGACGCAGACTTTTTCTCTTGTTCATTGAGCTGCTCTGCCATGTGATGGAGAGATGTTAAACATGCTAAATGGCAGATAAAACTTAAACTAGCATGATATGACCTCTTTGAAGCAGTACACACCAACAGCTGAAAAATACAAAAACAAAGGCACATCTGATGCATAGTTAATGGCACACATTATTAGACTAAGCATTAAACTACAAGCACTGGGATGAGGGGCTGTTCGGAGCAGAAAAACACTCAGTGAAGATCTGTGCATCATGTCAGTGTGTCCGGCAGCCTAAACATGCCTGCAGGAGACACAGACACTGTTTGCACAGTAATCAGTTTTCCGACATCATTTGTCTTATTTATTAGTAGTCGTTCAAAAAAGAAAATGTGTAGTTTTGGCCTCAATCAAACACAGATGTGTCAGCATGATGTGCTTCAGGTAACATGACTAACATCATACAACCTGGGGTGTAACTGTTGTGAATGCTCACATCAAAACTGCAGTGGTGAAATCATCCAACCTTAGTTTGAATTACAGCTACAAAGTATTTATACTACTTCCAATAGAACCACCACCTGCTGTCATGGTGCTTAGTAAAGGAGGCAACTAAGGCCATTCCCCCTGTTGAAAGTTATTTTATTCTTAACTTTTAGACTACTGTTTTAGGCTGATTAAGGTGAAAAATTGTTGCTTTCAGAGACAGGCTCTCCTGAGGGCTCAATGGTCATCTAAGGGGTTAAGGAACAGCACAAGATACTGTTTTCAAACTAGTATATTACTGAAACTTGCTAGTATGTCTTTACCAAATTAGTGAACATTTTTAAGGCAATTATTTTTAAAACTGTTTTAGGGTAAAATCAATGCATTTAATGAGATAATTACAAACACTAAGATTAGGTAAAGTGCGACATAACAGTACAAACAAGTTTTACATATCTTGAACCTGACTTTGTTGTATACCCTGAAATGATTATCAACCAAGTACTTTCCACCAGGATAAACATAAATTAATGAAGTTACATGTTCTTACGTGATGGAGGGGGAATTTATGCAGGCTTTTTCTAAGTTACACTGGTAAAATCAAATATTTAAAAACAGTGATTGGTTCTATTAATAATACACATCAAGGATACTAACTGTGTTTTCAGTGGATGGCTGAAGAATTCTGATGAGGCTTTATTAACGAGGCAGGGACAAAATCAAATGTTGAACTTGGTTTTCAAAGTTGCTGGATTTAAAAACTCCCAGACTTTGATCTACTCAGAGAATGTCTCAGTGAATCCGACATGAATTGGTAACTGAAGTGGAAAAACTGTAGAGGACTCTGTCTGAAGGTTGAAGGTAGTGTCACTGCATGCTCTGACTTTGTATTTGTATTCCCATGGTGCTCTGCTATTCTCTTGTAATGGACTATGGCTCAAGGATTACTTCTTTCAAATATGTCTTTTAGAGGATTTTCATTAAAATTTAAAGTGCCCTAAAAGTAACACCACAGCTGGCCTTCACAACTACCATCAATTCTTCAGAGTGAAATCAAATATGTCTACACTGTATCAGGTGCCATCCAGGGGGCAAACAGTTAAAGCTGATGTGAATATTAAGTCAATTCATACTGACCTAATGCTGACCATGCCCTGTCCGTACATCACTGATGTTTGTATTACTGGGTATTAAAAGAGATATATTTTCTTTTATACATGCAGGAGAAAACCATGCCAGTGAACTCATTTGTACCACACATTTGTCTCTATTTGGACATTGTCTATAATCCAAATACTGAGTAGCTGCTGGGGCAAAACTAACGCTGGTTATAAAAGAGCATGTGCATTAGAATCAGCATGGGTTTTACTTCATTGAGGATATGTAGAGTTCAACCAGAGAGAAAAAGAGACCAGGGAATTTCCACTCTTACTTAAAATGAAAAGTGTTTGACCTACATACAGTATGCACTGTAGCTGCAAATGTGGCACTCACAGTGAGGTAGGTACTGTAGTTCAGGGAATACAGGCTACACCTGATGACTGCGAGGCTGTGACAAATTTGTGCACACACCTTTTCTGTGGTCACATTTACTGAATATCCAGCAGAAAACAGTCATTGCATTGTTGTTATTCCCTGTCTATGGCTGTTTTTGACCATTAATGATGCTCCACAGAGGTGTCAGTGGGCAAATAGGAGTGTCACCACACTTGACTGTACCTCATCATCAAAATTAGAAAATCATAACCATCTAAATAAATCAATCATTTGGATTACAATAGCCAGACAATTTCCAGGAGAGCTCGAGCTCAACCATTGCACCGTGAGGAAAGAAATAGATAAAGCTGAAGCATCAAGAGCCCCCCTTTAAACAGACCTGCATGGCTAGCCACAAGTTAGAGTATTGATGTCACAGCGGCAGAAATTTTGCAATTCCAGCCACTGATTGGCCAAAAGGATATCACATTCACATTAAAGATTTTTATCATAATTAAGAAAAAAAAAGGCAAATTAACTTGACCGTGGTATGTCCTGACCTTTATGAGTGGGGTGGCCAGTTGGGACAATGATTTAAGAGGAGGTTTCTTGAGTTTATAAACACCCACACAGGAAGAAATTTAGTTTAAATAAAGTCGCATACAGTAAAGTATCACGTGGATATCACATTCCCATGTTTAAATTATTTAATTTTAAAAGTAACACAAAAGAGTGGCTTCTAATCCAAATTAGCTGATTTCTTTTAGGATTTAAGGGTCCATTTTCACTGTGCTGAACTGGCTCAACATGCATTTACCTTAAGTTTTCTTTCTTGCTGCGTTTTTCTTCTTTTTTTCTCATAAAGATTATATCTGGTACCTGGTGCAACTTGCATTTTTTGTATTACCTCTGGCAAGAGTCTTTAATACAGAAACTAAAATCTGGTTTGGGGACACTGCTTTTACCAGTGAATGATCAGAGAGTATTGTCACCAGGAGCTCCACACGAAGGATATCTGACCGAAATGAAAATGCCCCATTGCTGGCTCCTCTATGCTGTATGGCCTCTCAAATGTTGCTGTATTTTTGTCTTTGTCTTGCTGCTTGTAAGAAGTGCTGACGCAACACTTGTCTCTGTGCTTTCATATAAGCCACAAACCAAGAGCCAGCTACACTTGCCTTGATGACCTCCACTGTGGTTATGCCTAGATGGCAATGGAGTTTCACCCACATTAGGGAGGTACCTTCAAAGCATATAATGCATTATAAGAAGAAGCTTAAAACTAAACAAAGCAGGGATCATAAAAGCTACACTGGCACCATGAATGGAAAAGCACCATCAAAAAAGATGCATATCCAGTGTCACTGTACAGTACAATGTAACTGACATTGCAAATACAGCAATGGCAAAGGTATTTATGGCAATGTTTCAAAACCAAAATGTCACCTAGACATGTACTTTTGTAATTTTGACTTTATGCAACAGTTTGTTATCAATATTTTAATGAAATTCTTGCCTCATAAAGTCAATGTGACAAAAAACACGCAGCCTTCTTTAAGTAGCCTATAAAGTTGATACCAACTTAAGTTACACACTTGCCATCCATCCGGACATGAACCTGTTGATATCTTTTTGGCTAAATATTACCATTTTTCCTTCATATTGTAAAAGACAAAAAGTACAGAGCTTAACACAGTTCCTGTTAATACTTTTAATATAATGCTACATTTTTTGAGCTTTACTGTGTACTCATCACGCAAAGGGAAGCAGCAGCAGTTTCATAGATGTTAAAATCAAGCAAACTAAAGTTGAAAGATGAGCTGGGTATGCTGATCTCATTTTGAAACACTGCAAATCCTCTCAGATAAAACAAACACAGAGAGCCCTTTCTACCAAAAGATAAAGTAAAAGAGATACATGGGGAAAGAACTGATCTCACTCTGAACTTGGATGTCAATTCATTTCATCATCCATCTCTGAGTGACTGGGCTGCAGGCTCTGCTTTGTTTACTAGAAGCCATTTAAATACAAATGTCAGGACACTCCATCTTTGGTTATGTGTCAATGTTTTCTGGCCAGTCTCACATAATTAAATGGCAGGGATCTCTATCAAGTTCAGAATTCCGTCACTGAAACAGATATTCACCTGTTGACTCCTGTTTTGTCCATCCTCCGGGTAACAAGCAGCCGTGTTTCTGGTCTTCGTCTGGTTGAGGGGGTAGAGGAAATTGACATTTGTGTAGACCCTCTATGTTGATATCTGAAACTAAAAACTTAATTTGTTTTAAACATCCCCCCAAAAAATGGCATCACTGAAGAATAGTAATATATCTACTTATTTATTCAAGTTGAAAAATCTGTGCTCTTTTCTGGATAATTAATGAAATGTGGCGTGATAACTATCTCAAACATGCAGGGTATTTTTGCCATTCTAAACAGAAACACCCGCTAAAAATTACTGTGTTTCAAAATATTGCCATACATTTGTATGCTCACTGACAAATTGAGTCAAGATTCAACAAAACACAGCCAGAACATTTGACGCGCATGTTCCCTTGTTATCACACATAAAAGTTCACATTAAAACTCAGTAAGGTAAGGAGGTAAAAACTTCACTTAAGGTCTACTGTAACAGTTTTATGAGGGTTTGGTGGCTCCAGAAGATTTCCAAGTTTCAAATTTGGCCATGACACAGTTCATTTTGGTAGGTTCTGCAAATTATTCTCTTTATGAAAAAATATTTCGAGATAATAAAATTAGGAGGTTTTTCCAAATAGTCATTTCAAAAAAAGTTTCAAAGGGCCTTGGATATAGTGTGTTTTGAGTTTTGTATGTATAGTTTAATTATATGGACTTTGGTTTTTTTTCTATTTTTTGCCCACTGTATGTAAGGGAAAGAAAACATTTTTGATGATATGAAGAGTGATATCAAAGAAGCTGTTTTAGCTATAACTATATGAAATGTTTTTTACTGAATCACATGATAACAGTAGGCATATATAAAAGGGGCTTGACATTAATACTGGCTAACCTGCCAAATGCAGGTGGACTTCAGTGGTGACAAGTATCATAAAGACTCAGACTTAAAGTTCACTTTACAAGGAAGCTCTATAAGTTAATGCACTACCTTAATTACAGATATATCACTCTAACTATGTTTTGTGGTCAGTGCCAGTGTCTGAATTAGATGCCATTTGCAGCAACTCTCTTCTGCAAATACATGTCAGTAGTGTAGGTGTCAAACTGCAGAGAATAAAAATCTCAATTGTTATGCAAAAAAAAATAATGTCAAGCCCTGATAATAATTATAATTATTGTTTTTTTCCCTTAAAAAATATTTTTAAAAAAATTGTTAATATAATATATTATTATTATTATTATCATTACTATAATAAATATTAGTAGTAGTCGTAGTTTATTTATTATTTATTAGTGATAAACATTGAAACGCTAATGTCAGAAAGTAACAAAAAATGGTTCCTCTATGTAAAGTTTTTAAATAGTGGTTATAAAGTTGATAAGGCTGGAGCCATATATGGTATTATGGAGAGGGAAGCCCCTCACCCCCTTCATTATCTTTGTGCCTTCATCTCCTGTGGCTGAAGCATGCTCATCATGCTCACGCTCTGAAGCGTGCTGGCTGGTCTGTGTCCGAGCTGTGAAGGGAGTCTCAGCAGTGCTGCCACTCCTGCCCGGCCTGTCTTCAACTGGCTACGGCAGCGTCTGTATTCAGATGCTAATTCACACTCCCAAGGGCATTTTGTAACCAGGTCAGCCTTGCTTGGAATATTTATAGAGGTCTGCTTGCTCGTGAAGTTTGCCGTTTGCTCCTGGGGGAGACGAGGAGGTAGACCCTTTTTATGCTTATTGCAACATTTCTCCAGAAAGTGCAGGGATGAAAAATGCAGATACAGGGAACAGAAGCCCCATTGTTGTTTTAGATGATACCATCTGATATATGGCACGGACTGTTTCAATATCATTGTTTTCATGTGAGCAGTGTAAACGGGGAAACTTCACCTCCTCAGTTCATCCTCAATGCTCAGGGCCAAATATTTGCCTTTTAGCAGAGACATTTACGACACTGTGCTCTCTCACTGCCTTGATGCCAGTTCCTCCTTTTTGACATCACACTTGTACTTTTACCTCTAAATTTGCAACACTTTAAAGTGATGATAACATAGACATTTACAGCAATAGATATGGCTTTATGTGAATAATTTTAATCTCACATCAAAGGAACAAAACATCTGTCTCTGAAAAGAGCTGATACTCTGTGTTACCTCAAATCTCTTCTCCTGGTAAAATCTTGCGGGGGTTCAATGTTTGTGCTAAAATGAATGAAATAAATCCTCTCACATCAGCATACAGTCTTTAGTCATAAAAAATACAACATGAGCCAAGGGGAAAAGCTTTGTCAGTTTTCTTTTATGGTAGGGGATGGTTTGGTTTGGTCGGGTGTGTTTGAGTCATCTGAGAGACAAGCAGTGAACCTTTTGGTATCAGAGGCTCCATTAATGTTATATATCTCTCTCTCTGCGCCATGACATTACAGTTCATCATCCCCTGAACGGCTGCAACCTCATATTCAACACATCCTCTTTGTCTTCCTCTTTCATCATTAATCTGTTATCCTGAAAGTAATTTGCAGGATTGTAGTTGACCTGGTGTTATACTGGCTGATAGTTATGTTTCATTCTTTCTTTTTCTTCAGAAAATGTGATATCATTACCACACATTCAAATGAAATAAAAACCTAATATATTACTTCAAGCACATTTTTAACTGTCATGTATTTAACTGCCAAACATTCTTGTTTTGTTTTGTTAGCTTAATTAACCAACATTCAAAGTATGGTGTGAGACTTTTTCTCACTCATAAGCTGATAGGGGTAAAAGAATAGACTCTAATTTTGACATAATTTAAATCATTAATGCAAGGTTGCACTATATCAGTTGACTAACTCTCTGCAAAGTTCACATACTTTTCATAAATTTATGATATATAAGAGTTTAGAACAAATTACATATATTACTTGATAAAACAACAAATAAAATCAGCATAACATTTCAACTCTTAACCATTTGGTAGCCGATACACTTTGTGTCACTGTACCTTATAGCTCAAGGGGCCAACTGCGGTTTGTGGTTCACTTTCAGTCGGCCTGCAGTAAGGTCTAAAAATTAAGAAAATTTGGCCTGCATTAGAACTTGAAGCTTTTGCTGAACAGATGATTCAAAACAAACTCAGTATATCTTTGAAACGTAGCACGAATTTCCCTCATGTGCTTCAACATCTCTGTTTTAGATATGATTTACAAAGAATATTGTGCTAGTCAGCTTTAAGCACCATCCTTTTAGCAGTTGTGTGCAGTTTGCTCTTTTTTTCAGACTGAAGGTTAGCTTAGCCATCAGTGTCCATTCTTTGCTGCATGGAGGGGCCCATCCAAAGGTAGCCAGGGCTGACCAGAGTCCCCTGAAAACTGTCAGGCCATCTAAAAGTCTTTAGGTGCGTTCACACCAAAAGCAACCTGCGCGACCACTCTCGATGCAAAGTCAATATACAGCAGTGACGGCCGGGGCCAACCCTCACGCGATCTAGGGAACTAGGTTGTGCTACCGGGTCGCTTTGGACGTGCGACCAGGTTGAGTCGCTCAGTCACCCAAGTTGAAAAACTTGAACTGTGGCTGTGCTGCGGCAGCCAATCAGCGGTGTGTGGGTATGTGATGACACCCAGTTAACAGTTAACAACAACTCAAAATCCATTAATAGAACATCAGTTAGTAAGTACGTTAATTCTGCCATGGCAGTTTTCTGCAGTCCTGTCCTTCCTCAACCCGTTTATCGGCCCGAGGGAGATGAGAAGGGCCATTAGCTAAAGTGTTTTACGGTTGATAGATGAGTGAAAAGGATACAGTCAGAATAATGTCAGCTGATACATACATATATGATCTATGATGTGATATGATCGCGGTAAAACTTGAGCAGGCTTGTAGTCACTAAGCGACACAACGGTGACAAAATTAGCTATTTTATGGACACACAACGCAACTTGGGTGGGCGATGCGATCTCGGTCGCCAAGTCGCGTTTAGTGTGAATGCACCTTTTTGCAAGGATTTACTGTTTGGCTTATCAAGATATAGATGGAAAGCTGTGATGTAGGCTATTCTAGTTTCTTTCAGCATTAATAAGTAAATATATCTTGGGATTTTTTTTCCTTTTTTTCGAACTGGACTCCTGTAGGTGTACTAAAAAGGCCCAGTCATTCTTACATTTTTCAAAATGCGTCCCTCTGTGAATAATGTCTGGACACCCCTGGGTTAATGTGTTGAACCTGAGTAACCTAATTTGTCCTTCTCTTCCAAGTTGGCTGTGGTCTATTATGCAAAGAAAACTTATTGTCATTTTTTTGTTCTATGAAGTGTGGGATTTTCAGTCTCCTCCAGCCAGGAAATCTAAAATTTAAAAAGCAAGTCTTTACATGTGAGCTTGGTTAACCAAAAGAGGAGGAGATGACATATTAGAGTACCAGAGTTCTGTAATTTCACAGGATACAAACAAGTAAAGGATCAAAAAGTACAATAAATTGGCTCTACCAAAATAGTGAGCAGGGTGTTCATGGCAAGCTGATAAAGTTGGAGTGACTAAAATGAGAAAAGAAACAATAAAAACAAAAAAGTGTGAAAAAAAGCAATGCGGGTATCAGAGGTTAAGAAGATCAACACTAAAACTGTGTTCAAAGGAAAAAAAACAAGTTCTCATTTCTAAGATAAAAGATGAATGAATTAATAAAACATAAATACATAGACAGGTATTTGACTCAAATGTTGGGTAGAGTGCAATATTTTTAAGTATTTTGTATGTATAACGTTTTTTTCTTACTCAGGTAAGAAAGAGTCTCCTCAAGTATATAAGGGTAAGGGTAATAGGCTATATTAACCTACCAGGTTCAGCTCTGACTAAACTACACCTCAAATAAAAATACCAAGCTTCAGAAAAAAATATCAGAGTTCAGTCAGGGGTAAAGCGATACAAAACGTTTGTGGACGGACTAAAAGTGATTTATCATGTCACCTTCCACGTCGGGTTGCTATGATTAGCACACCTGTTGAAGTAGCCCTATAGCGAAATGTTATACCAGTGAGGAGCTGGACTGTAGCATCACATTGAGCTGAAGCGTGTCAGCTATTACTCTTACCTGGGCTTTCCAGAGTTGTAAGTCGGTGTCACAGGCTGGCATTATCCTCTATTTTTCACCCCTGAGACAACCGCGGTGGTTGGTTTGAGGTTGGAAATTCGACGGACATTCACTGCCGACCAACCGGTGCCTTCTCACTCTTCATGCCCAGGAATGGCTACAGCAGCGCGGTTAAGTCTACCCAGCACCCTCACTGTCAACATCGGGTGTGGAAAACAAGGGACCGTCAATAAATTACCGATTAAAATCCCCAAAAAGGCAGTTTTTCTTCAATAGCTTCCATGTCATGTGACCAGTTATCCTGAAGTTGATCTTGAAAAACAGCAGTGACTCTTAACAATGAGACACACCTCTTCTTATCTCTAATTTGTACTCCAAAAAGGTTTTGGTTAAATTTAAAGCCAAATTTCAACTCTTTTCATCAATAGCGTCCATGCCATGTGACTTATTATCCTGAAAATGATCTTGAACAGTAACACTACCTTGAACAATAAGACTGAATTTATCTGTTATATGTACTCAAAAAATTTTGGGTTGAGTTTAAAGCCAAATTTTGACTCTTTTCTTCAATAGATCCCATGTCATGTGACTTATTATCCTGAAAGTGACCTTGACTAACAGCACAAACTGGAACAATAAGACACACCTCCTCTTGTCTTTAATGTGTACTCTGAGAACGTTTTTGGTTAAATTTAAAGCCAAATTGCAACATTTTTCTTTAATATTTTCCATGTCATGTGACCCAATATCCTAAAATTGATCTTTCAAAATAGAGGTGAGTAGGAACAATAAGACACACCTCTTCTTATCTCTAATTTGTACTCCAAAACTTTTTTGGTTGAATTTAAAGCCAAGTGTTGACTATTTTCTTCAATAGCTCCCATGTCATGTGAAATGTTATCCTGAAATTGATCTTGAAAAATAGCAGTGACTCTCAATAATAAGACACACTTCTCTTCTTATCCCTAATTTGTACTCCAAAAAGTTTTGGCTAAATTTCAGGCCTAATTTCAAAACTTTTTGTCAATAGCTTCCCTGTCATATCATCCATTATCTGGGAGTTGATATTGAATAATAACACCACCTTGGAACAATTAGACACACCACTTTTTATCTCTTATTTGCCCTCAAACAAAACTTTTGGTTGAATTTAAAGCCAAGTTTCAACCCTTTTCTTCAATAGCTCCCATGTCATGTGACCAATTATCCTGAAACTGACCTTGAATAATACCGCTTACTCGAAACAATGAGACACACCTCCTCTTGTCTTTAATTTGTACTCTGAGAAAGTTTTTGGTTAAATTTAAAGCCAAATTTCAACATTTTTCTTCAATAGCTTCCATGCCATGTGACCAGTTACCCTGAAAATGATCTTTAAAAATAACATTACCCTGGAACAATAAAACATACCTCTTTTTTTTCTAATTTGTACGCCAAAATTGTTTTTGGTAGAATTTAATGCCAAATTTAGAATTTTTTCTTCAATAGCTCCCATGTCATGTGACCAATTATCCTGAAAATGATCTTGAAAACTAGCAGTGACTCTTAACAATAAGACACACCTCTTCTCACCCCAATTTTGTTCTCCCAAAAAATGTATGGTAGAATTTGAAGTCATATTTGATTCTTTTTGTCATTAGCTTCCATGTCTTGAGACAAATGATCCTATTTCAGGATTTCAGGATAATTGGTCACATGACTAAGCTATTAAAGAAAATAGTTGAAATTTGGCTTTAAATTAAACCTTGACTTTTTTGGAGTACAACGTAGAGATAAAAAGTGGTGTGTCTTATTGTTCCAAGGTAGTGTTATTTTTCAAGTTCATTTTCGGGATGATTGGTCACATGACATGGGAAATATTGAAGAAAAGAGTCAAAATTTGGCTTTAAAATTCAACCAAAAGTTTTTTGGAGTACATATTACAGATAAGAAGAGGTGTGTCTCACTGTTCCGAGTTAGCAGTATTTTTCAAGGTCACTTTCAGGATAATAAGTCACATGACATGGGAGCTATTGAAGAAAAGAGTCGAAACTTGGCTTTAAACTCAACCAAAAAAATTTTGGGGTACAAATTAGAGATAAAAAAAGAGGTGTGTCTTATCCAAGGTAGTGTTACTGTTCAAGATCATTTTCAGGATAAGTCGCATGGCATGGACGCTATTGATGAAAGAGTTGAAATTTGGCTTTAAATTTAACCAAAACCTTTTTGGAGTACTAATTAGAGATAAGAAGAGGTGTGTCTCATTGTTAAGAGTCACTGCTGTTTTTCAAGATCAACTTCAGGATAACTGGTCACATGACATGGAAGCTATTGAAGAAAAACTGCCTTTTTGGGGATTTTAATCGGTAATTTATTGACGGTCCCTTGTTTTCCACACCCGATGTTGACAGTGAGGGTGCTGGGTAGACTTAACCGCGCTGCTGCAGCCATTCCTGGGCATGAAGAGTGAGAAGGCACCGGTTGGTCTGTAGTGAATGTCCGTCGAATATCCACCTAAAACCAACTTCACCGCGGTCCTGAGACCTCAGTCAAAAGCCTTCTGAGACCCGGCAGCTAGCCTAGCAGGTGAGCAGCGGTTAGCTTCGTGGGTTCCCCCTACGGTACTTTAAACTTAAATTATACTGTTCATACTGTTTGGTCATCATGGCTTTGACGACTGCACTGTCCTGTTCTCCCAGAGTTTCTCTGTTTGTGGGGCTAGTCAGCATCGGCTGTTATTAAGAATCAGCAAAGGAGCCTACATTTTTCAATAAGCTTTAATGAATCAGGTACGAACAATCAGATACATCGGTTCTTTCTATGTACAGTCTGTGTTACGTACTATTTAACACAAATATATATATGGTGACTGTGCAAAAAAAATTCCAGACAATCAAAAAAGTCCTTGAGAAATGGGAAGTACTGACAGATATAACTCAAGAGACTCTTAAAATACAATAAACATTTTAGTTAAATTATCATTATATTGAGCCAAAAACAGGGACTGGAGCTTAAAACGTGACTCTTTGAAAATTAAATTAGTGAAAATTAGTATTTACATGATATTACCCAAAAAAATATTTAACATTTAAAATCTATAGGTCTTTACAGAGAGTTATTCAAAAGGGGCAACTACGGAAAACATAATATTTCAGAGTTCTACTTCACATCATAGCTACTGTTTATAGGGCTGGGTGATATGGTATGAAAAGAAAATTCTTTGATTTTTCCACAAAAAACTCGCTTTACAATTTTAATGAATTTCCTCCCTCTCAAAGAAAGAAAAACAAACTTTAAATGGCATGGAAATGACACAAAAAAGTTTAGCTTTAATTTTTTCAGAATCACAAAAGTGAATTTCTCTCTACCAATAGAAGTGCTGGCTGTAATTTTCATACCTAAGATTTTCTATGTAGTGTGAACTTAGGAAGGCTTGTCTATCTTGACATTGAAACCTGAACTGTTTTAAAACCTCTTTTCTTATCAAGTCTCATCAAAAAATATTATCCTTTCATTGAATAAGACAAATAAAACGGCAATTCCTGTGTATGTATGTATGTATGTATGCATATATATATATATATATATATATATATATATATATATATATATTTTTTTTTTTTTTTTTTTTTTTTTGAATAACATTTCAAGCTAATTATCCCGGATTCAGTTAGGCTGCTGGTCTCAGTGCTTCTGACGTAAACATTACTTTCACTGAATATAAATAACTTTTTCTTAAACTTAAACAAATTACATTGTGATTCCCTACGTTTGAATATATGGTGCTATATCTAAAAACACTTATAGATATGTCCAGCCTGAAGGTAAAGAACTGGTTTTGGTCACAGATAATCTTTACTTCTTTGACTGTGTCCACTGAATTTTGGTTGCAAATAGTTGATCAGCTTGTGTGAAAGTTGAAGTATTTGATGTTGGCAAGAGGTCATTATGCTAGTAACTGATAATGTCATAGTGTCATTTGAGTTTATCATGATTTATTTTCAGCTGGCAGTTTTTTTAAGTCCACGGTAAATGTAACAAAAGACCATGTTAAAATACATGTCACAATTACATTACAGCAGTTGCACATGCATGATGGAGATAAATACAGAGATTCAGTTCCAGGGAGTGATGTCTAATTGTATCATATGAATTGAGTAGGAACAAAACAAAAACAGACACTATACTTGTGCATTGCAGGCTCCTATGAAAGGTCAGTTGTCTATCAGTATGCAGTTGTTGGACTTGTTTGTGCTTGCTCAGGTCCTGTGTTTAGTTGCCTGCTGCTAGTCAAGTGATACTTAAAAGAATGATGGTGTTCACTGGTGATTTTCAGCCAAATGTGTTTGGGTTAGTCATACTCTTGACAGGTACTGGACAAGGAAAGTTTTATGTCTCTGTTGGTTTTCATCACAGCTATGTCTGCTGTCTAGGTTTGACCCTACATTTCAAACATATCCAGTTGACATGGTTGCATTTCAAACCATTACATTAGGAAAACTGTTGGTCGGCAATGCATAATAGACAAACAACAAATCTTAGTATACATAATGGCAAAGAACTAAATAGTATGTGCCAATAGGTCTATGAACCTTAAGTCTTATGGATGCTGTTTTGTTTGTTTTTGTTTTTTTCAACAATCTAAATAAAGATGGACGTCCACTGTGACTTTGTCCATTTTGCTGCATGGCTGACCCACTGAGCAGACAAAGGGTGCATTGCAAAACCCTTTCAACATTTTTAAGGACAAGGTTGTTACTGTAAGACAACTTGTCTTCTGCTGAAAACATAACATGATTGGAGAAAGATTTGCAGTGGTTCAGAACTCTGTCGTGTGACTTGAATACGAGATACTGCTTGTTAACTTTCTTTCATCTATGGGGAACCCACAAATGTTTCCGCTGTGTACAAACATGAATGGTCTTTAAAGCTGCATATTTTAAGAGCGCTTTAAAACAAGGTAAAACTGTTGTTGGTCGTTTTAACACTAGACATTTAGTTAGTCACAAATTTAACTTTGTTTCATCCAGTGAGACTTAAAACTTTGTGTAAGAGTTGATACCCAAAGGCTTGTTTTCCCAGGCAATATTTAATCTAAGTGTATTTTGACTTGAACATTATGTTTGATAGACAGACATAGTTTGGCATGGCTACATTTTGCGGTGGCCAGCAGTTGGCATTACAACTTTCTCATCAGGATCTTTTCACTGTTTGGTCTGCAGCCTGTATTCTGTTCTGAGATCTTCCTGGCATGGCAATCCAGCAACAGCACATGTCATCTCTGCACAAAATGGTGCTCACGTCAGCATTGACCCCTTGCCCCTAATATTTCCTGCTTGAACAGTCAGAGACTCAAACTTTCTAAATGATGACACACACTTCTCATAGCAGCAGATGTTCAGTAAGTTATAAATATTGTTAATGCAAAGAGATTCAAAATTTAAGCCCATAAAAATAATAATTCAGGCATGATATTATGACCACACTTCAGGTGGAGTGAATAACTCTGATTATCTCTGTATTATGGTACCTTAGTATGTGGGATATATTAAGCAGCTAATGAACATTTTGTCCCCAAGGTAAATGTGTTAGAAGCAGGGAAAATGGGCAGACATAGGAATTTGAGTGTGTTTGACAAGGGCCAAATTTTGATGGCTAGACGACTGGGTCAGAGTTTCTCCAAAACTGCAGCTCTTGTGGGGTGTTCCCAGTCTACAGTGGTCAGGATCTATCTTAAGTGGTCGGAAGAAAGGAGCAGTGGTGAACCAGCAAAACGGTCATCAGCAGCCAAGGCTCATTAATACACATGGGGAACATAGACTGGCTCGTGTGGTCCTTTTTAATAGAAGAGCTACTGTTGCTCAAATTGTGGAAGAACTTAATAGTGGTTCTGATCGGATGAAGTCAGAATACACAGTGCATCAACATTTGTTGCATATGGGGCTGTACAGCTGCAAACCAGTCATAGTGACAGGTGGTCATAATGTTAATGTGACTGAATGATGTAAATATAGAGACAAATAGATGGATATAATAAAAGTAAAATGTGGCCCTGTAGACTCCAAAGCCTTAAAGCAAGGAGGTGTTAACATGATAAGGTCAAACAAATGGGAAAATAAAATGTAGTATTGCTGAGAAATTGAAGTCTTTCATATGTTTTATACATATCCTTCCATTCAGAATTTATCAGATTAATTAATGTCTTAGATCAGGGGTGTCCAAACTATGGCCTGGAGGCCAGATGCGGCCTGCTGCCCATTTTGAATTGGCCCCTTGAAACAGTTGAATGAATAAAGATGTTTTAATTACAGCAGCAAATACCATCAATCATGCACATTTTCTACCCTATTTGCTTTGTCACAAGGTGTCATTTACAAAGTATTTTGCAATATTCATCTTCAAGCACCAACATTCTTGCAGTTTACTCTTGTTTTGTGTCTGACAATGAAGATAAGCCGTCAGTGTCTACCATCTCTGCTGCTCAGAAGGTCTTTCTTGCCCTGACCAGGTGTGAATCCAGTGATAGCCCGGGGTTACAAGGGCCCCTTGACAGGGGATAACCCACCCCTAAACCCTAAAACTTTAACTAAAAGTGAGGTGCAGCAAGTGGCTCAGCCATCCATGTATTCCTCTTTATGCGGCCCTTGTTATAAAAAGTTTGGCCACCCCTGCCTTAGATGTTAGCCTAGTCATGGCTTGTCGGATCAAGATGATCAAATACTACTACAATTTAGAAATTTATTTTTTTGCAAGTAGACAGTCTTGTGCAGTATGTGTGGTCTTGTTCAGGCCTCCCTAATATCTACACTTGAACCTTCAGAATACGGGTAGAGAATTTTGATTTGCTGTCACAGGCTTTGCTTCTCTTCATTATCTTGATTTGCTCTATTTTTTTCTGATCCCTGCGGAAATATCTTTATGCCCTCACACTCGCAGTGTTTGGCTGTTACCATGACCTACTTTGTAATTTCCGATAGTGTTTATAAAATACAGGGAAAACTCTGATCTCCAGAAATTAGTCATCATTATGATTTGAGGAGATAACCATCATCACTGAATGTACGTACACATAGAAATGCAACAGTATGGGCCTTTAATGCATTTCTGTGTAAATCTGTGGCTCCACATATCCAAAAATAGCAACATATGTTCCCTGTGCATGTTGGAGCAGGGGTCAGTCCTAGTTATACGATCAGCCATGTGCAGGTTTTTCTGCTCTGGTGAGCTCTGATATGTATGCAGCATGACTTTATATGTTGGCAGTGAAATGCAGGATTTACTGCTGCTCTTCATACCTAAACACTCTGCTTGCAATGCACAAAAAATACACACATACATATGCAAACAGACTTCTTGCTATGCCAATCAATACATTATTTTCCTCAAGTTAAAGGTACCTGTGAAATGGGGTATATCAGACCCTTGACAAATATGGATAAAAGTTGACAATATGCAATTTCTGTGGTGGCATCTAAGCATTAAATGAAAGCTGACTGAATGGGTAACTTTATTTTTTAGCAACAATGTAAAGGGCATTAGGGAGAACCTAGTGCTGTAACAGTAATTTCAAACTTTTAGTTTGAGAATAAACAGGAAGTAAAAAATACAAAGGGTCTAACTTTAAGTAGAGCCCCCTTGCATGCGAGCAAACTGACAGCACACAGATTGGGATTTTTCCTCAAGAAGTGGATCAAGAATACAAATTAATCTCCAAGTTATTTGTAGATGGTGTTTTATCATTCTCTTTAAGGATATTCATTAATAGTCTATAGCAGTCTTACCACTGAGCATAATCAAGTAAGAGAAGTTTGAAATTATGTAAGACCAGAAAAAATAAAAATAAATAAATGTATGTGATGAATATTGAGAAAAATATGACAAAAAAGAGCACAAAAGCTCCAGTCAGTGGAAGCATGTAAAAATGGCATGAAAAGTCAGGTTCTCATAAAGGATAATGAACAAAGATCAAATTTCAAACAAACATGAATGTCTGGATTACATGCAAACAAGGTTCTCACTATATATAAAGGTGATCTGTAGTAAATATTTAAAGCACTTTTATGTAGTTTTAAATTTTTTGTCTCATCTTAGCTGAGACTTCATCCAGACATAATCAGTCATTTGTGTCTAGTTTGTGAAGATTAAATATAGCTGTTGATTCACTGAGTGCACAAGTGAGTAAAATAATGTAACATTTTATTGTCTTTATCACAAGTATGTGGCAGACAATCAAGGACTACTTTTCTGTTTAAACAAAATGTGTTATGATGAACAAAGACATTGGATAATCTAAATAAGGTTCTTTTGACCACAGCTTTTTAACATCTCAGTCAGCAGCAGACACAGCAGTTGACTCCACAGTCATGGTGGCTGTCCATGATTTCAGCACTCGCCAATCAGCTGCAGGATTTCTCTAAAGCCAGTAATTTTGCTCTTATTGTTTGTAGCTGCAGACTTGTTGGTAGAAGAGATGGCTCTGTTTTGTATGGCAGTGCTGAAAGTAGCCAACTTAAGCGCTGTCCATGGTGCTGGCCTGCAGCTTAGCTTTACGAGTGCTGTGGCGCTGTGTGAGAGCAGCTTAAGCAGCCTGAGATTTTATTATGGTTTGGGGAACTTATAAACACTACTTCATCCATAACTCATACAGTATTAACATGAAATACTCAAAACAGTCTCCTCTAGATATTATCCATGCTTCCTACAGATCCTTAAAAAGTTTTAAAAGTCTTAAATATATTTTTTTACATATAGGAGGCAATAAAAGTGTTATTTTAACCAATAAGAAGACTAAAATTTCAGGTGTAACGTTGATTTGGACCATCTTTAATAAATCTTTATGAGGCTGCTTAACAGCTGCAACAAAAAACACAGGAGAATAACTGGATGATGCCTATACAATAAACATTCAAGGGTTTTTTTCTTCATTATTTTTACATTATTTACACAGAAAATACTGATAAACCACCGATAAATCCTCATATATTTGGCACTGGATCCTCTTCACTCTTTCCTCCGGCTTCCTGTCCCTCCCCCTGAAAATGTGGGGAGCACATCATGTGACGACAGAGACCACGGACAGTTGAAATACTATCATTAAGCTAGAATGAGAAAGAATTCTCCTCCTAAGCTTCAACAGATAGTGTCCTCAGTTCACAAACACTAAGTTTTGTTAAAGGAAAAGAGATGGAGCACAGGTAAACATGTCCCTGTCCCAGCTTTTGAATCATGTTGCTGGCATCAAATTCAAAATGTCTGACTATTTACAGAAAACAAAGTTGATCAGTTTGAACCTTAAATAACTTGTCTTTGGAGTGTATTACACTGACGGTCTGTCCAAGAGGACTTGAAATCACTGTATTCAGTTTTATTTTGTTTCACACAACATTCCAGCTTCATTTGAATTGGGGTTCATACAAATACAAATAAAAACTCTTCAAATTGAACAGAAAATTGGTGAATAAATGTCCATGCGTCTTAGAGATAAAGGGTTTTTTTTTTGGCAGTGATGATCTCCTGCTCACTCCTGCAATTTTTTACTTACTTGGAGGTGGATACGTGTTGTGGTACGGATGGGGTATCCGGAGCACCCGTTGAAAACCTACCAAGTGAGTCCCTCAGATTATCCCCATGCCAAAGACCAGATTAGGGGAAAGTTTCAATATCAAAATCAATATCAGGATCACATGGGCTCTGAAAATGATCCTCAATCATTGGATAACTGTGTTCTTCTGCTCAAGTAATGCTCAAAGCTTCTTGTCAGCTTCAGCAAACATCTTCTCTGTCTGTGCCCTCTCTACTCAGAGCATGTCCTCCAGCTTCTTCACTTCATTCTGGAGGTCTGCTGTTTTCTTCTCCAATGTCTCCTTTAGGTCCCCAAAAGCCTGCTTCTTCCTGTAGACCTTAGCAAAGAGCTCCTCTTTCTGTGCCCTCTCTACTTGGAGCAAATCCTGAAGCTTTTCCATTTCATTTTCAAGGGCTTCATTCTTTTGCATCAGTCTGTCCTTCTCGATCAGGGATATCCATGGCTTCCTGGGTGCCACAGTGAAGATCTCCTCTTTCTCTGCCCTCTCAACTCTCAGCATGTCCTGAAGCTTCTCCATTTCATTTTGAAGGGCTCCAATTGTCTGCTCCGATGTCTCCTTCTCATGCACTAGAGCCAGCTTCTCCTTGCAGGCCTCCATGAATATCTCCTCTTTCTGTTCCCTCTGTACTCGGAGCAAGTCCTGAAGCTTCTCCATTTCATTTTGAAGGGCTCCATTTTTTTTCAACAATTTGTCCTTCTCAATCAGTGATATCCACTCCTTCCTGCGGGGCTCAGCGAAGATCTCCTCTTTTTTTTCCCTCTCTATTCGGAGCAAGTCCTGAAGCTTCTCCACTTCATTCTGTAGGGCTCCAATTCTTTGCTTCAACATCTCCTTCCTGTTGCCAAAAGCCAGCTTCTTCTTGCAGGCCTCAGCAGAAGATCTCCTCTTTTTGTGACCTCTCGACTCTCAAATTGTCCTAAAGCTTCTCCATTTCATCCTGGAGGGCTCCAACTGCCTGCTCCAATGTCTCCTTGTCATCCACTAGAGCCTGCTTCTCCCTGGAGGCCTCAGCGAAGATCTCCTCTTTCTGTTCCCTCTCTACATGAAACCTGTCCTGGAGCCCCTTCATTTCTATGAGCTGGTTCTCCTTCTTCTCCATTTCTGTCTGCGGGGCCTTCTCCTCCAACAGCATGGTCTCCTTTTCCTCCTTCATCTCTTTCACTAAGTGTGTGAGGGAACAGTTTGTGTTGTTCACCTCCTCCAGCTTTTGTTTGAGGGAACTGTAGGTATTTTTCTCTGAGTTGATGATGTTCCTCAGTCTCACGGGTTCCTTATGGTAGAAGGTGTTGTTCCTCTCCCAACACTCGAACTCCTCCTCGACTTTAGAAAGAGTACTCTCCATCTCCTCAACTTTGGAGAAAAAGTCCATCCTCATGACATCAGCTCCTCATTGGGGGACAGGAGAGCAGTGAGGATCTCCTCTTTCTGTGACCTCTCAACTCTCAGCATGTCCTGAAACTTCTCCATTTCATTTTGAAGGGCTCCAATTGTCTCCTCCAATGTCTCCTCATCTACTAAAGCCTGCTTCTCCCTGCAGGCCTCAGCGAAGATCTCCTCTTTCTGTGACCTCTGGACTCCAAGCATGTCCTGGAGCTCCTTCATTTCCTAATTGGTTATTTAATGAAAGAAAAAAACTAGGTAATATGAGCAAAGACAAACTAAACACTGTCTCTCCATGGTGGTTTGTGAATATCAATTCTTCTCCGATGTTCAGGCTCATTTGAAATGTTGCAGACACTTTTCTGGATCCTGCTCTCAGAGCTGAAATCATAAAAGCAGTATCAGGGATTTAAACTCCTGAATTTCCTCTGCACTTGCACATTTTACGAGGGAGAGAGTTGACGTTTAGCCAGTGACAAGGGTTTGAATAAAATCAAACTAGGGATGCAGGCAACACTGAACAGCCCTCGCACTACCGTGCAGGAGCCAGGGAGCAGAACAATTGACCAGAGAAACTCAAATCCAGACTGACCTTCATTAGTTATTTCCCTCCATCACATTAATCATGGAATTGGACATTAAAAGCGAAATTCAATATAAACACAGAATATCATGGAAGTGGCTGAAATTTTACGTAAAAGCTTTTTTTTCTAACTAAAAAGGAACGTATCTCTCAGGAAAATGCTCTGAAGGGGTCACTAATGATGGGGACAATGCAGCTTCACTTCCCCTCCACCTCCTCCTCCCCTCATTAACAATGCAAACATGTCGAAGCTGTCTCGGGGTTACTTTTGCATAAAATACTAAAAACTGAATTCTCAAAAAACTAAAACGGAATTTGGGAAAAAATAACACCGATTTTATAGGGCCGTACATCACCCACCCAGCCACTAAATATCTGAATTATTATTATCATTGCGGTCCCAGACCTACACTGATGGATTCATTATCACTCATAAGACAGGTGGTCTTGTTGGTCTGTTTGAAAAATCTAATCAGAAGCTGTAGACCTTCATCAGCCCTCAGAGAAACCAGGGCCTACTGGAGTGTGTCATATCTTCATGGTCCACGTGGTCACAGAGATCTCAGATCTGCTGTTTCTTCAGCTTCTGTCTGAGTCCAGCACCTTTAGACCAGACCTTCTGACAGATCAACATCAGGAGGAACCAGAACTCTGGGACAAACTCACCTCACCAGTCGGACTGCTTCTCTGGAGAAGATCGAGCTGCACTGACTCTTTGTTGGTGAACGCATCAGTCAGATGGCTGTAAGCAAACAGGAAGTGAAACCACAGCCAAAGTCTTCCTGTTCTTCAGAAACAGGCTGATGGTCAGTCAGAGCAGAAGGCACTCTGAGTCAGGAGAAACAGACCTGCTCCACAGACTGTGTCCTTTCTAATGCAGAGCAGATGTTCTCCTCATGATACTGGATGTTCTTCAGCAGGAACAGAGGTCATGGGATTATTTAAGATATCTTAAAACTTTTTAGGGCTTATGTTTCTTTAATCGACCTCAACACATTTTAGGGCTTATATTTCTAGAATTTATCTTGAGGACTGCTCCAGAAAAGACCAGTAAAAGTTTGACAGGATTTTGTTGCTTGTACAGAAAACATTTTAACGTTTTCTGTTCATGACTGACACACACAGACATGAGTTCTCTCATGCATTCTCTTGGGAGAGCCGTGTGACTTGGAATGCTGTTTTAAGATATGTTTTTAGTTTTCTTGCTTATGTTTCTGTCAAATAATAATCTCACATTGACAAATCATGACTGTAGCACAAAATAGAAAGTTAAGATATAGAGCACATGTTTGCTGTTTGGTCTACACAGCAAAAGTTGGGATTAATGTTTCAGTTTGGGTCTTTTAAAAGTTTTGATTTTGATTTTAAAGAGTAGAAACCTGGATCATGTGAATATATCCATTTGTTCATAACACATTCATGAGACTACCTTCAACCCCAGACTAGTGTGTACTGTGTTATCAAAGAGGCATGGATGGAAGAACTTGAAATTAATGGTAATTAGTCAGTAATCTATTGAGAATGATTAATAGTTTTTCAGAGTCAATAGATACTTGTTGAATAAAAGAGATAATATTTTGCTCATGGCTCGTGTGTCATTAGAAAAACAGAAACAATGTCAACAACATACAAAGAGCAGCAATTTGATCTTGTCTTGTGAACAGCTGTTTTGTGTTTGTAGCACATTAGATCATGATTATGCTGCCATTCACCACCCATGGATCAATAGCACAGTAATTACACCTCTGCAGTTGCGCTTATTTAAAGGCCCTGCCCTTTTGCAGTCCATCTTTAAAATGGCAATATGATACCCATTGCTTATGCTCACCTAGTGTGCCATGCCTCAAAAGCTGTGAGTGTGAACTCGGGTAATGTAATCCATCAAAGACCTAATTTTTCAACTTGTGCTGCATTGATTTATAAAACACGATGTGCACAGAATGCTGCTTACATTTCAACCTTCAGCGGAGAAGCTCTTGTTGTACAACAGCTTTTTCTCTGGGTTCAACTTTATGACCGTTCACCCTCGGGGGACTGTTGACTCTGTCTACATTTCTGCATAAACTGTTCAGCAAAACAGACCTGTGTCACCAGACAGCAGTGATGCTTTGTCTATAATGTATGTGTGTATTTTCCATTGAGTTGCTCTTTTCTAACTGTCCCCCTTCTGTCATTTTCTCTTTTCAGACAGCACTGCTTTGGATACACAGGTTGAAAGTCATTGTTTATCATCACTTTCTTTGGCATTTGTGGTTCCTGTACACATGCACGTTATTGTGCCAACATTATATTTTGTGTTGTGGTATTTACCTGAGTATCTCTGAGTGTGTGTGTTTGTTTTTCTCCCAGAAATTGGAGTGATATGTATTGATATGAAAGAGAATACAGAATGTGCCCTTGAGCCATTTTTGCTGTCACTTTGTGCCAGTTACCCCTCTATTCCTCTCTTTAAAGAACGTGATTTGTTTTTTCCAAACTGGACGGTTTGGTTAGTGAAGAGGGAGGGTTACACAATAAGCAAATCTGGCCTGAAGCACCAAGAGCGGCAAACTGAGTCTTGAGCTCACAAATTACATTGATGTGGAATAATTTGGTCTTTTGCCTGTGGTGCTTCTCTCCCTTCCTCTCCTCTCCTATCATCTATCTTATCCTGAAATGACCTCCAGATCTACCATTTTCACATGTTAATTTCTTAATTAAGTATATGATGTTTAATTTCATTTAACCAACTTCAGCTTTCTTTATAGCTATGTGTGTCACCTTCCTTTTCTTGTTTTGAATGTGATGTTTCTTCTCTCTGCAGCCTCGCAGCATTTTGGATCCCAAAGTGCTCGGCTTAACTGGAGGGTGAGTTGTGGCTTATTTTCTGATCTGATCAGTGGACAATTACACAAATCAGAGCTGCTACACTGTTTTGTATCCACATGCAGAGTCAAGCAAAACAGATATATTACAGCCATGCTGAGTCTTCAGCATGAAACCCTCATTTCGGTTTCATTGCTGCGTTTGGAGGCCAGTTGTAGAATCTAAAAAGTGCTTGATGGGAGGATCTTATCTATGCTTCACATGCCAAATGAATGTACATGTACATTTTGGGGGCCACTATCCACACATTTAGCTGTGTCGATCATCCCACGATTGGGCAACCCTTACAAGTTGTTCCTCGTAGTAACAGTTACCAATCAGGCTTTCCAATAATATAATATTCAATACCAATTAATGTTATTAAAGGGAAGAAGAAATTGACTGAAATGAAATTTCCAAACTTTTTTTGAGGGGGTGGTTATATATTTTTCAGCCATTTTTTCAATGAAATATACAACCTAGACTGTTAAAGCTCTGTTCATTGCAATGAAACTTTTGATTTTAACTGTGTAATGCTTATTAAATGTGCAATGATATTTGTATTAAAGTTCAAAGTTGTAGATGTTAGTATGATTAGTTCTTGCAAAGATTAATATGTTTTCTTTTTTTGAACTACAAGTCACCATAACTGTTAAATTTAGAGCATTCAACAGCTTTGCAACATTTTAGCCCTCTTGCTGCAAGGATAAACCCAATGTGACAAATGTTGCCCATCCTTGTACAGGAAAGACAGGTCAAGCCAGCTGTAGCCATGTGATATCATGAGGGGAAATATGTCTAATAAAAATGTTTATACTCCATTGCCAGTGCACAGTGTAAGACTATTCAGCCATCTGCAGCATGCACTCTGCATCAATGCAGCCAGAGCCAAGGGGCATGAGGGTAAGGCCAGGGCCAGCACAACTCGTCACTTTGTGTATCTTTAGGGTCATACCACTGATGTTGCTGAAAGGGCTGACAGAAAAGCTTGAAGACCTTTATCTGTGTGGAGGCACTGGAGCCTTGATGTCATGTTGAGGTCATTAGAGAAGCTTTGAGTGACAGCTGAGGTGATGCAGCTGAGAGCCTCACGGGAATGGAGCAAGACTGGTGGTAGGACAACGAGGGGGCTGTGGAGTTTGCACATAGGAGTTGGCGAACGAGGGAGTAGGGAAAACTGGACTTGAAGTGTTGAGGAAATACTGACCTTGTGGAGTTCAGGAGCATGTAGCCAGCTTTTTTCATAACTTTGCTGCAACAAATATTCACACTTCATTAATCCCTTGTATTCAAAATACACTTATTGATTTGTTTATCAGCTACACCAGCTCAACTGTAAATCAACATAAATTTTACAGTCTCATGGCAGAAATCAACACATTTAGGCATCAGCAGCCTGCTGAGCTTCTGGCCCCTAGAATAGAAAAGAAAAGTGATTTAAGTGACTTTGAACGTACCATGGGTGATAGTGCTCAACAGACTGGTCTGAGTATTTCAGAAGCTGCTGATCTGCTTGGATATTCACGCACAGCCATCACTTACGGCATATTCACACTGGATATATGGATATGTCATGGCTGCGGGACAGATTTGGAGTTTGTTGATTTTCATTTTGGCAAGCATGTTATCAGGTCAGGGCTTTCAGACTGCAAGCACGAGAATCTTTTCTCACATGCAGATTAGGAGGCTTAGTTGAAAATAGGAGGCTTGTCTATTTTTTCAGCAAGTTAGGTATCACAGTCAAAATATACAAGAAAATGAGCCCAAAATGACCTTGTTACAGCAGAAATATATAACTACACTGGCCAAATATCACAGACAAGATAAACACAACACAGTTGTACCTCCTGTTTGTGTTTTTTTAAGTGGATGTTTTGGAAGGTTTCCTGGTTAATTGCACAGTTAATCAAGCTTTAATGTTCTTTCTACACTTTCTATTTCCTGATCTACTGTTGTGTGTTAAATGTCATGTGTTACTGACCACATAACTTGGGACCCTTTCCTAGATATATTCTATGATATTCAAATACCACAAAATTAAAATACATAGCCATACTGAGGTGAAATTTATATAGAGAAAGGACTTTGGGGATGGTGGAGATGCAGCCAAAATGTAGCACACATGCACCAGTTGAATAAATGTTTTTATGAATAAGCACTTGAACAGGTATCCCTTTAAAGTGATTGATGATTAAATAGAATAAGCAATAGCTATCAGCAGTAGTGTTTACTGCTTAAATCCTCCTTTGAAATGTACACAGCATGAAAGAAAGACAGACTGTGTAAACAGAAAAAGGAGAAGAGGGATTACAAGGAGCTTTTGCACAGGTGGTCAGCACCATGAAGCGCAGAGGAAGGCTTGAGACAGGTTAGGTAGGAGGCATGATCCATGATGTTTGCTGGCTGTATAAATCAAGGGCCCCACCTCCTCTTTCACAATAGTAATGTCTTCCCCAGCATGGCATTATTATGATATTAATACACCCTAAATCTGTCTGCTTCTCCAGGGCTGGCAGTATTCTTTATGGTATTGACAGCATGCCAGATTTACGCCGCAAGAGGACAGTGCCTCTTGTCCGGGACCTGGTGAGTCATCTGCCTCAACAAGGTTATGTTTGATTTATGTCAAATGTATCGGAGTGACCGTGCGTTACACCACTCTGGTGAAACCCTTCTCCACGTGGGAAAGAAGAAAATAACTTTACTTTGGACCTGGTGAAATGTGATAGCACTTGAGAGTGACAGAGTGTTTTTTATCATTTTATAACTTCCTCGGACTGATGATAGACTTAATATTCTTTTAGTGCATGTCTTTAAAACATAATGCTTATAAAAATAGCTTCAGCCAGATTTATTACCTTCATTATAAGTTTGTTGCAGTGCAATATTACCCCACATATGCTACATTCAAAACACCTTTAAAAAAAAAATGAAACAACAAGCCAGTAGGAGATTATTGGTGATTAAAGCAGCTACTTTGAACTGGCTATTTGCTGGAGATCACTGCTTTTTTGGGAAGGCTTAATGTAGCTTTAGTCATTTATTAGCCTAGAGAGGGTGTTCAAGACAATGCATCACAGTGATGCACTCCTATTTGTTTATATTGCAACGTAATGTGTCATAACATATCCCACAGAGAGGCCTGTTGCACTACAGTCCATTGTAGCACTGTGCCACATGGTTAGTCTCTAAGAAAGTCCACAGGCTGTGGTGATGCCAGTCATTTTCATGTCTGTTTATAACTGTTTGTCCATATTGTGCTGTAGTCTTTGTCTGTCTTGTTTATGTTTGTCTCTCATCCTCATGTACTTTTAATCCAAAAGACTGAAACAAATCTTGCATTGAGATATTGCATTAAGTAACTTTAACAACCTGTTAAATTCATGATACATTTTACTTTTTAAAGATTCTTGTAAAATGATAATGTAGCTTGATGTCATGCACATAGATGGTGATGAATGTTTATATCACAGTGAACAACATGAGTTGATGCTGTATTTGTCCATATCTCTCATGAAATTAATAACCAACAATGTCTTGGTAAGTATGGGTTGTCGTTTTTTTATTTGTAATCTCTCTTTATTTTGGATTTGGGTGTATATTTGCCATTCCTACATAAACCCATAACAGCTATGGGTGATATTTTTCAGTGAGTTGTCAGATTTCAGCCTTGCCGGTGCTTGGCCATTTTGTCGTCCTTTTTTTGTTGCTCGGCAGGTGTCACAAAAACTGTATACCTAAGCAGAAATTTTGACAACTCAACCCAAAAATATATCCGAGAGACTTCATTGACTTCTGATTTAACTGTGTGAGGCTTTTAAATCATGTAAAAGTGACACTGATTAAGTCTTTTACACATGGGATGAAGTCAGTAGTCAGCAAAAATAATTGGTTCCCTCTCATGCCTCTCCTTTGTCAATGTTCCCCATTTGCTGTGTGATTGCTTCAGGGCAGCAGCAGCGTTTAATTGGAAAGGACAGCGGGGTTCCCCCATTGTTTGGAGGGATACAAAAACATAAATAAAACAAAAGAGAAAAAAAAGTGAAAATGGCTTCACAAAGCATTGAATGCTATATTGTTGCTGATCAGATAATATCAGGACACAGGGTTGTTTTGTAATGCCCGTAGCAACCTCAGCAGTGCCGGTGCATGTTGATAAACTTACATCAACACTCACAGTTCATGTAGAGGTCTCGTCCCCCCCTACATCCTCCATGGCTTCCATGGATCTTTACCATAGCTGGGCTGTACAGACAAGAGGGTGGTAAAGACTGATCCAATATTGTCAGCTGTCCATGTCTGCATTCCTCTGTTATGTAACTTCCTCCAGTCTGGGTTAAATGTTTATCAATCTCTGGTCACCCAAACTCTATGGATATCAATGTAACGGCTACAAAACATGACTGTGTATCCGTGCGTGTGTGTGTTACCTGTTTGTGTTTGTAAGATTGCCCTATGTGGGTGTGTTCTGTTCAATGTTTCAGTATGTTTGTGACTGTCTGGGCAGATGTATGTATGTGGATGCGTGTGTGTGTTTTTGTGTGCGTGTGCGCCTTTGTGAGGGAGAGTTGTCGTGTTGTACAGCTGGCTTCACCTATATGTGAGTGTGTGTGAGTGTGTGTGTCTTGTGTTTTTCTGTTTGTCAAGGTAATGTGCAGAGCAGACAGCAGAAAATATGATCAAAGCTTCATCCAACAGAGGACTGAATATAAAATGCCAAGCATGACTGCAGTTTAGCAACTTCCAATGCATGAGTGGATAAAGAATCATGCAGCGGCTGTATAATCTCTCCTGATGAGTAGTTGAATCTTTCTAGAGCTCTATGCCCAAAGCAGCAGTCCTGCATGGCAGTTGAGACACCTATGCGCTCAGTATGGATAATAAAATACAATACCTCTGCTGTTTGTGCTTTCAGCACTCGCCCTCCCACTCCCTGTCTAATCCAATCACTTTATTTCTTTCATTCTCTGCACTCGACCTCTTGGGAATCACAGGCTTTGGTAAGCTTACTTTCTGTCTGCACTTGTGGACAATTTTTAAAGATGCACTTGTCTATAGACAAACACATCACAGACATTTAACAGTTGTATTTTTGTATGGAACTATTGCTTCAAGGTTGCCCACAGGGTATTAATGAAGTATCAAAATTTGATAGATTAATTCTGCAAAAATTATGGCCTTTAAAAAGTTTTAAACAGCTTTAATTAACAATGATAAGATATCAGATTTAAATGTTTGAATTGGTTTTTGAGCTTGTTTTGTCTTGGCAATATTATCTCTGTTTATTCCTAAAAAAAAAAAAAAAAAAGGTGTCTTTAAACATTCCAGGATTTAGAGTCTTGATTTTTCATTTTGCTTCACTAGTTTCTGCTTGGAGTCTGATTTGTAAAGTCTATTTTTCCATAGTAAACCTTGCATTTTAAGGGGTTACTCAGCTTGGCTTCTTAAAAATCTGAAAATTACCCAACAACAAAGAGTAATCACAAACTAAGACTATTAACTCTTGGTTACTATTATGGCTGTTATTATAGATTTAGTCTTAGTCCTGTTATAAATGCTCATTAGATTTGGTTACATTTATGTTGTTTCTTTTTTACTAGTTTTAATCAACACACTTTTAAACAGTTAATTTCATTTTATGTAAAATAAGGCCTTACAGTCATTGCTTTAAGTATAAATTAAATAGTCAGATCATAAAATTCATAAAATGTAAATTTCTCATATTTATTCACTTTTCATACTTGAAATAAGATAAAAAGTACTTTGCTTAAATGTTTTTTGAATTTTAAAGGTTTGACAGCCCAACACGAACATTATAGTTTTGTTTTCAATGAGCTGACGTACATTTTGTAACGATTGTATCATCAAAGATTCATTTGAGCCAGTTATTGTCTGTTTTTGTCATGAAAACAGAGGTACTTAACTGAATTTTTGTTTATTGTTTCACAGACAAAATTTAAACACTGAAACACAAAAATGTGTTCATAATGTAGCTGGTTAGAAATTAAAGATGGTACAACACCCAAAACTGTACGACAAAGATCTTGAAAAAGCCTAAAAACGTGTTGAGCCGAACATTAAAATTTTCGTGCATACCCTGTTATTTAGCTGATTGGTTCATATACATGGCTTTTCTTTCATAAGCAGTTTAATGTGTAGTCCTCATGCACTGTATGTAAATCCATTTATATGTTGAATTCAAAGTAAACACAGAGTCACTGCCGTTTTCTCTCTTCACCATCTCCTTCTTCCTCTCCTTCTTCTCAGACCCTCACTGCTCGAAAGGCAGGCATCTCGTTCGCTCTGGTGAACCGGTCCACCCTGAATAATGAGGACCTGGTGAGTACGCACCTGCAATACTTGCATGAAAAATCATCGTTTTCCTGTTTATTGTGCAGCCTTAGTGGGTAGGGGTGGGTTCTGCAGGGACATGAGGTGCTGTGTCTATGTTCTCATTCATTTTAATGATCTTTGGAGGATTAGGTGCTGGGAATGATTTTTACAACTTTGCTCTTTGCTGCAGCAATTTACTTCAGGACCCAAGATAATTTTGCTAGGGACAGGGGGTCCCAAAGATGAAAATGGGAGGAGTTTATTTTCTTATCTGGCGCCTTTTCTTTAGATGTACATTCAGCATATCAGCCATCTGTCTGTCAGTTTCTGTCTATAGTCGCTGTAGCCAGTTCTCTCTGCTGTGTCCCGTCCTTTCAGATTATTATGCCAAATTCATTAATTGAGAATTGTTTCTATTAGACAGTTTTCCACAAAGATACATCAAGCAAGACTGAGCTTTAGAGAAAGGGCAGTAAGCCTCAGTTGATAGTGTGAGACACTTTTGTGTTGACCTCCAAAGCGCTCTCTGCTTTAATTGATTGCCATCCTTTCCTCCCAGAAGGAAGGCAGCATTGCAGGAGGCACACAGCAGAGCGCAGTTCCTCAGCTGGACAAGCACACAGACAATTTCATATCGGCAAATGTGCCAAAGGGAGGCTGCCTAAACCTTTGAGATTACTTTATGTACATTTACTCTGCTTATACACAAAAAAAATAATAATTCAAACGAGCAACATGACCATCAATTTTTGCATCTTGATTTGTTTACATTTTTGTGTCATTTTTCTTTTGCCTAGTGTTGATATGCTCCCATGGTCCACAGGCCCAGTTGCCCTGAAGCGACATGGGCTTGATTGTTGATTTGTAGCTAGGGAATGATTGAAGGGGCTTTAGGGATGAATAACTCATGCCCTGGATGAGGAAGCAATGATCTGATATAGGCTCAAAGTGAAATTGTACAGAGAGAGCGGATGCACAGGCAAACTTGGAGATTGCATAACATTGGTTAATAAGGCACTGGACTTTAGGAATAATTGTCCAGTACTGTAAATTAAAGGAACAATGAAGACTTGAATAATTGGTTGTCTAGGGTAGCTGAGATCCGAGCAAAGCTGCAGATTGTGAGGCCTTTCTAAGTAGGACAAGCAGATGTCAGAGTTTTATCTGCTGCATTAAGTTCAGGAGAGTGCCTTCCTGTGAGTGCTGCCAGAGTACTCAGTAAATGACCATATGCTGTTTAAGACTGAAGAGCAGTTAGACAAAAAAGAGAAAAGAAAGAGAGAAAGGATTGGAGAAGGGGGCAATTTTTAAAAGATCAGAGTGACTTTGCCATTATGAGCCTGTGCCCCTAATGTCACCGATCAGGCCACCCTATACTCCCTGGTGTTATATTTAAACCTGTAAAAGTACTTCCTTCCTCTTTCCTTTCATTTTCTTGTCCCTTCCTAACTCACATCTTTTTCCCCTGACATATAAATCTCTTTTTTTTTTTTAAATTTGACTGAAATGTCTTACTCACTGACGTATAGAAGTCTCTTGGTGATATTTCCTTTCTGCGTCATGTTTCCCATGCATCTGCTTTTTAGAGCAGAAAGGAACATTATGTGTGGGCCGTCTAACAGCCCGTGTGTCACCTCAATGATCTGGGCTGCATGTGATTCAAGCATCCAAGCCTTTTTAACAGCGACTTTCAACATAAACATGAGCTTTTTTTACCTGCTGTGACAAAAAAATAGAATAAAATTTAAAATAGGTCCAATGATCTGACACAGGTTAAGCCACAGGAACATGGTTTTAAGTTGAAAAAAATGCAATCTAGGAGGTGTTAGAACTTAAGCCAATGCATTTTTATAAGCTTTTCAGCCTGTGAACCCCCAACATGAATATGAGCGTGGGAAACCTCACCAACCCAAGAGGCAGTCAAAGCATTGGTGTGCAGAGCTTCATATACTCACTAATATGCCTTTCCCAGCACTAGCATGAGAACAAAGTAATAGAACACAGCAACCAAGAAATATTTTATGGTTTTGGTTATGTATCGTTAAATTAGTTACAAAAAATCTCTAATTATAAAAAGATTGCAGCACTCGGTGGACTCCCCAAATTTGAGAATGCACAGAAGACATCTGTCCATGTCAGAGTGTCAAAGAGCAGCAGACCCAAAGATGCTGTCATGTGCAAACTTACATCATAAGTATTTTTTACACAAGATTTTAAGTTAATCAAAAATTTAATCTAATGACATATTCAGAGTGAATTGGTCTTATTCATGTTTTAACATGGATGGGTAAATTGTATCATATGAAATCAACTGGGATAAAAAGGTTTCGGAGGGAATCTAGCAACCTCCCTTCGTTGTATCCAGACCCAAATTTTGGAACCTCTTAGCAAAGATCTTGTGGTTTTAAAAAACAGTATTCTTGTTATTATTATCAATTTTAGTCAATACCCAAATAAAAGTTTGACCATTTGACCCCTGGTCCCTATTCTGGGGTATATCTGCCTCTAAAGTTACATGCCTAAAATTAACAAAGTATGTCTCTGCAACTGCAAGGTACTTTTTGCCTTCATTGAAAGTGTAGATTATGGAAAAGGGATATGAGAGTAGAGCTGAACATTCAGTTAACTTATCTTCAGCTAAAATAGAACTCGGACAGCCAGCGTGAGGCAAGATCCCTAGCCTTTATAGGTCTGTGCACAGACATAACCACCGTACCCATAATTGCAATACATTTTGACTTTTGGAATGCCTTTGTTGTAACAACTCAAATTAAGATGACAGGAAAACTGTGATGTATTGTGCAGCCCTACTTTTAACCCACTTCAGAGTCGAAAGGAATGAGATTAAAAGAAAACAGGAAAAAACTCAGCTCTGGTTGATTCTGTATTAAACTTTGTAAACCTTATGAGATGAACTTGAATCATATCCATTCTGCCAAAATGTATGGCCAGTACGTCAGCTTCTTTATATCAGTAATGAACTTTTTAAGTTATTATTTGGCAATAATAAATTTCCTGGTACTCTGCATCGCTTCTTGTTGGTCCGAGATGACACAGTGTTAAAGGTAAAGATTAGAGGTTAGGAAATCTGGAGCAGGATGAGATGGATGCTAGTGTCAGTCAGGTAGTTGACAAGGACAATAGGTGGGAAAATTGGAAGGGAGCAGTGAAAGGAGGAGCAAAAGATTAGATTCTTCTCCATCATGTTGCCCTCAGACAGGGACTGAGCTGTCAGTCAATGCTTGTGGTGTCTTGCACGATTTACCACAGCTACCTTCCAGTGTAACACATGAGCCTCGCACATACAGCAGCATGCCCACATCTGCTGCACACCGTGACATACTGTGTCAGGAGTGAGAGTCAGGGGAGAGGAGGAGGGGAATTTATAAAGGGCTGAAAGGAGGAGTCACTAAAAAGTGTAGAAATTAAATATTGCAAATACAGTGGCCAGAGAAATAATGTGACAGAAAAATCCTAACATCCATGTGTTATTTATTACTGTCTAAAATATTCAGTCGACTAAGTCCCAAAACAGATTTTTTTCATCCATCACTGAGAGGCTGAGCATTCTTTGATATACACATTAAATTATTGGCTCTCTTATTGCCTTCAGACAGTTTTAGTTTTGGACACTCCAGCATTAAATTTGGCAAGAGACAGTCCCTTTTCTAGCTGGTGTATAGTTGCAGATAAATCTCTGACATCTGCTTCATCACATTGCTCTTAGATTAAACTGGAAATCTCTCCCATCTTCCCCTGTGTTTCATTAAAGGTCCTCCAGGGTTCAGCAGCCTCTCTGTTGCATCAGCAGAGTCTCATAATGTTATGGTCCTGTCATCTGGTGTCATTTAATCATCTCCGCTGCTATACAAGCGTGCCTCGGAGGATGTGTCTGTTTGTGTGCTACATTGAGCAGTGCAGCAGTCTTTGTGGGCGAGCGCAGAGCCACTGTTCAAGTGTTAAAGCACATTGTCAACACACAGGGGGCTGAGAGCAGGGGGGAGGGGTAAGGCAGGAGAATGGGTGAGGAGGGGAGCTGAGCAGAAGTGGAGAGCAAGTACCTCTTGAAGATTTATTTAACCGCAATACATCTCCTTCTCTTTCTCTGTCACTTTCTCTCTTGCTGGCTCACTCTCTCTCAATCTGGGTAATGCTCACTTTTAAAAACCTTATTTACAGCGCCCATTGATTCTTCCTTCAAGAATTGGCAAGTCACGGCCTGTTTTCCGGTCCTTGTGGACGGCGGGGCTGCTGCAGTAAAGCATTCAATTTGAAGAGGCTTCTGTTACACAGCAATCAGTCTAGACAGGCCTATCGTAAGCTTTAGCATTTAGTCTGGAGGAACTTCAGTCAGTCAAACAATCAGTTTGAACAAAGCCCAAAAAGTAGAGATTAAAAGATTTAGTCATATATATACACCTGCTAGCCTATATAGCTATGACAAGTAAAACAGAAAAGGATGAAAAAAACCCAACAAGCTAATATTTCAGTCAGGTAACCTAGGTTTGTATTTGTTTACAGTATTTTTAATACAAGCAAAATATAGTCTAAAACTGGCATGACTTCATCTCTCTGAGCATAATTATTATTTTTCTGCACAGAAATGTTATTTATTGTTCTTTATTTACACAGGCTGGCTCTTGTGAAGTTATGCAAAACAGTCTAAAACTGATTTTCTTCAAATTTTTAATAAATGCCTGTTTTTGAAAATGAACTGATTTGACTTTAAATGGGTAGGTCAAGGGTCAAATATGAGGATCTCATAGCCATCCTGTGAGTTTGAGCACAATATCTCTAATAAGCTTGAAGAAATTTTTATCAAACCTTCCATTATATCCTCTCTTTTAAGGGAAATCTATTTTGATTTTGAAGACAATGGGTCAATGTTCAAGCTCTGAGAGTTTCATGTTTATCCTTTGCTTGCAAAGGATAATGGCAATGCTTATTATTGTGAACCCAATAGTATGAGAAGGCTTTGGAGGATTTCCTTCAAATTTGTTTAACTGCCCACTCTGACTTAAGGTTTATGTTTTACATTGGTGGTTATAGGTCAAGGATCATTGAAATTTTATCAAGGTAATTCTGAGGTGGTGGAGAGATAAAGGCTAGAGCATGTTACTGATGCAGGGCAGAGCTGCTAGAATCAATGCAGAGAAAATAAACTGAAAATCTTGCAGCCTAAATAGCCCACTGGTTGGGGTATTTGTCAGGCATTATCTCCCTCTTAAGAACTACATGTTGAGTTACGTAGCAAAACATTGTAAAACTGGAGGCAAACACCAATCTCCACCCACCGGCTGGCAGGATATGACTCTAAAAATGTTGTGTTGTGATGTTTGGTACCAGTATTGAAAGTGTAATGGTAAATGCTCAATCTGAAATTTACCCAGTCTGCTGCTGTTCGTCAGCATTTACTTTTTCATGTTACATTCACCCCAGAGAGCAAAGCAACCTAAAACATTTAAAGATCCTGTATTGCCTTGCCAGTCAGAAGTGGGTAATGTGTCTGATGGACTGTTTTAAATCCCTTTAAACCCTGCTTACTAAAATGTGTCGCTGTTTAGTCACAAAAAGGTCTTTTAAAACAGCAATATGTTGGACTGATGAAACTTTATACACTGCAGTAATACAAGTGTGCTTAGATTTAATCTCACTGAGACTACAAAACAGTTTCTACATTAAGCACATTGAAGCAGTTTCTAGTGAACTTTAAAACTTTGACGAAAAGTTTGTCTTGATATCAGGCTATTGTGGTCCCTCAGCAGGTGCTATGTTTTTTATTAACTTCTGAAGTTGTTATTAAATCTTGTTTCATGACCACATAGTGCCAGGAGAGTTTAACAACATCAGCCTCAGCACAACCTTGTATTTTTTCCCATTATTGTCCTCATACCTTCTTATTTCCTTCACTCTCTCAAAGCTCTTCTGTCTTTTCAGAAACTGCATGTCTTCAAGAAGACTCTCCAGGCCTTGATCTATCCAATTTCATCCACAACACCCCATAACTTTGAGGTGTGGACGGCAACTGCTCCCACTTACTGCCATGAGTGTGAGGGGCTGCTGTGGGGTATCGCTCGGCAGGGTATGCGCTGCTCTGAGTGTGGCGTCAAATGTCACGAGAAGTGCCAGGATCTGCTCAATGCAGACTGTTTACAAAGTAAGGAGGCTTTTGATGTATTTTTTGACCTAACTTTTTGTGCCAAAAATCCATGCACATGTTGGAGAAATCATTTAAAGAGATGACATTGGTTAATCAGTTTTATAATACACAAATAGTAGGTAGGGATAAACCAAGGAAAACAAGTTTTAGAAAAAAAAAAATGACATGAACAGATATGAAGCTTCTTATCTATTTTGACATTGCTTTTTTGGCAGTGTTCTTTAAACTTAGTGATTCAAAGGTTGCCTTTAAGTATTTGCAATGTCTAAGGGGTAGGTAAATTTAGTTTGAGCTCAATCATTTGAATCAGTTTGATCTCTTAATTATTCTTATTATTATTATTCTTATTATCGTTGTTTTTGTTGTTGTTGTTGTTATTATTGCCTTTTTTTTTATTATACCACTACCTGTCTGTTTTATTTTGGGCATAAATTATTCATGTTAATTTTACTAGAACTCAAAATCCTTTATGCAAAATCATAGTGAAGCATTATCTTTATTTTTTTCTTTCCCTCACATTGCTTTAGATACGCACACTGTAGTTGAGCCGTGCACTTCCAATAAATGCCATTAATTATGTCTTCCTCATTAAAAAAACGTATCCTATATCATTTACAGCTGTATGTTCCTTTATCTTGCTAACCAACAAAATTCTCATTACAGTCTGCAATCAGTTTTTTTTTTTTTAAATCAGTTACATCCCAGTTTCATTCAGGGTAGAAAGATGCAGCAAGAACAATGTGACCTGTAGGCTTCATGATGATCCTTGCAGCAATTCTTACACGCTCTAACTGGATTAGCTATACCACGGCTTTTGTAAAATTCTGTGTTTTATAGCCGCCTAATACAGGCATAACAATGTTTCATAGTTCAAACTGTGATTCATCTTTATCACATTTCAATCTGAACTCTCAAACAACTCAAGATATTAGATATTTGTCTCTGATACACATAATTAACCATCACATATGCCTTACTGTCTTACAGATACACACTCTTGTAGATAAGATTTGCACACAACAATTAGTGTAATACAATGTGTAGGGATTTTAAATCTACCACAGTCATATACATTTACTCACAGAGTTATCCATATCAACTTGATGGGAGCAACATCATTCTTCATGCTTAATCCTAGTCATTCAGCTCTAAGATATATAATTTTGGCACTGAGACATGTAAATCAATGCATCTTTATTATAAACTGCAAAATCTAATATAAAATTGCTATGAATTGCTTTAGTATCAAATCCACTGAGTTTTTTTTTTTTTCTAATCAAGGGAAATGGGTTTTAACTGTCTTCCAGCATGAGAAATTATGTTGTGTTCAATTAAGTCCACAGCGCCCAGTTTCAGTGTAAACATGTCACTCTTTTTGTATGATCTGCTTTGTGATATTGGCTTGTGCCTCTGCCGCCTTTACAGTGATAATTGACTGCAGACACACGCAAGAGTCATGCAGCCCTCTTCCATGCTATCTTAAGCTAAGTCTTTTAAAGCAAATTGGGTCTACAAACCAATAATTTGTTTAAGACTATACCAGCGTTTTTTTAAATGCAGGATTATGAGTTGTTTAGTGATAATAATTGTGAAAAGATGATGGTATACTGGTTGCATTAGTTTCTAAACTACACAAAACTTTTTGGATGTAATAATAAAAGTTTGGCTTCTCTGCTGGATTTTACTTTGTGTATATTTTAGTGGAGTGCTTATCTTACCTCAAATATTTCTGTTCAAATCCAGAGAAATCCTCAGTTATGTAATTATGTCATTATGTGAACGGTCATGGCAGCCAGTATGACAAACTTGTTTACAACACTCTTATGTTTGTTGAAAACCCTGTGCTTTACTTATACAGTGCTAAAACAACTGTAAATTAAGACATATTGTCAGGTAGGGAAGTGCAGAACAAGATTGAGAATAAGAATAAATATTAGCAGTAATCCTACTGTAATAGCTTGCACAAAGGTAGTTATTTAATTGACAGCAATTATTTAATTTATTTATTCATTTTTTTGGGTAAAAATATATTTGCATTAATCCCATGGAAGATCTATGCAAGTTTGCAAGTATGTATGTGGTGTCACTTCACTGAAAATGGCAGTTGTGGACTTTACTTTGAAAACCCTGCTGAAGTAGTATCTCTCCTCAAATCCAGGCCTAACCTTGGAAACGGCTGTACTGGCCAGTTTCAAAATCTGTCGTCAGGCAGATTCAGCTTGCAAATTTGCTTCTAGTTGGAAAATAAATGGTCTTATCAGTGTCCTTTCAGGAACAATTATGCAGTAGCTATGAGCTTGGATTAGTTTTGCTAAAAGTGAGGAGTGACTGCAGGCCTCTGAATGGCTATAATGAATAGGATATTGCCTTCATTTTTTTCATGAGGTTCTACCCTTCCCAGGTACTTTATATGTGATGTTGACCAGATGGATGTGAAATATATGTCATGAATATGTGAAACAGTCCATCTGGTGTGTCAAGATAGTTCAGGCCTGGAATGAATTGACAAGAAGGAATGCAGTCCAGATAAATCTGCCTTGATACAGAGAGGCTATTAGGTCTCAGTGACTCCCAGAGTATGAATGGCTGTTCTCTGTCACCTGACAGAAATATGCTCATTTTCATGGTCTTGTTTGTCAAGGTATATTTCCCACAATCATATGCATGCTAAGTCACATACCCTCAATGGGCTTTTAGCATGCTATCTTCATTCATCCTTTGTTATTGTTTTGACTGAAAAAAAAACCTGGTGGCAGAGTGTATATACCATGTGTTTCAACACTCTTGTCTTGTTTTAGGAGCAGTGGAGAAGAGTTCCAAACATGGTGCCGAAGATAAAACTCAAAACATCATCATGGCTATGAAAGAGCGCATGAAGATTAGGGAGAAAAACCGTCCTGAAGTGTTTGAAGTCATCCAGGAGATGTTCCAGGTTTCCAAAGAAGATTGTAACACCCACCTGAAAACAGCCAAGCAGGCTGTGCTGGATGGGACCTCCAAGTGGTCTGCCAAAATCAACATCACAGGTCAGCCTGATTATTTAAATGACTTATATATGTAACTCAAAAGGAATAACTGAAATAGCAATTGGGCGTTTGACAGGGTGAGAGGAATGCTATAATATTCACAGATTTTTTTTTGCTCTGCAATAGTCTGACAAATGTGTTTTTATTAGCACTCACTTATGAATCGTCAAGCAACTGAATATTGAAAGATGCTTCTTAACTGATACCTCATTCAGCTGCAGGTGACCTCAGACCTTTGGATCATGACCTATAACCCCATTACTCAGTTGCCCAACACCAAATCAACAAAGCTGCCATTACGAGTCAGGCTCTTCTCAAATGACGAACATTGTTATTCAAATTAGTATTCACTCGTAATTAACCTCCAGATCTTGGTCATTACCCTCTGACACTGCACTGCTACAGCAACACACTTTTGATTAGCAAGAAAATAGAAATTGATTAGGATGTTTGGTGAGAAATAGTTTGTTGACAAAACTGTAAAGGTTACTATTGAATCACTGTTGTGTAGAAAATAATTGATATTGTTCCTCATCCTGCAAGGAAAATTTACAACACAGTGTTACACATACCTGTTTAGTCTGATATGTCTTTAGGACCTTTTATTTTGTAGTAATTATGTTATGATTTCAAATGTTAAAACACAAGAAAGTCAACAAGTCAACATAAACTAAGAGTCTCACATCAGTTCTTAATGCATAGAACACATCATAAATTACAGTCAGAATTATGCAAATAGCAAAGTCAGAATGACATGGAAAACCTCACTGTAACTTTGCATGTGAAGGAAACACTCAGCACATTTCCTCTGATACTGTTAAGCTCTGTCCTTCTAGGTCATTGATGCTCCCTGTGTTTTAAAGTTACTTTTATTCTTATTTATTTTATGAACTTGGCCTCAAAAACAAAAAAGGAAAAAAGATATATGAAGATATATGTTCTACAAAGTGGCTCATGTTTTGTCCTTTCCACTGCCACAATGTGTCTCCCTACTATCTGATTGACCCGTAATGAATGTGATTGATGGACTGATCATCCAATCACCTCCTGGGTATGCGTTTATAAAGGTTCTACTTATTCCCCAAAACTTTCTATGGTTTCTCTTCCAAATGAACTGGTGAAAGATATTGAACAGTCCATCTGGTGCATCAGGTTAGTCTTTTCATGGCATACCAACAAATATTTTTTTTGCTAGAAGAGAAGAATGAGATGTTATATAAACTTTTTGCCAGCAGAAACAGCATTGCCATCACTTTGTGAGTGTTAACACTAATGTACTTTGTTAAAGAGTAGCAGCATCAATATTACATTTTGCCACTGTTATTAGACATTTATTGTTATTAAGTTGTCCACTGAGTGATATTGGAAGCTGTCAAACAATTATTGTATCACATCTTGTCAGTATTTAAAAAAATGTCTCTTGCCTTTGAGCATACATAATTATTCGTTGTGACTGTCATTTGGCTGATATGCCAGTGTGGTTTTCCCACAGATTCCAACCGAAGGAAGGCTTTTTTTGCACTGCAAATGTATGACTAACTGGCTGTCTTAAATTGATGTTGAAACCATTACATCCCATTAAAAAACTGAGGTCAAGCTTTACTCTGTTGCACAGAAAGATCAAGTCAAGTGGTTCCTGACTGATTCGCCCCTCTCTCTGTTGTACCTTAGAAGAGTCAAGCTGGACTCACTTCTTTGTTATTTCTTGGGTGGGGTCTCAAACAATATTAACCTTGAATAGGGGGCACGACAGAAAATATTTGAGAACCATTGGCCTAGAAGCACATATCCTTGTGCAAAGACTTTTAAAGAAAGTATGCCCTTAGTGTGTTATCACTGCTTTAGTTAATGTAGCATGTAAACCAAATTTTGTCAACCTCAAAGCTGACTGGCCTTGTGATACTCTCCCAAGACTTAAAACAAAAGGTCTAGCATGTTCTGTGTAACCCTGCTTCAGAGATGTTGACCCCATGAAAGCACACAACATTCTTCACACACAAAAGTCAAATTTGCAAACAAACTAAACAGAAAAGCTAAAAGAATACAGCTGTTACTTAGAGCTGTGAGACACAGGAAATGTTATTCAGGTGCTTCAAACCAATATCGTTACCATTATAATGTTTCGTAAAAGAACTAAAATGACTGACGAAACAAAGAGAAATGTTACTGAGAAATAGCAAATCTGGGAGTAACTGCAGTCATTCATCTATGATTATATTGCCATTGCATGTGTCATAGTGTGCACTTGGGGACATCCATGTAGTCCCTTTTGTCTGCTGGTTAAGTCGTGCCATAACGATTGCTTAATGTGACTCATTGACCATCAAATTGAAATAAATAAATAAATAAGTAAAGATTGTGTGGCCTTACCTCAGCGAAACTTAAAGTTGCCCAGTGGTGTTTGTGGGGCCAACCCTCCTGTGATGTGACAGACGTGATCTGGGTGACCAGGTCGCATCCCCCGCTCACCTCAGTTGAAAAATTTGAACTTTTCCGACGTCATCGCTTGTGGCTGTGCCGTGACAGCCAATCAGTGTTGTGTGGGTGTGTGACGACACCCGTGACAGACTGTTTTTATTCCGGATCACAGAGTGACAATCCATGTCCATGTGGGAACATTAGTTAGTGAGTACATTAGTTCCGCCTAGATGGGACCGCAGAGAACTCCTTACTCGAGGTGCAGCTGACAGACAATGCTGCAGCAGGGCCATCAGCTGCAGTTTTTTGTGGTTGGTAGGTGAGTGAAAAGGATACAGCTGTAATAATGTCAGCTAATACATCCTTTTACGTATGAGGTATTTATGGACAGGCGACGCGACTTGGGTGGGCCAAGTCCTAGTGGTTAAGGCTCCTTCAGTCCAAAAGTCATGCCTCTGAATGTGTTTTGACAGCAGAGCATGTCCAGGAGTAACCTTATTCTGTATAATTGCATATGTTTGGTTCTTTTTAGGCCACTTTAACTTCTGTGACTTTGATGATATTAATGTGCATTTAAGAAACTCCACTAACTCTGCCGTTGTTTTTATACTGTAGTCATGTAAGGAAAATTATTTGGGCCAAAGTGTTCTTTCTTTTCTTACCTAATCTCTGCTGTCTTGAGAGATCATTTTAACTAAAGAAATGAGATAGAACCAGATCTCATATCTGCCTTACAATCTTTTTTTCTCTTTCGTTCCACACTCTGCTTGATTATGTAACCTATTTTGTTTCTTGATCTCTAAAACTCTTAAACTCAAAATAGGGACTCAGTAAAGCTTATCTCTCTTTTTAGTTCTTTATTTTGATTTTCATGGCACATACCATGACTGAATCACTTGAGTCTCTTATGTTATTCTTAGTTGACTGATACCAGGAAGGTCAGAAAGTTAGCTTTGTAACCTCTGCTTTAGACTCTAATCCATCTCTGTGGCAACTGTGCCAAGCCAAGCTCATTTATTGCTCACCCTGCATTTCTCACACTGTCAATACACCAGAGTGAAATAGAAACAGAGAGGGAGGGAGACAAACAGAAAGGGAGACTGAAAGTACTGGGTTAGCAAGAAATGGGACTGTAGGTGATGGAAATGGGAAGACAGAAAAAGCGGGGGGGAAGGAAAGATAGAGACATTGAAAAGACCCTGGGTTTTCTCTGTCGATTCCCCCTGGAGCTTATTGAACACCCTATTTTAAGTCGTAATCATTGACTAGTTATTTATTCACCATTAATTAGATAAACACTGACTGATATTGACAATCAGCACTCTGACAGCGACCATGAGATATTCTGATCCTGATTAATGCTCACACCACAAGGTCTAGCTGTGAGTATGAACCTTGATCTGAATTACTACAAGAAGCTCATTAAAATATTTTTAACACCAGTCTGGGTATTGTACCTTCTAATGCACTGTATATAATGTTTCTTTTAATGGCATAATCCATAACCACCTTGCTCAAACTCTCCCCAACAGAGGTCAGTGCATTGAATGGGAAAACATGCAGTAAGTCTCCACCATCAGTTTCCATTCTTCATTGCACAGACATACAACATCTGTTTAGGAAAGCCCTTCTGGAAAAGCATTGCACAGTAAAACTGTGATACTGTATGTATTATAATTAATATCTTTTGATGTAAAATGAAATAATGGATGAGAGCAGAATAAGCTGCTTCTGGATGTTATAATAAATGGGAAGAAGAATGTGTGAGGAAGCAGTGATCTGCCAGGCAAGCTCTTCAAAACATTTAGTGCATTTTACATGCAGTGTTTTTTTGAGCAACAGAATGGCTTGATTAGTAAATCCAATTGGATTACAGTTACAGCTCTGTACATGTCATACACTCTATCCTTTTTTTGCCACAGATGAAATGATATGCATTTCAAAAGTAAATTTTCAGTCTGTTATGACGGTCACTGTGTCAGATTAGACAATCCCAGAGCCGTAGATTCATACTTTATGTGACTGACATAATAATGGACCACAATGTTGTCCCTGATCACACATTAGGACTGAGGCTATGGAGCTGGGCTTTTCTAGTCTTTCTGACACCTCACTTTTGCACCGTGGGTCACACCTGCCTATGAACATCCATTCACCCACACATTCAATCACTGATGTTTAAAGTTTTGATCTAAGTTATTCATCAGTATCAGCCAACACATCCACTTATTTTGATATCCATTTACACAACTCTGACATAGCTGTGGGAGGAATTTGGGATAAAGTGTCTTGCCCAAGGACACCATGATATGTGACAGCGGGCGCTGGGCTTGAATCCTTAACCTTCTGTTTGTTGATAGAGCGACTCTCCAAACCACACCACCAACATCCCAACCAAGCATCCCGTGCTCCATTTAATAATGTTGGAAGGAGAAGGGGTGAAACGCATATATTGAAGTTTCAGAACTTTGCTGTTTTCATTTGTCTGCCCAAAAGTTATGATTAATGATATTTTGTGCAAAATGCCAGTGGCAGTTATTCACTGGGTTGCTGTTTCTCAACATTTCCCTATTTTCATTCTGTGGAAGTAGTCCCTCCAGGACACAAAAAGGCAGGGATGGTGTAAGAGCTCCACTAACATTTCCTCCATCTCATAGTTACATCTCAAAGTGCACTCACACACTATGAATTTACATGGAAAAAGTCAGATATTATAAAAACGTAAGAACTTGTCATTTCAGATTCTGGGTGTATGTGTTTTCTTTCTGGTGATCGAATACTTAGGGTAGATTTGAGGATGTGGAGCACTCTCTCTACTTGTTGGATGTCACAGTGGGGGCAGAGCCTGTCCTCTTCTGGGAGCCAGCTCTTTTGGTAACCACCTGTCTCTATAGCTAAACTGTGGCCCCTGAGTCTGTACCTCATAAACACTTTTCTAGGCCAAGCATCTTATATAGCAATCAGGTAATCTGCCAGTCTGTATTTTCTGTTTAAATTTCTGGACCAAATAACTTAAATAAGATTTACTTTGCTTTTGAGTTGCCTCCTCCCAGTGTTTCATAGAATTCTTTCTGTTGGTTAATGATTTTATGTTGTCTACTGTAATTTTTGAAGTGTTGGGTTCCTGAGATTGGTTTGGTTGTATTGGTTACTCATTGGTCAATGTCTGTGATCTGATGAAACATATTGTAGGAGGCAAGACAACAATTAAACATGCTAGACTTTTTGTTTGGAAGTCGTGAGGCACCCCGAATGTAGTCTTGATTGTCAATCACTATAACTCAATAGGTAAAAATTTGGGGGCTCATGGGTCCAGACACTGTACAACTGTTAAATAGGACATGAATTGGTTAATACATCAGTATACAGAAGCTCCTTAACCTAAATTATATTTTAATTTCTAAAATATAATCATTATTGTTATCCATAAATTTTGAAATTTACTGTTTTACAAAATAAAGAGACAGATTGATCAGGACGTCAAATGATAGTTACTTACTTGCATTCCTGAACAGAATTAGTTTAGTTGTTGAAAGTTTTGCTTGATTACTTTCTGAATTCTCAGAGAAGCCCATTGAGCCAGCTCAGATTTGGGTGTAAAAAGGTGAATTCAGAGCCCTGATGCAAGTTAAGGACAGTCTTTAAACAAAGGAAAACTTTGCCTTCGGTTAGAGACCACATACTTATTAACATAGGTGATCACAGATTTGTCCATCTTTATCTCTTCTTTATTTAATAAACTTGTTAATTGTCAGAAGTATTCACCAAGAATGGAGACCATCCTTACTTCATTCTGACACTGAAGATTTGAGGATATAAATACTAACGTGTCTGAATATTTATACACTTACTATTAAGGAATTTTATTTGATTTTGAGCCATCCTGGAGTAAACAGACCATGCTTTTAAAACCTCTATATCCTGCCCACCAACTCCTGTCAGCATTGAGCTGAGGGATATATATGTACCCTGAATTATTTAGACTGTCACTAATGCATATTTAATGCCCCAGTGTCCTTTTTCCCTTTTATGGCGTGGTGAAATACTACTGTCTCTTCATCTCTGCACCCTCTTCTGTGCGAGTAGAAGCCGGGGTCTGAATCTGGGATCTCTCTTTTGAGCCAACGCTTAGCTCAGCATTGACATGTTAAAGAGGTCGACAGACTCTGAGGGGTTGAAACTTCCTATAGAAATAAATAAATCATGGATATTCTTAACACTTAGAATAAGTGAGATATATTATGGCTGCCGGATGACCCAAGGCGGTTTTGCTGCCTCCGCTTTTGGCAAGTTCAAAAAGTTGTTGTGGGCAGTGAAGGAAGTGACAAGGCCGTTTATTCTTATGTTAAAACTGAGGGAAACAAAGTATGAAATCTTGAAAACAGGGTTGTAAAAGTGAAAATAAAAGCACAGAGAAAGAATTGTAACAGGGATTGACATGCACTGCAATACCTCAGCAACCAGTAAAAGTCTTCATATGTAATGTGCTGTCTACAAATGTAAAGCCTTTAAAAAAGTAATAAATTGATGGACAAATGAGCAGAAGGATGAAAAAATGAATGGATGAAAAAAATAGAGAAATAGATAGATGTTTTGATGGATGGGTGGATGGATGCATTGATGGGTAGACATATGGATGTATCAATGGTTGTACCAATGGATGGATAGGCAAATGGACTGATTATAGAAGAAAATGGGTTGATGGATGAATCAATGATAAATTAATTGATGGATGAATAAATGGATGGATGTTGGATGAGGGAACAAATTATTACATTGATTGACTGATCAGTAAATAAAAATATGTGGAATAAACATAAAATATGAGTGGGTGGATTGATGGACAAATGGGCAAACAGTTAAATGTAAGGGTGGATGGATGGATGGATGGGAAGATGAATGAATGAATGGGCAAATGTATTGATGTTCAGATTTGTGGATTGACCGACGCTTAGATAGACAGAGAGATGGATTAATGGAGGGATGGGTTGATGGATGAATTGACAAAAGGATGGAAGGTTAGGTGGACAAATGGATGACAGTACTTCCTTATAGTCTGGCAGCAGTGCACTTCACATTAGCATGACAGTGTGTGCAAGCACGATTACACCAGCACAGGCTCATGTTAAATATACCAAAATTCAATGTTATGTTAATGGAAAAAAGTATTCTCTTTTTGCTAAAAAGCAGCTGATTTTTTTTTTATTTGGACAAAGAGCAATATATAATGTTGTAATTGTAATTAATGCATAATAAACATCATGGATATGCTCAGTTGTGAAAAGCTTCTTAAATGTGACACACTGTAATATGATTTGATCGTAATTCTGTTTGAGATTGCTTAATCTGCCACCTAGAGAGAAAGTGTAATTTCAAAGCCTTAAAACAGAAAAATCAATTGCTTGTGGTACTGTTATAAATTGTCAATCTTCTCCACCTCTGTCTTGTCTCTAGTTATGAGCGCACAGGGATTACAGGCGAAGGATAAAACTGGCTCCAGCGACCCTTATGTAACCGTGCAGGTGGGCAAGACCAAACGCAGGACAAAGACCATCTTTGGCAATCTCAACCCAGTCTGGGATGAGAAGTTCTTCTTGTAAGTGCTTTCTATTAACTTGAACTTTATCAGACCGGATAATCCCACTGAGCTCAGGAGTCATCTGTTAAGAGGTACTTTATGGCATTAGTAAATAAGGAAATGAATGTCTGTCTTAGCTGTGTGAGCAGCACCATGAGTTATGACATGGTGCACACCAGCTGAACCGTAAAGATCTCAGAGAAGCAGACTCCCCTAAAAAATCTTTGAAGTGTTGTCGGACAGACTTTACAACACAGGACTTAACCCTTTAAATCCTTCTGCTGTACTGCTGCAGTGGTGCTTAGCCTCTCACTCTGTATATGCCTCTAGTCTGCTGATCAGCTGCCATGTCTTTGTTCCTATCGCAGTATGTTAACACTGTCAGATACACAATAGCTGCAAGTATCTCAAAAACTAATTTAAAAAGTCCAAGTTTCCCTTTAAAGATGAAAAACAAAACATTCTCCTTTATTTGAACCAGTTATCTGGGTATTGCAAATCTACCAGTCAGTTAAGGTTTAATGACATTTTTTTTTTTCAGTTTTACTCTTAATATGTATAACTAAATTGTTAATAAAAAGGGTAACAATCAGAGCCTTTAGTAGCTCTTTAAGAGGCTTGCTTTGATGCTGAAATAAATGCTAGTGATTTTTGAAGTGCAGCATCAGAACACCATAAGATAACAACTGAATATAAAAGAAAAATGTGTACATAGTTACAAACTCATCCCTGTCTTTGTATTGTCATCATATTAACATAGTTGTCTGTAATTTATCATGTAGTGCACTTGTCAGCTTTTTAAAACAAAAAATTCAGACGGTGCTCCAGTAACTGTCAGTGACTTGATTGCTGTCAGACAATAAAAACATACAGTATTAATGGCAGGCATTGATAATAAATTACTGTAGAATTTTCGTGGTAGATAATACTATTCTGTTGTGCTCTTTAACTACAAAATTGATATGACAATAAGTTCTTTTTAGCTCCTCTTTAAAAAAATGGATATGGTGATGCCATACCTCATTTACTTGTTTGTGTTCAGATTATGGTCTAATGCTTGTTATCTTCATTATCAGACTGTTCTCTGACTGAGTTGGCACAACAACACGAGGGGCATACACACAATGCTGCACTACATTAAGAATCAGGTGTGATTTTGGACAGCACAACACATTTAGGATGGAGAGTTGTATTTGCCAGTGGTAAATAGCTGCAGTTAAGCTGCATCTTTAGCACCAAATCAATATTTTTGTCCATTGGCAGTCCAGACATAGACCTGATATTTCAATCTTGTAAACTGAAATAAAGAATAAATATTAATGTGGAAAAAATACTTTTATCCAGCTCAAGATTCTGCTGCACCATTTGAAAGGTCTCAGAATTTATATACTATTTGTTTTCTTCATAACTCTATACCTCTGGTTAGCGGCACTGGGAAAGTACTTCGAAAGGATCACTGAGAGTTTGTTTTGTATGGAAATCAGAAAAGAAATGTGTAATGAATTTGTTTTTCACACAAACAGCTCATTTTCCAGCATCCACCTTTGGATGTTTCTGTGTATAGACCATATATATATTAAAAGCCATGTTTATTTTTAACAAACAACTTTTTCTTATTACAGGGTGTTAATTGTCTAATTTTCTGAAGACCTGTTATCTGATTTAAAAAAAAAAATAATAAAGCTTACACACAGAATCTTTATTTTTCTATAGACTTCAAACAAATTGCAGAACAAAATAATACTCATCAAGCAGTATGTCACCATTATTGTCGTAGTTCTTTTACTCTCAAGGGGTCCATTTTCCTTTAAAAGGAAGGCAAGTGCACGGACAGTTTGACCTGATACTGAATTGTCAAGATGTATTTCAGAATGTCAGCAGTGCAGTTTCTGGCTTTACTGGGTACAAATACAAAAAAATGACCCCCATTTTTCCCTGGAGTAATTGATTTTGAACAGCAGCAGGCGGTATATTGTGTATGATGCTCACTTATGCTTCAAAATGCACAACAACGCAAGGGGCACACACAGAGTACAGTGCGCTATATAGGAATAGGATGTGATTTTGGACAGCACAATACATTTAGGATGTAAAGCTGTATTTGCCAGTGGTAAATGGCTGCAATTAAGCTGCATCTGCTCTTAAAAAATCACAGGACCTTTTCAAACAAGAGCTGTCTTGCCTTTTTTCCCATGGAGCTGAGGAGAGCTTTTTATTGCTATATAAGAAAAAATTAGCTCGCCCGGGATCCACTCAAATATGTCACACAGCACTGTCCAAAATGAACAGTCATTTCATTTAGATAAGTTTAAAAGGTTAAACACTCATTCTGACCAAAATGTGTTTTTATGAACTCTAGTGAGGGTGTTGTCATAATTTTAGTGAACAGCTACAAATCTTATTTTGACTCCTTCTAAAAAAAAGGACCTGAGATATTAGGGGCCCCCCTGAAGGGCTTCATACCTAATATTGAAAACCAATGATCTAAGCAATTTGGTCAGATGTGAAAAAACAAACAAACATTGAATTAAACCTGACACAAATCAGAGCTGATTGACACAACATAAGACTGTGTGCATATAACTTAGTTCTGTTTGTTCAGCCCCACCTTCCGTGGTTACATTTACTAGACTGAACAAAATCTGTTGCTGCCAGGCATTTTCCCATTTTAAACATTTAAAAATACTGACTGACTCAACGTTTATACATTTTTGATTGATTGGGTCCTGTAGACAACTATGCCTCAGTAAAGGAATAAAGACAAAAACACAGTGGGATATAAAACGATAACTCAAAATCCCTGAAAACATGTTCTGGATTGTGTCACTTAATACCAGTGGAATGGTGCAGGCCAGGGATGATATATTTTTCTTGGCCATTTTTAAGGTTAATGTTGCACTAGTTTCCCTCGACTAAAAGCCGACGGGATTATCTTTTTTTTTTTTTACTAGAATTATTTCCACAAACAAACACAGCCTGTATGATTTTTTCAAAGAAAAAAAAAATTGTTAGAGAGCAAAAGCTATTGACGGGTTGTTATGGAACTACAACGTACAACTGAGAAGTTGCTAACAAACTTTAAATGTATAACACAATGCTGTGACCTCTTGTGATCAAATGACTTCATCAAGTTATTGTTCATGTCTGTTGCTATTGTTCATGTATAATTGTTTGTTAAAAAACAATCAGCAATGATTACATTAGGATTCCTGGTCATTTTTGTAGTCCATCTTAACAACCATCCTTTTTAAGACACAATAAATTCTTTAAAATTCTAAAGTGGAGCAATATCAAAGGCATTTTATGTTGCCAGAAGAAACTTAAAAGTCCTGAAAGCATGCAGTCATCACAGAACTTATTAAAAGTTTATTTCTGAAAATGTTCTCAAAAATCCTGTAGATTTTTTTGTACAAGGAAATGTGCATTGTAAGTGTTGTTTTCATGGCACGTCAAAGTTCTGTTGAAGATCTACTCAAAAATCATTACCACCCAGTCTCTCGCGCTGCTGTTGTATACAGAGCTAAAACACTGCAGCTTTCTTTCTACAGTGTAATCATGCATTAGTGACGCTGCTTGATATTCACTTCTGTGTGCTACAATGCTCCTCTCAACTCTTTTGTTGGTGTTGTTGATACAGTTTTTAATACGTGTAACTGAAGTTAGGATATAAATTGTGATCATAACATAAACCTTTCTGCTTATTCTGGTTTATTATGAATGCTGACTTCCACTAAGTTAACTTGTGTTTAGTTAAGCTAAGTATGACATAATGCCAGCATTTCTAGCTGTGCAACAAATTTTATGGAATTCCCCTGGTATATTCCCTTGAGTTGCTCAAGGATACCTTTTAAGCATGTTGAAGGAACAATATTAATGTCACAATCTTTCCAGAAAACACTGAAAGGATTGGGGCCTACCAAAAGTTTATTTAGCCAAAGGAGCCCAGCAATGGTTTTGATGAGAAGGGCTGTCGAATTGTTGGGACATCAAACCAAAGGGCCAACAAAGGGTCAATTATTGAAAACTTTTGTTTTGACTGAAAAGTTGCAGTGTTAGTGTATCTCAGCCCCATTTATTTGTATGTGTGTGTTCATGTCTCTCTTATGCCAGCTACAAACAAGGCTCCACACCTGTAATGAGACTCCAGTGGTGGCTGTAATAAAAGTTTTTCCCATTACTACAGGGACGTAGATTAATAGAGCGATACATTACTGTGTGCTTGGCAGAGAGTAAAATCCCAGACTAGTGCAGCAGCCAGTGCTTCCCCCGCAAAGGGATTAGTTTTAAAAAAAAAAAGAATACTGCAGATAGTGTTTCTCTGGCTGTCGCACCCAAGATGTCATTAGAACAAAATGTAATCTGTCGGTTTTAATTCTAGAGCCGAACAGTCTGACCCCATCTGAAGCGGAGTGCTATGGCCACCTCTGTTCTATTTAGCAGAATCATTATTGTGAAACGTCTGTCAGCTGCTCTGATGTAAAGAGGGAGCAGAGAGATGGACATTAAGCTCTCACAAATAAATAATCCTTGCTATGAATGCTGCTACACAGCCTTTCTTGTGAAACATTCAGCTCTCCCCCGATGATTTAGTATGCACCAGGAGGAGAAAAATATGGATATGCAGTGTAAAGGTCATACTATGTCTTAGGGTAATTCTTCCTTCCAGGCGCAGAACCCCCCCCCCCCCAATCTACATACACATGCAAGAGCACACTAGTACACATACTCTCCTTTGGATCGAGGCCAGAACTGTCCTCCATATGTTACACAGAGGAGAGTCAAGAATTCTGTGTCTGAACTTATTTTTATGCTTGAATTGTGCATTTGGTTTTCATTCTACTTCACTGAGTAACCTGATGAGCTGTCTCTGAATATGCTGTTGCTGCCCGTGTTGTTGTGATTGTTCTGACTTGGCATAATCATTGTCCAAATTGCAGTGAATGTCATAACGCCACTGACCGCATCAAGGTGCGTGTGTGGGATGAAGATGATGACATCAAATCACGGGTGAAGCAACATTTCAAGCGTGAATCAGACGATTTTCTGGGCCAGACCATCATTGAGGTTCGCACTCTGAGTGGAGAGATGGACGTTTGGTACAATCTAGGTAAGATGCTTTTTGGATCCTACTGTCCTCCCACAGGAGATATCAATCAACTGGAAACATTGTTGCAGAAATGAAGGCACTTTTTCAGATGTAATGTTTACTGAATGTTATAAAGAAAGATGCCTAAATTTATGTTGATAATCAAAAGGTGGTATGAACTCTAGAGTTGTAGAAATGATCTAGACACCATATTAAATTTATTCTTACATATTTAATGTTTGTGTTTTTCTCTTTATTAGGAAATGCTTTGGAATTAGGCCTCAGTAATCAGTTTTATATGAGCAACTACTGATTTAGGTGAGCCATATAAACAGAATGAAACCACTAATTAGACTTGGCTTTTACTCCTACCAACTGTTAGTGCTTAAATAAGTCTGTTACTCATTTATTTTTATTACCTGGAGATTAATTTTCATTTATGTTAAAGGCAACTTTGGCCCACAACATTTTTGAAGCTGATAAAAATTGAATCCATCATGTCCAAGCAACTAAAAAGCAGTGTTTTAACTTTTGAGTCCAATCTGTGGTGACTGCCTCATTGAAAAAACTGACTTAACTAAACTTTTGGTCTGCCGAGAAACACACAAGAGGGTAAATATTAAAGCGGATCTGAATCCCCTTACCAAATAGCCTCACTGCTTGGCTTGCAGCCATACCATCCATGCACCAATCTGGCGTCCTTGATAAAATCAAAATCGAAAAGTTATTGAAAACAACCTGCTTCCACACAGTGTGAGAGCACAGAGACATAGGCTACAGATCCAAAAATGTGTATTTTTAATGCCAAGTTGTAACATGTTGATTCCTGCTGTTAAAATTTACATTTTGACAGTGTCTATGTGACTGCGAGTACCTCTATAGTCAGTCTTGAAGGACTGCAGTTTTTGGTGCTTTCATATTGGCTTTTTATTTTATCAGGAGCTGGCTGTTTGGTTGAGACCAGCACAAATAGATGAAACACTGCCCTGCATTATTTTAGGCAGCTAAATACATTCAGGCTATACCCCACCTAACAAATCCCACTGCCACCATCTAGTAAAGGTAATATATTAAATTGTCTTTGTCTATCTTAACAGTACTTCGTTTTGCATCACAGTTTTTACAGATTTTCTACATAAGAAATGTCCAACAAGCTTTGACATTACAGAGTGCCTGAGGAATCATGAAGAATGCACTAATACAGAATAAATGTTTACCATCTATGAAATAGATTTTGATTTATGGAAGTAATCAAAAGCTGATGTAATACCTGTTCATGCAGAAATGATCTGTATGCCACATAAAATAAACTGTTCCACAGATATATGATATTAATGTAAGGTTCTATAAAAGATGACATACTGGAGCTATGCTGACAGAAAACAGTTTTATGTCAGAGGCCACTGATTTAAATCAGTCATATTAAAATTAAACAAGACTACTGATTATACTTTGCTTTTATCCCTATCAACTGCAAGTGCTTGAAGAAGACTGTAACTCGCTTTTATTATCTAGCGATTACTTCCCGCACATGTCAAAAGCAGCTTTCACAGTCAACCTGCTTTTAGTGGCCATGACTGAAATTAAAATTGTTTTTGTCAAAAAAGTTTTGGGAAAAAAAATTGTGTTGTTGCAGCCCTACTTGACAGGCATATTCAGCAAAATTATTGTGATGTTTTTGTCACTTGTTTTGTTTATCATTACAGCTCCACAGATCCCACCCCCCACCAACCAGCTGGGTTATAAGCGGGGTATAATTATCTAGATAATAAATCCTTTAAATTTGATGCATTTTGTTTATTTCAAAGTTGTGCTCTTGTACCCACTTGTAGACTTGTATTGCAACCATTGAGGTAAAGGCATCCATTCTACACAAGAAAAACAAAACAGATGTTACATGAAACAGCACATTAGGGCGAAGAAACACTGCTTAAAAGTCTTAAAACCCATAAACAAATCTAGAAGACAGGAATGATGAAAGTGTTCTAGGTTCCTCCTATCAGGACTTATACTAAAGAGAATCATCAACCAATACAATCAGTATAAAACAAATAACCTCTTGAACCAAGCTAGTGTAAGAAATTGAGTTAAGAACTTTATATTAAATATGTACATTTATATTTGATGTATGTTTTTTGGTATGAGGTATGCATTATGACAGAATTTTAAATTTTAAACAGATATTTTCCAATGTTTAAAGATTCATTTCCCAAAATTGGTTGCCAGTATTATGGGGCTTTTCCACCACTTGATATCAACGCAACTGTACTCAGTTATTTTGGTATACTATTGGGGATTGTACTCAGTACCTGGTGTGGTTTTCAGTGAGCTGAGGTTAGACTAAAATATGATCTGGAGATGCTGACAAGTAAATAGTTCAAATATCGCCACAATGACATGGAGAAATCGGTCATAAAAATGAAAGGCCTCCTGTTTTGGGCTTTGCAATGCTGTATGACTTTCCAACACTATTCTGTTTTTAGGAGGGTGTTGTGTTGCTCCTTGCAACTGTTTTCTGTTGGAACGAGCTGTGACAAAAAAGCTACAAACCAAGCTGTTAATGCAGAGTCTTTTACAGTTGCCTTTCATATACATCACTGTTTTCTCCACGCTGCATGAATATCAGCATAATGATAGCTCCCACTTCTGTTGTCATGTTATGACTGGTGGGTGCTGTTTTTTGCCTCTCCAGCTAAAAGGTGGCAATTTGTGCTAATATTGACACCTGCCCACTGGTGCTGCTTGGTGCCGTTTTAAATGTTCACAATGAATGTTTAAGCAGGCCTTTGCTGGTGTGAGTGGCCACCCCTGCAGCTGCTCTCCTCTCCATGCCTCTTCAGCTCCTCTTCAATCGGGCCTTTTGTGTTTACATCACCGATGCTTTGTCACATTATTATTTTTCCCTTTCCCGTCTCTTGACCAGCTGACACCTGAGAAGAGCATCAGTCATTTGACTCATTGGAGATGAGTTGTACTCAAAAGCTCAGAGGGGAGGCATTTAAAATCTGTAACAAATCCCAGCAGCTGTGGAGTCATTAGTGCTGAGGCTCGTCAGGAATGTGTGTGCCTGAACCTTTGTCTCTGTGTTTGTGTGGCTCTGTAAGAGCATGCAAGAAACGCAACTGATGTAAAGTATGTGTGTGTGTCAATATGGGCATGAACTGAACAACAACAGTAAATATGAACCGGGGTGGTGCAAAAGCAGATATGTTTTCATCAGAAATTAATGTTTATGAGTATAGATTTGATGCCATTCATATGTTTCTGAACAAGTTGTCAAGTTGGAATCTTTGTTTATTTTTTGTATTTATGTTTAAGGAAGAACCATTTTCTCTTGTTTCTTATTCTGCTCATGTGTTTAAAATCACATTTTTACTGCGGTGGACACAAAAGTTGTGAAATATACTGAATCAATGATGCAGTGCTCAATTAAGAAGGTGCAATATTTAAATATTCTAGATTCAGTTCATATGAAAAAAAAAATATCAGTTTTGATCTTGATTGTTACATCTTATTGGATATGAAAATCTAATATCCAGCATTCCAAAATATTATAATATTGCATGAGACTAATAAGTGAGGGAGTTAATAATGCAGAATATTGACCCAAAAATAATTGCTGGACTGTGGATTCTTCACACTGGATTCACTTTACTTGGATTCTGTTCTCCCTGACAGCCCCCAAAATTACTTTTATGGCATTCAGTGATGCATGTGCAAGTATATACATGTTTATGTTGCTATGTAAATGTGTTTGTACTTTAAACTTGTAGTTTTACATATGTGTGTGTATTTTTGATATTATCCTTTTACTCAGAAAACCTTATTTTCACATTTGCTTTTATTATTTTATTACCAAGTGATGCATGAATAAGTTTCAATTACTTATTGAAATTCTCCACTGACCACTGACCACTGACCACCACCAGAAATATTTTACTCGACAGGTGTTGTATTAAAATAATGTAAAAGAAAAAAAAATCAGTATTTTAATTAAATAATATGTTGTTTATTTTTTTTTAAATGGAATCACAGTATTGTCATTTTTATTGCATTTTTACATTTTTTTTCTGAACCAGGACAATCCATTGGGGGTTTTGTACCTTCTCCAAATAGAATTAAGTTTATAAGAAAGTTTCTACTGTGTCTTAAAATTTGTCCTTCCTTTTGGATGGTAATTGTCTCCCATTATACAGTAGTATAAGAATGTATTTGCCATGGTTTTGTGTCTATGTAGGTATCAAAAAGTTTTAAAGAAGTGATAAATGCATAAATACTATCTAGTGTAAGGTAACTTGCTTCTTCAAGATGTGGCCTGTGATAGCTATTTACTTCTCTGTAGTTTTATGTAACAATTGTTCCTTGTTTGTGTTGCAGATAAGAGGACAGACAAGTCTGCAGTATCTGGTGCCATCAGACTCAAAATCAGTGTGGAGATGAAAGGAGAGGAGAATGTAGTTCCTCCTCATGGCCAATACACATGTTTACATGAGGTAACTATCACTATGTCATTCATATTTAGGTAAAACATATTTTTTTAGCAATTCTCCAATATTTTTTAGCTTGAAGTGTAAAATTTTAAAAGAATTTCCGCCACCAGAAAGTTTAAAAGATTTAGGCAATAACAGAAGATGGAGAGGGTGGAAGGAATTCATGGGTGTGCTTCTCAGACCCCTAACACCAACACAAGTAAATAGACACAAGTTCCTGGTTACAGAATTAGTCAGTGCCCTGTGCTATTGTCATAAAAGTACCTTCAAATAATGTTAACTCACAAATAAGCAACTCACTTTCATGTTATAGGAATGTATTAGTGCATAAAGTGAAAGTAACATCACAAGCAGAGTGTTTGTGTAGTTACAAAGTAATTTTTAAGTGGTAAATACTTGGGAAGAGAATACCTAGGAGAATATGAAGATGTCCGCTCAAAACAATGCAGACAGTGGTCACATGGTTGTTTTTGCTGTATGTCAAATAACGTTTTTTTTTTCAGTATCTTAACCATTATTGAATTGTTTGGATTGCTGGTTTGGTTTGTTTGTACTTGCATGCAGTCTGAAACAAATACATACAGCCTGAGTGAAGTGTAAAATTACAGCATTTAATTAAAATGTAGAGACATGCTTGTCGTGTTAACTCATGATACAGTTGGTGATACAATCTGCAGCAACAGTTCATACACATTTAAACTATGTGCCATCACGTTGTAAGGTTTTATAAGTTTAAACAGCGTTAGTAAAGGAAAATTACAACTGCCATGACAAGCAGTCCTTGTAAAACTCTAAAAATGAAGAGATTCTCTGGCCTTAAAAGCCATCTTAAATATTTGAGACAATGTATGTACTCAACTACAAAGTATATGTGGCACAGGTTTTTTCCTTACAGTGTTGATATTTTATAGATTGTACAATTAAATTTTCAAAGACTGTAGCTGAATTTGAGGTGAATTTATTGGAAAGCAAACTGACATCTTAAAAATCAATATTTACAGGGTTGCTAAAAATATTGAGTGTACCCGAGATTTGATCACATCTCAACAGAATCTTTCTCATAACTTGCTGTGACGCCATGCTCCATCAATGTAACCACCTCTGTCTTATGTCTCACGCCACCCACAGAATCTGTTCCACTACCTGACTGAGGTGAAGAACAGCGGTGTGGTAAAGATCCCAAAGGTGAAAGGGGACGAAGCGTGGAAAGTCTACTTTGACGACGTGTCTCAGGAGATAGTGGACGAGTTCGCCATGAGATACGGAGTGGAGACTATCTATCAGGCTATGACGTTAGTACCACCCTGATCTATGGCCTTTTACCTCGCCAATCTGTCAGTGTCTCATTCAGCAGAGTGGAGGAGAGAAGGAGACAAGAGAAGGAGAGCAGGTGGGGAGCAGGAGTGGTAAAGATGTGTCCTCAGCAGAATCAGTGCTTGGGTGACTATTGAACCCCCCAGTTTGATTGATTAATTGCTGGTCTCCTGAAAAAAAGAAAAAAGAAAATCTCCCAATCTGTCCCATTGATCATGGACACACACAAACAGTTCTATTTCCTTCTCTCTGCACTTTGTGGCCCTGTCCATCCATACATGTCTCTATTTATTTATTTATTTATTGTTTATTTGACATGGACACACAGTAACATTGATGCTATGATATTTGAATACACAGGTCCCAAATGCACTGCTGTAAGTGTTTATGGCACAGTGCTAATTTTCAACACCAGTCAATTGGAGGCTTTTGAGGATTAAAGTTGTACAAAGAAAAATAAAAAAAACAGATACCTAAGACACAGTTCATTAGAAAATACATCATAATTAAAATATCCAGAACAGATAAAAATGCAAGTTCAATAAAAAGCTGAATGAGATGGTTCCTTCAGGTAAACATGTATACAAGAAAATGTTTTATAAGTGGGAACAGTATTGTTGCTCCTTCAGCCGTGATTTAATACCTTTGTTGAAGCCTTTAAAGTTAGCTTGCATTTTCACCTCAGTAGGTAGACTATTCCAGAGTTTAGCTCCTGTGACAGAGAAGGCTGATTGTCCAAAGGACGTTTTACACATTGGAATTCAACAGTTACCTCACAAACATCCACACAAACAACACATGCAAACAAATACCATCTGAAAAGTTAAAATCAATGTACATTGATTCAGATGAGAATGGGCAACTCAGGTCACCAAGAGGGGCGTGTTGAAATAATCCCTTGTTGGAGGGCCAAATTGTGGCAATTTCTGGGATACTCTCAGTTGAACATTCATAATTACTGGTATATTTGTGTTTTTAAAAGGGGAATGCAAATGGTAGTGCTTAATTTGATGAGCTTAACACAGAATTCCTGCCAATATAAGCTACCATTTCAAGCGATGAAAGGAGGAATGACTGATCAGTAGTGGATATTATACGTAGAGTCCTGTTTTTTCATAAATGACTTGGAGGATACATGTAGTCATTTTGTAAAAACAATCACTGTCAATGGCATAACATTTGACGCAAATGTGTTTAAATATACTAACAATAAAAAATATTAAGGAAGTATTTCATCCATTATCCACTATCTATGCCACTTATCCACTTCTCACTAATCTTAAAACCTATTCAAGCCGACAGAGAAAAAGAGGCACAGTACAGTTACAGGTCTGATTGAGAGCAACTGAGAGACAGGCAACTATTCACACATACAGTGTAGCATTGATGCTATTTTTTGTCTTTATACAACACACTTAGTAGTAGAAGTAGTATTACTACTAATATATTTATTAACACATTTACAGAGGTATTTTTACACTGCAGACAAAAGTGATGGTTAGTGTGTCATGTGCCCTGTCACTGTCTTTGTTTCACCCCACACATTATGTTAAATCTGTCATTATTTGTCTTTGTATGAAGGCCTCTCACAGTTTCAAAATCAGTTAAGATTTCAGCCATCTTTGTGCCAAGCCTAAACCATACTACAGGCTGCAGTCTCTTTCTCCTTAAGAGACCCTATTAAGCTTAATAAGACATAATAATAATAATAATAATACATAATACATAATAAGACATAATAATAAGTCAGATCTGCCTGATGATTGACATTGACTTCGTGAATCCAGCTACTTATTAATTGTCATCCAGAAGTACAATATCAGGGTGTGCATAAAATGAGAATTAAAAAAAACTATCTCCTAAAGAAAATAAATGCCCTTTAAATGTAGGAAGATATCTGAATTGGCAATTAGCTATTTATTCAAAACACTTCAAGTGAATCATCTTGTGGTCAGGAAGCATACCGTAATTTCTCGATTATAACATGCACCTTTTTGCTTTTAAATAAACGCTAGTTTTTCGGGTGCATATTATACACGAGTACAAGCAAAATACTCACCATATTTCGTCTCTCCAACATCACAATTGCAATACATCTGATAGAAACAGCTGAAATATTCTCTTTTACTGCGAAAACACAGGTGGTGCCATCTTGTGAGCAAGGGGATGCAAAATAGCGGCGCTGTGATTGGTTGAAGACATCAGCATGTTGATAGCTGCTCTCTGATTGGTCGGTACACTATGACTGAGCATGTTCGGGCAGAAATCGAGTAACTACGCATGCTTGAAGCAAAAGGTGTTTCCACATCCGTTTGAGAGAGAAAATCGTGTACGATATTTGTTGTGAAAATACTGAAATTTCATTGATTAAAACTTTGAATAAAGGTAATTTTTGAGTTGTCTGAGAGAGTAAGGTTTGGGCAAAATTTGGGTCCGTGTTACATCCAAGTACAATGTTTTTCCAGGCAAAAATCATGAAAATATGGGGTGCTGTTATGATGGAGTGCGTGTCATAATCGAGAAATTACAGTATGTTATTGTTTAGTAGCTTTGCATTTGAATATGTAGCATTTTTTTTCCAGAAGAATTTTATCTTTAATGCATTCATATAACAACACTGTCTTACCCTTCACCTTGTTAGAAAACATATAGATAAATCTTAAAACTGATCCTTCCCAGCCCTACTGTGGACTGAACAGTTGGCCCTAATGGTGTATTTATTACACTTCAGTATTGTTTAACACCAGCCAAAGTCTAACGTTTAACATCTGAATTTCATTCAGAAGATAATAATGAACTAATAAGCTCAACAATATGGTACATTTCGTTTGAGCTGTTGTTTAAAATATCTCAAATTGAATCACTGAGGTACACCTTTTTAAGCTCTCCATCTTTTGCAGAATTTGCTTGTTGAACAGTCCCAGTTGCTGGCTTTGTAATTAGCTGCTGCCTTAGTAAATCAGACTCTAATTACACACAGATTGTGAGGGCAAATGGAACGAAAAGCGCAGCTCATATACTTGCTTCATGTCCAAAAAAGAAGCAACTCTTGGACTTTAATTTGGTAATCACAGTTTTTATGCAAGTTGCAAGAAATAAAAAGATGAAACATAAAATACTCACTCTGCAGTTTGTATTGAATGTCTACAGCAAATCAATATCACTGTGTCCCTTTGCAGAACTGTGTCTTAAACAGAGCCATGAGTCTGAATTTAAGATCATTTTCACTGGGCTCCAATCATATGTGATCCTTGCCATCTCCCCCTCCGTCTGATCCCAGTGATCCTGCCTCAGATCCCACAGCAGCTTCCTCTTTTTCCTCCCAGTGGTGCTTCAGGGCAAATGTGTGATGGAGTCTATGCTAAGCCCTAAAGCTTGATTCATCTGTTTCAAGGATGCTTCAACATCATGCCCACATGAGTAAGGAGCAGAGCTGCAACAACAAATGCGTATTTATTACAAGTGTCATTGATACACCTTATTGTTTCTGAGAGGCAAACAGGTGCTGCTGAGTGATGGGCTGATGTTTCAGCGTGACGAGGTATTACAGGGATTGCCGGTGTTATTTAAGAGCAGATGAATGGAGCAGGGACTGGCCTTATTTTGAACTCTTTCACATGGGATTAATACTCAGGTCTGAACCTTGTTTAAAACTGCTGTTTCTCATATCTGTGCTTATTATGCTCCATCAGGAATTTATGAAAAAACCGTAGCTTTCCCTTTTCGTCATCATACCACCTTGACTCCCAGTCAGTCCTGACATGATGGCTGCATCAATCACAGCAGCTGTGAACACTCACTCTCCCTCCTGTGCTCCGCGCACCCCCCATCCTTTCCCGGCTGTTCTTTTCTCTATATCTCACTCTATCACCCCTCCCTATCTCCCACCCCTCTTTCTCATCATCTTTTTCTCACCACTCCAAGCTGTGGAAAAGACCATAAATTGACATGTGGATATGTGCCCCATGCATCTGGCGCACTTGTGAAAGCCAAGGCTGGCTTACTCTAGAAGAAACATCTTACTCTTGGAAACTGGCGCAGTAGATCCAGCTCTAAAAGCACCATGGGAATTCAGCGGATGTCATCATCACTCTCCTTGCATTACCCTCTTTGCTCGCCTAACCCCAAGTGCTTTGTGGTAATTTGAAGGCTGAAAGTGGAGTAATTAAACAGGCCTCGGATGAGAACATGTTTGTGTTTCTATTTGAGAGTGTGTGCACATTTTTGAACATGTGTGCAGTAGCTGCACTAAGGAGGGGAAGCAAATCAGTAATAATTCTACACATAAACTGGCCTTTTTTGTGATGCTTTTTGCTGTATGAGCCAACAATTCAAGATGCTAAATTTCTTTATAAATGAATTATGTGGCCCTTTTATATAAGAAAATATTATGACGAAACATGCAGTGTACATAAATTAGTTCAAACAAATGCTTGGATATATTATCCAACCTGTGGTTTGTTTCTTATGTATGAAGTTCTAATATACACTTGGGTGCAACTTAGACACATCATCAGTGATGTATCCTGGGTTCATTGGGTGTTTCGGGTCTCACAACATCAGACACCCTCGCCCAGGTGACCCAGCCGGGGTTGATCAGTCCCCGGCTTGTGTCTAAGTAGCTGTTACAGGCCACGGATCTCCCCTCTTGATCCACAGCCATCTGGACGCCTTCTCTGCTGCGTCTGTGATGTTTTTGATGGCTCTTCTGTTTTGCAGCCCCTTCACTCCCAGCATCTTGAGTGCCCTGACGAGAGACTGGCCCACGAATCCTCTGCACCCAACCTCAATGGGGTTGCATCGGGTGCTCCATCCCCTGCTCCGGCACTCGCCTGCCAGCTCCTCGTACTTAGCCCTCTTCCTCTCAAAGGCCTCCTCCATCCGGTCTTCCCAGGGAACAGTCAACTCCAACAGGACCACTTGCCTTGTTGTTTCTGACACCAGGACTATGTCTGGCCTGAGTGTGGTCACTGCGATGTTCTCTGGGAATCTGAGCTGTTTCCCTAGGTCGACTTTCAGCTGGCAGTCCCGAGCTGATGCCAGCAGCCCTCCTGCTTGGCTCTGGCTCTTCTGTGGCTTCTCTCCGGCTCTAACAAAGGCGATGGACTGCCTTGATGGTTGCTGGTGCTTGCTGGTGGAGATCCCTGTGCTGATGACCTCTGCGATAACCCGCAGCACTTGGTCATGGCGCCAGCGGTAGCGCCCTTCTCCTAGTGCCCTTGGGCAGCAGCTCAAGATGTGCTCCAGCGATCCACTTCTCTGGCAGAGAGGGCACATTGGATTCTCGGCCAAGCCCCAGCGGAAGACGTTGGATGGGCTTGGGAGGACATTGTACACCGACTCGATCAGAAACTTGATCCGGTGTGGCTCAGATCGCCATAGCTCTGTCCATGTTATCTTCCGGTCAGCTGCCTCCTCCCATCGGGTCCACGCCCCCTGTTGCCGCATCCCTACTGTCCTACTACAGCGGGCTTGTTCCACCCCGGCTCGGATCTCCTGCTGGATCAGCTGACGCCTCTCCTTTCCCTGGGCCTTGATGTAGTGAGGTCTTGGGTTGCTCCCAAAGCCTGCACGGCCGGAAGCCACTGATCCCACCAGCTTCCTGTGTCGCAGGCGGGACTCAGTCTGGTCCACTGCCTCGTGAGCCTTCCACTTCCTGCCAGTTCTTACTTCTATGCCGGCCGAGGAGACTTTGATGTCACTGGAGTCCCTATACAGCAGCACCTCTCTTGCTCGGGTAACCATAAACTCCTCCGTCACACTACTGAAGGGCAGTTTCAGTTTGTTGTTTCTCCCGTACAAAGCGATGCTGCTGAGACTTCGCGGTAAGCCCAACCACTTCCGCAGGAAACAACTTACCTTCCTCTCGAAGCCCTCAACGGTGGTTATTGGCACATTGTAGACCAGCAGAGGCCAGAGGAGTCGTGGCAAGATGCCATGTTGGTAAATCCAGGCTTTGAACTTACCTGGTAGCCCTGACTTATCCACAGCTGTCAGCCAGGTTCCCAACTCCTCTGATGTTGCTTGGAGTGCTGCAGTGTCCTTCAAGGTGCAGTCAAAGATCTTGCCCAGGCTCTTGACTGGCTTCTCTCCCACCGATGGAATCTGGGTGTCTCCAAGTGAGAAGCGAAACAAGTCTGTAACCTTCCCCCTCTTCACCACCAGGGACCTGGACTTTGCTGGCTTGAAGGTCATCCAGGCCCAGTTAATGAGATGCTCGAGGCCTTGAAGGATCCATCGACATCCCGGAACTGATGTTGTAGTCACTGTCAGATCATCCATAAATGCTCTGATGGGGGGCTGCCGCGTACCTGAGTTGGTGAGCGGGCCTCTGCACTCCACCTCTGCTGACTTCACCAGCATATTCATGGCCAAGGCAAACAATATCACAGAAATGGTGCATCCAGTGATAATGCCTTTCTCGAGCCGATGAAATGCAGATGTTACCGTTCCGGAAGTGACTCTCACGCTGAAACAGCTGTAGTAGTCCAGTATGAGGTCCTTGATCTTACCTGGAACGTGGTGTCGGTCAAGCGAAGTTTCCACCAGCTTGTGTGGAATGGACCCGTAGGCATTGGCGAGGTCTAGCCAAAGGACTGCCAGGTCTCCTTTACCTTCCCGTGCCTCCCGGATCAGCTGGGTGACGACTCCTGTATGCTCGATGCACCCTGGGACCTTCGGAACTCCCCCCTTCTGCACAGAGGTGTCGATGTAGCTGTTTCTAAGGAGGAACTCCGTCATGCGCCAGGCAATGATACTAAAGAATATCTTGCCCTCGACACTGAGGAGTGAGATGATCCTGAACTGCTCGATGGTGCTTGAGTTCTCCTCCTTTGGAATCCAGACACCCTCTGCATGTCTCCACTGCTGTGCTACCTTCCCCCTTCTCCAGATGACTTTGAGGATCCTCCATAGTCGCTTCAAGAGTCTGGGGCATCTCTTGAAGACAACATACGGCACTCCGCTGGGGCCTGGTGCTGAGCTCGATCTAGCTGCTCTGACAACCTGCTCGACTTCTTTCAAAGTTGGCTCCTTGGTGGGTTCTGGTGGAGTTATCAAGGTCTTGCATGGCCCAAGATCTTCTTCTCGAGCGCTGTCACTGTAGGTGGCTCTGGGGTACTCGTTGACCTCATCTTCAGTACACACAAGGTGGCTGTTTCTTTTCTGCCCGAGGATCTTCTTGGTGAAACCAAAAGGGTTCGAGATGAAGGCTGCACGTTTCCTGGCTCTCTCCCTGCCCCTTTTCCTGTGCCACTCGGCACGACGGAGGGTGGTGAGTTTTTTCCTCACGATGTTGCGGAGTTCTGACAGCCCAGCCTTTTCCTCCTCCCTTGCCTGCTTAAACTGCCTCCCAAGTAGTCTGAGCTCCTGCCGAAGCTGGCTGATCTTCACCTCCCGTCTGTTTGGCTCCCCTAGACCTCTGGTTGGCTGTTGTTCCTTTATGCCAAACCTTTCAGCACCGATGCTGATGATCATTGCAGACATCGTCCGCAACTTCTGGTCTGCATCTCCCCTTGCGGCCGCTTCAAGGACTTGATCCAGATCTCTGTCAAACTGGAGCCATTCGCCTTCCTTGGTGGCACCAGGCCACAAGACCCTGCGATGTTCGGAATGTCTGGTACAGGGAGGGGCTTGTGGAGCATGGAGGGTCTGGGCACTGTGGGTTGACTCCTGGCCGGGCTCCTCCTGCGTCTCACCAGGTACTGGACCTGTGCGTTGCACCACCTGCTTCCCTGTCAAACATTTCTTTCTGGCCTGGTGGATCTTCAGGCCATGCTGGTTCTTGCAGACTTTGCCACATGAACAAACTGCGGTCGTTGTCTTTTTTCCGTTAGCATGGGTCATTGCCTGTTGGTCCGTCCTGTTGGGGTGCTCATCCTCCCCCCCTCTCGGGCACCCCTGGGGGTATAATTCAGTAGAGTTTTCCGTAGCCTGCTTGTGGGTGCTCCCTCACGGGAGCTGCAGTTTGGGTTGCTAGCCCTCTCTGCCCCGGTTACTGAATGAAAAGTAAAGGCACAAATAAAATATCTTCTATTGAATGTCATGTGACTAAAAGCACTTGTCGTCTCTTGATGTGGTCTGCTGGGATAAGTTCCTGCCACGGTGACCCAGAATGGAATAAGCAGTATAGCTTATGGATGGATGGATGGATGGATTACACACACGGATGAAATGTTTCCCTAGTGTGCTGCTATACACTTTTTCAAACTGTGGAGCGGTTCACAGTATTTTTGGCAATTTTTTTTCCTCTTATTAATGACAGACCATTTTCAATGGAATAAAATAACCAATGAGGAAACAAGCCCAAATTATAGTTCTACAGAGCTCCATCTCTGAGAGAAACCCCAGAGTGGAGGAAATAGTGCTGTGTGATACTCTTCTGCAACTCTAAGTGAATAAACAGGAGTACAAAACAGACTTTTTGTAATCGTGACAGTTTCTTTGTCAACTTGATCACAAAACCCATTCATTTGATAAAATTACCGCACCCAAAACACTGACTGGAAGTGGCAGCTTATGGTGATTCGATATTGTCATTTAATAACATTGCTAAGCTGATGTTTGCTTTTTTGCTCACAGATGTCTTGATGATGAAGAGTTCCTTGTTCCTAACTCCCCCAACAGAAGAGTAATATATCTGAACACACTGAAAAACAAACAAACAAACATATATATATATATATATTTATATATATATATATATATATATATATATATATATATATATATATATATATATATATATATATATATATATATATACACATATATATATTTATATTTATACACACACACATATAAAAATACATATTTTTTTCAGTGTGTTCAGATATATAAAATTTATATATGTATTTATATATATATACATATAGCTGCCCATATGTCAGAGATTTTCATCCTTGCAAAACTGTAAATGACAGGATCTCCTATATCATGTCATGCAAGCATACCTCAGGTGACAGCAAATGCTGTGCTGCTTTAAGTGATATGAATAAGTCTGGGCACCAGACAAAGGAGTAGAAAGACATAAACTTAGTATTCTAGTTTACATCCATACCTTAACTTTACTGTGTTTTGATGTTTAAATGTTCACAAGTTGTAAATGTGTTGTTTTATGGAGATTAAGATAATAGAAAACCTGAACCTGTACCCCAGCTTCACAAAGTGGTCAATGCTAGAGTCGCTCTTCTACGGTCCAGTCCTTTGCACTGATCACGTGACTGAAAGCTGTCTATGGGCCAACGTTTTTTCAAATAGAGGCTGAAGGTAAAATGACCTTGGTTGATTCAAATTTAGCAGATTACAGGGACATCTGTTCTTTAAAGATACATAAGGCATTTGAGTTATGCTGTTTATAGACCTTAGCCTACCTATTCTTTGTGTTCTCAGGCATCTTTACCATGAAAAGCATCCAGTGCCTCTAGATGTTTGGTAGCCTTTGGTCACACTGCAGGTGCAGAGAGGGAGCAACCCCTCTGTACATAATTGTTTACTGCATTAAACACACAGATCCAAACAAATATCTTCTTGTATGTGGGGTGTATTTCCAAGAATAACAAGGGCTTTTATGTGCCATGTGAATGAATATGGAGATAGTTTTCAGTCTTGATGTTTATTGTAGGTATCACTGAATTAATATGTTGGAGGTTTTCTGCATGTCTTGTGAAGCAGCATCATGAGGTGCTGAAAGGAGCATATGCTCTTCATTCAGGCAGTGATCCCAGCTCAAAGCAAGCCTCTCAGGCTCCAGTACATAATTACTGATGGGTAGCTCTGATGCAGATGTGTGTCTGTGTGTAAAGAGGAGTGAGTGAGTGAGGCCATTGCAGATCTGTAGTGAGTCCTTTTATAGATGTTTAAAGTTTAAGGAAGCATATCAGTAAAAGTCCAGAAATATTTGGATATACTGATTTTCTACAGACTTACAAAATGTGGAATAAGATAGCCCAGTCTTTTAAAAGATGAAATCCAATGGTCTGTCCAGAATCTGGGCTTCTTGTAACATCATTGTAATAATCACACCTATCTTGGTATATTCACCCATAAATCTTCACCCACAGTAAGCCTGTTTACATCATTAATCAGATATCTGGGAATAATCAGGTTTGAAAAGTTAGCATGCCCTGAAGTAATCTAATGTTTAAGAAAACCTTGTTTACATGAGCATGATGGCTGTTTGATTTCACTCCTCAAGTACAAACTACTTCTGGCTTTTTACCTCCGGTACATTCTCTCGTATCTCACCTTTGTAGGAGGATAGTTTAAGTAGAAAGCATTTTATCATTCGTATGGTAAATAATTTTGATATTCTTTATCTTGTTGAGCATGAAATTAATTTCAGCTTTACTCCAAAAATGTTGCTTCTCGACACTCTTGCTGCTTCTCGACCTGTTTGCCGTTTCTTCTTCATCTGCAGCTGCTAGTGTATTTCACCTGTGTAGATGGAATAGAAAAAAAAAAATCAGATTAAAATGTATACATGTAGTCAATAATCTGACTGTTGGGCAAAAATCTAAGTGTGTTAACCAGATTTGTTACTTTCAGCTAATGGCCTTTATATGATTAGGGTAACAGACCATGTCGAACACATGACAGCTTGTTTAATCAAGGTTCTCCAAAAGTCTGATATTAATCATACAGCACTGGTGTAAGTTATTTTTGCCAAGAGCATGGCACAAGCATTTCATTCTGTCCAGAGGTGACTATGTTAAAAGGTGGAAAAAGGTATTGTGTAAAAGGTGCATGAGAGATTAAAATCTAGAAGGTTTGCATAAAAAGACAAAATCATGATTGTATCAATGAAAACCCATCCCCTGAGTTCAGTTTGTGCACATGATAAACCCTATTCATGCATGCACAAAACTCCTTTTGGCTAAAAATGCAACCTGCAGGAAAACAATCTGCTTTAAGAGACAAGCAAGTCAAATTTTGCAAGGTTTACACTGAAATGTTCAAAAATATTCAAGAGTGCATGAGTGAAAGGCTAGATTTTACAAATAATTTTTTGTCATCCTCCTATTATTTACCCCTCCACCATTCTCAGCCGTTGCGTAGCGGGAGGGTTAACCCCGGCCCATTGCGGCTGTACATTGACTTTACATGGAGAGTGGTTGCCGAGGTTGCAAAGTTGTGTTCGGAGTGTAGGTGGCACTTACTGAAACTTTGAGTAAAAATAAAGAGCATTAATTGTGTTTACTCCTGTTGCTACCTATGTGATAGAAGACAAGTTTCAGCATTTTAAGCTCTGAATAGTAAATGGTGCCTAAATAAGGTACCAAAATCTGCTTTGTTAATGGGTTCAGTAGGTATCAGATGTGTTGTATCCCATTTCATTGCCAATCTCTTTTCCTGCACTAAGGACAGGAGTTAAATAGCAACTCGAATTTTAAAGACAGGGCCTCTGAAACTTCTATATTTTAAGGGGTGGATGTGTATACCAGTAGACAAAAAGATTTACATCAGTGGAAAGTACTTGGATTGGCTCAGGAACATATTGCTAAGCCAGAGTAAAATGTGCATGTTAATTCAAATACGGTGAAATTAACATTTCTCCTTCTGTTCTTGGGGCTCTGATGATTACATCTCATTAAGATATCCATAAGGATTCGCTGTATAACATAGGCCTACTTGCTCCATCTATTACTTCCGCCAATGTAACCTTATACCAGTAGTAGTAAAGGTTATACATCTGTGATTAATGACACCATTTGCAATAGATAGTCCATGAAGGCACTTCTTACTACATGAGCAGGGCTGTTAACTGCTTATGCATTAACTTGTCTACCAGAAGTAATTGTTAGGAACATTAAAATGATGTTCCTTCCTCAGCAGCCAGAAGGTAAAAATAATGTAAGGAGACAGATCTGTACACTTTATATTTTTACTTACTGAAAGCAAAGCATAGAATTTAATTGGAATAGGGATGCAGTTATTTTAGCTTTTTTTCTTAATGGTAGTTCTCATCCCTGTCGTTTCTTAGCCCTTTATGATTTTTGTCTATTTTGAAGTGTTGAATTATAGTGCTTTTTTCATGTGATTGTATACCGTGCCTTCATGAAGAATTTATATTTCATCTTAAAAATCACACTGCCTCCTATGCTACATAAATTAATGAGTGTTCTTTTCTCCTCTTCAGGCACTTTTCCTGTCTGTCTGCTAAATACATGTGTCCTGGTGTGCCAGCAGTGATGAGCAACCTGCTCGCTAATATCAACGCTTACTTCGCCCACACCACCACCTCAACAACAACCACTGCCTCCGCCTCTGACAGATTTGCTGCCTCTAACTTTGGGGTAAGAGCACCTATTGTCTCATGGTCTGCCATCCACAGACGTTACAGCTGTGATGTAGAGCTTTGTGAAAGTAAAGGTTGTTTGAGGTCTTCAGTCAGGCTAATGTAGCACTTAAAGTTTTATGTTGAACCTTGACTTTATTACTTTCTGCCATCACTCTTTTTTAGAGCTGTTTGTCAAAAGCAATTTGTGCATTTGAAATCAACAAAATCACAGAGGTGGTTATGATTCAACTTTTAATAAGCTAATGTTTTTAGGCATCAAACAATATTTCCAGGCAGAAAGCCGAGCCTTGCAGTCTAGCATAGCCCCTAAATTTTCCGCCAGGAAGTAAAAATGAATAACAGCAGGCATATAGCAGCACTTCCCACACAGTGTTATAATTTTTTAGACACAATTCTTTGGGTGTGGTGACACTCTAAACTGAATTATGAAATTCTCTTCCTGACAGAGGGAGAAATTTGTCAAATTACTGGACCAGCTGCATAACTCACTGAGGATCGACCTCTCTAAATATCGGGTATGTGAAAGTTTGCATGTGGTTTGATTGTTAAAATCATCTGCGTGTTTGTCTTTGTGACCTTTTCTCACTTGACATTTTCTTTTTACCTCTGGACTCTTTGGAGTTTTCTTGAAATGGCAAGTTTAGTATGTGCTGTTACTTGCTTCCCGTTAAGGTACCTTTAAGATTCAAGATATATATTAAGATCAAATCTACTCTGTTAACGGTATGCTGTGTGCTTACCAATCATCTGTAGCAGCAGTCTACAGTAAATACCAAACGTGTTTGTACCCTTTAAAGATAGCGATTTGACTGGATTATTTTTCTCCAATTAATTTAATGGTGTTTTATAAGTTTATATATGATGATATATAGAAGTTTAACAGTGCTGTCAAAGAAGATGTACATCAGTGCCTGGTGCATAGGTGTGCTGATGGATATAGGGAGTTAAAATGAGGTAAATGTCAGTCTGGATGTCACTATGGTGTCCTCTAGGGAATGATATTTTGATAATGTCACATAGCCCACAGTCATGTTACCATAGCCTTATCAACACTAAAGCTTAAGACTTGTATGGGGAGGGGGTAAAAAGGAACACTTTTCACAGTGAATATTCGTAACTGCCTAGTAGCCAGGCTTTGTCTTCACTATGTCGGCAGACAGTCAGTTTGAGTGTGCAACCGAATAATACAGGGGTACATTGAGTAATTCACAGAGGGGGCTCACATACACACAAGCAGCTCCAAGTGTGTCTGAGGTGTCTTAAGATGGATTTTATTTAAAGCTTATACATCAGTTTTGCAAAAAATAAGGCCTTTAAAAAATGTAGAAAATCATAACAACTGTTATGTTCATTTCCATATATATATTGTACATATGCTGGCCTTGCACATACAAAGCGCTACACTTCTTTGTTGGCTCTGCTGATCATGTCTTACCTCTGAAAGGCCTCTGTTACCTCCAAAGACAGCACAGAGGAAGGATCACTTCCATCCTATCTTTTATCCTCTGTAAGGATAAGCATGCAAATATTGTTCGTTGAAGCTGCTCTGTAAACAAGCTTTTGGACATCTTTGGTGTAAGCTGCAACACCTTTGGAGGACTTGTAAAGTTTGAATAAAAAGGCAGAAACAAGAACAACTTATGTAATACATTGTTTTCGATAAAGCAAAAGTGACTCAACACATCTTTTAAAATGAACCCAGTATCCAGAAGTGTTGCCAGGCACATAAATATCACCAACCAGGGTGTAAGTCAGAAGGTCCATCAGTAATTCTAGAAATAGTGGTCCATCAGGTCTGATAAATGGACCCTGTAAAGAATGTTCAGCTCCACCTGTCATATTGTTTTATGGATTTAGGGCTTTGGACTAGAACTAAACACCTTTAAGCAAGGCGTTACTATTGAAGAATTCAGTGTGAAGCATCGCCTCAAAGCATAAACATATTACACATGTCATGCTTCATTCTTTAGTCTTATCCAGTTCTCTGACAAATACATTCTCAAGAACTTATAGTTTCTTAAAGATTTCCTGCCTCTCCTGTTGCTCCTTCCCTGCCAGCTTCGGCTTTAATTTCAGACCACCAACCAGACATAATTCAGCAGGTTCTGACTAAGGAGGTCTATACATTTACTCATCTCTTCTTAAAGTCAGCATATCAAAGATATCTTTGTGAAGCAAGTAGGGTTGAGCCTTGAAATTACATAAAATATCCTGCTGCTGCAATTCACCTTCAACACACTGTTAAAAAATATGGCTGTCAAGATATCAAATTTTCACCAAACAATTATTGTAACCAAAAAAAAATCACAATAATGGTATCCTGGTGTTTTTATAAAAAAAAAAAAAAAAAATCAATTATACAAGTAAAATTCATCATCGGTTTCATGTTTTTATTTGTGCTTTGGCAAAATACTCATGGAAGTTGCATTTTTGAAGGGTGAAAAAATATTCTGTGGCCATAAAGGTGAGAAAAGAAATGTGTTACTACTAAGTGTTGATTATAGAAAAGTTTTTGGCTTTGCTCTCTGCAGTCATATTATTTTACCATATTACAGAATTTAAAAGGTATATTAGATAATGCATTTTCAAGAGCTACAACCTTTTCTTACCTTCAAAATAAGCCCATGCTTTCCTAAACAAATTATGTTGATGCAGAAATCACACAGAGATTTTTTTTATCAGTCTCTGATTGTAGTATGGTGTATATACATCGCTAATTTAATTGTTTATTCATCTCCTGAGTTTTGTTAAGCTGCTTTTAAAACACATAATCCTTTTTTCAGTTGTTCAAATTCTCTCAAATAGAAGGCCTTTAACCGTTATTACCGAGGAAGACATTTATTTTAGGCAGCTTCTTTGGATCATTTTGGATTTAAGAAAGACATTGGTTTATACTGATGTCAAAGCTGTTGCTTTTGTGTTGAAACAGAGATTTAATGGCTGCAGCCACGGATCAAGCCAATCCACAAGGATTTATCAAAGCACATAACCCATGCCAAAGCCTTAGATGGACAACGACGCTTCTTAAAGCGAACACATTTTTGTGAGCACATATCAAACGTTTAATGTGTGTGGGTGCATTCCGCTTTGCTCTGCTGTTTGTGTCAAAGAAGTCCCTCTGTTGCACTGCTTTTATTTTTCATTATACCGTAGTAGGACGGTTGAGCTGCCCCCCAATTATGAACCTAGTACTCTAGAGTATCACCGTATGCTATTTCATTAAAAAAAAAAAAAAATATATATATATATATATTATTGTTGCCCATTCTGGTAAATGGAGACAGCCCTAGCAAAATCATTAGTTTTCAGACTGAGTAATCAATTAATAAGGTATAATTAATCAAAATGTGTCTGAAATATGCCTGGAGAGTCCCTACACTAACAGGAGACCACCCCAGCCCCTCCCCCAGTCGCCCTTCCACTCTGCATGTTTTATTTAAGTTAACAGACACACTCTACATGATGGTGATTAAGCTGCAGTAGCCAAGGTCAGAGGCTTCATCATTAACTGCCAGCGACTTAAACATACATACTGCAGCAAAAACTAATGTGGTGCACAGCGGGGAGCAGAGAGAGAGGAAGAACTGAACTATATATGATCCCTCTGAAATAAGGCAAGATGGCCCGTAGGGACGGCCTCGATTTTAAAGATACTGGTAGTTATGTTTCTGAACTTTTTAAATCTGCCCAGTAAGACCTGATACAAAGTATGTGCTTTGTACCTTTGAAGTATGCAGCCATGTCTATGTCGCCTGGAGGTAAATGTTGATTATTTTTCTATTAGCTGATTGATGATTGAAAAGAATGTTAATGAATTTTTGGCTAAAGCAATGGCATCTGGTCAAAGTCATTGACTCAGTTTTTTCGGATGTTACTAATTTATAATTGTATCTGCTACAGTGGCTATGATAAAAAAAGTTAATGTTAAAATTAATTCCAGTTTTACACAAAACAACCAGGATTTAAAGGGTTTTGAGCACAGGTTTACGAGGGTTGCTATACAGACAACCTCAACACACAGAAAATGTGTAATTGTTTGTAGAACAGTTTAGACACTGTGCTGGAGATTTTATTTTTGGCAGTTAACAAGAAGCAAATCCAAATTTAGGTTTCAAAGACTTCACTTTTTGACACTTTGGCATCAAACAAGTAGAATATCATTATATTCTTGCATGAAAAATGTAAAAGTGATTATTCTTGTATTTCAGTAATTTAAGTCTTTCCACAAAAAAACCCAAAAACAACAACATACATTTAATGTGTTGCTCTTTAGTTTTTTTTTTTTTTTCAAAACAAACTTTAGATAGGATTATTGTTTTTTTTTATATTAACCAGCCCTACAATATATTCTCATTTGTATAGTACTTTTCATACAAAGTCTTGTAGCACAAAGTGCTTTACATAAAAAGAAAAGAAGAAAAGTAAAATAAGTAAATAAATAAAAAGTAGAAAATTGAATACAATGAATATACAAAACCCCACTCACCCTCACGATCCACATACCACACACACACTCATTTACGCACACACCCAAAGACATTAAGAAGATAATTTAACATAAAACAGAACTATTTCTCAGATGGATTGGATATTTTCTTCATGGTCATTTGTTCAGCGATTGTCAGTGAATGATGTGCTGCACACAATGTCTTTCAGCAAGCTTTATGTGTTGCTGTAAATAGAGAGTTTTTCTGGTTTACCTGTCATAACTGTTGTGTGTGTGTGTTTGACATAAACTGCTGTCACTATTTGATGCATCACTGGGCTTCATGTTGCCAGCACCCATAAAGCTCGCTGTTGGTGCTGTCTTGCATGACATCTTTCCTTGCTCTTATTCATGCTGTTTTGTCAGTCAGTTGTAGCTTTAAGAGCGTATTTTGTTGCAAGCTATAATTACAGGTATTGCTTGTTAAGTTTTGATAATAGAATTTAAAATTGAAGACGAGCCAAAGAACTAGGCCTAAATCTGATCATTTTGAAATTTGTGTAAAAAAGCATGTACAAGTAAGGATGCACAAAACTGCACTTTGCCTTTTTCCAGCAGGCTGATATTCTTCAACTTATTCAAACTAGACTGATATATACCTTCTTATTTATAAATTAACATATACCCAGTAAGATTGAAAAATACACTCAGTCTCTTCTGTTCTTAAATGTACCTTTATACCTCTCTGTTATTGTCTATTTTTTTAATAAAGGTATACAGAAAAGGCGAACAACATTTAAAATTTATGAAAAAATACAGATTTATTATTTTTTAACATAAACATTCACAAAAGATAAAATGAATCTAATTTATCTGGATTGTACATTACATGCAAAGTGTTTCTCTAACATTAAAACCAAGCTGCATCTGACTAAGAACCATAATCAACATCATAACAGCCAACTGACTGATTTTGAGCAATGCAGTGAAGATACTGTATGTGCCCTTATTTTTTTAAGCTTTTTTTTTTTCAGATTGAAATGTTTTTGCCTAATTAAACAACAGGTCTATAGGGAATAACCTAAAACAGTCCAGGCAAAGTGTTTATAATACAAAAAACACAATCTTTGATGATAACCTTAGTTTTACCTAAATTTTCAGTCCTTTAAACCCATTTTTCAAGTTTAATAAGTATGAAAAAAATCCTTTAGATGAGGTAGGTCTGCTGGCTATGGTATAGTACTAGGGTAGGGCATGATAGTTAATGAGGGGTGGTACACTTCCTAAATGTGTTAAAGCTTTAGAAAATAGTGAGATAAATGTCAAAAAGTTGAGAGCAAAGTTTAAATACAACATCAATAAAAATGTCAGCGTTTGAGAAAAAAGCTTAAATGTCAAGGTCTTAGTTGAAATACATTGTGGACAATAACAATGGAATGAAATCATGAGTATTATGTAGAAACGCAATTTTTATTAAACAATAGCATTGCTATTTACTCTAAGTGGCAACCTTGCTCGTACAAGTTTGAACCGTCTTTTTCCTTCAAAGCCGCCTTAATTCTTTGTTGCAAGGGTTCAATAAGGTGCTGGAAACATTCCTCAGATTCTGGACTGGTTCTGGTTCCTCTGCGTACATTAAAATTTAATCCTGGCTGCGCCCCTGCCCCACACACCACCATCACCAGTCTGAATCATTGAAGCAAGACAGGATAGATGACACAACCATTTGAATGTTGCAGAAGCAATCGAGACTCATCAGACCTGGACTAATTTTTCCAGTCTTCTGTTGTTCAATTTTGGTCAGCCTGGGCAAATTGTAGGAGTGACACCCAGTGTGGTCTTCTGGTACTGTAGCCAATCTGCTTCAAGATTTTACATGTTGTGCTTTCAGATGTGGTCTTCAGGATGGCTTTGTGGTACTGAGTGTTTTTTTTTGTTTTGGTTTTTTTGAGTGACTGTTGCCCTCCTATCTTCTGGCCATTATCCTCTGACCTCAGGCATGAAATGGCATTTTTGCCTACAGGGCTGCTGCTTGCTGGAGATTTTCTCTTTTTGGGATCATGCTCTGTAAACTCTAGAGATAGTTGAGTCTGAAAATTAAAGCAAAGGACAGGCGTTCATATTAAAATGTGGCTGGTAAGAGTATATTCCACCTTGAGACTCGATATTTTTCTACTTTATTCTTGACATTTTTTCCTTGTAGTGCACATTAAGCATACATCTTCCTTATCACATTTTCCCCAAAATGACCCCAGTTCTCTTGAGAAGTTGGCTCTGCTTAAAATTTCGCAAACTTAATGCTTCAGCTAATAGGAAAAGCTTTTTGGTACAGTTATACATTCCTCTGATATTCATGGCAGATGTTATCATGTCAACAATGATATCATGCCAGTAACATGCATTTTTACTTTAATTTATTTATACCACCAGCTGTAACCTCTTGTGACCTTTTCAAGTGAACCTATTCTAAATCAATTTGATTGGAAGGGCAGCTCAAAATGCTGCTACCCTGCCCACCTAAAATGCATGATATAGGGTGTAATTTAAAACCCTGCAGCCAGAGATTCATCTGTAATTGCCTGAGCTTTTCCTCTCACAGGTCACTAAATGTGTTGCTGTGCTCTACTCAGGCAGATTGAAATCCTGACATACAGGACATAATCTGCCAGAACAATCCCAGGAGAGTTAATCCTGTTAGACGCCACACACCGTCACAAACACCGTCACACACTCTGCCTGACCCTATAGAAGCACATCCACATTCATATGCTCACTTACAAGTACATAAGGCTAAACATGCTCCCTCTTCATCTCTTACACACATGCATGGGCACACGAACTCATTTCTCTGGCACATACCCTTCCAAAAGTGGGCACATTAACATGGCCGTTTGCTGCAAAGGCTCACTGACTCACACGCAGGTATGCACCTGCGCAGCCATGTACATACACAACTCAACACTTCTCCCAGCTGGTGGCATTTTACAGCAAACTGTAACTGAGAGACGACCCTCTTACCCTTAATGTGACACTAAAGGTAATGTGTCAATGAAGGGGTGATTGCATTGGTTCCCCTGTCCTGATGTACAGCACTCTGTGAGGAGCCACGCGTGATTACAGACACGCCTCGATAGCCACACATCCTGTTTTCAGGGGGAAGAAGAAGAGGATGATGGAAGGACGGCCAGTAGGTACCAAGAAAGAGAGAGGCATTCATGGAGTCTGTGCTGTTGTTGGCTGCTATTTTAGAGTTAGCTGCAGTCAACTAAATCATTGAAAGTGCTCTTTACTTTAACTCACATTTAGGCGAGACTGGAGATGAACTTTTTCGCGTACCTGTCACTAACCGTGGATGCAATATCTACAAGCCACACATTTCTTTCACAACCCACTTAATTTTGTCTACAGCATTATGATATCAATCGGGCATAACAGTATGACCATCTGTCTAATATTGTGCTGGTCCCCCATTTTGCTTCTACAAAACGAACTGCGATGCATTGTGCATTTTTACACCATCTGTCAGAACCAGCATGAACTTTGTCAGCAGTTTGAGCAACAGTAGCTCATCTGTTGGATCAGCCTTGCATCAATGAGCCTTGGCTGTTCTAGGACCACTTTTGATAGATACTGCACATTGCACACTGGGAACATCCAACAAGAGCAGCAGTTTTGGAGATGCTCTGACCCAGTTGTCTGGCCAACACGATTTAGCCCTTGTCAAACTCGCTCAAATGCTTATGCTTGCCCATTTTTCCTTCTTCTAACATCAACTTTGAGGATAAGATGTTCATTTGCAGCTTAATATATCCCACCTACCAATTGGCGCCACGATGAAGAGGTAATCAGTGTTATTTACTTCACCTGACAGTGGTCCACACGGAAATGAAAATGTTTTCATCTTTAAAATATTCTTTCTAACATGGCATTATTTCAAGAAATGTGTCCATCCACATGAAACACATGAAACATATACCAGGCCAGTAAGTGGCACTGTAACACTGAAGCAGAAATGTACCAAATCCAGAGAAGAAGACATAGAGCATCACATAATACATGATCAATGTAATTAGAATCAGAATCAGAAATACTTTTTTAATCCCCAAAGGGAAACTAGGTTGTTTCAGTTGCTCGTTTACACAGTACAGCAGTAGGAAATATCAAATAAAGACATTAAAATAGGTAGGAGCGTATAATTTAAATAAATAAAATGAAATGAAAAATTGGAAAGAAAAAACTACGTAGGCAGGTTGCAACATGAAGGTTCTTGAAGCAATATCAACTTCCTTTTAGAGGAAAATATAAGTAAATTAAGTAGAAGTGAGACTATAATTAAGGCCAAGGAATTTACACTATTAACATCAACAATATTTACAATATGACCATAAAAATGACAGCACTGTTTGTCCAAAAAGCAAAGATTGACAGTAAGGTACAGTTTGACAGTAAGGATATTTCACTGGGTATTATGTTTGCCTATTTACTTATTAACAAATATCAGAGGATTAAAACATCGAAAAAAAGTTTTATCTCCAGGACCTGACAGAGCAGTGATATTAGAGGGAGGAGTTATAAAGTTTGAGGCCAGAGGCAGAAATGACTTCCTGTGGCACTTTGTGGTGCATCGTGGGAGGATAAGTCTGGCACTTAATGTGCTCCTGTGTTTGTCCAGCACACTGTGGAGGGGGTGGGAGGTATTATCCATAATGTCCTGCAGCCTGGACAGCATCCTCCTCTCTGACACCTCTGTCAGAGAGTCCACCTGCACCCCTACAACATCACTGGCCTTACGGATCAGTTTATTGAGCCTGTTAGTGTCTGCTACCCTGAGCCTGCTGCCCCAGCACACAACAGCGTACAGGACAGCACTGGTCACCACAGACTGGTAGCACATCCTCAGCATCGTCCTGCAGATGTTAAAGGACCTCAGCCTCCTAAGGAAGTAGAGGCAGCTCAGGCCCTTCTTGTAGAAGGCCTCGATGTTCCTGGTCCAGTCCAGTTTTGTTGTCCAAGTATACTCCAAAGTATTTGTACTCCTCCACAATGTCCACCTGAACCCCCTGGATGGAAATGGGGGCCACTGGAGCCTTTGCCTTCCTCAGATCCACTACCAGCTCCTTGGTCTTTGTCTTTGTCTTTGTCTTTGTAAACAAACACAAGAAGAAGAAGAAGAAGTAGGAGACTACTAAACTGCTGGAGAATGTTGACAGGGTATCCTTCCAGTCAAAATCAAATTCTTTTACAGTCCATGGTTACAATACAGCAATATAACACACTTTAGGCACGGTATCCGATGTACCTGACAGACAAGGATTTCTGTCACAATGTTGACAACATAACAGCACATGCAGTTAAAGGGAGAGGTGGTGCTATGAGATCATTGTTTCCGAAAAAAGCGTGTTCGTTGTACACATGGAAACACAAGGGTGGCTTTTTGAGATTTATTCTCTCTGGGACCCGTTTTCAGAAATGTATGTTTTCAGGCTCCCAAACACCCACATGATAAATAACTTATGGGGATGTAACTAAACTTTTCTCCATATAGATGGCCTCCAGCTTTGCTAATAAACAGGGAAAAAATAATTAATTTGAGTGATTTTGGTTCATTAGTTTGAATTAGGTGTATCCAGCTTTTCTGCAAGGTAAAAGAAAACTTATTACAATATCATTTGTCATGTAATGGCACAATATCCAAAAACCAAACAAGATAATTATTATTTCATTATTGCGAAAGTAAAAAAATTGAAGGACCTTAATTAGCTGCATTAGAAAAATTCACAAAAACAGAGCAGTTTAATTAACATAGTATGTCATTAATGGAGAATATTTATCAGTATTTTATGTTTTATACAGAAAATGTCTTGTGTAAATCTGATATAATTGTCTTCTTAATTCAAAAATACAGAGCAATGTATTTTTTGTGTTAATTTGATATGCCACTCTAGAGTTATTATCAACATTTTTTTAGCTTGTTCCTCTTGTTAGAGCATATTTTTGGCTAACATCCTCAGTCTTTTTCATTGACTACATCAACTCAACTTGAGGAGATAAAAGGGGGGTGGGGTTAGGGTAAGGGCAGCCTGTTGCTGCCTGGAAATGCAGGGAGGATTTCAGTGAGATAGACAACGAAGTTGCAAATAGTGAGAGAGGGATGAACAGGATTTGGAAAGAGGAGAGGTGGATGAGACGGACAGAGAGTGTGGTGGAGGAGATGGGATTTGGAGAAGGAGAGAGTCAGATTTGAAAGGGGGGGAGAAACAGATGAAGAGTGAAAGGAGGCATGGTGAGCGGGGTGACGGCAAAGGAGAGGGAGAGTTAAGTGAAGGAGAGATGGCCTCTGTTATTTTCAGATGGCCCGACTGTCTTCTGATGACACGTTCGCTGAGAGCAGTCACAGAATATCACATTGGCTTCACCTGCCAGCACTGCCCTGCTGCTCTCTTGTCAAGCCTGCCACAGACCAGTGCTTCACGCGCGCACACACAAACACACACACACAGTTCATAGTCTCCCTCCCTCATTCTCACACTTTCTCAAGCTGTCCCACTGAGCCAACCTGCCACGATTGGACAGTAATAAGATTCAGATCTGGCTGCACCCCCCCCCCCCCCCCCCATATGGATTTCCCCATAATGACATTCTGAGGGAGATTGAGTTTACTTTTGTAAAACAGAGGCATTGAATTGGCGGAGAAAGAACCAGGGTGCTGCTGCCACTCTGCATTTTGCTACATATGTGTTTCCTACCTTTAAACTTTATCCTAACAGCTCTGATATACAGTGACATCTTGTGTAGCCAGTCTGTCCCAGCTGGGATTTGCAGGTTTCTCTGGGACTGGACAAAAAAAAAGAAAATCACAGTATTCAGAGCACAGTGCGGAGGGATTTGTGCTGTTGGCTTAGTTTGGACAGTTTGATATAAAGTGATGTTTGCTCAGTATAAGCACCCATGGGAGTTGGTGTGCCATTCCCTTTAAATGGAGCTCTGTGCCAGTGTACAGGAGGCTGTGAGAGAAGAGGTTACTTAATGTAAACAACTGCTTGTTGCTTTTTACAGTAAAAATGTTCATTCTGCCTCCTGCAGTAAAATTAAGCACACAGTTGTTTTTATCTCCTCAGGATTGTGACAAATCTCTATACTGTTAATGGGACTCTAAGAAAAGCATCACCTATGCAGAAAATATGTTCCTGGGTCATTTCCACTTAACTCAAAGTGTGCTTCAGAAGTAAACAATAAGCTTTGCTTGGTAGACAAATAGAACTCTCAAATTCCTGGAGGAAAATGTATCCAATGAACAAAGCTATGTCCTCATACATGCATTTAGGTAAATCTTGTTCTTTGTGAAGCAAAAAAATCCAAAGCTAACCCCAGAATCACATTCCACAGAGAGATAGAGAGCCTCTTTGCTGCTCCTCTTCAAATATTTTTTTGGTTTCTTAAGAAGAAAATAAAGTTACTGAAAAAGGAAAAGTCACCAGTATGTGAGGCTTTGCTTGTAAATCCTGAGAGACTTTTATTCAAGTTATTTTGGATCCAATGAAACATTGCATCATAGCTATGCAGATGATGGAGAGGTGACTGCCAAAACATCTAGACAGGAGAGTTAGAGACAATCTTTGACCATTGTATCTAAGGCTAGATTCACAGTCCAAGCAAAAAGTGCCCTCTATCTGTTTGGTTTTTTGAGTGTAAGTCAGCAACATGTTGGGTGGAACCTGAACTTTGAAAATTAGATTCAGGCTACTTTTATATAGGAAACCCATCGGACACAGATCTTTGACTATGTGACCTTATTCTAAGCAGCCAAGTTGCCCATTAACAAATCATTATCTTTTTCAATGATTTTAGAAGAATATGAAAAAGAAATATGCATTATGCCAGAGTAAAAGTAGGATCCCTGCAGCAACAAATGCAGAAAGTACTGACAAACTATTCTGACCAAAATTGTACGAGCTTTCATAATATCTTTGGTACACGGTGTATCTGATCTATAAAATAAAGTAATAAATCAAATAACGTTTTTATTACATACCCCATGTCTGACCCTTTATGACTTCATGTTTTCTGATGATTTGATGGTATGTGGATGTAAAAATTAGATTAAATGCATTCAAAAGAACATAATTTGAAAGCAGTATTTATCCTTAGTTTTGTATAAAACATGTACATTATGTCTTTAAAATTATTTGCTTTGTTTATCTGTTGAACTGACCTCTGAGCTTTAAGTAAAAATTTCAAAACTTGTAATGTGATGATCCCTTCACAGAAGTCTTAGATCAGAGATCTAATTTGTCCATTGGCAAGGATTCATTGTTGATTACTAATCTCAAACACCTAGAGCAGGTCAGGTCATTTCGGACATTCAGGACCATGACCTGCACATAGAGTCTAAGGTGGTTTTTGCACCTTAATCTCAGTTGCTCTGTTTAGATTTAGTTGAAAAAGTGAAACAAATTTACATTTTTTCTTTGGAAATTTTCATTCTCACTCTGAATTATTTTAAAGCAGGCAAAACCACACAAAAAGACAGGGCTGTCCTTACTTTATTACAGCTAGTGTAAGTCAGCGTTATTATGCCAACAGGTTGCATTCTGCATCATGGGAAATCTGAAATCTGAATCATAATAAAACTTGTGATTTAAAACAAACAAACTCTGTGCATGGGTTAAAGGAGCATTCAGTGCTTTCCAGTGTCGAAAGTGGACCACAGTGGACATCAGATAGCATGGTAACTTTTTACACTATAACACCTTTAGAAGTGCTGACAGAGAAACTGCCAGTGATGCAAAAAGAAGAGAGCAGCTTTCTAAAAGTGGCGGTTTAGGTGATGAAAGGCATACATCCTCCTGCTACTACAAGCTGGACTTAAAGGTGTAGAGTGTAGAAGTTGGCAGCATTTTGCAAACAGAAACGGTGAATATAGCATATGATGTTTCTATTTATATGTAAAGTCTGTTGAAATAGGTGTACAATCATCCCCATAAAACTTTTGTATTCTTTTTAGTAAGTTAGAAAAAGCTTTTTATATTTATGTACCGCAGGTCTCCCCTTTGTGGAGGCTGACGTAACGATCCGCCATGTTGTCTCCTGGTGGGTTTTGGAGGCAAAAAGAGCGAAATGCGATTTTTGAATACGAGTCTGGCTGCTGGTATTGAAATCTACCTGGATGGCATATGAAAAAGAAGAAGAGAGAGAGCGGGCATTACAAGAGAAGAAGACGGCGCAGTGTTTGTAACTGATGTAAATGATGCCCTGTTCATGATACTTTTTGGTTTCTTGTCACTTAGTGATGTGATGTTTTAGTAACGGACGGGCTCATTCCAAAATCTGAACGCTAGGTGTCGCTAAAATGTTAATTTCTACACACTGCACCTTTAATTTTGGGAATGCTATTTTTAAGGTATGTCATGCCTGAGCACAGAAAGTGACTGTGGTATCCACAGTAACATTATATAATATCTGTAGTACTTTGTTACCAGTTGAGATTGGCATTGCCTGGTAGCCATATTGCCATTATTATTATTAGTAGTGCGACAGCTGCTGCTTATACAACAATACCAGATTAACGAGTAAACCTGTCGCTGTGTTTGTGCGAGTTGCTAGCTTGGTTGCATATTTGACCCAAACCAACCACTCCATGGTTTGCATGGGAGTGAGTGGAGTTCACTTCTTCGAAGCAATCACAGGTTCATGGTTGTTTTGTACTGTACCAGGATCTGATTCTTGTTTTCATTCAAATTCAGACAAACAGAGCCAAAGGGGAAATGCCCACTAGTGTAGGAACAATCTAGATGTGAAAACCACCTAAGACAGGCAACATATTTAAGAGTGAAGTTAAGAGACAAACAAAAAAATCAGATTTGAACAAAAATTCAGATCCAATCCAGCCTATCATAAACTGATTAGGGACCTGTTAATACATAAAGCCAACAGACACATATCCAGAAACGCAGAGACGCACATGGGACACAGTGCAAAAGTTCATGCTGCTTTCTGCAGTAAAACAGAAATAAGTTGTTTTTATCTCCTGAAGTTTTTGACATATCCCAGAGCTGTTAATAGGACTTGAAAAACAGCATCACCTAAAGAAAAACTACACTCCAGGGTTATTTGCGCTCATCAAAGTGTGCTACAGAAGTAGACGATCAGCCTCACATGGCAGACAAACATTCACAGTTACAGGCATTTGAGCAAATCTCCTTCTTTTTGGCAGAACAAACCTTGTAAAATCTAAAGCTTCCCCTAGAATCACATTTCACAAAGAAATAAAGCCTCTGCACTCTCCCCCTTTCTCACGTTTTTATTTCTTTCAAAGAGGAATTGTCAGAGTAACTGAAATGAAGAACAATCAAAGTCACAAATGTGTGAGGCTGTGCTTATAAAACCCTGAAAGTCTTTGTTCAAATCAAACATATCTAGAAAAAATCTAGTTACCTTCTGTCTTACAAAATATTGCATCATGGTCAGACTGATAATACAAGTAATAGATAGCGTTTCCTCAGTCTTCCTCAGTCTTTTAATTCTGTTTTCTGTTTAGAATTTCCTTTTATGTCGCTGTGCGTTTGATTAATTTAGTGTAGTTGTTGTATGTGAATTGCGAGGGTGGGTGGGGTCTTTTATTTTCTTTGTATGCAGTTTTCTACTTTTTATGTCATTTATTGCTATTTCATTTTATTCTTATGTGAAGCACTTTGTGCTACAAATTTTTTGTATGAAAAGTGCTATACAAATAAAGTTTGATTGATTGATTGATAATGGCTAAAACATCTTACAACAATTAAAGGCCTAAATCTTTTAACAGTGGATCTGGCTGTAACTGATCAAGGATTTGTTTAATAATAAAATTACCAACTGACACACATATTCAAACATGCAGAGACAAACATGGTAGATGTTGCAGAAGTTCATGCTCATTCTACATCCACATAATCAAAGGCATTTTGGCCACACTCGCTTTTCTTTGCAGAGCAAAACCAGTTAAATCCCAGGCTAACTCTAGAATCACATTTCACAGAGGAATAAAAAGCCTCTGTGCTCCTCTTCTCCTTTTTTGCTTTTGGTACCCATAAAGATAAACTTTGAAGGTTTCACAAAATGAAGAAAATCAGACACAAGTGTGTGAAGTCTAGCTAGTAATGAACTGATAAGCTTTGCTCATATTGCCAATAACATGTCTGTGAATGATTTTATGTTTCTGTCAAACAAGGCATTGCACTAAAGAGATGATAAAGAAGTGAAAGAGAATTAGATGCCTCCATCTTTTAACAGTGAGTCTGACAGCTACTGATCAAGGCTAATAATGCAAGAGACACATCAAGAGACATGCATCTAAACACACTGAGACATGTACGTCACACAGTGCAAAAGTTCATGCTGCCTCCTGCAGTAAAACTGAGTACAAAGCTGTTTTCGTCTCACTAGGTTTGACAGATCACTGAGCTGTTAATGGACTCTAAAAAAAGGCATCACCTAGAAATATACTCCTGGGTCATTTGCTACAGACGTGTGCTACAGAAGTAAACAATCTACCTCACATGGCATACAAAAACACTGCTCTTGATCATGAAGGAAGACGTATTCAAATAAATTTATGTCTGCAAAGTTAAAGGTGTTTTGGGTTAGGCATGTTCTTCTCTGCATTTTTGACAGTGAGAAGGAAATTATAAGTCACAAACTAGAGTTATATATTCAATACAGATTGATAAGAAGCCTGCGTGCTGTTTATTTTCACTTTCACTTCCTCTTCAAAGCCAATGAAAAGAAACAAAAATTGGTGTCATAAATGTGTGAAGTTCCACTCCAAAACTTGTGTGAAACCCTTGTATTGATTATCCATTAGCAAACATGTCCATAGAAACTTAAAAGTTGTTCTCTGTGTAACAAGTTATTGCATATTATTTGGAAAGATGGGATAAAAAATGGTGGCCGAAACATCTGTAGCACAACCACAGATGTTGTTTGAGATCATCAGTGAGTGTTGTTATTGAGGCAACAGAAAAAAGATTGCATATTTTACCAGGGTACGCTGGATAGACAAGACCTGAGACACAGGGCCTTTGTCCTTGAAGTAGTTGTATGCAAAGGTTTCTTTGAAAACCAAGCTCTCTACTTTTGAGTTAAAGTTCCCACCAGAGAGTAAACAAAGTGCCAGCTGTGACTCAACTGTGCAAGAATCATCATTTAATAAAGGGGTTGTAGTTTGGGTTTAAGATTTAACAATAAATAAAACATTTTACAAAATAAACATTACAGAAGCACATAATTACAGAGGCCCTGAGGCACAACATGAATGCATCAGATTTCCCAACATAACATGTTATTTTTGTATTATCTCTTGACAAGTCAAGTTGTGGATACATCATAATGGAAAACCCTGCTTTATTAATTATAGATAAGCTAACTAAGTAAAGATTCTGAGAAAACAAGACAGGTATGATTATTTTTACAGCAAAAATGAGTAATACAAAAAACACATATTGAGGTATCTTGGCTTGAGCCTCCATACATCATAGACTCTTACCACAATCTGTTTTCCCAGCATTCTACATTAGGAATCCACTGAAAAAACAGCCAAACACCAGTAAAGAACTGCTAGAATATAGAGCATTAAAGAAATAAATCTTTTAACAAACAGCTTAACTGAATACAGATCTGTTTGATTATATGACTTTGCCATCACTGTGGATAGTCAGTTTCAGGGTAAGTGTCTGTTAGTGCGTGAAAGCCTATAATCTCTTTTTCCACATGATTACCTGACCTCACTCCCCTTCTCTAGAGTGAAAACAGCAACTATTCAACCAATATGCTGCAGCTATTTTCTGAAATAGCAAGGCAAATTTATCAATCAGCTTTAATTATATAGTGATTTACACACAAAATAAATAAGAATAAAAGGAATTGACCCCTGTTACACTAATTAGTTTGACATAAGTTTCAAATTTGTTTGATGTATTAATAATTATGCAAGGTAATCTGTACTATTTACACCCTCATAAGAAGTACATAATCCCATGAGAAGTCTATGATCTGATTATCTTTTTTTGGTTTGTTTTGTTGAAAGGCCGTCAGTGTTTCACAGTTGTGCTCTTAGTATCAGCACTCTCCCAACCCAATATTCAGTGAAGACAATAAACTAAAATCTCATCAGCAAAACTCACTCCTCATCCCCTCTCATAATGGACTTTCTATCAATTTTTGGAGGGGCAGTGATGATGTTGTGTCTACCTTTGCCTTTGAGATAAATGCTCTGCTTTTTCTTTGGACTTGCCTGCTTCTGGTCTGTAAATCTGTCTTTCCTTTTTTGTTTTCTCTGCTGCTTAAGTTTTACAATTTGGAGTTTTTCCTATTCAGAAATAGTGGCAGTAAGTTGCACAGTTATGATTTTTTTTTAAACATGCACTTACAGAACAAAGCAGATGTATGGAGTAAGTGTAAATATCAACATCTAGAAAATATCACACAATAATAATCATGTTTATATAGATCATTTTCAGTAAATAAACAAGAATAATTTTAGGCTTATGATTCCCAAACTTTTCAGTATTTAGGACAGAAATTCCACCCTAGGATGAGCTCATAATATATTATCTGTTGGTAAAATCTGAAGATATGACACAGGGATTGTTACTGTTTCAGGAATCAGGGATGCAATCAGACTGGGCTTTCAGAAGTGCAGCCTGGCACATACTCCCACACTTCATGTACTGTATTTATGGAGATGTTGTTATTTATTTATTTTTTTTTTGTAGGAAAGGTTTGTTGGTACAATTTGCTCATGCTGGCTCATGTAGGGAGGACGATGTGTTATGCATGGCGAAACATGTTTCATATTGGTGAAGACTCTGCAACGCATTAAACTGGGTAAAGTGCCTTCTCATTTTTCCAGGTTTCCTTCAGAAATAAACTATACTATGGCAAGTGGGGGATTGGTATAAGGTCATCCTGCTCCACTTTATTTTGTAGGTACATTTTTTGTGTATTCTAGCATTTTTGACGGTATTAATCGGTAGCACGTTCTATAAAGATGCTCTAATTAAATAGCTTTTTTAAAAGTGATTTACCAAACAGCAGGTGAACTGTAATTGTAGAGTCATATTGTAATTTGGAAGCATGTAGGTTGAAGTGTGGAATTTTATTAACATCAAGCATCTTACAATCAAAAATGGTGGGATGTCTGGATTTGTTTTCTAAGGTTTATTGTTGTTGCATGTACAGTAGGGGTTAATTGCTTGATGTTTCTCTTGCTCACAGAAAGGGACTTTTTCTTGATGTTAATAAAGAAAAATCATAAGAGAACATAGTTGGGAGGCAGTAAATTTGCATTGGTGGCCCATCCAAGCATTGCATATGTGTGTCATGACAATCTGATTCATCTTTGCGAAGATAAGGGTGCACAATGCAGCGCTATGCAGAGCGAAGAGACCAACACAATTTAAACAACTGAGTTGGTGCCTCTACATGTAAAATGAACACATGCAATGACACTGTTTGACCAATTTTGACTGGAAAATTTACCATGTGGACAAATACCCATGGTCATGAAACTTTCTGTATATAATTGTACATATCTTACAATATATGCTCAAAAAAATCATATTGTTTTCTCACCTCCTTTATATTTAATTATTTTTTCAATTGTCATTTTCTTGTGACCACTAATGTCAAACATAGAGTGTCAATGCAATATTTGTTTTTTACATGTAGTCCTTCTCTAACTCAGAGAAAAGTGGACAGTACCTACTCTCTAACTAGTCATAATTGGTAATAATATGGAGGTCTGGGTTCAATACTGGTAAAACATCATAAGTTCATTGTCTGAATGATGGCAGTTTCTTCTGAATTAATGTTGTGTCATGAAGAGCAAGCTTATCAAACCTTGCACTTTGTCCTTGGAGTTCAGGTGCAGACACAACACATATTATGTCCTGAAATGGTGCCCAGCAAGCATTCTGGTGATCACAGGCAGGTCATGACAGAAGTCCAGTCTTTGACTGCTTCATAACGCTAATTAATACATCACTAATTTCACCGGACTGCTCAACAATGCAGTCTGCAAACCATAATAACCATCATAAATACATGAAACATGTTTTCCTGGCTGTAATTTAGCACTATCTCTGTGCCAACAACAGTAAAATGAACATCAGCTGATACTCTTTTATTTTTTAATGAGTTTGTTGAAATTAGGATAAAGGAATGGTGGGACCTTGTTCAGCTAATCTGGCTTCTTTTTCGAATCTTGCTGGCAAGTCAAAGGTTGTTTTTTTCATTTTGGCTGACTTCAGCTATTGATGTGTAGAAAAATGTTACTCCCTGAATGTTTGCCAGTGACCAATCATACATCTGAGAAACTGTAAAAATGTGTCCAACTGTAGTTGCATGAAGGCGGCTCTTCCAACTAAATGTTTGACTGGTCCACCAAAGCTGTCACATGGACTCTTGCCATGTGAGGTTGCAAAAAAAAAAAAAAGCCTTTCTGCATCAATTCCGTAATCTTTCTAGTGATTGGAGAGTTTTTAGAGGTTGTTCTAGTTTTTATAGTGGCTCACTGCTCCATCACTGAAGTAGAGTGGTTTTCTGACAAATGGTTATTCAAGCTTGATGTAACATGTCACAGTTGTAATGAAGACATGAACAGTTGTGGTATCATGCTTAAGGCAATCAGAGATCACACAAAATGAGCAATGTTAAGCTCACGTGCAGATCTGTAATAAACCACACATGGGCAAAGTGTAGCCTGGGCATTGTTCTAGTGAAACCTGAGCACCTCATCCTGAACAATGAAACAAAAGTTCTCCGCAAAGTCCCAACACAACAATGGCCTCATCCTCCTGGAGATCTTCTTAAGTTTACTGAGATAAACAATACCTATTTGTTTAAATAAAACTGATGCAATACACTTAAGAAAGGTGATCACAGGCCTTGAAAATCAAGAGAATGAAAATGCTCATCAGATTATCCCTGAAAATATTGTCTCTCCGTATAGTGTGACAGTGGTCTCTGGATGAAAAAGGTTGACATTAGAAAAAAACAATTTGAATCTGAAGAAGGTGAGAAAAAAGGCTGTTTTTTTGAGCAAATTATTGTAAGATATGTTCAATTATGTAGAAAAAGTTTCTTGATTGTAGTTGCCCACATAGTGAATTTGTCAGCCAAAAATCTGTCAAAACTGTATTTTTTAAGGCGGAACCATTTTTAGAGTCCCCTAACTTTGAAATTAAGACTTTTGCAGGGTCAGGTTCCCTCCTGTAGACACTCCCGTCCTCAAATTAAAGGAGTCCAGCATAAATATCTTGTTGTGAAGGACTGTAGGCTGACACTGGCCCCCTGAATTTTTTTTTTTCCATTTTTGCACAGAAAAACAGGACCACTTGGGAGACCAATAACTCCAAAACCAGAAGAGATGGCTCTTATCTGAATCTGAAAGCCTGAGCCCAAATTATCTAGGGAAAGCACATGTGGCCACAACACCTCTTTTTTGAAGGCCCATAGTTCAGAGACGATTCTTTGCACATGTTCAAAATATAAGTAGAGACATCAACGCATTTTTTTGCCAAATCTGAATCTGTCACCATGGGACCTCTGGTTGAGTTCCTATGGAATGACCCAAAATCATTTGCAGAACACTATTAAATTGCACATAGTTGTGCAATGGGGTTGTTTTTACTTGAATCTTATTAAATTGATATGCCTTGTGAATTGAACTGTGGGATTGAGCAGTTAGCAGGTACAATTTGTGCATTACCCAGTCGTAAACAGGTATAATCCATTCTCAGTGAATTCCCCCACAGTTTCCTTTATTTTTCTTGTGATGCTCCACTGGTTTACATATGTAGTACATGCTGTACTTAAGCATTCTGAAATGGCTTGCAATCTTAAGCTGTGATTTTACTTCAGAAAAAGAATCCTGCAGAGTTGCTCCTTGTTTTTAACAGATGTTGACAAATTGCTGTGAAAAGTGTAGCCTTAACAGCTGTGATTTGAATAGGATGTCAAATTCATGATTAGGCCACAAGTTAAAAACAAAACATCTCACACAGATACTTTGTACGGAGCCCACATAATTCCTATGCAGAAATATGAGTGTCAGTGAGCACTTGACTTAACTTGATTAAAATCACAAGGCCTGGTACCTTTTCACATCTCAGAATCCACAAATTCACTGGGTTTAAGTTCTTAACTCTGTTCTGTTTCTTCCTAAGAAATATGGAGGACATAATACAGGCTTTTATTGTGTTTGCAAAATGAGCTAATCAATTACTTCTAAAAACCAAGCAGACTGATAAAACCTCCACTATCACAGAAAAGCAGACTTGCAGTAATGAAAATTGCACCCTGTTTTTCTCCTTTTCATGGGTGATTTTCCTCCTCTAGATGAAGGTGTTAATGCCTTTGTTGGAAAAGCAAGAAAGCACGTATTAGTTTGACATTACTTTAGCTCTGTCTTTTATGGAAAAACTGTCTTCATTTTGCAAAACTACTCTTTACCCACAATGTCACACTACAGTTCGGATTGATGCCTCCCTGTCAAAGTTGCAATTTCTACACTGCCACATCAGAAAAATACAGATCAAGCAGACTTAAAACTGCTTTGACTGTTCCAGCATAGTGGTTTTAGGATTAGAATAAATGACAAGATTCAAAGTTGCAGTGTAAGCTCTGTATTCAGGTTTCAAAGGAATGGAGGGTTACACTTGTATCTAAAGGCTACAGATATGTGAGGTTACTTTGAGAAAAATCTCAGTGTCAGCAGAAAGAGAAAGAGTGACTGATAGCACTTACAGTACAGGCACCATGCTGTGAATGAGACTGATGGTGGTTAAGTGGCTGCAAGGAAATTCTGGCCTTTGATTCTGATTGGGGATTTATATTTAAAGATATCTCCTGGGGGCTGAATGAGACTGGAGGCAAGAAAGTCTTGAATCACATTTGAAGATTCAAAGGAAGCTTGGTCCCACAGCAAGAAACAAGTGATAAAATACCAGAGGTAGTTACGCAAACAATAATGTCTTTTGCGGCAGAACAACAGCATTTTTCTTTTTTCACAGTCAGCAGCCAAATATAGAATATCTGCTCCACATTTGCTTGTTCATTATTTGTGTTATGCTTGTTTGCCTTTAGGTTGTTTGGTTTATCTATACTGAGAAATTTGAAACCAGTTTTCAGGTTGTATTGAACTGAGAAATGTTTGTCATGGGTATAGTCTCCAGACAAACAACATTCTCCTTTATTAAAAATGCAGACCCAAATACTCCCCAAATATTTGAACCCTTCAATTAAAATTGTTTGGAGTTCGGACCTTAGATGGAATGCACCATTGCAAAAGCCATTGGAGGACATGCAGGCAGAAATTTCTATTGAATTTAAAGTAAAAAGACTTGCAACACTGTGACATGTTCAAAAACACATTTAGAGCCTTGCTGATGTCTTCATCAGGTGCTGTCTAACAAGCAGAAGAGCCTATTTTGGCTCAAACCATGTTTTCTTTTTGTAATGAATAAAACAAATTAACATTGGTTTATTTTTTAGTAGCCACAGTTTTGCTAGACCTTTTGCTCATATCCAATGTTTTTCTCATGACCCTGCACCTGAACAACTTAAGTGTGATAACACATCAGTTTTTCAGTGATAACAAATCAAGAGATCTTGAGAAGTTTCCAAAATAAAAGGGGAGACCAGCCTTCTTCTCTAATGTCCTACTTTTAAAATTCACCCAACCAGAAGGCAAACATAAACACAACTTTACCCTCTTTCAGCCAAGATTTCTCCCATTCTTGTCTCTTATTTGTTTTTGTCACAAAACAGAATTAATGTTAGATAAGCCACAGGAGAATTCTGATATTCAGGTTACTATGGCATTTTTTTATTTTTTACCATATTTGAAGGAACAGAAAAAAAAAATGCAGGAACAAATGTAATCTTTTTGTTTGTTTGTTTGTGGTTTGTTTGTTTTTTTCAAGCCTAAAAAATACAGAAACATAGAGGAGCAAAATAATGGAGGATGATCAATTTGCTGTTTTTTCCTCAACGAAACTCTTCTCTGTGAGTTTGTGTGAGACTCTGTCTTTCATTAGGTGTGTGGTCTCTGGATGAGTTATCTAGTGTGTATTTCTGGAGGATTATAAGTCAAAAACTCAGTCCTTATGTTTGTGGTATCTCCTGCTTTTAAATCCATTTCAGATTTGAAAATCACATAGTGTGTTGCCAGCCCTATAAATATTTATTATGTATGTTTTGCAATGTATTGCAACATTGAAACATGAGGAACAGTTTCATTATTGCCTGAGCAAGTAGGTGAAGTAGGGTAATGTACGTGACAGTGAGGCCTTTCCTCAGGGCTGTCAGGGCTTTACATGCTCCCCGTCACGGTACTTTGCACTGCCTGATGACTTCATGGCCCCGAAATAGAGGTTTTCATCAGCAGAGACCTCCCTTGTCCACTAAACGATTAGACAGACAGTCATTTCGTTATGATTGCTGGGCGTTGCTCTGTAATCAATTTCTATGTTTTGGCCTAAACGATGTGATGTGGAGGGTCGGGCTGTGGGGCGTGTAAAGGCTGCCTCCAACAAGACGTCCTCTCTCTCCTCATTATTTTCCTCTCCTTTGTTCTTTTCCTCAGGATAATTTCCCTGCAGGAAACCCAGAGCGTCTCCAGGATCTGAAGTCCACTGTTGATCTGTTGACCAGCATTACGTTCTTCAGGATGAAGGTAGCTTGTGTGTTCATCAATGCTGTATTGACAAGGGAGCAGTATAAAGAGGGGGTGGGGGACTATGGCACTCTACCTAAGAGAAATTGAAAGAAACATGAACATAGCAATAAATGCTGCTGGAGCACAGGACTAGTTTACTATTGTAGATGTCAAAATAAATGTCATTACCTTTTATCTCAGAAGTGCCCTTCATTCAATGACTGACACACCTTCAGTGCTGGTCAAAGCTGTAAAACCTTCCAGTATTCAATTATAAACATAAATCCAAATTGATTTTTGGCACATTCACATTTAGGTGAAATCAATTCAAACATATTAGTTTTGAAAACACCTTCTGCTCAACAACAATCAAATCCACATGATTTATCGTTGCCCCGTTTCCTGACTGCAGGCTCCTGCACAAGGGTTGTGTTCATGTAATCTATGTTGACCTGCCTTCTGTTTAAAATGCTCCCAGCTCCGTCTTGTTCCCCCCTACTTCCCCCTCCCTTGACAGTAGGCCTCTTCGTCTTGCGTTGTCTTCCACTTTGTAAAAAAAGCGTGGCTCCATTGAGCTCTCTGTTGGCGGTAGTGGGGGTGGAGAGTGGAGCGCTGAGGCATAGCTAAGATGGCAGCTGTGAGCAAAGGAAGGAAAACTGTCACTTTAGGTTATCAAAGCTTTCAGTCTGTGCCGTGCCCATGCTGAGATTTATGGTATGTACACACCGCTGCTCACTCACCGGGGCTCTAGTGTTACTATAGGTTGTACTGCACACACCCCTAAATGCTGTGCTGGCCTTATGTCAATTATGATATGCATAATAGATGTGAGCCAGTCTCCCTATTTCCTCAAGGAAGTGATACATTTGGATTAATATTTCAAACATGTAATATGATATCATTAAGTTATCATTCAACTGATGGATGAAATAGTAGACAGTAATGCATTTAGGACAAAGAGGCTGCCATTGATTTGAGCTTCTAACATCATACATAGCCAGTCAGTATTTTTATTTTTTAGAGAACAGCTTTAAAAGCATCTTAAGTACCTCATGAAGCTTACATCTTTGACATCTATGGGTTGTTTCGATGCAGGTGCAAGAACTCCAGAGTCCACCAAGAGCCAGTATGGTTGTGAAGGACTGTGTTAAAGCGTGTCTGGACTCCACCTACAAATACATTTTTGATAACTGTCATGAACTTTATAACCAACTCCTCGACCAGGTAAGTATATATTTTAACTATTACTAAATGGTTACGACTCTGAATCATTTCAAAATAGTGCGGAGGTTGGACTTACTGATTTTTCTGATCACTGTTTGACATCTTGATGCTAATGCTAACAGAGGTTACTTGCATGGGTGCTATTTCTTACCAACTTTTGTTCCTTTGCTCCGCAGACCTCCCTCATAAGACACCTCACACCACAAAACAACTAGCAAAATAATGTTAAGGACTTACTGCAATAAATTGGGGATTTTGATGTTTTGGTAGAAAGTGGGGAGTGGGGTCATAAATCAAACTGGTTATCTTTTGAAGTTTGTCCTGGTTAAGTGACATGACAGAGCAAGTTGTGGAAGGCCAGCATAAAAATCAAACATGCTGCTGGAGACTCTCTCTTAAGCTGCATTCACACTGAATGCGACTTGGCGAGCGAGATTGGGTCGCCCACCCATGTATGTAGCCTGTTCATAAATACCTCATTATGTAACAGTCTTTTCACTCAGTGATGTCACACCCGCTCGAGTTTTACTGCCATCATATCATATCATATATCATATAATTGAATGTATTAGCTGACATAATTCCAACTGTATTCTTTTCACACATCTAGCAACTGTAAAACACTGCAGCTGATGCAGATGAGGAAGGACAGGACCGCAGAGAACCGCCAGTTCTGCTGAATAAGACGGATCTAATGTAATCAGTAACCAATGTTCCCACACGGACATGGATTGTCACTCTAACGTGATCCAGAATAAAAACAGTTGTTAACTGTCGTCACACACACACAATGCTGATTGGCTGTCGCGGCACAGCCACAAGCAATGTCACCTGAAAAGTTCACATTTTTCAACTTTGTGACGTGGCCTGGTCACTCGTTCATAGCAACCCAATAACGCGCCCAAGTCGCCCAGATCGTGTCCGTCGCATTGACTTTTCATGGAGAGTGGTTCCCCCAAGTCTCGTTTAGTGTGAGCACACCTTTGGAGGTCTGCAGAAGTCCCAGGCCTGATTGTCTTCTACTGTGACACTATTCGGATTAGAAAAACAGTTTACAGCCCCAAAACCCTACTGCTATCAGTCTGAGTTATATTCATATTCAAAATGTGTCTGACCTAAACCCAAGGCTCTCACTCCTTCATCTGTGTAAATATAGTGTTTCATGAAAAGCACAACTAGATGAAATGCCAAATCATAGATCCTTGTGCCCCTTAGTTATTATTACTCACAGATTTTGTGACAGACACTAATCATTGTGTCATTTCAACACTCATTGACTTCACACCTGAATTAAGTAATGTCTCCTGAAGCCCTAAAGTCTGGGGGTTTAAGATAAGAAACTCGCCAAAATAAGGCCCTCTGCTTGCTTCTTTTACAAGAGACAATGTATGCCTCTCAGAATCTGAATCATCGCCTTCTCTGGCAGCAGCGCAGCACGTTGATAATTGGCTTGTCAGTCAAACCTTTTACCAGATCATTTTCTCCTTTGCCTTCTCTCTTAACACACCAGCAGTGAGCAAGGCTGTAAATTTCTTAAAGAAGAGCTGTGTATTTCAGAGGCAGCAAGATGCTGTGTGGGTTTTTGCTTTCTCTTTTTACATCTGCTCTCATGTCCTTAAAAGTGCATTTTAACAAGGTTTTTAATCTTGTCCAGCCGTATTTTCATACACAAATATGGTTCAGCGCACATCAAAATGCATATGCTTACTATTATTCTTGTACTGAATTTGTCTGCCAGATGATTAGCTTCAGTGTTGGCTTTTATGGGCTTCATAGTTATCACCCAGACAACAACCTGTCCATGTATAAACATGTAAAAAAAGAAGAGATGTCATTGCTGCAAGTGAAAAGTTCTGTGGAGAGTAAACAGGCCCACAAATTGACTTTCTGATTTAAGCACCAATTTAATGCAAATTTTCAAGTTAATCACACCAGGATGTAATACAGGTGTCCATAATTGTTAAATTTGAATACTACCTAATAGGAAATTATTAAACCCAATAAGGGCACTTTCTCCTTCATTTCAACCTTCATTTACTTCAAGTTTATTGATTTTATATATTTAACTAGAGACCCTCAAGATCTGTAAATGACAGGTAAAAATGCCTGTATAACTTGTTTTCTCTTCCTTTGATTCTATTGAGAATTACATTTTGAAAAAGGGGAGGAAGAGAAAGAGACAGACCTTAATTCATCTAAGGAAGATTTACAACATGGTTGTTAAATTACACTTTGTGCTCCTGTCAAAGACACAGGTTCATTTTCTATCAAGCTTGTATTAAAGAGACAATATGTATCTTTTCCGCCTCAAATTAGTATTTTGGAAGTGTAATAATATAATGTCTTCCACAGGGAAAACGGCACTGATCGCTTGCTTCTACCCTCAACTTTTGCGGCAGGTTGCAGTTCTGTTGTGAGAGTTATGATGGCTTTACCACCTAACACAATAGCCTCATGCTATAAAAAAGCCAGTTGGCCAGTCTTAGTATCATTTAATCAGTGGGTGAACAAGTGAGAATCCTGATAAAATAATAGCATAGATCTTATTATTTTTTTAAAAAACTATTTCTGTTAAAGCAACTGTGAAACTACTATTTCAAAGTATGGTGGAAGAGTTACAAATTGTTGCTTTGAGAATCACATGGATTATCATTGTCTTCAGCATCTGATCTTATTTCGGATTGTTGTCTGCAATGCCATGTTAACTTCAGTGGATGGTCGTCTCTACATACTTTGACTGTTGTCAACGTATTACGTGTGATTTAAACATGGAAATGATGGTATGTGGACCTGAGGAAGACACAAGTGACTTCAGTGACATCATTTGAGGAAAAACATGGTTTAATTGCCATTCTAGGCCCTCCAGACCCCTCTAGGGGGTCACAGATGTTGCTTGAGGACTCTTGAAATAATATTTCTAGTGGTAGAGTTCATTAACTTTTATGTGAGAGAATGACTGCTGTAGCTTGCTCTCAGTGATGTGAAACTATGTCAGTGTGCTGCAGTTCTCTCACTAGAGATATTCAGGTTTTATGGCACCGGTTTATACACCAGCCTCAAGCTACAAAGAAGCCAAAGTAACATCTCAGTACTGTTTGCCAAAATGGCTGAGACTTGAAGATGTATTAGTAGTGTGAAGTAGTGTAAAGAGAAAGTGACTGAGCAAAATGACAGACTTAAGATTGGGATGGATGAGGTTCTCATTGTTAGAAGTTACTGGACTGTTAAATTAAAGATGAAAGGACTTTTTCAAGGCAAAAAAAGATTCATGTTAGACCTTTAAATATCATGATTTTTACCAGAACTCATCAACAGTACCATAACATTTCAATTTATATAGATTATTTTTATTTAAAGTAAACAATGTCATGGTTAAATCGCAGTTTAAAAAGAGGAAATCTAGTTTTGAAACCTATGACTCAACATAACATAATGATTTGTCCATGTCGGGCAAATTAAACATTTTTAGGATGCATTCAAGTAGCCCATCTAGAAAAGTAAATTCATGACTATGGATTAATAGAGGTGTTTGGAGTATTTTATTTTGCATAATGGAAAAACATATCACAGATGAATTATGGCCTGTTCAAGTTCCTGACACAGACTTTTTTCAGTTTATACCAGTTCTGCTAAACTGCACTGTTGTTTTTTTCTGACCACCAGATAGTAGAAAAGTATTAATGATGGTGTTGAGAGGAACTTGGATTAATAAGGAGCATCAACAAGAATATTTATATAAATATGATCTCAGAGCCACATCCTTACTTGGCACATCACCAACATTCCTGTGAAATTAAGGCCAATTTGTTCAATAAGCTGTGAAAGTTGCTTTTTTGTGTTAATCCAACCTCAGCTCGATTAAAAGAAGCTGTGTACTATTTTGGTTGATGCAGAAGACTGCCTGAAAATCCTTATCCTTAATGTTTATCCTCTGGTTGTCCTTGAACATTCATGGATATGTAGTGCAGGTACTGTTTAAGGGTAATGGTAATTATTTTGTAATGCTGTCTTAAATTGACTTACATTTCTTCGCTCACCTCCAACTTTTATCAGGAATCACCTTCAGCTTGTAATACAGCTGATATAACACCATCCTCTTGATCTTGAGTTTGCTTTTCCCTGATGTGCCACAAAGCTGGAAAAATATAAATCCAGTCCTGTTGGTCAGAAAATCACTTTTCTGACTATCCAGCCTGAGCCTGAATATGTTCACTATGGCGATTGAAAACTCTGCACGAAGGACTTCAACCCTCCAATAAAGAGGGAGTTCAGGGTGAAGAGCCATCTAAAAGCAGCCAAGTATCAGACAGCACTTAACGGATGCAAACAACCATCTTAAGGCTCTTTTGGCTCTTAAGTGTCCACATAGATAATGTATGAACTCCAAAAATAAGAACATGCACTGTCTCCTCCTATAAAATTGTATCACCAGCTGTAGCCTCTTCCTCACATCAAGAGCACCAAAACTAATGTAATTATATTTCTAAGATGCACAGCACTGCCTAGTTCTCCGTTTCTTTTTCCCTTTTTCCAGGGATGGAAAATATTTTATCCTATTTATTTTACTGTACTTTACTTCTTTACTGAGAATTATTTTTAAGTAATTCTACTTTTACTGTATGTAAATGTTTTTTGTGCCAGTATTTCACTTATATTTTACATGGAATCTGAGCACAGAGGAAAAAAACGAAACAGAAAGATAAGCCGATCAAAGCTTTTCATGAACCACTCTTGTCACAATCACATAATTTTAAACTTTACTTGATATTATGATTAGTAGCCTAATATTTGGAACTAAAATAATTCTGGTTCAAAACTCAATACGTATTGAATAAGAGGCAAATTGTCTGGTAAAGATTGGTCACATGTGGCATAAATAATGATTTAATTAAAAGATAAAATTATAATACTAATATTAATACTAGCAATAATTAACAACAATAATAATAATGATAATAATAACAATAATAATAATAAAAATAATAATCAGTATTCAAATAACACTCCTCTTTGCAAAATAACCAATTGCTTTGCAGCAGTTGATCAGTTATTAATGTACTTTTTACAGATAAGGTGTACTTATATAAAGTATGGCTGGCTAATGGAGTGTACAAAATACATTTTCATTGATATCTTTGATATCCAATTTCATAAAGATCAATCCTAGTTTCCTCTACATAGTTTTAATATTATTATTTTTGTCAATGTTGTTTATCAATAATACTTTTGTGTACAGAAAGAAACACTGTTAAATCTTTAACCTAGGTTGCACTGGTATACAAGCAGCAGTCAGATTTTTACAGTTTCTGAGCAAGACATTCATGTTTGATGATTTATATTTGATTTATATAGATAGCCCATACTATGCTTTTTTGAGGTTAATATGCCCCTTGGTGAGTTTCACTTGTTTCCCCCACTTTATAAAGTACTTCATGAGACAAGAAGTATGTGCCATAAGGACTTCTTTCTCTTGGCTGTCCTGAGTAGACCAACCAGTGTTATGCCATACCATTGTTTTTGTCAGTAGTTTAAGGCTGGCAAGCCCAGTGCAGAGCTTAGACTGTAGACTGAATGCAGAGTCCTTGACAACATGTCTCAGAGCAGCGCTGAACTGATTCGCACCATTCTGGTAAGAGCACCAGTTTCTTCGTTTACTTTTGTTTTATTACCCAATAGGCATCAATTACGTAGCCCCTGTATTGCCTAAAGATTTTATTAATTTCCCCAATGCCAGACAAATGCTCACATAACACAAACAGGTCAACCAATCAGAGCAGACTGGGGAGGGGAGCCTTAATGGGGCTCAAACAAAGAGCATCTCAGACTGACTGAGAATACAGCTCCGGCAGGAGAGTTCCCTGTATGAAAACTAGAGGGTGTTTTTGACATGAATAACTGTGAAAAGACTTTAGCAAACATCTAATTGTATCTATGAGCCAGTGCAAGGCAAAATATGGGCTCTTTAAGGCCAACACATTGGCAAATGTGTTGCTCATTTGGTACCGTCAGCTTCTGTCATGTTGTCTTGCACTTTTGCCTCCTTTGTGAAGTTAACCAAGCTTTCAGCACTCTCTCAGTCTGTTGTACAAGGCAGACTCAAGTCTGCGAGAGGCACGCTGCCCATTTCTGACAATTGCCTGTAGCTGAGGAGTCTTTTCAGACAAATCAGCATGACATTTTTTTTACATTACAATTGAAATTTAATCAAGTTATCTGTACTATAACTTGAATGCAACATTTTTGTGCTTCTTTCACCCCTGTTTTCCTCTATACACATGATAGTGTTACTGTGCTACTTTACCTTCTTTGGCCTTGTTTGAGTAAAGGTCAGGCAGCAGGTAGCTCCACTTGATTTCCCAAGGAGAATGGCCTGCACACCACAGACGATAATGTATTCTGAGATAATGGGTGCAATCCGCTAAAAATTGAATAATAAGCTTCCTTTGTTTCAACAGCCTGAGGGGTTGTAAGCAATTACCAAAGCAGAGATAGACTCTTTGCCTAATTACATCTCCGTCCACCGCAGTGTCACAACTGACAGCCTCTCCATCACTGTTTCCTTCACAGAAGAGGAAAAAGACATCAGTAAAGAGAAAAAACTAGGCTTTGAGTCAGCAGGAACAAGACATTACAGACCCCAGTTTTCCAAATGCTAACGTTGACTGAGCGCAGGAACACCAAGGCTGACACGGTGGCCATGCAGGCACTGGAATATCTCAGCAACAACAAGGCATCTTGCATAACATAACAACAAAGCTCTGTGCCTCTGCCTTGGTGTAAAATGACTGGGGGGAGGGGGCAAAGGGAATCTGGCTTAACAGTTTTCTTCAATCCTCGCAGGGAAGGGAGGATTTTCAAAAGACGAGGGGGAAATAAAAGAGGGCAAAGGATTCACAGGGAAAGGGCAACTGAAAGAAGACCATAAATTCAGTAAAGCAATGATGGTGTAAGGACCAGAATTGAAAATTTATTAAAAAATATACATATGTATACATCCATTCAAATGCATAATTTATATATATATATATAAACATGATAAGACAGATGATTAAAAGCACTCTGTTTTGTAAGGGGAGGATGGTGGTGACAGATAAGTATGCACAGGCAGAGACCCGTGGTGCAGAAGAGCCACAGAAAAAAAGGCATGACTGCTCAGCCTGTTACTGAGCTAGCAATTCAAATTGATTTGATAAAATCTCCCACTGACGTTATCATCTATTTTCCAACAATACCCACATGATCTGTTTAACTGTGTTTGAAGAGGATATTGTTTGCTCTCAGGATCTTTGAATGTATTTTTCCACAAGTCTATGTATGTACACATTCATCTTCTTTTCATACGACAGCCTCTGATCCCCCTGCAGCTCTTATTCTCTGGAAATTTGATCATATTCCCTGAGAACATCTTTCACTCAGAGAGTCGGTAATTTGTGCCACATTATGAGAATTGATGAGGAACCGATCATACATTAATGCATATGTCCCCCACACAGGGACTAAAAGTGCTATACCATAAACATAAACCACTGACTACCCTCTGGAGGAGTGGTACTCACATATTTATATTTTCAGTAGTGCCCCCAACACTCCATGCAAAAATGAAAGAACAGTGGGTTCTTTGTTCAGCTCCTAGCACCACTGAATGTAAAGCCCATGGGTTGTTGTCGGTAAGAAAAGACAGCAGGCTACTTAATCACCTTTAACAATGTGTTTGTACCTGCTTGAGGTGAATACAGATGAGCAAGGGGAGTCTGAACTGAGTTTTAGTGGCTTGTACACGATATCCAATTTAGCAAGGGATGACACAACCTTCAGTGTCCTCCATACATGCAGCCATGCTCATGCACACGCACGTACACAAAGATGCATTTTCAGACTGGTTTTTGCATGGCTGTCTCACCTCCTGCAGAGAAGCTTGTTTTATTATTCATACCTCCAGTTTAGCAGAAATGTACCTTACTGCATGGTAGCACATCTTCCCTCGTGGCCAAGAGCTGGCCCAACAAACTTGTCTCTTTGAACTGTGCACACAACTTTTGATTACAAATGAGTCAGAAGCCTAAATTGACCATATGTCGATGTTATGTAGCTTTACTAATGTTCTTTTTCCTGTTACTGGTAAATTATCACTTGCTCGCCTCTCAATATGGTGAAGTTCATGATTAATTGGCCTGGCAAATCTGTCTTTGAAACTGCTTGCCTTAATTTATGACCACACTGCTTGTAATTTATTTCCTCTCAGGCATTTTTACTGGTTGTAGAAAGGCATCATCTTGTCAAGATGGAAGATATGGAGCAAAATCATACTTTATTTTATTTTTTATGAATGGGAAATGGACTGTTTTAATCTCTTTTGGGACTTTACGGGGAAAAAGGAAAAATCTTTCATAAAATACAGATTACAGTCTTTGTTTAAGGTAATTTTTCAAGTGTTTAACCTAAACAAAATACTGTGAGAAAAAAGGACCTTGCAATACAGTGTTCTGTTCCCTCTCTACCCTTTCTGATAAGAACAACGCCCACCCTTACCTCTTTACTATACAACCACATGTAAAAGAACGGATTATTTATAGAAATAAATTATATAATGCATTCAGATCTTGACCGACCAAAAACAAAAGGGAGTATTGACAAATAAGTGAAAACCAGGTGAATTTTAGAAAGAAAAACACTTACAGTTAATTTTAGATGCAATTAAATATATGAAAGAAAAAACATGTAGAAACAATACAAAAAGATCCAGAGAGTAAACAATAGGTTTGACAACAAAATGAAATGTATTATACAAACATGTTTACTGAATAGAAAACACGAAAAACACAGGAAATTCCAATAAATAATTTATATGGCAGTCAGTGTTAAAGTGTAAAATTAACAGAATCCATCTTCTCTGCATAAAATAGGAAGGGCTGCCATGCAACATAATATTGTTGAATACAGTCTCTTGTGGAGATTTGATTATTCATTTTTATCCAAAGAAGGGTTATGTACAAGATATTTTATCCAAAATTGAATGGATTGAGAAAGTCTCTCTTTCCATTTGAACAAATATCAGTCAGATGGCAAGTTCTGGGTTGCAAAATTAACCAAAGTCTTTCCTGATTTTCACACGTCTCCAGTAGGATAACTCCAAAAAGTGCAGTTATTGGTCAAGGGTTGGCAAAGCACCACACAGTGCCTTAGAATGTTTAAAAAATGAAATCTTAAGAGTAAATCAATTAAGAAAAAAGAAATGAATGATGAATGATTTTTAATCATCATTTTCATTATACGTGATATCAAAAAGTACAGGAACTTGAGTTGATGAAAAAAATACCACATTCCTTTCAAATTCATGCATAACATTCTGAATTGATTCAAAACATGCACAAATTAATTTTCGAAGACCTATTTTGAAATATGCTATCTTTCATATAAAGAACATTTTCACCAGCAGCCCAGCACAACAACCTGCTGCTGTGGTTTTTGTCAATGCAGCCTCTCTCTTCTCTCTTTGCACGTGAACAGGAGGTGTTACTCTTGGTGCATCAGCTGCTCTAAAGAACATTAGCTGTGCTGATTACATTAAAATCAATAGAACAAATACTTGGGCTGAATACCTTAAACACGTTATTGTGCTTTTTAATGTCAAATCATATTACACAGAATTTTCGTGCACAGCAGACTAGAACAGATCCTGAATTCAGAACCTTTTCAGGGAATGTATTGTGAATAACATATTGAGTTTGCATATACTAATTTACTATTAAATACAATAAATTACCCTGGTGTGAGGTGTTGAGGACTTTCATTTTTGTTGTCTTCATATTGAATAGAAACAATTTGGTCATTACTTATGCTTTAAATGCACCCACATAAAATCAAGATAATTACAATTCCCCATTTGGACCAAAGAATTCAGACAGATTATCCTGTGACCAGTAAGCATGTTAGCTGTTCTTACTATAGGTAGATTTTATTTAGCATTAGAAGTGCAAAAATTCTTGAACATGTATATCATCAGTTATATCAGTATGAACCACTCTGCCTGACTGAGTTATTTTTGAAAACATATCAATATGTTAAAAACTGTATGTATCTCTTAAGAGCTCAAACTGCATGCCCAACAAAGTTTTTGATTCAAGATTCATATACAGATAGAGTTCAGACTTCCTCCCAAACCATTTTTTTTTTTTTTTTTTTACTTTGTAGTTCTTCAACATAAATGAATATGCAAATTAGAAACTCATGAGACGATCAATATGAAACTCTGGATGTTACATCCCGTGGAATGTTTAATCAGTTATCATGATTCTGGCACACAGGATGATGGACTTTTGCAGCTCCAAAGCTCAATGATTAAAGTGGTGAATCCTGCACTGACACGATGGACTGTCACAAAATCAGCTGTAAGCTTTATCTCTGCTTCTTGTTCTCCGGAGATTAAATCCTGTGTATCTCCCATCTGCAGTGCCAGCAAGACATGCAGCAGCATAACACCCCATGCATCCCCAGATATCTAAAACAAGAAGAAACAAGTACAAACTGAAACTGGAATTCATTGGATGCAAAGGATCGTATTGATGATGAATGGACTCATGTTGCATTTCCATTTCCTGAGCTCTCACTGTATTATCCCCTCTCTGTACAGCAACAAAGTCAATATGCTTGAGGTTGTTAAATAATTCAAGCTAAATTATTCAATAAGTGCTGCAAACATGTTTAACCTTGAACAACTGCTTTATTAATCCAGCTACATTTAGTTTAAAATTTTATTTTCACAAGGGAGGGATTGTTTATTGATTCCCCTTTACACTTTCAAAGATAGAGGAACTGTCCGTTTTTATATTAATGGTCCACACATTCTTGTGGTAGCAGCCATGACAGGGGAACCATAAAAGGAAACAGCATGTTCATGGTTGCTGTGAAAACACCAGATATTACCTCAAAGTCTGCTATAGTAAGGGATAATCACATACAGATACATTGTAAGACAAGCCTCCCCAGCGAAACAGTTGTTTCCTGAAAGTTCAGTGCATTGACCTGTCATTTTTCTCAGCCACTTTCCATCACTTTTTCAAACATGCTTTAGGCCGAAAAATGTTCAACTTTTCACCTGCAATGTTGCAGCACTCTCTAATGTCACTTTTGGCTGAGGCTACCACAAATAAAGCAGGAAGCAGGCAAGCAGACAATCATAGATGAGCACTGAATCCCTTGATGAGACAGGTGCAGTTTTATTTGGTAAATATTATGAATCAATCTAGGAGCCTGGTATGGAGAATTCCTGTGTCCTGCTTTAAACTTTGTGTGTGGGGTTTTAAAACATTCAAGAATTAAAAATCTCTGCTTTTCACTTTTTTTCCTACATATTTTATTCCTTTGCCCATATGTGCATGAAAATCTTTGGCTATTTTTTTCTTTGTGTTGTTTGTTTTTCTCTCTCTCTCTCTCTGTTGTAGCATTTTTTGAGCAGCTTTGTCAAGTATGACACATCTTTCTCTTTAGCTTTTGAGAGAGCAGGAACTGCTACTGGAAGCTGCGGTTCTGTTTTCTGTGCTTCGTTCTCCTTCCTCAAAACAGGATGGCCATTTCATTTTCATTTCGAGACATTTCATTATCAAATAGAGACTTGTTGAGAAATCTGCCCACCTCTTCTGCAAACATTGTTTTTTTCAACTGCCGACTCTTTTCAACAAAGAAAAGTTCAAATTTACCTGCATAGCACAGTTTGTCTAATATATACTACTTGGAGGGCCTTGGTGCATGTAGCAGTTAAAAAGACATGCTGATACCCTAATACACAACCACATCCCACAAAGTGGTTTGCTTGTGTTTCAAGCAGGTTTACAATAAGATAGAAGTATGTATAATGCAGATCTGAATGTACAGGTGGTTTTGTTCCAGTGCCTGCACTTAATCTTGAATTTGGTCAAATGTTTTCCTTGGATCTAACCTTGCAGTGCAGTTGGATCTGTCTAATTCAGTGTCTGTAATCAGACAAATTTGTCTAACCAAGCTCCAGTTTATTACTGTATGTAACCCAAAGCGGCACGTCCTAATCAGCGTCCTTTAAAACAGGAAGAGGTGGGAGCTACTGGTGGGACAACAGCAGGAAGTGACTGCTCATACAGAGACTAACATAGAAGCTTACAACTTCAGTAGCAGTTTCATCAGATCTGGATTGCATTACTTCATGAAATGAGTAACAATCAATAACACTGAAACGACTTCTCCATCGAAAGGATTTTTCGCTCAACTTCTGACATGTTTTAACAGGAGTTTGCTCTACAGAGTGGCTCACAGTCTGTATTTTACACCACAGCAGTAGCACTCACCTACAACATTATCTGAGCGGCTCTTAGTGAATGTGATTGTCCCTCTGTTGTGTCAGGTTACCTTGGATCTGTCCATGCCACTAAAACATGGTCACACTGACCATGGCAGACTTTGAATCAGTATATTATTTTATTTGGCCTGGGGCGAGCAGATGCAGTCTCAGCACCTTTCTTTCTAGAAGAATTACAGGTACAAACTGAGCACAAACTTTCAGCGATTCAGCTACTGATGTGCAGTGTGGTGCGAGTTTGAATTTGTTGATTAATACAGAAGATTTTTTGACATCTGACATAAAAACATGAATCATCACAAACTAAAGTTCCCACAGCTCCATGGACTTCAAACACATGTTGAGCGCAATGTTTTTTTTATTAATACTGTAAACAAAAAGCTGGTGTAATTATTCTCAGTTCAGCTACACAAGCTTAGGTGCTGTATTTGCAGAGTTCAGGTCCAGAAATACTCTTTTTCAGTCATGCTCGGATTAAATGCTGCCAGATTAAACTTTGCTCCTCTGCAAATATTTATCCATACAACAGCAGAGTATGGCAGCAGTGATGGGTCGCCTGTGGAATTGGAGGTGTGCAGCCATTTCAGCAAGCAGTACATGCTGTTTATTGCTAGCATACTGCTGAAGAAACGTTTTAGTTTGCATTGTCCAAACACTGCACTAATATTGAAAGACAAATATTAATATTGGGCCACATTGCACGCCATTTTGTTTTCCTCAAAGTCTTCTACTCTGTAACCAAATAATGTAAAAATATTTCTGGTGAAATGCTGATCATGTATATTTTATTCAATCTCAACAACTGTGGTTTTGAAATTCTTGTTATTATTCTTGTAATGGATGATTGAGGCTCAACAAGTATCTAGTATGAGCGCCTCATTTTAAGAGTTTTCAGTTTTCTACTTTTTTGTTAATCCCTGAACATCTGTTTTTATATAAACACTCCGCTCCCAGCTGCTTCATTTATTTAAGTATAAATGAACTGCAGTAGAGTACTTACTAAGGGAAAAAGGAGAAGTGTATTATTATGACTTGAAACTGTCTGTCTGGCAGTATTCTCAAGCTGCTTACTTATTTAAGCTAAGGTCTAAAATTCAGGTTTTATTTTTGTCATGATAACTGCCTCAACAAATGCATTCAGACTTCAGCATCATTATATTTTTTCTCTGCAGAGCCGGAAGCAGGACCTCCCTCGGGAGGAGCAGGGTCCATCGATAAAGAACCTGGACTTCTGGCCAAAACTCATCACTCTCATGGTGTCTGTAATTGATGAGGACCGGACTGCTTACACCCCAGTCATTAACCAGTATGTACTTTATTTATTAAACATTGCCAGCTCCATGCCAAGCAATCTGATCTAAAACATGCTCACAGTGGACTTAATTTGGTGCCGTTTCAGCCTCTGCCTTGAGCAGAGAGGCACGCTCAGTACACATCTATCTTTGAATGTTGTGGAGTCATGATATTGGCTGTTTCCACTATCTATCACTGTTTCGTCCTTTTAATTTTAAAAGTATAGACAAGCATGCTGAAATCACAGTGAACATGCTGAGTGAATGAGTGTACAGTGCTGACTCTAGAGTCGTGGTTCTTAACTTGTCAAGTCTCAGGACCCACCAATGATTACTTAATGAGAAAATGTGGCCCATCATATTGCAAAAGCCTGGACATGACCAGCCCAGAACAGCACCTACTTTTTATTCCTGGCCCACCAGTTGAGAACCACTGCTCCAGAGCTACGCTTTGTATGATTTATTTGTATGCATGAAGAAAAACAGCACAGCAGATAGTTTAATAGTCAGTGATTGCATAATTTGTTGATAATGAAGTGTTTTGGTTTTAAATGAGGTCCATACTATTTAAACATGTATTAATTTGGCTTTGATTTGAGGTTTTTTAGGGCATGCAGACATGGTTCACATACATCTATGTTAGAGATAAGGGTGATGGATACTCCTCCATTATTTTACAATTATTTCCCATGGTTGCAAATCATGGAATAGAGGATAAACTTTCCCCCTATCAGCAGACTCAAATTTTAATACATATTTAATGATTGTGACAACTTGAATGTGTGCAGTGCAAGAATACTTTGAGTCAGAAGGAGAAGAAAGCAGCAAAAAACATGTTTGTATGGTGAGCTGTTGTGTGGATGGATAAAACAAGAAGGCTACATTATATAACAGATTAAAAATGTATTTGCTGCAAAGGAAACACTAAAAAAGCTGGTTGTTGTGATGGTGCTCAAGAAAGTGCAAGGCATTTATATTTATGTCCTTCCTATGATTTGGTTAATAAAATCAAATAAATTACACCACCTGGAGAGAATAGAGCAGAGCTTGCATTAGAGGAAATAAAATGAAGCATATTGTTCTCTTTATGTCCTGCTCATATATATCCTCTCAGACTCTTGCCTCCCCCTTTTCTTTCCTCCATCTTCTTGCTGATTTACGATGCTTATTAACACTCTGTTTATGCCCTGAGCTTTCTCTCCTACACTGTCTAATGATAGATCTGCAATATTCATGCCCATTTCCTCCGCATTCGCCTGGTCAGTGACGGCAAGCCTGGTGTTTATTTCATTCTAAAATCATGTGGTGACTCGTTGCCTTTGAATAAATAAAGAAATATTTAAATGGGAATCAAGCCTGGAAGTGTTGGAGCCAATAGAATGATCCATAGAATTTTATTTTATGATTGGAAATAAAAATTGGATGAGGCAGTTGTTTTTTAAAGTGTACAGCATAAGAGGCTTTAGGGATTATTTCTAGAAATACTCATCATGTGGATTTTAAACCAAAGAATATCATTTATTTTCTGCACACAAAAGTAGATTTCACAGCTTCTACTGGCATGCACAGCAGCTGCAGATGTTGCATTCATAACTGCAAAGATTTCATCGTCTGACTCGCTTTGTGAGAGCATGCCTTCCCTCAAATCAAGGTTAGAAAAGATTCTAACTGTAATTTAGATGAAACAGGAGCAATCTCACGATCGTAGTTTTTTCAGATGCTAGTTGGAACACAAATCTGCCTGCTAGTCTCTGTGTTTTCCCTCTCTCCATAAAAGGAAAAGCCGGGAGTTGGGAGAAAAAATGTGTGTTTGAGTGTTTATGTGTGTGCCTGTTTGGCATTTGTATCTACCAGAGTGTCCCAGCTGAACAGATGATTATTGTTTCAATAGGAATTGTCGGACAAATGTGTTTACTGTTGTCTGAAACAGGGTGGTCTTCTCCTGAAGTAAAGCATTTTCAGATAAATTGACCTTTCCTAGGCTGAGGCCCCGTCATCTATAAATGTCCTCCCATCACTGTCTGAAGATACGGATAATTAAACCATTGACATCTCACGTTCTAGCTTTGACTGGAAATCTATGGGCATTCAAAATAGCAGATTACTTGCCAAATGGGCTGCCACCCGCCCAGCCCACCCCCTTCACTGTCTTTTTCCTCTGCTGTGATATTTTCTCCTCCACTTCTACCATCTTTAAGCTCCCAGCATGGAGCTCCACTCTGCCCTGATTAAGCCAGGTTTGGCACAGACGGGGGGATTGTGTAGATTATGAAATTCACAAACCATGTCTCCTTTCACATCTGTTAAGTCGTTTGTTAGAGATTCAGGCAGGGCCAAGCCATCAAGCCACCCAGTCAAGCATGTCCCTATGCAGAACTGAGTCTGATTTGAAACCCTTTCAATTTCCACCAGGTTTCCGCAGGAGCTGAGTGTGGGCAAAATCAGCGCAGAGATCACGTGGAACCTTTTCGCCTTGGATATGAAGTATGCAATGGAAGGTCAGTAACAGCGCTGATAAGGCAATTGTCTCTGGCCTGAGGGTGTGTACGTCTGTGTGTGGATGAGAGCTGAGGATAAATGGTTAAATGTGACAGAGTGCTGTTAAATACTAATAGGTTACTTCACAGCAGGATGCACAAAAGCCTGAGTAGTTACCACTGAAAGAGTAACTCTGTGTCTGGTATTTACTAATTAGCTGCTAGCTCTAACTACTTTTACTCTGCATCAAGTGACTGTATAGAGGCATTTCTGTGTTTTACCTCTGGGCATGTGAGTGCTGTTTGTTATAGACTGTGTCTGCCTTTGGTCAGCTCTGCTGCTTATCTAGATTACACCTCTCTGATTTCGCTCCATTGATCAATAAAGAGAAACTGGAACCCTTTTAATCCTGATAAACAATTGATCAATAGCTATCAAATAAAAGCAAGATGCTCAGGTTTGTGTGTGCCGGGTAAATGTGTGTTTTAAGCTTCTGCTATGTGTTACCTATGTGGCTTTTTTCCACAGGCAATGTGAGATAAGAAGATAGTCTACCAGGGAATTATAGTTTAATTTTGTTTTCATTACTGCAACATTAAAGGGTTAAAAGGATAAGGACAGGGTCCCAGTAAAGCTTTTGAGGAGAAGGCAGAGATGTGTGCGTCTACCGCAACCCAGTGACTGATAGGAAGCCTTCTGGACCATTGGGAAGTGGTAGGGCTTAATAATATTTGCATGAAACTAGTGGGTGCTGGGGGGTTGGGGTACTCTCCTGGCCTGATGGTGATTATGTTTGTATATCTAATGCTTTATACTAGGGCTGGAAAATATATTGATTAAATTGATTAATTCAAAATATTTTCTGAAGGAAATTTAAATTTATATTTTTTTTCTTGACTGACTCCAGTTGTAAGTTCATGATGGTAGGCCCTGTCAGGTTTTGCACAAGCAGTTTTATAGGCTTGCATTTGTTTTTTAAGTGAAATTAAATATTGTTTAGAGAGTTGAAGTTAATATGCTGTAAAAATATTTCAGCCTCCGGTGTTTATGTAGACAAACCTACCTACATTTATGGCCCTTTTCCATTAGCCCTACTCTACTTGGCTCGGCTTTCCCCAACTCTACCCGGCTCTACTCTACTTGCATTGTGCTGCTTTCCCACCAGCCCGGTTCCCTACCCAGCAGGGGCAGGGTCGCCGTGAAACAGCTGGGCGACACTGCGTTCGTGTCATTTTGAGCGCGACACAACAATCAAAGCAATGGAGGACTTTGAGGCAATAGTATACTTGATGCTCGGTCTGTGGCTTTTTGTTACAAACCAAATGAAAGAGGAAAGCAGAAGAAGGCTGCAGGAGGCGAGAAGAAATACCCTTGAGAAGTACAGGAGAGTTTTGGAAGCTATACAACAGTTTGAAGCCGAGGACGAGAGCAATCGGGCTGCAAAGAAAAGACGTAAGAGGGTAAGCTAATGGAAGCTACCGCTAGCTTGTTAGCTAGCTCGTAATGATAAAGTCCTGTGTTTAACATTGTGATGGCAGCAAGTTATTGCCATAAAGTAAAGTAAGTAAGTAAGTAAAGTAAAGTTCTCACCAGGCACTCACACAGGTTGATTGGTGACTCCCTTAAGTATGAGTGTGAGAGTAATTGATTGTCAGTCTCTCTATGCCGCCCTGTGATCGGTTGGCGATTGGTTCAGGGTGTACCCTGACTCTTGCCCAATGACAGCTGGGATAGGCTCCAGCCCCCTGCGACCCTGAAAGGGGTAAGTGGTATAGATAATGGATGGATGGATTATTAAAATATACATAATAACTCATACAATATAAAAAAAAATCATACATTTTTACTGACATCTGTGCAGCCAACATTACTTACAAAACTGTCCAAGAGATTTCTTTTTCAATTTTTTTACTTTCCATCACAAAACAATGAAGAACACACAAAGACAAGCATAATAAAACTATAAAGGTACAGGATGCCTTACTAAATGAAGAACAGCTAAGTAATTTATACCAAGGTTTCTACATCAAGCAAAAAAACACTGAAACAACAGATAAGGTGTTTAGGGAGGACATAGGATTTCCATTTTCTAATAGCCCATGGATAGTGTTTTTCTAGAGCCTTGATGAAAAAGTGAAGCATTCATTGATTGCATTCATTTTTTTGCAGGGAAATAAGTTACTGATCAGTTATTCCCATGATGCAGAAAAATGGTTAATATGAATGAACGAAAGGGGAGTTTCATTATTAAAACAAACATCAAAATATCAGTGCATCACTCAAATATGTTTTCCTTTCTTACCACTATCACTAATAATCTGAAAATTTAAATTTTTCAGTCCTCAGGAGCCCTGCTGTAACAAATTAATCTGATAATATGTTTGTAAATGTAATTCACGTTCATTGTTGAACATCTTTATCCTTAAAAGTAAGTTTTTATTTATTTTCTTATTAAAGACAGGAGAGACACACAGTGATCAGGCAGTCCTCCCTAGATCAGCTCCATTGGCTGGAAGACAGATGTGCCACGTTTTAATGTGGGTTCTGAATTCAATCCCCACCCCCATTATCTCCCGAGCTCACGTCCCAAAAGACAGAAAATGCCTCCTGGACGTTATTGAACTGGCTGATTTTTTTTTAGGTTGGAGGCTACAGATCAAATCCCCAAAGATAGCAGGATGTGGGCTGGCAGGGTTGACTGCAGAGGAGAGTTAATAGGACTAAGGTCGAGAATGAATGTTAAAATACGTGTGTGTGTGTGTGTGGGTTTGTGTGTGGGTTTGTGAGGCTGGGTTTGTGAGGCTGGGGGTATTTGGACTTTGGAATTTAGCAGGACTGCATCAGAATTATGACTTTTTGTGTTTTTTTTTTTTTCTAAAATTTTCTTATCCAAAATTTGCTTCAGTTGTGTCTCTGGTAAGGAGATTCTTAACAGCTGGTTTGTTTTGTGGCAATTTATATGTTCAGTGACATTGTCAATGGCTCCTCATATCTTCTGCTGTCTATAATCTGCACTGGACTTGCCAGCTGGAGCCGGTGGACTGGGCTTGAACTTCTAACATAACAGTAGAGGGGTTCAGGCAGCTAATAAAAGGAGGAGAGGAAGTCCCAATTCTGTGAACTTTGTTGTCTTTCACATGGGAGTTCTCACAGGGACAATTCATATAAAACACACCAAGGCCATGTAAAACTAGAAATGGTATTATATAAACTCTTCCAAGAGAAACCATTGATGCTTTGGATACCACAGCTAGGAATGGGAATCAAGGGCCAGTCCCATTTTGAAATCTATTCCAACTAGTTTGAGGTATTAATATTATTTATTTTTATGCTTAATGACTCCCTTATCAATGTGCCTTGCAAAACATACTGTATATTTCTCACTCTTGCAAGAGGTAGTCAGTATTGATATAAAAATATTTGTCAATACAGAACTGCATTAAGATCAGCAGTGCCATATGTCTGACGTTTTTGTCACAGATATTTTTTGTTTTTCTGCAGAAGTCTACAGGAATTCGGAGAGGGCAATAATAAAGTCATTGGTAGGATATGCAGAAATATTAATGGTATTAGAATAAATAACATCTTAAATTTACATCCCAAGCTGTGAACATACAACAACATTCAAGTTGAGGCAATAGTGTTTTTTATTAGAACCATTTCTGGTTATGTCTAAGCTCATCACTCAAGCTTCCTCGGTGTTGAACCTCCATGACAGGCAGCATGATATTTTCTGCATTAATGGTGAACAAAGAGCTTTAGAAGGAAAAACTGGATCTGATGGAGGTGAGAGAATAGGAATACGTCTCTTGATTTTGTGCAAGTGGAAAAGGGCAGAGATGCATCGAGAGAGCTTAGTGGTTATTTATCCTCATTTACAGTACACATGCTGACTGCAGTTTCCGTGCTAAGCCACCTTGAGTTTCCATGGTTTCTAGGTATCAAGTATAGGCACTGCTAATGTTTAATGCACACACGTGGAAGTGTGTGTATATAAAGAATTTTTACATATGATGAAGTTTTCTGTGTGCTGTTATATTCTGAATTAGGATGAGGACAGTGTATATGAATAAAAATGTGACTATCCATCAGATGTTAATGAGACGTGCAGGCCCGAAGGTGTATGTGAGGAGATAGATGTGAATTTGTGGAGAGGTAATTATCAATTACAGGCAGTGATGTAAACTGAGAGTTACAGTAAATCACACATCTCAGCCTTTTTTATTATTAAACATACACTTTTTTTAGATTCTATAAAATGAACTGTAAAAGGAAATCCAAAGAAGACTGCAGTAAATAGTTTCCAATGCCTCTGTCTCCTGTTAGCCGCTATTTTCAGATTTCATCGCCCTCTGTCATAAACAGGATGTTACTTGTTATCCCAACTCGTTCCTCTGCCCTAGAGAGAAAAAGCCTTTTTTAAAATGAGTCTTCCATCCGCCTTGTTTCATCATCATGCAATGCAACACTCTCTGAAAGCTGTGTCTCTGATTTAACTAAAAGAGTACTGTCCTCTTTACTGCATGTCTTCACTTGTAACATGAACCAGAAGATTTTGAACAAAATCCAGCCAACTGACACTCTATTAATTAAGTGTAGAGGATTGGAGTAATCCAGCAATCTGGTGCAAGAAATGAGAGAGCTCCAAAGTGCTCTGATCATGATGAGAAAAAAGGAAACTCCAAGAAATAATAGACTCTACTTTTTTTTCACACTTGTTACTTTATTTAAAGGCTTTTGGACCAACAAACAAAACCGCTTGAATACTCACAAGAAGCTGCACTTTAGCCTTGACATAATTAAGTGTAGGCTGTATGAAGCACTCAGTACGAAATGAATAAGAGAAAGGGTTTTATTTTGCCATAGCCCATGTTAAAGCACCAAGCTAAATATCAAGTCTTTTATTGCCCTGGAGAAGAGCAGAGATTTTGTCTTTTCATGATATAATTGCCTTTTTTCAAAGCATATAAGAGAAAACAATCTACATTTTTTTTAAGATCGTGTTGTGCTCAGCAAATAACAGCAGGATAGTTTATCATCATCAGCAAAAACTCTATTTTTTATCACTTAGAGACAATTAAAACATTTTTGGTCATTCTTAGAAGTCCTGATGGGATACTTATTGATTAGTTCAGCCAATTCCAAGCCAAAACTTGAAATGACCTTGTTAAGCATTAATGAACTCTTTCTGATTTTAGATCAGAGATGGGCAGCTTTGGTTACCATGAGGAGCCACCTTTTTGTAATTCTCAGTTCAAGGCCAAATCCTTGCAAAACTTGATCCTGTCAATAAGACAAACATCATCACGTTTAATTTAACAAAAAAATAAATGTCTAGCTCTTGAAATAATTGATTTTATTTTAAGCTAAAAACTAAACAGTTAGGCTATATTAATGAGCTAAATGCAAGATGAAAGACAGTTAAAATATATATATACTGATTGTTTTACTTGATTAGTTATTTTATCTTAACTTAATCTTATCAGTTGGTTACAATGAGAATGAAACATATACATGTACATTTCACAAAACTAACTTGGCCAAGGTAATAAAAAATATCTGAGTTACATACAAATTCTTGAGGTCATTTGACTCTTCATAATGTTTCATAAAAGACTTTTACAAAAAACACCAAAGCAAGTCATATCTACTAATTCCTTGCAAAAAGTAACATAAAATAAATTGTTAAAGACTTATGGGAATATTTTCCATTTTTCGTTTTGTAGTGCATTGTGCTTGTGGAGCTGTAGTGGCATATCAGACTAAAATTTCATAACAGATTATTCTTGTTTTATATTGTTATGGTAGGAATTTTTGAAAATTTGACAATGACTGGCAGGACTCATTGAGTCATGGGGAGAGCCGCATGGCTCCCTGACTGCCAGTTGCTCACTTCTATTTTAGATACATTTTTTGGCTTTAGTGCCTTATTAAATAAGACATCTTAAGAGACACATGAAATGTGGGCAGAGAAGTGGAGAATTACCAGCAATAAAATAACTTGTGTTTGCTGACATTATTTAGTGTTGCTGTGGCAGTGTAAAAGGACCCAACCTTTACATCCATTTTACTACAAAGCTAATTTGAATTAACAAGTATTTTGATAATATTTGGAGCTTTTCATGAGCAAAAACTTTAAATTGCCTATGGGGCTGGCAGTGATTTTCTGACAGACTTTGTCTGGATGGTGTGGATTTTGATCTGCTGAACTACTGCAAACCCCAATCAATTCCAGTAAAGTTGGTACATTGTGTAAAAGGTACATTAAGGCAGATGATTTGCAAATTCTGCTCAACCTATATTCAATTGAATACATTACAAAGACAAGATATTAAACGTTCAAATCGAAAAACTTTTTTTTTTTGCAATTATCAATCATTTTGAACATAATGTCCTATCTCTTAATGTCCTGAGTGTGCTGATGTCATTTGCATGGATCTAAATGGGGAAATATTCAAGAAATCATTGCAAAGAAGCCCTGATACAAACAGCACAAGTGCTTTTTGCCAGGGGCAGTAATTCTGTCATGTGTCAGAATTGAATTTCTTGACTCTAAAATAAAGTCAGATAATAAAACAATAAGAAAGATGTAAAGATCTAAAGTAGATTAACGGTTTTTATGCACTCTTATTTGTGTTTTATTTACTTCCTGTTAAATTGGAAGTTTATTTTGAAGGGGCATGTCTACATGTAAGAAACTGAAGTTGACGATTTACTGATGAAAACGACAAAGTTAACAGTGAAGGGGAGAGGAAAAAGTTAAAGCAAAATTTTAGCAAATGTCGAAAGGAGAAGCAAGGTATGTGAAACTGATATGTGAAACGGTTTATAAATATTGTTTTGATAATATTTTGGTACATTTTAAGGCCAGTTAAGGTTATATGTGTCAAATGGGAAAGCTATGCTAATTTTTGTTTTTATTTGTATTTTATTTCTATCCAGCTCTTGGTTTTGCTGTTGCAATATATGCAAGAAAGGAAATAAAAAGACGCAAAACCATCAGTCCTTGCTATAACTTCTTTCGACTGGATGCTACAAAAGATAACAGGGCTTTTCAGGCTAAACCAGAGGTAATTAGGCGGTCTGCTCAGAGCAGCATAAGGAAATGTTTCTCCAGAATTTGGATATACATGATTACTGTTTTGACGCCTGTAAACAACTTCTGAGAGAAAGAGAAAGAGGAAGAAAAGAGGTTGGTGGGAGTCATACACACAATGGAGAATGAACAGACTGATGCTGTCTCATACAGTCAGCTCTAATGTGTTTTACTCACAGAGGTGTTCCACTGCTTTAAATGAATGCCTCCATTCTGTTCATCATATACATTAAATTTAGGCCACATATGCGACAACTTCTGGTGTGAAGTTTGTTGCTTTTGATACAAGGCTGTTGTCAGCTCTCAGACAAAGAACAGTAATGTTGAAATCAGTTAATGAATTAACCAACAACATACAGTATTTGGCTATTTACAATGTAACAAGTTTATATATAAAATATATATATATACATCATCATATACATCATATATACATAAAATTACATATTTTAATTTTGACTCAAGAATGACTGACTTCCAAACAAATCAGTTGCTCTAATTATTATGTATTATCTGTAATACTGGAACAAAAACCGTTATCTCAATCACTGGCAGGGGGTTTGATGGATCCTTAAAGTCTGAGTACTGAGTTTATGTTTGATGGTGTTTGACCACATCTGTCTCATCAAATGTCTCTTGGTGATTACTGACCATAGGAATCGATAGAAAGGTTTTTTATTTCTTGTGATTAATGAACAAATAAATGAGTGCACTTACATTGAGTGACTTCAGGACCAAGGACAGTGCTGTGTTTACTGTAGCTTAATTGTTTGATTGAATCTCCAAGTTGGATTATTGTCTCTCTGTGATGTGGTGGATTTTTTGAGCCTTTGGCACTGATAATGGACTGTTTTTGGTAGGTCCATTGTGGGTATGTGTGTTTGTGCATATTTTGGCCTTTGCTGATAATAATTGTTGTTGCTTAAATGTGTTTGCTTTATCAAAATGGAAGAAAGTATTTATCTTTTGCTGAAATATGTTTCGCTGCTTTAACAAAATATGAAAAAGCCCTGGTAATGTATGGGTTATGAGAGCAAAGACAATTATAACTCAGCTACTCTGTTTTTATATGTTGTTTCTAGCTAAGCATCAAGATAGTGGAAACGTAGGTGCAAGTAGTGCTCAGCTGCCAACCTTTGTGGGTGTGTTTGTCTGTATGTGATTAAAGCAAATAGTTCTGAGAATAGGCTATTAAAACTGTGCTATTTATGGGTGCTATTTATACGTAAGTGAAGGATGGCAGGCACACTCCATTCTTTGTTGATTTTGATCCACAATTATTCGAACCTGCAGTTGCTGCAAAATTTAACAAACTTGACTCAAATCATGAAGATGACCTGCAGTTAATCTGTCTGTCAATAAAGGAGTGGGGGAGGGGAAGTACAAGGGCGCCAGGCCATCTTAGAGTTTCGTTTTTCTTACATGTGTAAATAGGGTTTCTGATTGTTACACAAAAATGTGTTGCCAATGTAACCAGTTAGAAACTGAGGATGCAATGGTGTCCAAAAATGAAAGAACTGTGTTTTAAAAAGAGGTCTGTACAAGTATTAAGGTGTCACCCCTGACTTTCTATATATACCATGGTTAATAGGTTTGATGATAACCTGTAGAAGTATTGTAGCAAAATTGTTTTCTTAACATCACCATTAACTTTATTTAATAACTTGAGTGACAATTAACTTCTCTGTAGGTTTAAGTGGTAAAATACAAAGTAAGTAGATCAATAAAAAAGAGACACAGAGGAAATTTGTGACTCTGTTTTTGTATATGTGCATATTTAAGTCAGGGCAGCATTGCATGTTTCCCCCTAGGGTGTCCCTGACTGTTGTCACAGCAGGTTTTGGATGTGTGCATGTTTATCTGTGTTTTTGTGTGAGGGAGGGAATGTGTGTTTATATTTGCGTTGTGAGTGTGTGATTTGCCTGAGGAAGTCCGTGTTACAAAAGGGGACAAGAATCGTCAATGCATTCAGTCACATATACCCTCTTTCTCACTCCTTGAGCCTGGACCCTCCCCCCCTTCTGTCCCTCCCTGTGCCTTATCTTGTCAGTACATCACTGCCCGCCCTCAGCGACACGTGCCAGGAGGAGGACATGACTGTCATGTTCCTCAAAGCAGCACTTTGTATGAATTATTGCTCATTTCCTGTTGGTCCTACTGACTACTGTGCTTTTGGTTTGGATTGGTTTGGTTTGGTAGTGTCGGGCTGGTAAGAGAAGATGTAGAGACTGACAGCTCATAGATACAAAACATCCTGCTGCAGGCATGAACACAGTGGACCACATAATGTGTTTTACACTGTATGGATTGTTAAACCACATAAAGCTCAATTTTATTGATCAGACCTTGAGTGTTTTTGTTAGACATATTAATGATGATGTTATGCATTTTTAAGATGCTTGGATGTATGAGAGATGTGCATTAATATCTGACTGGTTGTTACAGATGCTGCAGAGTTGGACATGTTGAAGACATCTTTTACTGCACCACATAGTAATACTTCCTCCACCTCTTTAGGACTTCAGGAATACAGATTTTGTCATGATCACAACAGCATTCTCAGCTAACGTATTCCAATGTATCACTATTGATACTTTATATATATCACCAAGCAATGCTTTTTCACTCAACATATGTTCATTTCAGCAATAACTAGAAAAAAGAAGATAAAATCCATAGGCATTATGTCACTGTGGAAACACTTATATTCTGGTTGACCCACATATTACAGCATCCCCTCACAGCTCTATTGTTTATAAGTGCACTGTAAGTTATCTTCAACTAAATTACTTTTTTTTTTTTAACTTTAATAGTCTTTAAAGGGAAAGCAAATTGCTTTTTGCAATGTTTTAAATTGTATTGGAGCTTATACAGAAACAAATGTGTGGCTATAGTAGAAAACATGATTCGTTTTATGGAGGGGAAAAGTAGTTAAACTGCAGGGCATTGAACAAAATGAATAATAGTTCAGTGTTTCAAGATAAGAAAAAAAAGTCATTAAGCTGCACATTCACTGTGACAAATTATAAGATGAATACCAGCAATTGATTGCTTTTCTCTTCATGTATATAACTCATATTTAACGCCATTGTATGTTGAAAGGACTATGGGAATATTCTTTTATTTCCTAGCGTGCTTTTAACTGTCATACTGTCAAGCACAATCAAGACCCAAGTTTTGTATTCAGTAGCGTGTTGGTGTTAGTGTGTGTTGTTTTCATGTATAATTTAAGATAACAGTAGCCAAGTGCCATAAAATGCACAACTAGTGTTACGTGATTTGTATGCAGGTCCAAATTTAAAGCTGTGCATGCTCTACAGCCCCCCCCCCCCCCCCCCCCCCCCCCCCCCCCCCCCGTGTATTTATGTGCATATTCCTTTCATAATGTATGAGCTGCTTGTTATATTACTCAATGGAAGTCAACAGTAAGGTGGTAGGAGTAGGTAAACTGAGCCAGTCTAGGCGGTTGCTGTTTTTCTAATTCAGACAAATGGAAGTAACTCGGAGTGACCTGACCTGTTTACATAAGAACACTCACAGAACTGCCAAGGCGGCTGACGGAGACTGAAGGAGGCGGGCCGCACTGTCCTCTTTGTCAGTCTGTGTTTCTCTTTTTGTGCACCCGTGTACAGACATGTTAGTGTGTGCATCTGTGCAAGCACGCGCATCCATACAAGTCCTGCACATTAGAAAGACTGAATGACAATGATAAAGAAATCCGTGCGTGTGTATGTGTGTGCAGTCTCTAATGAAGTCTTTGATGCATCCTCTGCTTCCTGCTCGGAGGCCTTTGGTGCCACTGCTGGTGCAGAAATGGATGCTGCTAAATTTAGCATCTCTGTGTGAATCTCTGAATGTGTGAGGGGGAGAGAGAGATAGAGTTAAACGTAGAGGTAGGAGGGAAAAAAAACAGAGAAAGGATAAAATAAGAAATAAAGCAGAAAAGGTGGGGGAAAGATGTGAGACACTGAATGACTTTGACTGTAGAACTAATAGCTCTCTTATTCATACACATACATGATGTAAACTTGATGTCACATTTACCATAAATAAGCAATATTTTTGATGTACTTTTGAGCTGAATGCATTTGGCACCTCTGGTTATGAACTATCAAATGAGTTTTCTTTATTATTATTGTTAGTATAAGTAGAATTGTGAATTTATCTGGACTATGAATAGGTATCTTAGAGATTTTATCAATGCTTATATTGACATGGAAACTGCTTTTAAACAAATGACAGGAAAGATGTCGTAATGGAGAATAAAAATCTACTTAAAGGATTCAGTTTACTACTTAAGTACCTTAATAAAATACTTCAACATTAACAAAATTTGCCCTAATTCATAAACCTTTCCAAAAACTAAACCTATTTTACTAAGCTTACTAAAGCCAAACAAACTACCAAACTAGAGATTACACTGTCAAAGATGATGTGAAACGGCTAGCAGATGTCAATATGATTCTGCTTATTGACAGTCTTCATTTTGATAGGAAGCATGGCAGAGAATTGCAGCAAAGGAGTGTTTAGTCTGCCTCTGACCCGATGTTTGCTAGCATATAGCTAAAATGGAAAGCATCCCAAAAGCTGTTGGGACTTCTCCTCATTGCCATCACCCACAGCAGCTGTTTTTTGTTGTTGTTGTTCGTTTTGATTACACAGAGAAAAAGGAGGATGGCGAGGACAAACACACAAGAGGAATGCTGATGTATTTGAGCCAGCAGCACCCTAAACCCACAGCAGTGCCGGTGACAGTCAGGCACAGGCTCGTGTCTGCGACAGCGCTGAGGCTTCAAAGTTGTAGGCAGATATTACAGTGGTAGTATCACACAGGAGGAGGGCTCATGAAAAGTGAAGAGGGTGTTCATTGCACACTAATTAGAGCATGTCCATCAAGCCTACTTAACAATATAAAACTTAAAACAGTTTCTTAACAGGACATGATGAAGGAGAATTTTGACAAAATTACATTTTAGACGTGCCAGCCAGTGACTTGAAGGTGACTCTAGGTGCAATGACGTTAAGTTAAAAAGTCTTCAACTAGAATTTTCGCTTACTGACCCCTTTTTTTTAATCACACACCCTGATGACGGTGTGCGAGCTCTCATGGTCTCACGTATTTTTAAGTTTGTAATTTGGTTAGTCTGTGAGCTCTATGATGGCTCATGGTTCTTTTGTGCCTTTTTGTCACATTAAAGCTGATGTGTTTAAGTCATGTCATCATTTTACCGACACCAAACACTTCAGGGAGCTAATTATTAACTTAAGTAAAAAATATTGACACATTTCTTTTTCCCAGGCAGACAGTTCAAGCTTGGGGTGCTTAAGAAGGGGGAAGGCAGTGGGGATATTGAGCTAAAACCTAATGCATTAGAAAAAGATCTGTAAATAATGTATTGAATACTGAAGAGGTAACAGTTGATATGTTTTATTATTAGCAGTATTAAGGCTTCTATAGAAACACTGCATGCATATTACCTTGTCTTGGCTCCTAAAGAAGGCCTATTTCTCTTTTTCTTTCAACAATGTTGCTCATGTTTATCAAATGAAAGTCTTTTCCTCTCTGTGCCTTCACAGATAGAAAGACACATGGAGGAGCTGGGCTAGCACACACACACCCTGTTCTATCTCTTTTAGGCATGTGTCTCTAAAATGTAAATTAAAGGGGATGTCTTTAGGTCTGTGTCTTTTGAAAACATGCCTTGGAAATCAGAGGGATTTGGGGGTCCCTCTTATATTCACATTAGCTAATTGCCCCTTATTGCAGGGGAAGGGGCTCCTTATCTAGCAGAGAAAAAGTGTTGGCTCATGCAGTCCTGGGAAAACATGTATGTGATGAAGTGCTACAGTACATGCTGTGTATCTTCTGTATGGCTGCTTAATGGCTGCAGTCCCTGGAGCGTGTCATTAGAGATCCAATGCTCTAGCAGCCCATTAACTTACCTTCAGTCTGTTGGAACTGCCTCCGTCCATAGAATATATTAATTGAATTTCAATTAATGTACCTCTTCAGGGGGAGTTGTGTTCCTACAGAAAGATGTTGTTTACCGAGTGGGGCCATGGCCAAAGCTTTGCCGTTGTCCTGCAGTCTGATTTTAATAAGCTAGACTGTTCCCAGTCTGTTATTCTTGGATGCCTTTATTGCACTTTTTGCCACAGCTCTGCACAATCAATTCTCATTTCCAACAGCATATGGCCTCTCGCATTAATAGACTGTATAAAGCATTGAGTGAGCCTTGCAGGTGGTGAATCTCTTTCATTATGAATGCTTATAAATGTTTGATACTTGCTCATCTTCAGATGTAATTCAGTCTGTCAAGGACGATAAAAGAAAGATTATCTGGTTGTGTAAAAGCTTTTTCTGTTGGAAATCTTTCAATTTGATTGTCTTTTAAATTCTCCTTTGTAGTCCTTAAAGTCCTTGCACATTTTGCAACCAAATATATTTGAATAAAGTTTATTGAATAGGTGTTTTTAATAGATTGTTAATAACATACTCTGTTAATAACATAATTAATTTTATCTCCTTTAGGTCCATATAGAGCAATATTTAAATCTCCTGTTGTAAATAAATAACTGTAAAATTTATGAGAAGCATCTTACTGCAGAATTACAAGTGTTATTGCAAGCTTCACCAACTAGGAGTATTTTTTCTTGAACAAAGTTAATTACATACATTCACTCGTGTCATCTTCAGGCCCATGTATCATTATTTGCCCTTTTTAATTCTATGAGTAAATTAAAGACCATTCAATTTAGTAGACTTGTCCAAGCAGGTGTATGCAGATAATATTGATAATAATACTCCACTTATCACAGATGTCAGACAATGACACTTGACATTGTGGCCATTGTTTGTTCAGGATTGTGATAAACCTCTTTTAGTTGAACATATACAACATTGTTTTATACCTAGGTAGTTCATTGTAAGTCAACCTTGGATGGGCACTTATCAAATACACAAAGGCAGCATAGACTTTGAGATTTGGTGGCTGATGGAAAGGGCATTAAAGAGTAAGTGGGTATGTCTGATACCCTCATGTATCTGATATTCTAGTGGCACTATATGAAATTCCAGGGTAGGTGAACTTCAACTGGAACGCTAGGGTTATGCCACTCATTCAATACGTTATCAATCCGTCCTCAGTCTGCTATCCCATCCCTCTGCTTCTGTTGTGAAACACACCTTTGCACAAAGATAAACACTCACAGATGAGGTTAATCTAGACTTTAAATGCCTCTGTTGATGGTTAGTCTTTGGCATTTAATGTAAATCTACTTCTGTCTTAAAAGCTGTTTCAAAGCTCAATAGTTTGTTGTCACTCAGAAGAACCATCGTGTTTTCAGCTATTCCATCAAATTGTAGTCAACAAGCATCTTCAACAAATGTGCCTCACACAGTGAAAATTAATTTACAGTTAGTGAAATTTTTGAGACACTTTGGTAGATATGAGGGAGAACTAAAATGGAGCAGCTCAATTATATTAAGGCCCTGGTGAGACAGAGATGAAAACATGCAGAACGCGACAGTGTATTCCAAGATTGTTTCTATTGTTATTGTTGTTCCATGTGGATGAAATGCCCATACAATAAGAAACTTTTGTGGATAAGCTTAAACTTGTCTCTGTGTGGATGGCCCCTTAAGTAGTTTTTAAATGTAATCAGAATAAATTTATGGATGGAGAAATACAGTAGGATGGAAGGTGGAAATGACATGTAAAAACAAGAAAAGCTGCAAGTCTACCTATAACACATATTTATATAAACCCTATAACATTACTGATGTATGCTTTTTACTCATTAAGAAAGCTGTTATTGATTAGATAGATATTCTTTAATGGACTGACAGTACTAGTTAAAACATTTCCCTACAGTAGTTATTTACTGTACTGGAACAGAACGAACTCTTGCGTTTGTTGGTCCTAAGTTCTGCTGTCTCTGGCTGCATTGCATGTCACATCAACAGGAGTCGGTGTCTCTGAGGGCTCTGGTGTTATAGCAGAGCTGTGTCACTGGGCTCCTTTGATTTAGCTTAGGAGGTCCTTTGACAGAACTGGGTCAGGAGCTGCGATGAAGGAATTATGTCACAGAGAAACTGTAGCCTCTCAGGACCCCCAGCCTTTTGACTCAAGCAAATCCTTCGAACAAACACTGACCCTCCTATAGAAATATCCACTGAGCGACGACTAGAGGATGGAAACATTGAGCTGAATGCCTGCAGTTCATAATAATATCAGCAGCTTTTAAATCAATGAGGCAGAGAAGGAGTGAATCTCCTGTGAGTTTGTGCTTCCCCATGGGCTGAGTCAGACAAGATGACATCCTCACCAGGGACCTTGAGCCTACTCCTCCCTCAGGACAGCCCACACTGTTTACCACCAGCAGGGCACAAACAGTCACACACAACAGTGTGTGTGTGCATGAATATGCACACATAAGCATAATGTAACACATAGAGACATGCACTCACAGATGCTGATTTCAACATACAGGCAGTATACATTTGCAGGGGATGACAGCGCATCCAAGCACATGTGATACTTATGTTTATGTATGATGAAACATGTTGAATAGTAATAAGACGATTGTTTTGAATAGTCCTTATCAGCTACTGAAGTCGTGATCTGTAAAAATCTGTGAAAATCATAATGGTTCCCATTGAAAATGACTTACTTAATATAGCAGAGGGACCACTCTGTTTTTTCAGACAATAATGTTATTGTCTAGTCAGAGACAAGAGGTAGTGTGGATATACAGTGTTATATTATTTTTTTTCTGTAATTCACAGTCACAACATTTATCATTTTAATGCAACCTTGATGGTATGGACTTGTAACCATGTCACTCATATCTCTTCCTCTAAAACCAGAAATCCTCATCCCCAGACAGTATGGGCACATACAGTAGATAATAATAATAATAATATCTTGAATTAATATAGCGCCTTTCAAGAAACCCAAGGACGCTTTACAGGGACATATAATTAGATGTATAATATATTCAGACCAAAGCCATTTTTGAACCAGGCTGTAAATATATGTATTTAGACTGTAAAAAAACATCAGTTTCCTGCACACAGTCATTACACCTCCAGGTTTCTGCGGCCAGCCTCAACACACAGGAACTACAGTTTTTGGCATTTTCATATGGACCTCCCTTTTCATCTCTGGGGGTTGCCACCTAGTTTGCACATGATGCTACTAAGATTCTGTTCGAAGAACAGTGGGGGTACCTCAGTCTTTGGTCCACTTGAGGTTGACTGCAGAGGCACATACGTACTCCATGTTAAAATACCCATATTTACAGCAGAAATAAACATGTTTCCAGCCTGGTTGAATAAGAAGCTTTGATCTAAATAGTTTATGTATTTGTTCCCTTTCCATCATCCAGCCATTTTGATTTTATTAGTATTCAAGTTTATGCATAGTTAAAGGCATGGTTGACCACAGGCCTGGTGGATGTATCACTATCTGTCACCCCCTCAGCTTGGCCTCTTTGTCATGATAGGTTGATCTAAAGTTAGTCTTAGACAGTGTTTTCCAAATGCTCATTCAGTAACCAAATGGCTGACGTCACAGTGGCTTCCACCAATATTTTCTTCAGTCTGTGTTGTTTTCTTGAAATTAGCAAGCTGCATGGAGCAAATGTACTTTTCTGCATTTGTTACCTTACTTCCAACCCTCAACTCTTGCACTTTCTCTTCTTAAAGAGGCCTGGCTGACAGGCATCTCATGTGTCTATTATACTTTACAATGGTGAATACTGCAAGCAACACTATTTCAAATACACAGATCTTTGCACTCAACTTTTCTCTACCATACTGTGTTGCTCTTAAAATACTCTGATAAATCATAGTATGCAGATCACAAAAATATTAAAGGCCAGTAAAACATATTATAGCCTGACTCAGACATTTCTTAATTTTTTTTTTTTTTAAAAATGGTTTTACAGATTGGTTATTCTTATGGAGGAGGCATTATTTCAAGAGTGATATATTGTGTTGAGGTTCAACAGCCTGTAAATAAATGTTTGAGAAGGCTCTGACTAAATTTGGAAAATGCTTAAACTGTCTGTTGCCTCCTACATGCTAGCTTTGAATTCTTAGACATAAAAAATTAAGAGCATTCTCTATAAAAAACGGGTGACTCATTTCTGCATCAGGCACCCTCTGTATGTTTTAAAGCACTATTTTTTATAGCACTGCCCACTATGGCCTCATTTCCCTCAGATTCTCTCTCTCTATTCAAACAACCTCATTGGGCCCAGTGAATAGAAAATTACTTCCTTTTGCTTTCATTCAGTGTGTGCAAAGAGGCACATTTTGACCACCAGTGTTTCCATTTTCTACAGAGGATATGAGCTGTTTGACTCCAAATGGAAGAATTTTGAAAGAAAAATCTTTTTAAAATCTCTATGCTAATTTAACTTCTACACATATTTGACTGTGGTCCATATAAAAGAGCCCAAAGCTTGATAGAAATGTGCTATTTGAGACTATGAGGCTGGGGTAGCTATTTGGTTTGGGAAAAAACATGCAGCTGCAACTGATATTAGTATGCTGACTTAGACACTACTATCAGTACAAATATGTAATTTCTAATGGCTTTGGTAAGCCTGCTGTTTTCCTTTGCATCAATTTACACCCACAACTTCACTAAAATGAAATTTTCACAATGGCCATTGTGTGTAAATGTCTCTCATCTATATTTTCATCTAACACCCTTTGATACTAACTAAGGCTGGAGACATACTTGGTGTTTTCTCTTGCATTCACTTATGTGTCTGGTGGTGTAGCGGTTCCTGTCGTAAACATAATTTGCATGATACATGTTCCTGGAGGGTACAGGGCACATCAGAGTCCTCAGGAGTCATTACAGTCAGTGAGTTACATGGTAACAATGAGGATATCACAATGTTAATATAGATATATTTGATGATATCAAGTTCATCCCGTTCATTGGCACATAAACTGTTTTTGTAGAATCAATATGGTGTTTGTTTTTTGCAAAAAATAAATCAGCTATAAAGGTTGACTAACAGCAGACATATTCATCATCACAAACATGATTTACCAAGGGAAAGTCTATGAAAAACAAATTTCTCCATCCTCTTTCTCTTGCCTCATTTTTTCCAGTCATTATGTTTCTTTGATAACCGTGCAAATTCAGAAAAATGACTGAGCTTTAAGTGTCTTTTTTTATAGGCATGTCATGAGTAAGGGTCAGATGTGTTTAAAGTGAGAAGTGACTTCAAACCTCTGACTGGCATGTAATGAATGTGACACACAAATTATTCATTCAGTCACCTTTCAGGTTTTCTTTTGTTTTGAAAGGTTCAGCTTTACTCAGTCATTTTTTATTGGATGTCACCCAGATGGACTTTAGCTATATCCCATGGATAAGTGAAACTGTCCATCTGGTGTGTCAGGTTTTGTCTCTGGCTTGGGGGACTACAACACAGTTTTGGCTTTTTGATTCACCATAAGATTTGGGAATGATCTTTAGCGCTTGTTTTTATTGTACCCGCCACTGTAAAAAAAAAAAAAAAAAATCATTGATTATATGCATTGTGAAAGATCTGTGGAAAACCTGTAATTCCCGTTTCCTGTTTTCACAATGAAAAAAAAATTGTCCATGTGTGTGACTTCTGTTTTTATGACTGCTCTGCCATTGTTCAGGAAGTATGCACAGCCTGTAAAGCACAAATCAGCAGGTCCTCTTTGTTGTAAAAACCTCAGCTCAGTACTGTCAGTGTTAAAAACACCTGCTCCTCCTGTGACAAAAGCTGCCCAGGGGAATCCAGGTGAAACTTATAATCCTGTCACTACTGCAGCCATCACATCTACTTTGACCATGGAGCTGAGTTGTAGATGAAAGCTTTGATCCCTGTGATATTTTCTTGTCCTGCTTCACAAGAAAATAACGGCAAGGTAACAGCTTTAGTGTAGCTTTTTAGATCTGGTGTAAGCAGCAACGTTTTGAATGGTCCTGTGGCATGGCAGCTGGTTTCATGAACCCCAATGTTTTCCTGGGTTTATCTTTTAGGACCAGTTGCCTGGTCCTGCCCAGCTTGTTAAAGTACATTTGATTTATACGCGATACAAAAAACTATCTGCAGGTCTGCTGTTTTTGTACCATATGTTGGTGTGTCTGTTTTAAAGTTTAAATAGGCTGATGAACAAAAGTTGTTATGTTACTTTAAATATATCTTTACATTTCTTTTAAGGAAACCTGTAGAATAGAATAAGAAAAAAACAACATTTGTATCTCTTTTAGGTAAGAGGCTCATTGACTTTGACTAACAGCAAAATACAATGATTCAGTCCGTAGAACTGTGCCAAAGAGGAAAAACTCACCTTCAACATAATCCAGGGCAACATATGCAGAGAGACACACATGCTCTGTTGTAGGTTATCAGTAAATTACATTAATTACATTGGCCAAATATGTTATTCCAAGGCTGTCATTTGGAGCCATAGAGGGTTGTGTTTGGGTGCTGGCCAGTAGGGGCATAACAGTCTATTAAAAATTTGTGTCCCAAACCATCAAGTTTCAACTATTGCAGTTCAGTGCATACAAACGCACTTTGAATAAGTTTGAGAGGATAGAAAAGGGTTATCATATATTATCACTATCAGTGCACACCATAGCTGATTATGTCAATGGGCTACACAAAACATAAGGGACGGCTGTAATCATCTCTGTTAGACAGCGAAGCTATGTTATCCTCCACAGATTATCTTCCCTCCTCACATCATCCCCCTGTTTTCATAAAGCTTCTGAATGTGAAAGCAGATAGTACTGAAGAGATAAAAAAGCAAAAAATACAAAAACACAACATTTGAATGCACTGCATGGATATATATAGCTGTTGTTTAGGTCTCTGTTTGTATTGATTTGTTTTTATAGATTTTAAGTCTGTCAATAAAGTATCTATCTATCTGTCTATCTATGTACCAACAGTATCTATGTGTCTATGTATGTGTGTATGTATGTATGTATGTATGTATCTATCTATCTGTCTGTCTGTCTGTCTGACCATAGTTCCCTTTAGTACCCAAATAGCTGAAGACACTCTTTGTCTAATATTATCTCCAGTCCTGTTGACTTGAAGAATTGGACGAAGCCGTACAACATCAGCCTTTTCATAAGGAATTTCAGCCATTAACCATTCAAAACTAGATTTTTTTTACAAAGTCAAAATGGGGGAGATATGTTCACATACAATCATGTACCTTCTGCTTTTTCTCTGTAGTCTTTACCACCTAATGTATAGGCTTCAGTTTTCAGCACTGAGGATTACTGCTTAGTTGTGTCACCAGACTTACTTCTTTATTCTTCTTAGATCATTTAATGGTAGTTAGAAAAACAGCTTTCAGCACCAAAGTGTCCACCTGGCAGTTGCAGTGCATTACAACCAGGGGATGGTAAAAACATTTTACTTTCAAATTCAGATGATAGTCACACCAAATTATTTAAGTTAATGACATTTTGAACATTCAAAACTAATTATCCATGCCCTGTATTTACTGTGCAAAAAGGGAAAATGATTAAAATATTTGAAATGCCTTGGAGAATAAATCTGTTTTTTATGTCATGGTATATTAAATGGGATTATATATGCGTGTTTTCAATTTCCAATTCAATTATGTTTGTTATAGATAGCCATAACCTCACTTACTGTTGCCAGACCTGTGATTTTCTGCTTAATAGGGTTTAATTTTATTGCTCTGTACTTACAGTGCGTGTTTAGAAATGGTGATTATGGCAACTATTCACTTGGCGATCTAAAGTTTTTTCTTCACACCCACTGCTGTAATGACTTTTTTTTTATATAAATATAAAAAAACTTAAATGTGTTTTTATTTAAAGTGCTGAATCTTTGCTCTGTTTGTTCAAGCTCAGCTCACCCTCTAAATAATGATGTTTATTAAGACTTCATACAGAAAGCATAATTACATGAAAACATTGTTTTTATCATAAATAGTTAAATTCATTCTAGTTGCTCACACATTCATTCACATTCCTACCCATGTCCCATGCGTGTTGCAACAGCCTGGCCTTGTCATTTAAGTGAAATGCTTAAGAAGTACGCAGCTAATAATTCAAAAAAGCCGGCTTGAAATGAGCAGCAGTAAGTTAATAACAGACTGACTCAGGCAATCAGTATCTTCTCCGTTCCGAGGGGTAAATATTCCATTGTGAATTTGAATTCATTATCCACAGGTAATTATGGTAATGACACATACGTAAATATTTTCCTCAGAGCTTAGAGAGGAGTGGAGGCTGGCAGGCGTTGCACTGTTCATCAGGGTAAGCACCAAGCTTTTCATCAGGATTAAGGCACGGCAGTCAGGATGCAAAGTGTGGGTTTAAATAACTCTTTGAAGTGACATGAATGTATGGATCTTTTATGTGCAATATCGTGAGTGAAAATATGTCTTCTCTTTCTCCTCTTTGCTCTTTAAAGAGAAATCTCTGTGCATGACAGAGTATTTGATTAAATAGGGTCACAGTTTTTACTTTCAGGTCTTTAGAGAACTATTTTGGACAGTGGAAAGCCTAGTAACTGTAGGATAGAGAGAGGGGAACATGTAAGAAAGGAGCCACAGGTTGGACTTGAACCCAAGCATTCATTCATGGACTGTTCCCTCTCCAGTAGTTGGCAAATATATATCTTTATACTCAAGCAGATAGAAACTGACTGTAAGGCTACTCACAAACACAGAAAAAGTTCGCACACACATACACACAAAAGACAGTCGGAAACAAGATCACAGGGTGTAAAAGTGGGTAAAAGTGAAAAGTTCAGATGGAGAGAAGAAGAGTTAAACACTGGGAGAGAGCATGCCTCATGAGATCTTTGACATGCAATGCACAAACAGGATTCAGAGTTAATGAATTACTCCAGACATCGCATGGTGTTTCCGCACAACACTGTCATGTGTCCTAATATATATTTCCAGACAGCTCTTGATGGTCATTAATAGCACTCCATCAGTGGAGAAAAGCAGCCAGGCTTTTGAACAAACATGAAATGCTGATATTTTTGACCATGCTAGCAGCATAGTATTGTAAGGGAATGTTAGCCATAAACCACTGTCTCTGACAAAAATAAGGTTCTGAACATGATTAGCTTCATTCCTTCATGTTATCAGTAGAGCTGTTGACAGATTGCAGCTCCACATTAGTCTAGCATTGGTTATTGTTGTTTCTTAGATACTGGTTCTAAACCAGTATGTTTAAATGATGCTTAAGTTCCTGATTTTTCAAGAGAAAAAGAAAATCAATAATGTTTACTGTTGTAGCATCCCAAGTATTCATGCTTTTGTTACCTGTAATGTGTTTTTTTTATTCAGCTGGCAAGGGCAGAATTGTGCTGCTTACTGAACAGAAAAGATTTAGCATCTTTTACTCTGACATTTGCTGAATGGTAACTAAACGTAGTGTAGAGATAAACCAACCTGAATCAGTTCACTAATCATAATGTCACAGGTTCAAGCCAATTGTCATTATAGCTGTGCATCTATAAAAATGTAGCACAAACCAGATGGTGCTCTGGTTGGAGAGCTAGAAGCCGCTTTACATGAGGCTACTCTGCTTGTAATGCAGCCTGTTCTGTGTACTACTGTTACTACTCAGCATCTTCAAGCCCATGAGATTCTTGATGACCTCATAACTTAACATGAGATTCACATTAGCGACGGGATATTCTACAGCATTTACTATTTGTTGTGCTCCCACTTCAGTTTATATCCCAGCATTATCCTTGCTTAAACACACACTCAATATGTCCAAATTAAATCAAAATAAGTCACTGAAAAGTATGTCTATGTACAATATATGAATTCCATACTTGGTCGGAGCTCCTTTTGCATGAAATGCTGTGTCAATGCAACATGACGTGGGGGCAAAAAGTCTATGGCAATGCTGAGGTGTTATGGAAGCCCAGGTTGCATGATAGCAGCTTTCAGCTCTTCTGCATCGTTGGGTCTGATATCTCTCATCTTCCTCTGAACAATACCTCATAGATTCCCTGTTGGATATGGTCAGGTGAGTTTGCTGGCCAATCAAGCACAGTGATACCATGGTCATTATACTAGGTATTGGTACTTTTGGCAGTGTGGACAGGTGCTAAGTCTTGCTTGAAAATGGAATCATCACCTCCATAAAGCTCATCAGCAGAGGGGAGCATGAAGTGCTCCTAAATCTCCTGATATCCCACTGTACTGGACCAACACCAGCAGATAACATGCCCCCCCAAATCATCACTGACTGAGGAGTAGCTTGACACAAGGAATGTGACAGTTGTGACCCATGTCCTGAAACAGTTGTGTGTGGTGGCTCTGAAGCACTGAACCCAGACTCAGTCCACTCCTTGTGAATCTTCCCCAAATTCTTGAATCGGCTTTGCTTCACTATCCTCTCAAGGCTGCGGTTATCCCTGTTGCTTGTGCACCTTTTTCTACCACACCTTTTCCTTCCACTTGATTTCCTGTTGATATGCTCGGATACAGCACTCTGTGAACAACCTGCTTCTTTAGCAATGACCTTTTGTGGCTTACTCTCCTTGTGGAGGGTGTCAATGACCATCTGGACAACTGTAAGATCAGCAGTCTTACCCATGATTGTGTAGCCCACTGAACCAGACTAAGAGACCATTTGAAGGCTCAAGAAACCTTCACAGGTATTTTGAGCTTATAAGCTGATTAGAGTGTGACACTATGAGTCTACATTATTGACACTGTTTTCAGAGTGTTCTAATTTTCTGAGATATTAAATTTTGGGTTTTCATTAGCTGTAAACCATAATCATAAAAAATAAAATAAATGTAAGTGCTTGGAATAAACCACTCCTGTGTGTAATGGATCCATATAATATGTGAGTTTCATTTTTAAATTGTATTACTGAAATTAATTATCTTTTTGCTGATATTCTTATTTATTGAGATGCACCTGTAGCTGGATTTTAGATATGCAAGTAAACATTTAGGCTCAGTCAGACTAAATCTAGTTTCTTCAAATCCAACTAAGACACCTTGGCAATCTAAACATGTTTAAAGGAGCCACAGATCAGATTCATAATTAGGTCACCTGCTCAGCGGACACTTCCCTCTGTGCGTGGGGACTCACAGAGATAAGCACTGGACTACCAGCACCCAAAGGCAAGGAAACATACAGATCCATACTGAACTGTGTGCTCTGGGTATTCTTGGCGTGCTTCATAGTGTCTGGACTCTGACCTGAAAATTGTAAGCATACATACAGTATATTAGTCTGGCAGGACAGAAATGGCGTTATTGTCAGCATTTATATGTAACTGTAAGCCTGACAGTGCATTGTATTTTTCACCAAATGTAAAGCTCAGAGTCTGCATAGAGGTATAAAGTATGTCCATGTTTTTCTGTTAAACAGCTGGTGTACCATTAGCTTACTCATTTGCAAGATCATCAGGTAAAAGGCTTAACATCAAGTAGGTGACACCTGACACAGTGATGATGGACATACAGGCATCAATAAATTAATTTGTCCCCTGTGCGTGGACATAAGGAAAAAGACAGTAGTTTAGTTAAATGTCTTAATCTGGTCATTTTGCCTCAATGTGTTGCAAAATAATCAAACACAGTGCATCAGGGTGTAAATATCAAACCTTGAGATAATGTTTGGCAAGCATGGCTTTCTCATGTTTACACTCATTATATAATAATTGTTTCCATGATCCTCTGTTCCAACACGTGTTGTCTCTGTTCATAAGTGCATTATTTGATGTACAGCAGCTAAGATTTACTTTTCTCACCCCTGCAGCTGCAGGAAAGTTAAACTTATCAGTCTTCTCCAATGATGTTTTCAGTCTATGTCACACATCCTTCTCACTGTTTCTGCTTAATTAATCTCTTTCCTTTTCCTAGTCTTTTCTTTTTTCACTGCATCTTTTGCTCCATCAGCATCCCTGTTCCCTCCAGGTGGGATCCCAAATAAATATTTAATTGCTCCGAAAAGTCCACAGTGAGCTGGACTAAATGACTCACAGCCATGTCAGCTGACATGAAGGTTTACTCCATTATAGCTTCTGTTTGTATTCAGACATTCAGGGGCTTTCTCGCTCTCTATGAGGGAGCTTGGACAATTATTAGCTTAGTTTTTTTTTAGTTTTCATTTTTTATTTTGTGATTGCCAGAGGCTGTATATAAATGAAGCTGATATGATACCTACTGTTATTATAGTCTTTCATATGCCTGTTAAGATAGTTGTGCTTTTATTTTTTCTGTACATTTTCTAATCAGAGGTCTTTGCGTGAGACTCAAAATGGATAAAAAGAAGCAAGTCATTGTGTATTTGTTTAAATATTGCCCTCTGTGAATTTTTGTGTAATAAATGTGTTTCTCATGTTTTATTCTACATTACAGAGCACGACAAGCACCGCCTATGCAAAAGCACTGAATACATGAATCTTCACTTCAAAGTCAAATGGTTTCATAATGAGTATGTCCGTGACCTGCCAGCCTTCAAGGGTGTCTCACCAGAATATTCTCTGTAAGTGTCCTCTCATTTTTCGGCACATGCATATTATGAATAAATGTTCACTGATTTTTGTTTAATAATGAATTTAAGACAACAAAGGTCAAGTAAGTACAGCTAATTGGTTTGATAGTGACAAAAGTGTCAACATTATGCATTTAATGTTCATTTCTACCTCTAAAATGTTCCCATATTCATCTAAAATTACTATATTAGAAACCTCTGCTGCCTTAACAGAGTTGAGACCAGATGAACATGTTTCCTTTGGAATTTAGGGACAAAAAAAACGCATAATCTCACTATCTATGCTAAACGTGATGTCACATTGTGTATGTAGTATGTTTCAAATCTGGAGTATGCAATTTTGTGTATGCAAGAGATACCCAGGAGCCCACTAACTGTAATATATCACCCTAGACCCTGTGGTGGCTGTTAACTCATCTCCACACCGAATAACATGTTGTTTGGCTGTCTGCAACTGTCTGTGGAGATAAACATTCTCTTTGCTTTGACAGGAAAACACAGGCCAAGAGCCAGCAACACTGTCCCTTTCATTTTCTCTATTGTTGTTTGTTTGGAGATCACAGTACTTTCTTGTGGCCGTGCTATGCCAACCTCCCCTACATTGAGAAGTAATGGAGAAGAAAGTGCTTGGTACCAAAGGGAGTTGAGTCAAGCTGATTTAGACTGGTACCAGGAACCACAAACAGAAAATCATCCAAAGAGAAAAAGATGTCTTTTGTTGAAGTTTGAGTATGTTATGCAGATTGAAAGAATTCAGTTGAGATCATCTGACAAGGTGAAAACTTCAGTGTGATAAATGATTTGGTACCATGCTCTGATAGGAAAAGGTGGAAATACATGCAGCCTGATCCATCGTTCAAAAAACATGAATCCCCTAAAGGCAAAGAGGCAAACACAGTCAAAATGAGCCCAAGTGGGACCAGCAGAGTCTGCCCAGTGCGCTCCACAATATAGCCAGCTATCCTCACAGGCATTGTCCAATGCTTTCATGTCATACAGCACTTTAGAAGAAAAGCAGGAGAGTTAGGATATTACAAGGTCAGCCGTGCTAAGCCTTGCATTTCTTTGTATTTACAGGGTTTTTTATTAAGTCATACAGTGTACAGAGTTCTGGTTCAAAACTTAAACCCTTACCCTTCAATAATCAAAGACTTTTGCATTTTTAGGTGGTTTGAGCCTTTTGTCATTCAGTGGCTTGATGAGAACGAGGACGTGGCAATGGATTTCCTCAATGGGGCACTAGAAAGAGACAAAAAAGATGGGGTGAGTACTGCCTTATTTGTATTGTATAGTTTTATATTACTTTTATCATTTCTTGTAAGACTCCCTTTGTGTTCTCAAGGACTGCCTCCTAAGACTTACATCTTTCAGAAGAAAGTGGTGGGGATAAAAGACATTTCCACATCAAGCAACTCTTCTTGCTTTGAGACATCACAAGACAAGAACTAATCGAATGTCATAAAATGGATGAAAACAGGAACCATGTATTGCACTTGGGCAAGAAATGGTTTAGGACAGATACACAATATTTGGGAAAACACATACTATACTCAAAACAAGTTTGGCAAAGAAATAGTTTAAGTTCACTGACTCACCCTCTATAAAAGCTAATGCTGCTTAAAAATGTTTACTATAGAGATGTTTATAATCATTACGTGTTAAATTAGTGTAATTCTGCACTATTTATTTTTGATATATCAGCTGTTCTGTAAAAACAGTTTTGTGCTAAGTTATCACCTTTTTGTTTGTTTTTGTGTGTTCTTATTTTAAATCTAACAGCACAATACAGTTTTCATTTATATCAGAGACCTGGTTTTCTCATCTGTGTATTTTTTTCACCATTTTTCTGCACAACTGCTTTGACATAACTGTGAAGTCAACCCCAAACCAGTGGTCTTTTTTCCAAAGCGTGAAACATAAGATCTGACAGGACTATTCTGTCAGCCATTAGTTAATTAAGGAATAATTCTGAATCCATAATGACGTGTTGTTTTTTTTTGTTTGTTTGTTTTTTATCTGGGCATCACAGCAACCGTTGAGCATTCAGGCACTGATTCAGTATATTTACCTGTTGATGTGATTGAGCTTGATAGTCTGGATTCCTTCTCTGAGTGATGTAGTTTTTAGAGCTAAAGGTACATTAATCTGATGTTGTCTTCACTGTCATATTACATCTCTCAGCTCAAATGTTTAAAGGTCATAATATCTGAGATTCTGCAGCTGACTCTCTTCTCTTTTCCTACCCCTTGACCCTCTTGTTCCTCTCTTGTCCTGTAACAGTTCCAGCAAACCTCGGAGCATGCTCTTTTTTCCTGTTCAGTGGTGGATGTGTTCACTCAGCTAAACCAGAGTTTTGAGATTATCAAGAAGCTGGAGTGTCCCAACCCTCAGGCTCTGGCTCACTTCATGTGCCGCTTTGCGAAGGTCAGGTTCTGCCCACCCAACCCTTAGTAGATCTCTGGGGACTTTAAATCATAGTCATAAAATGTAATTTAAATAAAAAGGGAGAAATTTCTATTTGCCCTGTGTGATATTATTGTTAAAAGTGTGACAGTTCAATTTTTGTTTGTGGGCTCTAGAAATGTAATGTTAAAACAATAAACAATGATTAAAAACTGTCTCTCTCCTTCCGTAGACTATCAACAAAGTTCTCGTGCAGTATGCTGCTATCATATCAAAGGAGTTTCCTCTGCATTTGAGTAAAGAAAACGTGGTAAGTGCCCACTCAGAGTCTGTTTATGTCACTGCAAAGGTCATAGTTGTTTTGGTCAAAATGCAAATATTGTGCATCAGATGATGGTGTTTCAGTGTGGACTGTCTACCAGCAGATTCAAAAAAGGAAACACACACGGAAAATGTTAGGGGGTTTAGCCAAGTCAGTCCTACTTTTACTTTAGCCTGCCTTTTATAACGTGGTGAACAGATTGTCTCTATTAACCAAAATGTAATTATTTGGCTACCAGCCTATATCAGATAGTGTGCGGTCATTGGTATTTTCCTGCCTCTCTGTCCTTTGTTAAATATGATGGGTGACTAAATGTGGATCTTTCCGAGTGTCCTAATTGCCCTCGCTGGTCTTTGAGGTTGAAGTGAGAGATAACACACAGGGAACTCCTGGAGGAGGCAGATGTTTCTTTACAGAATTGACAGCCTCATTACAATAAATCCAGAAAAAAAGTGAAATGTCCCTCCTTGTGACAGGGCTGAACGGACAGATAATGGAAAAAAAGATTAAAGAGGCAGATGAAGTTGTACAGACACAGGAGCACATCAACTGTGACCCAGTCTCTAATTTGTTGGGCTGTCACACTCAGAACATGACCCAAGTCATAACAGTCTTAACCAAGAACTTACCGTCTGTGTGATTTGCTAACAAACTGATCACAGTGTATTAAAAAAAAAAAAAAAAGTGAACAGTGGTTTGTAGCCTGCATGACATGTACAAATCTTTAAAAACTCTTACATCTTAAGCCATGCCATAAGATTATATGACATACATTAACAGGTGCCACATTTTGCAGTATTTCACATATTAAAAAACAAATTAGAACATTTGAAGTGAGAAATTAGATTTTCTCCTCCTTTATTGTGAATCATCACGGTAACTTTTTTCCAAGCTTAGAAACACTGGTCTAGCACAGAGGCTTCCACAGTGAGGGTCACAAGACACCAACCTGTCCAAAATTATACAATTATAAGATTATTTTAAGTAAAATGTGTCACCGATTATAGTGAAAAAGAAAAAGAGAACATGAAATTATTTTGAAGTAAAGCTCGAGAGGAGCTATGCTTAAATGAATGAAAATCCACAAAACATAAGATTATCTATGACAGCTGTTATGAGTCTGCTGCTCTTTGTATACAGTCACAGAAGTACACAGACAGTAAGAACAATGTATAAATAACATTATATAAATAACATTATGTTATTTATACATTGTATTAACATTTCATTTTATATTATATGAAATAACATCTTACTAACGTATTATATTTTCCTTTTAACATTATATATTTCTGGCTTCTGTGTTCATTTGTACTGCTGTCATGCCAGTGTTAGGAACAGCTGACTGATAGCTTTCAGTCTGCCTGATGCATGTTTACATTATCTGATAACTGCAACAAAACTTTGAGATATTAGTTTCAACTGATTATTTAGGTGGTTTTCATACAAACAGTATGTCTGCTTTCTTCTGATTAGAAAAACACCCTAAGTATAGATGAGAGCTAATAAGATATCTTTGGCTCTCTAGCGTTATCTAATGATAGTATTAAGATCACCACAGCTCTCACTTTTAGACCATGTTAGTGGGCAATAATGTTAATTACATGGTAGTCACATTTTAATGAAGTTAACTCAGTATATTACTGCAGGTTCAGGAAAAGTCTGCCTGGTCCTGTTGTTGACTGTAGTAGATGGTACACCCACCTGCTGCCCCTCTTGGTTACCTTTTTAAGTCAGGCTCTTTAGATATCCATCCTCATAACCTCAGAAGTCAGTGCATCCAAATGGGAACAACTTTCCTGAATTCATTAATTAAATAAATAAGCAAACGGGTTGAAACCCATAGGTTGCACTCTAAATTGTAAATTTCAGAATAGCCTTCATTAGATGGTAGTGTGTTCTGCCCGTGTTCCACAAGTGTATCACGTCACACACGAAAAGCTTTTAAATATCAGTCCTAAATAATACCACAGCAGCCTGTGGCATTAAATTGATTGACTGTATTATGTCTTTGCCTTATATTGTGTTTTTGACACTCCCTTAGGCTAGAATAAAGCAGTCGAGTCTATGCTTTTATTTTGATTTAGAAAATGTAATTAGTCCCAAACAAATATGTGCATAAATCTTGCGGAGAGTAAGCCATTATGTTCTGCTGCTGAGACTATATTGGCTGCTCTGTGGTTTGAGAGCAACCAATCATCCCTCTCCTGTGGGGTGTTGAATTATCATGTTTGTACTATCCATTACTAAGGTTTTACTTTGTGTCTTTGTCAGCTGTTTTTTAGGGCAGATCATGCTTATGATATGTGTCTGAATGAAACCGCTGAAGAAGTACTCAGTCCCCATAAAAAGCTGCATGATTAATGTCTGTCATCTGTTTAACTTGTTGTGGAGCTGACAATCGATAAAGCCTGACATATTCGGTGCAGACATTTCTCTCCCTCATGGATATTATGGTTCCCTGCTGACAAAAACCTTGCCTTTCTGTATTTATGGTGTGTCATGCTATCAAAACTGATGGACCAGACAGCTTTTTGCCGGGTTGATATTTAAAAATGTGATTTCTATAACATAAGTTTCTCCCAATCTAAGCAGCTGTAATACTGCAGTGTCAATGGCAGTGAGAAAAGAAACAGAATTGAATGTACACAGTTTGTTGTAAGATATTGGGTAGTTGATGTGTGAACACTGTGCTCAGCAAAACAATTTAGTTACATAAACTGCTGTTTTACAGCCCTGCATCATCCTGAACAACATTCAGCAGCTCCGTGTCCAACTGGAGAAGATGTTCGAGTCCATGGGTGGTAAACAGGTCTGTGTTTACTTCACTGTTTCTACCTGTTATCTCAAAGATTTGAGGCAATTCACTTTCAATTCAACTAAAAAACAGACCTTTCTTGGTACCTGAAATCAGATTTTTTTTTTTTTTTTTCTTTTTTGTCGTGCACTACTGTGCTGCTCTGCGTCAAACCGGAACGTCAGATCACAAAGCTGGCTCATAAGGGTTCAGTGTCTCAGTTAAGGACACTTCAGTAAGGTGTCCGGTTAGAAAGAAGGCTTAACCTCCTTTCTTGGACTAGGCCCCTGCTGTGAAATAAATGCTGTGTCATGATTATATGAATGAATCCTTCAGATGACATTTACATACAGTGAAAGTGAAATGACCCCAACTTTGAAGTGCTGCCCTCAGCTCTCATATAGACTAATCCAGCATGTAGGTCAGTTTCTAATACCATCTTTTCTACTACAGTTCCTTGATAACTTTCTACCTACCCCATCACTATTTCTCAACTTCCAATCCCCCCATGTGTTCCCCCTTTTGTAGATACTAAGTTAAAACCCTTTAATCTGTGTGTTTGATTTAAATATAGTTAATATTTCCTCTCTGTCTTTTAGTCTGTCTAACCAGAGTATCAGCTGTCACTGCTTCCTGTGACTTACACGCATGTTCTCTTTAGTATCTAACACCTGTCTCGCCTTGCATTTTGTCTCCTGTCGTTGTGTCTTCTGTTTTCCCCCTGTTTCCTTTCTGTGCTCTCTCTCTCTGTCTCCAGGAGGAGGGGGTTGTGTCCTTCTGTAAGGTGTGTGCAATAGGACTCGTCAGCATCCCTTCCCACCATTTACCAAATAGTATTAAAAGCACACCCCTCCCCCCTCCCCTGTTCCTTCCCACCACCCCTCACGCTTTTACACTTTTCACCCCCACCCCCCCAAACCCCTTCAGCAGCATGTGCCACGGAGCATACGGCCTCTGAATTACCCATCATGCCTCAAGACAGGCTGCTTGAGCTCACCATCACCAGCGCTGTGGGGATAGTGGCTCAACCCACCCGATCTCATCTTTATTTTTAGCTTGCTATTTTTCCTATCTGACACGTCTTTTTCATGGCTAAATTAGAAGTGCGATATTTGTTGTGTTTTTCGTTTCCCAACCCTTTTCTGCCCAACTCAAAAAGTGCCGTCAAAGGCACACCAAGTCTTTGGCTGTGGTTTTGATCATCTCTATCTTTCCCCGGGCTGCACCCACCAAGTGCTTCAGACAGGATTTTTCAGACTATGTTTAATGAGCTTCTCAACACTTACAAATCTCTCCAGCTGTGCCATCAGATGAGCTTCTGCTACCACCCACAGTCAGCAGATCTAGACCTATGTCATTCCCAAACCATTATCCCCTGAACAAGGGATTTTAAAATCCATTCACAAAATTAAACTAAATATTATTCGGTTAAATTCTTAGTCAGTTTTATCCTTACGGATATACCAAGTAACTTCTCCTTCTCCTCCTATTATATAGCTGTACCTGAAGGTTTTCCATTATTTTCCTCAGTGGCATACTCATTACAAAATAGACTCCTATCAGCAATGAAACCCCTCTAAAATCCAATGTAATTACCAGGAACTGTTATCGCAAGAATACCAATAACAGAGATTAGCAATAATCTCATATGGTGCCACATTTATGGTCTCATTGTGTATTGATCTCCAGATTGTAATCAGGCTTTATTTTGACAGTCACACTGTTTGCTAATGTTGTTTTCTCACTTCAGAGTTTGTGGTTTATTAAACCATTGTTTACTTGGCACTGTTTAAAACAAACAATGATTTGGGATAACAAGCTGCCACTGAAAATATATTGTTTGTTGAAACAGGCAAAAGGAGGCAGAGCTGGGCTGCTGTTGATAGGCTCTCAGCCAGGAGACTTTGTTTACTCCAGAGGACTCTTGATGTCCATCAGTGTCAAGTAAAACTAGACACCATGGTGGAGTCAGATACTCCATAGATGATAAAACCGTGTGTTTTCAGTTGCATAAACCTTGATAACCATATTAAAAGCTATTTCTTGAAGGGATGCAACAATAAACGTAGCCCATGGATAAATAAGTACCTTGTTTGATGGTTTTGTTTTTTATATCAAGACACAAAAAAAGAAACAGAAGAGGAAAAAAAAATTAAGACTAATGCTGTTATACAATTTTATTGAATATTAACATTTTTTTGATGTCTTTCCCCTTCAACCTCCTTCCCTTCAGCATCAACACACCACTGCATTCAGGTCTTCCACTAGGTCTTAGGTCGTAGGTCGTAGGTCATAGGTCTTAGGTCTTATTCGGACAGTCATCTCCAAACCTCTGTTAGTCTTTTTCTAACTTCAGACTCAGACTCAAAACGCGTTCCTTTGAGCACAGATTTGACGTTAGGACAAAGAAAAAAAGTCCCGTGGTGACAGGACAGGTCAACAGGGAGGGTGATCAAGTACTATGATTTGTTTCTGGGCTAGAAACTGCTTTCCATAAAGTGCAGTGTGAGCTGGCATGTTGTCCTCAAAGAATGAAACTATTTTTCCTCAGTTGTGGTCTTTTTCTTTGGACCTGTCTTTCTAGAAACTGTTTTTTAATAGTGTTGATTCACTGATGACCCTTTTATTATCCAAAATGTATATGCTTATGTAAAAGCAATATAATTAACATGGCCTTGAATCTGGACTTGCGTTGTCATGCTTTCTTTATCCTTGGTGACAATGGTGTGTTGTCAATGTACTGACTGCCATTTTGTCTCAAGATGATATTGAAAGATTCAAGTTCCATTGCATGTAATCGCTCAAAAAAAAAAAAAAGATGGTTTCCTGCAATTAGTTCCAAAATGTCTCCATAAATCTGCTTGCATTTTTTTGTTTGTTTTGAACAGAAGTTAGAAGTTTTGGGACAACTTTGACACGTACATTTATCACGTTAAAATTTTCAGGTGTGTCACAAGACCCACAAGACTCAGCAGGGGTATTGCAGAGCTGAAAAACTATTTTTCATGCAAAACCAAAAAATACTCCATTTCACATAAGCATTTTGTGAAAACTGTTCAGAACAGTTCATTACACTGAGAATTGTTGCATCCCTATTTTCTAATGCCCTAAAGCAAGATAACAATAGTTTTAGTTTCATTACTTTGTAAAAGGAGAAGAAAGGATGTCAGATGTAATTATAGTATTTTAAAAGTATTAAAAATAAGCAACATTCATGATCTTACTCTTGAAAGCATACTTTGATTTGAAATAATCCATGAACTCATCTGACCTCAGTCTGACATTTCAGAAGACAACTCTTTAATAGTTTCAGACTACAGGACTTCAGTGCTCAGCAAGTCAAAAAAATACCTTTGACCTATGTGTTATCGTACACAGCATGGTTTAGATTTTTCTCTTTATGTCATTTTAACACTATTGAAAAAAATAAATTTGACTCTATTTAAGCAAAGTCTTTGACAGAATTACAGCCATTGGGTAGGCATTTGACGAGAGTGTCAGAGAAATACAGAGTCAGAAAAGAAAATTTTCCCCTCGGGAGATGACAAGTGTCTTAGTTTATCCAACAGCTCAGGGGGTTGCATCAATAAAGTGTATTCGGAAAAACAAAATAGAATATCTTATTCCTGTGACTATGCAGCTGCAGATTAAAGGTTCAGTGTGAAATTTTCCTTAGGCCAAACTGAGAATATATATAATGACGGCCTACAGTAATTTATGACATCACTTCAATGTATTATGTATGTTATTGAAACAGTAGGATTACACCTTCAACCTCTGTGGACTATTGTTTCTGTAAAAGAAATGTACATGATATGAGATGACAGCAGGTTAACCGTATAACCACACATACTCACAAATATGAATCTATCCCATCTGTGTTGCAGATAGAGGCATATCTGCAGAATAAAATGACTGTAAAAGGTTTAGTTTACACATCCACTTCCCAGCTGAGCCATCCACCATTAAAATGTGTGAGATGAGCGTCTCCATGGCTGAGCTTATCGGGTGTAATGTGACGATCTGTTCTGCATGTGATTCGGTGCCTGGCCTTACACATTCATCTCAGGCAATGAGCCTCAACAATGTGTTTTCACTCCATCCTAAACATTGGTATTACCCATTTATACATGGTCGGTGTTATCCATAAACACTGAGAGAAACAGATTTATCCATACATATAGTAACATACACAAACACACTTAAACAAAGCAGTTTGTTTTCATATTTTCAGTATTCACCCATGCATTTTTCCCTTCTCGGCCCAAAACCACAGGAAAACACAAACATTTACACAACCATCACATGTAATAATGTATTGCTGCAGCTACCCAACACATTCCATGCATTGGTACATACATACTGAGGATTAGTTTTATAGATATGTCTGTGAGGTTGATATTAAAATTGTTAAACGTATATTTTACAGTCAGTGAACAGTGTTGAGTAGTAATTACTTACTTGTACTATAACTGTAATAATTTTACATTTTCAGCGATGACTAGTAGTAGCAAGTGTTCTTGATTTCTAAAACTGACCTAAGAAAGTAAAAGATGTTGGGCATGTTACTCAAAAATGACTCCTTATTACTCCTTAAAACATAATAAGGTTATTTCACTCATTACTAACTATAAAAAGTAACTAATTATCTCCATTTTAAGTGATTTATTCTAAAGAAAATTATTACAGTAAGTTTAAACAACTTCCACCATAGAGGACAAAGTCTGGATGTTTTATGGACACAAACCCCAGAACCATTTTGGTAACATTTTGAATTGCTAAAAGTACTGCTCACTTTTTATCTCTCATCCCTCATACTACCGTAGACTTCTAAGCTAGTTGCTGCGCATACATGCAGCATGATAACAGTACACCTAGGGCAAAATATAGTGTAGTAAAAAAAATCATTTATTTGATTAGCAACTGTTAATGTATCTTTGTTTTAGAAATTCTAACCTCTTACACTGCAAGCTACTCAAAAAGTAATATTATTACACTAATGCATTACCAGTAACTAGTTAATACCCATCACTAACATTTGAAAGTACCAATCAAAGTAATGCTTAGTTGAATCGCTCTTACAGTACCACCAGGTTTTCCTGGTGGTACTTTTATCTGAGGTTTATCCTTTGCTGACTGTATCACAGTATTTTCGGTCTCAGATTGAAAGGATTGTTGTGAGAGACATACCAGGAAGATTTAAGAGCAAGATTATGACCAAATGAGGAATAAATGTTGTTAGTAAGTGAAACAACCCTTAGTCTGCCTCATTGTGATGTCCCTGTTATTTGTGTAGTAAGGCAGCCACTTGTATTATGCTACAATAAATGAGTGTGAAATTTAAATGATGTCAGGTTGTGTACAGCCTGTGATTGTAGTGGCTGCTCTTGCGGTCATTTTATACTAGTATATTGGTTGCATCAGTACCTAGGAAGCAGACAGCTTTTTGATGAAAAGAAAAGGTGAATCCCCAACTCTGATTGTATGTAATAAAGAAGATACGCACAAGATCAAAGTATAAGAGATGAGTGAATAATGTAGTGTCATATTTTTAGTAACTTTAAAGTAGGGTAACAATCAGTTACTTTTGATATCAAGCAATAATAAAGGTATTTTATTATTTTAATAATGTAGCTTCCCCAACAATGTTACCAAAACTTTCTGAGACTGTAACAAGTTTTAAACATGAACTTAAAATGATTTTGGCAGTATATTCAACAATTGGTATCAGTAACCTTGCTTTGCCCACCATGGATACTCCAGTATCACCTGAACTGTAAAAATGTTAAAAAGCTACATGTAAAAGTATTTTTTTGCTGCTGTACAAACAAAAATATGTTTGCATCCAAAACTTTCTTTTGAACATAAAAGTAATTCAGCAGATTTCAGGCATGGAGTCAGAACAGCTGTAGATACTGTATATAAACGACAGTAAGTCTTATTCCCTTGAGATGCTGCAGGGTCAAGGCTGCCTTGCAAAGAGCCCTGTCCCCTGTAACTTATGAATTAATGCACAAAAATGTTCTCTTTGAGAGACCCCCCCCCCAGCTGCCTGCTCCTTTGCTGACATCATGTTTCATGACTCAGCAAGCAGTCATCATCACAGCGCTCGGAGGTGAACAGTCCATTTGTATTCAGGGTGTCACTCGGCACAGATGGCAGGCAGAACGAGTGGGAGGCCACAAGTGAGGCAGGTTACCTCTCCTCTGGGCCCGTCTCCTTCCCTCTTAGCACCCCTACCCCAGTCAAGGCAGAGAGCAAGTCAGCGTGGGAGAGAGTATGGAGTGAAATGATGTAGTAACTGTCTGTCTCCCACTGACAGCTGGATGCAGAGGCCAGTGATCTGCTAAAAGAGCTGCAGAATAAACTCAGCACAGTGCTGGATGAACTCAGTGGAGTCTTTGGCGCCAGGTGAGCATTAATGTGACTGAATGTGTGTGAAAGTGAGTGTGTTTGTATGACATTATTGTTTTAATTTGTGAACTTTCATGGCCTATCTTTTCATGTCTTGTCTATCAGTAAAACTGAAATACAGAACAGATATTTATTGTTACTGAAATGAAATTGACTGAACCTCGTCATGCACTAGTATTCCAGCTTGAACAAAGTGCAGTCCTGCTTTGTGCATCTTTTCAATCCTACTACATAACAGCTTCAGCAAGAGAGAAACAAAGTGTTTACAGGCTATTGTTTCTTGTCCCACAGTTTCAAACCAGTGATCGAGGACTGTGTGAAGCAGATGAACCAGGAGCTGGTTCAGATGAAGGGCCCCATCAAAGGGAGCAACCCCGCGATGGATGCAGAGACTGTCCTCCGGCCTCTCATGGACCTTTTGGATAAAAAGTGTGTATACACTTAGTGCAATGTCAAAATTAGACATCCGTTATGCAAGATACTTTGTGTGTTTCTCTTAAAATGGGCACTCTGATTTCAAACACTTTGATACTCATCCAGTATTATGAGTTAAAAGGCTTAACTTTCAATGCCATTAAGTTGAAAGGTTTGGACTTAAGGTTGAAACCTCTTCTGATATCAAAGATGGGCTTAGTCTGTTTCTGGAGCTATTTTGTACAAAAGACAGATGGGACAGGAACAGAATGACATCACTGTTACTAACATCTGTCACTGCTTTTACATTCACTGCTTTGTTTTTTATTTTTGTTTATTTTATCAATTTTGTTTTATCACTTCAGTTATGTCGTTTTTGCCAGCCATAATGCAAATCTAAACCCCTAAATCCAACTGGCTGGACTTCTGGGAGCTGAACAACTTGATCAGATTCCATTTGATCAGATTCAAGATGATTGCACCTCTCAAAGAGAGACAGATGAGTCAAAACTGGGATAATTCATCCTTATGTCTGATTCTGGCAGAAATGCTTGAAAACGAAATTTAGAAAGGATGCATTAACTTTTCAAAATAACATGTTAAACTTTTTGAGATGTTAAACCAAAGACAGAACTTTTATTTATCTGTTTGTCATTAGGATTAATTGGAAAGTGATTTTAATTATATTAAATTAAAATTAAACTAAATTCAGTATAAATCCTTGTGTTGAATTAATAGTGATCTGCCAGAATTTCAACTTGGCAAAAATAGATTATTAATTACCATAACATACTTTGATGCAGGGACAGAAATGGCTCATATTTGAACACAGTTTACAGAGTTCTTGATGAAGACGGATCAGCTTTGTGAATTGTAACCAGTCTTTGCTGTGTTTGTCTCACAGACAGACCTGCTGTGTGTCTTAGCTTGATGCTAAAAAATAATGGACACTGCCATTAATGGGCTTATGCATTGTCTCATATTGCGCTCATTAAAACCGGAGAAGCTTGTCTACTACATGATATCAAGTGAGATGAATATTTTAATTAATCATCCAGGGTGGTGATTTTGGGAGGTGGATTGAGGGTAAGTAAGGTGTTCAGCGTATAATGTTTGTGTTCTTTGTTGTATGCTGGCTATTTCACACATAGTAACATTATATAAATTAGAAATATCCCATGAAAAACAGGAGAAATACTTGGAAACAAGAATGAGGCATTAACTGGTTCAGTGGATACAAATATTATTGCAAACACACTTTACTACTAAATATTCAGTTTTCTTAAGACCTCAATCCTGTATGCTGAGCCTCTGTAAAATGAGGGGGCATCTTAGTATTTCATCTTAAGTGGACAACAAAACTTGAAAAAGTGGGAAAGTACCCCAAAATCAAGGTTTAATCTTTGCATCAATTGCTTTTGATCATTTGACTTATTACAATGTCACTGGAACTTCTTTGAACCATATCAGCAAAAGCTAATCCTGCATTAGGTCCTATTTCTGGTTCTGGTGGAAGATTCTTGCATCAAATTGTAGCTCCAACAGCTTTATTGTTTTGCCAATGCAACAGGTGTTCACACAGAGATTGTAGGCAAGGTGTCAGAAGGGGCTTAATAACATATTTTTTCATTTCCAGTCTGCAGATATTTTTGTTTTGGCCATCTGTGTTGCCTACATACCAGTTTAATTTATGCATTAATGCCATAGATTGTTAGCAAATACTCTGCTGTTGCATCTCCACCTCCCCATTTGCAAAAAAAATTCCCTTTTCCATTCTTTTTTTATTAGATGTTGCTCTAAAATAGCTATTTTCATCATTTGTCTCTTAGGGTGTAATTAAGCCATGACCAATACAAGGTGGCTATATGAATGAGTAAATAATCTGCTTCAAACAGAGCAATTAAAACAACATAGTCCCTGAGCAGATTATGATTTTTATGTAGGGGCTGATGAAATTATATTTCTTTTCTACACCAGTTTTCCTAAAATTTAATGGTGATCAGATTTTAGTAACTGGACAAATAAGAGACAGGAAAGCTGGACAACACACATAGGAGGGAGGAATTAAACTCATCTACTCACACCTTGTGATCTGCTTTTGTGTGTTTGATTATTGGGCATTATGTCCTAACCATCTGTTACAGACTTACAACAAGCTACCTGTGTCAATTGCTTGTATTTTATGAACGTTGTTTGAGGAATACAAGATTTAATGCAAACTCCAATACTATACTGGCACAGCAATGTCTGTTATCGGTGGATCCAGTGTTTACATGCATATTTTCACAGTGGGCTGCTTCTACTGAATTTATTTGTCTTTTTGAACTACTGAAGAATTAGAGGAGGAAATTAAAATATACTGTCTGAATCTGAAGAAGACACTGGCGTGTACGTTTTCTTATCTTTTGTAATTTTGGGCAAATAACTACATTACCCACAATCCTAAAAAGTGACAGTGACAGCAATGTTTCTGACTGGAAGAGCCTGCTGGGACACACAAGAAAGTTAAGAAATGTTGCAGGGATCATGTCTTATGATTAGTTTTTCAGCATGTAAGTATCGCCCTGTTTCTAGCATTATGATATATCATGATGTATCCTGTGGTTATACTTGTACTGCAGTGCACATTGTTGACCAGGTTCTTGCCAGTAAACACCCCAGGTGTGAATTGTGTATTCAAATTAAGTTTAACTTTATGTTTCATTCTATTTTAATTTCAAATCTTTGCTGAGTTTGAATTGATCACATTTAGGTTCATTAAATACATGAATGCATTTTCTTTTTGACTCTGTGAACAAAGTAGACACTTGTTTTTCTGAGAATGTTGATAAATTCAACCTGAGGACAGTTTTTATTTATTTATTTTCTTAACTTCTGCTGTACTCTTTAAAGAACTGTTATGATTGCATCTTTCAGCTAAGCTGAAGGAATTGCTCTCCACCATTAGTCAAAGAAACATTGAGGCCAATGTGGCATTAAAGGGAATCCTCTTAATGATATGGAAATACCAAATCCTTCCTCCTGTCTCTGAAGCCCTGCCTGCACAATGGCCTAAGATTAAAGTATAAAGCTGCTGCATTCATGCTGTGAATCACAGGTGTTTTCTTTATTTAATGGTGGTATTTATGAAGGCATCATCAATTGAATCCTTTTGTCAGGTTGGCACACCTTGAGTTGCATGCATTATACCACTGACCTGATGTTTCCCTTCTTCTGCTGCTTTGCAGTTTGATGTTATTTGCCAAGATTTGTGAGAAGACAGTGCTGAAACGAGTCCTCAAAGAGCTTTGGAAAATTGTGCTGAATACCATCGAGAGAACGATTGTTCTGCCTCCACTGAATGACCAGAGTGTGAGTTTGATTAATCATCCATCCCTTTCCCTTTTCTGTAACTCTTTTCATCTCCCAGGCTGCCCTACACCTCCCTCCTCTCCTCCACCTGTTTCCCTCTCATTCCCTCCATCTGTTCATCTCTCCTTCACAAATTACTGTACAGGAGATGAAACAGCACGGCTTTCCCTCAATCCTTACGCACATGGAGTCAGTGTTTTCAGATTGGCAATCCCTCTGTAAGAGCTACTGTAGACTTACATTTTTTTATCAGGAATATCATATTTATTCTTTTTTTTGGCTGTTGTGGGTTGTATGGTAGATGATTAAGGCCAGGCAGAAGAAAGCTATGATGAGGAAGAAGATTTCTTTTCTGTGCTTTGAGAACAAAGTCAAAGTGATGATAAAGACCTGAAAATGTTGAGAATAATGATGAAATATAATTGTTTTCTATCATTTTAGTGTATTGTGTCTTCACTTCAACTTAAACTTATCCATGATGTCTTGACTGTGATGCATGATGGAAAAATCTCTCTCCCCCAGTGTTTTCTGTTTCATGCCAGACCCCAATACTCTATCTAGGATTGATGCTACAAAAGTGCATTTCAAGTCGATGTGTAACATAGTTTTCAATCATTTTTCTTCCTCTATCAATTAGTTTCCAAAAAAATGCACCTGAAAAAGAGGATTACAGCAAAGAGTATTTATACAAGATTTCACCTCCATTCCTTACTTTATTTGAGTAACCCTTCCTCATCTATCTACTGAGTGTTTTAACATTGTTTCGTTTTAATGACAAATATCTTCCTGTCTAACAGCAAGGAGCTCAGATGATCTTCAATGCTGCCAAGGACTTGGGACAGCTGTCCAAACTCAAGGTAATTTTGGGAAGAATTTCTTGAACGGTGTACTATCCCAGACTATCTGAAGCCGATAATGTCTCAGTCCAGGGGGATCTGACTAAGCTCCGCAGGAGTATCGCTGTCTCATTAAGACATGCATGATGCGTACACATACACTGAGACCTGCCCTAAGAAACATGGATCATGTATTGTGCTTTGTAGATCATACATCACTTTACAAAAATCTAAAAGCTTTTTATTCAGAAAGCAGATTTCCAGGTGTATATTTAAACATCAATACAAAAACAAATGCAATTCTGCTTTCAAAATCAGAACAAATGGTAGCTTTTTTCTCATATCCAAAAAATGAAGTTGAATGAAAATAAACAACTAGAGGTATGAGTGATAAACCAAATGTGTTCTTAATCTTTAAATTTGAACGGGTGAATGGTGTCATTTTAAGGGGTACCTGTTTAAGCCACTGAAGGCTTTTGTATTGCAGCAATACTCAGCTGCACTACCCAGACTGTTGTCTAGTTGCTGGTGAGACCAAGGGATGTTTTAATCCCTCCAGCTCTGTGTAGGGAGGCACTGGATTGGATCAGTGTTTATTCTGCTGTTTCACTAACAACTGTGCTGTGACAGTACCTCAGAGAAGGACTGTAGATCTCAGTCATATGGGGGATGTTGGATTAATGTATAAATGTATTCTTCTGTTTGTGTGGCCTCACTCTGTGTTAGTTGGGGAATTCTTCTAGAGAACTTATAGTTACTTAGTGTATGTCTATTTCCCTCCTAAAGCGTTTATATGGTTTATTATCAACAAAGGAAAATGACTCGCAATCCTCAGCCAACTTTGCTTAATTACTTTCATCCAACCTGCAATTCAAATTATATTCAACTGCCTGTGTTTTTCAATCATAATTAGTGATATTCGGTATTAGATTTGGTTGACCACATTTTTAAACCTAAAACAAGGTTTAAACCTACATGTATGAGCTCACGATACAAGTTAATTTTTTATCAGTATGGAAGTCTCTCAGAAATAAAATGATAATAATGTCTCTCAAAATCATTTAAAATGATTTAGAAATATAACAATGAAACAGAAAAAAAATCTAAAATTCAATAACTATGTTTGCTCTGTCGGAGTAATCTTATGTCAATAGTTAGTAAACACATGACAGAACAAACAGGGTGATAAACTTAACAGCACATCCCTGAAAAGCTGTAGCCACAGTCAGTTCTTGAGAGGGGCTTGATCAGATACAGCTCATGACGACTGACACTACAACACCTTGTTTTGTGCATGACTAAAACAAGGGGCTGTAAAGGCATATATGTGAGTGGATTTTCATTTAGGCTACTTCAAAGATAGTTTCTGGGGACATCAGGATGGTTTTAACTTGGTGAAAAGGAGTATAGTCTTAGACTTTTGAACTGTTTTACTTTACTTTTATTCTGCATACATATTGTATAATTTAAGATGACTCAACAAAAAAGAAAACCACTACTTCAAAAGTTCTATTATATAACACTGGTAAACACAAAACGTCAGTATTACCTCTGTCTCATTAAACACACTTTTCTATGAAGTTGGTTGTTCCTAGCATTTGCTTCACTAATGCAGTGATACTTTCAGGCTGTACGTACTATTTGTGCAACTTATTTAAACTTAACTGTCATCATTTCCAAAGCAAGCAACTGATAATAGACCTGCACTAAGTTTGCAAAATGCAGATTTTCCATTATCAGATACTTTTTGGAGGAAGCTGCTCCTCTCCTTAAATTCTTTGGAAAATACTGCCTTCTTTTTTCCCACAGCTAGCCTAAGTAACAGTACACAGCGGGTTATGTCAGTAGCTAGCTAAGCAACAGCTGCATGCTGAGATTTGTTTGTAGATTTACTGACAAATCAGTGTTTAGCTTTGACTAGTGTTGCAATTTTGGAGCTTTTCTGTTGGTTAGAATAGCAACAACCTTGGCTGTACTACTATTTGACAGACATACTGGCAGGTGAGTTTTGAGCATGGTGTATTTTTTTTGGTAGCCTGTCTAAATTGGAGAAAGACCAAGACAAGGACTGTTCAGAATGGGGACAGGGGGGACACAGGTGTTTTTTAAGAGATGTGTTGATACTTGGGACATGGGGCTTAAAACAGCAGTGAAAAGCAAAAAAACTGAGAAACATTGTTCATTATTGCAAATTGAAGTCTGGTGAGTGGACAAAAGAGAGTGCATATTCCCTTGAAGTCACAGTTCCTCTGTCTTTCAACCATCTTCTTCATTTTTACAGACTGCCTGTAAGTTGTCTGAAATTAACCCATAAGACTTCAACAACAAATCTAGAACCAATTGATCCCAAAATATCAGGGAGCTCACTTGGGTTCCATCCGACTGCTTTGAAGTAGTGTAAAACGTCCCTATTATACGAGGGTCTCCATCTAACTGGAACCCACAGGTGCATCGCAAGGGTTTTTTCCCTTGATTAAAAAAGGAGGAGAATGATGATAATATAAGATGTAATTGCTATAGATCTGGAGAATTCGGTTGACCAGCAAAATTATTCAGGCTTATGTTGTTTTTAACCACGAACAAGTGTGATTGCAGGACTCCTGTGATAATAATTTTCTTTCCACAAAAAAGAAAAAACTCCAATCATGGTTGTTACCTTGACCTAAAGAGGCTAAAAAAGTTTTAACACTTCCCCCTAATATAGCAGATGTGGAAAATAATATGTATTTGTTTGAATATATATTACAAAACACTCATGCCAAATGTGGGTCCATTTGATGCAAATATGGCAATAATTATGTATTGAAAATGATATAAAATTAGCTATTAGAAAGGGCCTTTTTATCAAGTAAGTTTCCAAACCGCAGAGAATGGTCTTAAATCTTACATTTTGTAGCCTAAAGTTATTTGAGGCTCACCCTTTTTTTGTTTTCTTTGTTAATTGTTCATGGACAGATGTACTGGAACTGAGTCAAAGCAGATGAAGTGGGCCCAGAGCAATCTTGGCTTTAAAGCAGGCAGCATCTTAGCACAGGTGTTGGTATAAATGGCTGATATTCAGCCCAAAAGTAGCTCTTTAGAAGCTGTAAACTGAGTAGATTAAATCTGTGTCACATTCTTATTCAGAAATATGTAAATGTATGTTTCATTTGCAGAGTCTAATTTCAGGCACAGACTGTAGATTTTAACAGTGCTGCTCATCCCTTTCATTTGTGTTTACGTTTTGATATCTTTACAAGACAGACAGATGAAGTTATGAAGCTTCACATCTGTACTGTTTCATTTGTTATTACTTAAAGCCTGTTTTTCAAAAATATCAGTGCTATTTTGTCTGTACTCTGTGTGGGGCACACCAGGGAAATAAGGTTGCGATGTGTTGTATTCAATCTAAAAAAGACAAAATTAATTTAGCATTGACATAAAGGGTTTTTTTTAAATTGAAATGAGATTTTGAGAGCAAGTGTGACAAGACAATAATGACTGAGACACAGCAGTTGTAAGGAAACTGATACCCTTAAACATTTGCTTAGGTTATTGTTAAATTCCAGATATGTTTCATAAAGTGACAGACCTTTAATGTGTCACATGTGCCTGGTTTTCAGAAATTAAGTGTCTGACATTATTTGACTTCCTTTCAGGAGCACGTAATCCGAGAAGAAGCCAGAAGTCTGACTCCACGACAATGTGCAGCCATGGACCTGGTGCTTCCTACCATCAAGGTGAGTTAATATCTATTATCCTTTTGGCTTTACTAAAATAGACTAATGGTGGCCAAGGCTTAACTACAAAACACAAACTAGAAAGCACTCAGAGAGTGCAAACCTCCACCAAGGTAGGTTTTTTTACCAAGTGCCCTGACCATTTTTTTGTGGAGTTATATGCACAAATGCCGAAAATGGTCCTATCTCACAATGTTAAAGAATCCTTTAAAAAATTCCTGGATCAGGATGGTGATCCGGATCAGTCCCAAAATCTAATCATTTGTTCGTTATCCCATTCCACACATTACCTGAAAATTTCATCCAAATCTGTCCATAACTTTTCAAGTTATTTTGACCACAAACAAACAGACAAAAACATATCCTCCTTGGCGGAGGTAACAAAGGCAGTGCAGATCCAAAATTGTCCAAAATTGATATTCTGTCAAAGGCGTAGTCAGTGCCCACAATTTAAAGGTAATGCCATACATTTGGTTTCGTTAGGTTGCTGGAAAAACCAGCCCTAATCAATGTTGTGTTGATTTTGAAGGACATAAATAGCCATAGTGTGAAACATGTGTCAGCCATCATGCATCCATATCCCTGTAGCTGACAGCAAGTAAGGAATCAAAATGAATTTTAAGATGCACAGTTCTTTGAATGTTGCAAAAATATGCACACAGTCTTGTACATAACCCTTTTTCGTGTTTTCCAATCCTGTTGCTGGGCTAAGTCCTTTTTTTAAGAAACACCATTTTTAAATTGGCTGACTTTGTTCTAGTGTTTGAGAACTAAATTTACCTCTTTAATCAGAGAGGCCTTAAAAGTGGGCAATCACTGTTGGGCTCCAGAACAGGTATCTACGATTGTGAAACAAAACAAGTATTATCAGTCAAGTGGAGACAAAATTTACATGGATTTTTATACAGTTTTTAAAACTTTCTATAGATTTTATATTCAAGAAATATTCTTTGAATTGCGCAATTGCAATGTTCAGTAATGTTTCCCACTTAGGTATTAGATGGACGAGATTACCTGATGTACTCAATAAAAGTGCACTCTGTATACTTGAAAACTAAAATTATTACAGTTTAAAAAGCACACGACACTGCCAGTTTAAAACCATCTGAGTATAATTCATAATCAAGGGATATGGAGAGATGCCCAAAGCCTCTCGGCAGAAGAAAGTGTTAAATACTTTATTGTTAATTTACTGCTGTGTGACTGTTTGTTGTAAAGGGATATGAGACAATTTCAAGACCAAGCCTCAGATCTACAGGGACAAGAGGAGAGTTATAGATAGGCGCCACTGGGAGATGGTGCATCATAAAGTGCAGAGTAAACTAATTGATTCTTCTGTCTCCATGGAAACTACCTGCAGGTTTCGATCAGTCATGTCGCTGGAATTCTTTTCATCAGTATCCCAATGAGAACAGTCAGTTAACACAGTTCAGTAATTCCTCTGAAGAGTCTGACCGACTGATAAAGAAACTCTGTGCAGATGTTTCCTAATGTTTTATTTTTAAATGAAGCAGAGTAACAGCCCAAATATGACAATGGAGAAATCAGGTGGATAAACTGAAATGAAAACAAGTACAATGTGTGAAAGAACAACATATATAATATATGTCTTTAATGTAAGACCTCAACCTCCAGATTATAAATACAGTAAAAGGGAAAAACATCTCGGATTTACACAAGCTAGGATTATGAAGTCTTTGTAGGAAGTACAACACATACCAGAACTTGACCTCATAAAAACAAACAGAAAGGATTATCTATTAATGCACTGATATACAGATTATTTTCTGATACACATGGTATCCAGTAAGGTACCAGTTGTTTTCCTATGTCTGTAATACTGCCTTTGAGTGTTTGTTAATTAATTTAACTTTTTTGAATTTGTGAAGTGTCACTATCAGCAACAAAACCTGATTTTGGTATTGACATTTATGGATGAACATCTCACATATTATAGGGAAACATGTACAAAATAGCCAACTATGTTGCCCACAAAACCACCAGTCAGATCTGTCATGGTAGCACTCATAATAACTCTAGACTAGACATGGGTAATTTAGTAATGTGGACCAAATTCATGTTGTTCACATTTCTTTTGGACTTAATTGTTTGGAATCATAGGACCCTCTAAATACAGTCCTAATCGTTGTGTAATTATGCAAAGTGAATAAATACAAAACTTCCATCATAGTTTTAAGGCTGGAATGTTTTAGACTCAAATGCGTATTGTATAGCTGAATGCAGTCACACAAGACAATCAAAGCTACCTTTTTCAGTGCAATATGTATTGGTTTTTATACGTACATTTGACTTTTTACTTTTAACCAAATGTTGTCATACTGCACAAAGTAAAAAGCTCTACTAAAACAATTACAGTAAACTATTTCTGCTTATTTCATGTCAAAAGTAACTATAATTGGGGTGTTGATAGCCTAGTGGTAATGTTTGTGTGCAGCTCGTGTGTTATGGCTCTTGTGTTGATGGCTCAGGTTATGAAATGCAACAAAAAAGATGATAAAAAAAGCAAATCTTATTTCAGTTTCAGAACATCATCATAGTAAGAAGTTGAAATTTCAGGTTATGATGTATTTGGCCTTTGTGCATGGTGTGGTAATCTGACTTTTTTATTTATTATGCTGTGTTTTCTTACATTCAATTGATATTGGTATTGACTGGCTGGCCTCTTTGGGTGAGGAGGAGGCCTCAAACATGTTAAAGTATTGGACTTCAGCATCATCACTGCTCAGCATTACATAGGCATCTCCAAGGATATGACAAAACCTCTAGAGGCCTTTTATCTTCCCCTTGATTATTTTGGCACCATGATAGAGTTTTCAGATCAGCATTTCTTGTTAAAATTCTCCAAACTACAATATGAAGAATGTAGTGCCTGTGACCCAGTTTTACAATTCGTCTTGTATCTGTATCACTGAAACATTTTCTATAAGAGCAGCTTCATCGTCACTTATCCTGTACTTAATCTTGCTTTCAAATATGCATTACTTCCTGGATGCATAATTAAAAAAATGCTATGCTTGCTCTTGTCTGGATTTATTTTGTGTGGTTTCCTAGTATGAGATTTATATTCTATCTCTTGATAAAATCCACACATGACTCAGGCCCCACGTGACAGATTATGTATAGTTCATGAGAAGCACGTGTTGGTCAAATTCTGTGACTCACAGGTCATTAGTGAAGCAGAAAATGGAGCTTCCAACTTAGATGATTCACTGTCACGCAAGTCCAAAAATATTTATCTGCACCCTATAGAGGCATCACTCCATGTATTAGGGGTGGACAGAAATATCGATTCAGCAATGCATTGCAATTATTCCCCTCCCAATTCAATATCGATTCAGCACATTTCTGAATCGATTCACCTCCTGGCCAGTGGGGGGGCGCTGCGCACCTTTTCACTGTTTGAAGAAGACCTGTTTACAGAGAGAAAGGACTGAGAGCCGAACATGAGAGGGATTTAACGGCGGTTTATCAGTATTTTCTGTGTAAATAATGTAAAATATTAAACACAATAGCATTAGTATCATTCTGGAGTGTTTTCTTTTCGTTCTTTTGCCGTATTTTCTCTGTGTTTTGCTGTATTTTCCGTGTGTTTTATTGTCTTTTTTGGCATTTATCGTCTTTTTTTGATCATAGTTCGTTTTTTATGGACTCCATAAATAGTCATTTTAGAATTATTGGAGGAAGAAATGTTGATATCTCTGTCTTCACCTTGACAGGAACTGCTTCAGGGACTATCCTCAGTAAAAAAAATAGCGCCTGGACATGGTCTAATATAACAGGCTGTAACATGGACACTAAATGCTGTAGGCAAACAAAAATGTTTGAGTTTATGTAAAATGGGTGAAGTTTATTTTTGGTCATCTCAGAAAATTTCTACATGTTTATTTACAAGTGTTTATGAAGAGAATTCTGTTGAAAATTCTAATCCGTTTTTATTCTTTTCTTGTAATTACACACTGTTTTAAGCATTTATAACATAATAATGACAAATACTTGCAAGAATTGTTTACTTTTATTTCTCGTGAAAAAAGGGTGAAAAAATGTATTCAAAAGACAATTCCTGACACATTTATTGACAAAAAAGACCAGGTGGACACTTATAATTATAGTGTTGACTGTCATGTTTTTACTTTTGTACTCCATATGCACGAATAAGTTATTACTGTGCAAATTTTTATTTTCAGATGTTTGCTCAAAAATATGAGGTGACATACCACATATGTTCACATTGGCATCAAACTAAAAAAAATCAAAAATTGTCAACAGGTACTCTAATTATTTGTATATTTCTACTTCTTGCTGAATCGATACTGAATCGAATCGCCACCTAAAGAATCAAAATCGAATCGAATCGTGAGGTTCTTAACAATGCCCAGCCCTATCATGTATAACGAATAGGGTTTGAGTCAGACATAATGATGTGGCTTTTATTAACAATCTCAGGCCTTGTTCACACAATGCATTCAACTGTTTCAGATATTCAAATATGGATTGATGGTCCCTCATGCCTTGTGTGAACACCTGCCAATGCATACTGAAAAAAATGGCTTGATGTGAGATACCTCAGATGATACATACAGAGGTAGTCTTAAATGCTTTTACCAGGATTGATTTGGTCACTTTGACTTAACAAGATCAGGCATGCAATAATCACCACCCTGTCAAATGATGTAAGCTGCTTCAGTCCATCAGACTGTTCCACAGAACGTCCATTTCCATTACATCTGTGAAGAAAGCCTTTGCTTTCCTCATGTTCCAGGTTTTTCCTTCTTTTAGTCGTCCCTGTACTTCTTCTTGGAGCTTGCATGTCCATGAGGTCATGACATTAAAAAAAAAATAAAAAGAACTCTTGGATGAAAATAGGAAACATCTTAAGTGACATGTAATGTCAAAAGAGGCACCATCTGAAATGTTGCGTTCCTCTCCAGGTCCTCCCCCTCTCTCGAGCTTGGTGAGCACTACTGCCACTTGTCTGGACAGAATGACATGGAAATGATGCATGGGCAGTTATTAACATCAGACTTACACAACTGAGTTCTGATTGCAGGTTGTCGCTGGATGGTTATTGTTTGTGCATCGTGTGAGCACACTAAATCAGCTTGGTATCTATATGCCAAGACCATAGGTTAATCCATTTTAATGATGTGTATTAACAGGCTCTGAGACCTTTATGACAATTAAAAGTGACATTTGAACTGGGCAATCGGGGAACCTAGTTATCCTAAAAGGGATACTTCAGGTATTTTAAAATGGGGCCCATGGCACTAATAAATATGACTGCCAGTAAAGCAACTGACCAGCTCTGCCACTGTGGGGAGATAGCTAGGTGTGGACTCTAGGCAATATACAGCTGTCACTGGTGCCATCGACAGCCTTGTATTTTTTTACCCACTTTTCAAGTTAAAACCCAGGGGTTTTGTCAAGGAAAAGTGAAACACTGTAAAGACTTTAACTGTTGTGTCTAGTCAAGTCAGCATTGTTTCCTTGTGTATTTAGCCTAAAAGTTCCACTATTGACTTCTATGTTTTGCTTAGTGCCCTTTCCTGGCTGTTCCTCCTAGGGGCAGAGCTGGCCAGTTGCTTAAATGGGAGTCATTTTTTTCTCGTGCCATAGGCCTCGAGCAAGCCCATTTCAAAATACCTGAATTATTCCTTTAATGATTGGTGCTTATGCACCCCATTGTGGACTCAAGACAGGTTGACACCAAATAACACAGGCTGCATACAGTGTTGGTCTCAGATTTGTTCTTGATTTGGTAGTTGAGGCTCAGTCCACACTTGCACGCATGTTCTCCCTGCAACAGGAAGACGGAGGACAGGAAGGAGCATCAGTAGTAGCAGTAGTAGGAGCCAGTCAGTGTTCTTTTATACCTGTGTACTGTACAGTGCTGATGGAAAAACAATTTCCTTGAAGGATTTCCAATTCCAATTTCCAAGGGAAAAATAAAGTTAATAAAGTTCTATCTTATCTTATCTTATCTTATCTTATCTTATCTTATCTTATCTTTAAATGAGTTTAATTAATTTCCCTATATAACTCCCAATAGATGATACACTAGCTCTACAAACACTCAAACAATATTCCATTGTGCTGTACAAGAAAGCAAATAAGACCAAAAAGGCCATGAAGGTTAAGAAATGTAGTTGTAGGTTTTCCTTTTTATCCTTACTTTTTCCAATACTGCCTCCTTTTTTTAATGAAATCTCCATGGTCACCCTTCCCACAGAACCACGAGATCTAGGAGGAGAGCAAACCACATCAGGTTGCAGCTATCAACCCTATCAGTATGAATGGGCACAAACTATCCAGGCTTCTGTTTCAGGCTTACATGTATGGTAATGGCAGCTCTGTCCATTCTCTGATCTCTATATGTGTTTGCTACTCCTTTTAAGTGTATGGTGTTAATGATTATTCGAGGCTGGTCTTTCATCCTACAGTAACCTACTACTGTGTTTATAGTCAAGGGGTTGCTATTATGTTCACAGTTATTTCAAAGTCCCATTCTACCTCTAAAAATGGGAAATTTGAGCTTCTTCTTTTTTTTTCCCCTGCAGCAATACTTCCATGCTGGAGGAAATGGACTGAAGAAAACCTTCCTGGAGAAGAGCCCCGACATGAAGTCCCTCAAATATGCTCTCAGCCTTTACACTCAACCTACAGATGCCTTGATCAAAAAATATATATGCACCCAAACCTCTCAAGGTAAGAAGCTATGTAGGGTCACACTCAATCGGGGCCAAGTTTAAGAATTGGAATAAACTCATATTTATTTTATTTCAAAACTAATGAAGATAAAGGCCCTATTTGGCAATCAAAGAAGCAAAATAAAAGAAATTTTCTCTAAAGGCGAGAAATGACTAAGAGATTTAAAAAGATGCTGAGCTTGTAGTGTTGGTAGAAAGGTGTGAAAAAGCACAGATTGTGGACTCTGTTGTGCTGTAGCACATTCAGGAACTACTGAGTAAAAACGTTCACATTAAGCTCTTTGAAATTCTCAATCATACTTTTCATTTGTGACCTTAAAACTGGCAAATCCAATTTTCTATCTATTGGCATTTCCAATAAAATAAACAAAATCTGGTTTACTCTTTAGTGCATTTTCAGAGGAGAAATAGAAGCCCTACATGTCATCATACAAATGTACTATGAAATAAGATATGCTTCACATTACAGTACATGACATATAGGCCTCCACAGCTACAAACAATATACATGCCTATGTAAAAGCAGAGACACAATGTGGTTTGTGTAGAATGTAAATGAGTAGAGAAAGTATCCTACAGCAGGAATTAATATGCCGTGGTGAAAAACATAACCTGCCTTCAATAAGAACTGATGTCCAAAACCTTATTGCATGTATCTTTCAATGTCTGTTTTCACAGTTTGTCACATACTTCAATATGAAATTTGAATGTTATTTTAAAGGGGACATATCGTGGTTAACCCCTTTTTGGCATTTTGCGCTTTCATTTGGATATCCTTTGTATCTACTTTCCCTAAAACATGAAATAAGCCAACCTTTCCCTTTGGTTTGTGGTCCATCTGTCTGAACTTGTGAAAAGTGATGGTCTTGTCAGAATCTAGGCTCATTGTTACGTCACAGTGAAGCAATACAAGATGGCCATACCTCATATCCTATCTCCACTCATAGATCTCAATCCAAATAACAATGAAGAGTTGAGGACATAGGCGTGGCGGCAGAAGGCAATAGCAATTCTATACAAATTCTGGCTTTTTACACAAAATGATGCTAAGTACAACCTGCAATGTCTATGTCTATGTGATTTCAAGCCACAGTGAGGAGCTGCGTAGTCCTTTACACACAGAGGGAATGCGTAAAGAATTGGTTGAAATAAGTAGATATATTAATGGCACTGTATCTATTAAATTGTATCTATACCCATCCCTGCATACACCAAATGGAAGCATCCTGTGAAAGCCTGTTTAGCGCTGGCTTATGAAGAGTCTAATGCCTCTGCTAGAGCTTGATGCAAGTTATCTTTGGAGCAGAGACCACAGGTAACTGTGTTTACCATTAAAAAGGTCATATTTCCTTAAATGAGATTCATATATTCATATTTGATGCCTGCCAGAGCATGTTCACAATCACTAATGTTAAAAAAAACTAGTTTCAATATACAAACTACCCCTGATAGTGGTGTATTCTCTGTCTGTCTGGGACGCTTTGTTAGAGCTCTTGTCCTGTAGACTGCTCAACCAGTTAAGTGGTGATTGGTCAATTCAGCCCTGCCCCTTGCCATGTTGTCAACATCTTTGCATTCATTTTGACATCCATGCTCTGCAATTGTCTTGCTACCATGAGCCAATTAGCTTAAAATGTTGACGAAGGCAACAGTAGGATGTCACAGTGGAAGATCTATTCAGGGTGGGGAGATAAGAAGTTTTAGGCAGCTGCTGGTGCTACAAAGAGGCGAGGAAGAGGTCCTTGTGCCAAGGACAATAATTTTGTAAGTGTTTGGTTGCTGGAAGAGAAGTGGAAAGTGGAGTAGAGTGAGGAGATCAATATTTTGGCAAGTAGATTCAATCTATTGGTTCGTCTTTCACACAGTATCAGACTATAACACACAAAATCATACCTGAGTGGTTCTCACTTACTGGCTGTCCCCTGGTGCAAAGGACCAGCCAAGAGCTTCAGCGGGTTGTTTTAAAGAGCCCATATTTTAGCTTGACTTGGTTATCATAGTTGATTTTAAAGAGTCTCTACAGAGTATGTGCTCAATTGTTTTTATTAAAAAAATAATCATAGTAGTTTTCATATACTGAGCTTATCTAATCCTGCTGTATTTTCAGACTGCCTGAGATGCTCTGTTAGAGCTCCAAGCTATTTCAGGTAGCTACTGGTGCTGTAAACTGGGGGAGAGGGAGAAGTCCCAGTGCCATAGACTTTCTGTCTTGTGCATAGGAGTGCTCTACCACACAAATGAGACACAAATGAGCTATTGAAAGTGTAGTTAATTTTTTTGAGAATAATCACATCAGGCTATGCACACAGCCTACTGCGTTGGTTCAGGGCTTTATGGACTTATGGGGCTCTAATTTCCTGGTGCAACTCAGGGTGGCACAGCCTGGCGCACCCTTCGCAGTGGTAATTTTGTCCGGCGCACTACCGTGCACAGCCAATTTGGCAATTTGGTGGACTGGCTGCGCCGAGATGGGTGTGACAGCGCACCAGGGGAGGTGCCGAAAGATTCAGCTTGGCGCAGTGACAATTTTGTGCCAAAAAAACGCGTGGAAGGTGCGCTGAAAGCTTGCCAGCTCCAACCTGGTCTATTTTCGGCGCAGGTGAGGCGCACCCCGGGCAGTGGTAATTTGGCTGAAAGGCGCACAGGGAGCACACGTCACCAAAACCTCACAGGCAGGTGTCCAGAGTGTCAGGCACATTTCAATGCAATAAACAATCACAACAACCACTATTTAATGTAACCTTCTGAACCAGCACATACATTTGTATCTATATTAATTGTCACATCTGATGTCAGATCAGAGACGTTTGTCATAACTACCGAGTTCACACCTCTCAGCCAACCACAAACAGCCACATTATCTGATAAAGAGTATCCGGCTTCTGTCATCTCATGAAATTCAAAAGAAAAGAAAAAAGAGAGAGACGCTCTCTGAATAAATGTAAGTCACTCGGTGTCTTAAGGATTTACCTGCGATTGCCCATTTTCTCTGTTTTAATCTATATTCGTAACGTGATCTAAAAAGATGGAGTACATTGTTGCAAGGAGGATGAGGAGGAAATACATTTTCACCTAAGGCGCTGCTATTTGGCGATGACAGACCAGGAATGCAGGTGGATCACAAGCATGATGAATGGATTAGCCTGCTGCTGTGTTTAAATGTAATTAATCTTGTACTCATATTTATGACACAGGGACAGATTACATCTGTCCCTGCAAGGTGGTCCACACGGTGACCGATGTGTGGCCCCTGCGCTCTCCCAGTTGCTGCAAAAGTGACAGCGGCTCTGACCTTCTTCGCCACCGAGGTGAAATTGTTACTGTGCCTCACCCGCGGCACATTTAAAGGTGAGGAGAGCCGTTCATTTGATTGGTGAAAATTACACTCGGCTGTGTTAAACCCACTCACGCCTTCTCTCATCCCTCTCTGCTACTTGCGCCGGTAGGAGGGACGGAGGCATGGGTGCGCCTCCCTGCGCCAGACTTCGCCGTACACGAAACTTGCAAAATGCCCTGTACACACCCCGTTGGTGCGGCGCAGGCGTGTGCGCCCCGCCTGCACCTGGTCTACGAAATTAGAGCCCATGAAGTCCATTGTAGCTTTAACAAAGTTAAGAAATCAGGCTTTAAATTCCACTTGGGTTATTTTCCTCCAATGCTTTATAGTTTTATATCATAATTTGTATTATAATTTGTGTGTCCGTAGAATCGGTTAGAGTGTTTTTACTTCTTTGAGACTTAAATACGCATTAGACAGTGCAGTCATGGCAGAAATCTGCTTATCGTGTAAATAATCCTCAAAGGAACAAGAAAGTAAAATTGAATGTGGCCTCTTTAACACCATACCCTAAAGGGCTTAAACACTTCTGTTCGCTTTTTTCTTTCTCTCTCTCTTATTAGAAACACATGAAAGCACAGTCACAACAAATTAGATAAATAAGATATACAGTATGTTTAGTTTATAAATTCCCTTGTGCTCCCTCTCCCTCTCATTTGCCTGCGTCATCAGTGACCCACTTTATTATGTTATTTTCTCATTTATCTATCTCTACGTGAAAACATTATTTTCCGTCTATCTCTGCAACAAGGCAGATTTACCTTCGGGTGTCCACAGAGATTTTATGGGGGAAGTCAGCCCTGTGGAGCAGTGAAGCTTTAAGCTCCTGGTTGCCTCACTGCGTTCATCCTTGATACACGCTGCATAGAGAGGAGATGGAAGGAGCAGAATGGTGATGGAAGAAAGCTCGTCAGTCAGGCAGCCAGCAGTACCGACCAACGTTCTTGCTCTTGCTGACTGGCAGATGGGCTTAGGTGCACAGCATTTCACCGTGTGCTATTTTCAGAGAGCTTGTTGCATTTCTCCTTGTTCTCCATCACCGCATCCCTTCCCCACTCTGAGTTCACACCATGTTCTCTATCTAAGGTGGTCAAATGTGAAGTGTAGAAGTGGATGTAGTGAGGTGATTGATGTGCATTAGGTCAGTAAACATTGTGAGGATGTGCTGATGCTCGATGAAGCACAGTGGACACCATTTCATTAATCACCAACCCCTGAGCTCTGGCAGCGACACATTTAGACCACAGCATGCTCTGGACTATTTCTGCCAAGTGACTCTTCTTGATTTGTTAGAGAGGCTGTATGGCTCTTTTATGCTTCAGTGGAAATGGAGGTACAACAAAAAATATGTGTTTTCTGCCTTGACAGTATTTTTGTGTGAATATTTGTAGGGATATCCCAAGGCAAATCATTTCAAATCTGACTAAATACAAATTTTAGTGGTATTAAAACTGACAAAAAAGTTTTTAGGCAGTAAAACACCGAGAAAAAAATCGAGCACTTTAATATAACAAAGAAATTTTGGGTGGAAAAAAAATTGGCCCATACAGTTTGACTGTGTCAACTCTGTCAAACTCTTGATATTTAATCCTGTGGTACATCAACACATCTTTCTGTATTTTATTGATGTTTCCACCCTTGCTTGAAATTCAGTAGTCACAGACACTGCACGTTGGACTCTTGGCTTCACTTTGAGTAAAGCAAGCTACACTTCAGACGGCTTCTGTCTCCTGCCTGATTCATGCCACAGCTCTGTCTTTATTGTTCATGCTGACTGCCTCTTAGAGCAGCATCAAGTAACATAATCACTTTGCAAGGGACGCAGAATTAAGTGTAAGGAATCAATCAGGAAATTGATAAGCATGAAGACACAAACTGGTTCTCAACTGCAACTGCTAGTTAGCATTGCTAGCATCACCAGCACTTCTTTTTTGAGATTTAACTTACAATGTTGTGCGTCTTAATCAATAGGAGCTCTACCTAAAGATGACATAACATACCACTTCTGCACCCTATTACACAGTCCCTAGTGCATTTAATGAAACATCCGTGCTGTTTTTTTTTTTTAAATATAAGGCCATGTCCTTTTAGGCAGGTATTCTTGAGATCATGGCTCTTTCTGTACATTTTTGTCTTAGTAACTCACTCAGACAATGTTTAGGCCACTACAAACCACAAATCTTTGTTTATTGTGTAGACTTGTTAGATGTATAAAGGAAAAACTGCAGGTTGAGCTCAAATCGTCCCACATTTTTTCTTCCATGTGACGTCACTGTGCAACAGTATCACGCTTGTTTACATGTCAGTTATGCTCTGGTCAACACTGCCAAACTTATGCTGGATTCAATATAGCTAACATGAACATTTATATCCTACATTTATATTCATAATGATCTACTAGTTTGTTGATGTTTCATACAAAACCCCTGTGATACAAAACCCACCAATGTTTAGGATGAGACCCAGTTAGCACTGTTTACAGAGTGTTTACAGTACTTTTAGGCACCTGGGTCTTTGGATGTAGTTACAATAGCTACTAAAACTAGAGTACTCACTATTGCTTTTTTCATTTTTTTTCAGTTATTGTATCAGCACAAGCTTATCAGATATGCCTTGGATTAAAACCTTAACAGAGAAATATTTGCAAAGAACACTAGCAAGCACCAGTTAACATGGGCACAAGTAAAGAGGTAACACTGTTTTTGAGATGATGAAATAAACCTGGACATAAAATATGCCTTACAGATAAACAGCAAGAAAGCTGTTGTATGATGGGGACATTGTGGATGTCACTGACAGTATGGAAAAGAAGAGATGCAAATTTATACTGTTTTATTGGTAGTGATGCCTTTATCAGTTCTCCTTGTCAGTAAAAATCCTTTTTTGATTCTTGTGGATATTCTTTGTGGAAAAAAAAAGTCTGGCTACACAGGTTTCCTGCATCAACAATGTCAAGCACATTGCACCACTGATATTTAATGTCATTTGCATTAACAGATGTTTTAGAATGCTGCTGGTGTCTTCACTCATGATTGAAATCACACAGACATGGCACATTATGCTTATAGGGTAAATTTAAGCAACACTTAAGACTGCTCCTGTCTTTTTCCTTCTTCAACTCTTTGGCTGCTGACTTCTGAAGTGTTGCATCTTTTTCTACAAGTCATGCAGATATGAAAGAAATTCATAAGGGAATCCTTAAGCATAAACTCAGATTATTTTGATGCCTTTAACCAAAAAGAACTGGTATTCAACTTGAACTGGTTCTTCAATCCTATCTCTACTTATCAGTACATTTATGTTTTCATGTTGAAGTAGATGTGCTTTGAAAGCTTAACATGTGGACAGGATTATTTTGCAAAATGGAGGAAGAAAAACTACTTTTTGTAGAATATGTCCCTTTGTTTGGACAAGGCCTACCGCTGATAAGTCACCAGAGGAGGTTTTTGACCGTGTACAAACCAGCTCTAAACAGCCTTTCTTTGATTGCTCTTTGTTTTCAGTGTAAATACAAATGAGCTTCTCACTCTGCATCTCTCCACCCTGAAGATTTGCCAACACAAGTACAGCTGTGTGCTTCCAAAGCTGTGATGGTATGATGTCACAAGAGTTCAAGATATGATCAGACCATCATATTTCATGTTTTTGGAGTTAGTTGGACCTCTTACACAAAACTGGGTTTCGTCTATTAAACTCTACTGCAGTTTAAAAATGTCTGTATTGATATGTTGCGTTTCTACCAAGCAGGCTTGTTCACTTCAGGTGTTTCCACTGTCAAATGAGGAGAAACGGTACCAAAATAACTGACCCATGCCTTCACACTTTTTGGCACAACGTTGAAGGGGTTCCTAGTGTACCAAACCGACTGTAAGTGCTGCAGCCTGTTGATTGGTTACAAAAATGCATGCAACAGCAGCTAAAATGACAATACATACCGAGCCTTGCTAAAATAAGCCATTGATTTAGAGCGACTTGTTCACTGCTGTTGCTATAAAGAATGTCAGCACAAAACAATGCTCCATAGAGGACTCCGTGGAGTCCAGGAAGTCCTCTATAATTGCCTTTTTTTTTTTTACAAAGTTTACATTGTGTCTTGCTTAACTGTGATGTCCCGCATTTATGTAGCTGGTACAACTCTCTCTTTCCAGCTCACATCTCCACCCTCAAGTAAAGGTACAGCTGACTGTAGAAATGCGAACAAGATCAGGGTTTACCACTCGAAACTGCGCTTAACCCATCCAGACCACTTGGTGGCAATGACGGAAAATATAAATAATGAGTTAAACTCAAACATCAGTCTGTTGCTAATTCTTTAGTTACTAGAATTAAATTGTTCAGCTCATGGCATGTAGCCCTGTATACTTCAAAGTTTTCTGTTTATTTGTCACTTTGTTTGTGTAACATGTTGGTACGCTAAACAGCAGAGTGGAAACATTCAGTGAAATGCAACTCAGCAGCAATTAAATCCTACTGCATCTGTTATTTCCTTTTGTTGTTTTTCTCACTTTAACTGCTGACTCTCCTCAACATCACCTTTGTTTTATCTATTTCTGCTCTCCTTTATCTTCCACATGCACCATCCATCTTACTCACACTGCAGTCCCCTATGTCCAACAGACTGTCCATTACTCCGTCTGCTGTTTGCACACTTGTTTATTATTTCATGAAGGTGCTAGCTCACAGTGTCTCTCGCCTCTGACTCAAACCAAGGCACAGAATCATTTATTGTTTATTACATTATTTTCTGCCGATAGTTGAGCTAAATGTGCTCTGGTGTTATTCTGTTAATTTCCCAAAAGTCCAGAGCCTAATTGTATAGCAGCGGTGTTTTTTGTGTCCCTCCCCCAGCCTCTCAGGGCATCATTACAATAAATCAGGAGGCTTGTTTCTTCATTACCACCTATAATGGGCACGGCATGTTTGGCACGTATTGATTATCTATTGGATCAACATCCACGTTCATCAACCACACCGGCATGTTGCCTTCCAGTGTTCAACATCTGCTTGTGCCGGGCTGGGCAAGACGCACGGCCATAATTAGAGACAGCAGGCAAAGCGAGACACATGGTCAGCAATCAATTCAAATGGTTTCCTGGCAACATCATGTCCCTGTGCAATTTAAACTGTAGCGCTGACGTAACCGTGCACAATGTGATGCCCAAAAGCATATTTCCTCCTTTGGTTTCCTGTTGTCCCCTCTGTACTTCCTCTCTGATGCAGTGTTTTGTTTTATCTCCGCTTGTCTGCACACAGTCAAATCTGATGTTGTGTTTGTTTTTCTGTCGAGTTGAGCAGTTTGATGATTTCACTGTGTAAAACATTATTTATTTATTGAATCCCTTTGCACCATCTGCCTCTCTATGGCCTTCAAACCAGGCAGAGTATTTAATGTTTCTTTCTTTCTTCCTTCTGCTTGTCCTTGTCCTGCCTCAAGCTAAAGGAAACTGTAGCTTTTCTTTACTGCTGGGGGTGAAACATGTCCCCCCCCCCCCTTTTTTTTTTTTTACCAGATCAGATTTTTTAACACACAGAGAGGTGTTTACAAGCAGCTCCTTGGATCAATTTTTGGAAACCTCATCCAGAAAAAAAGCTGCTGCACCCACAGTTTTGGAATCACTCATCTTCTCTCGTCTTTACTCTCAGTTTTCCAATCTCTCCATTCTCTCTCCTTCACTCAGTCTCTGTCACTTCTCTATTCCCTCTCTGATTTTCATTATGCCTGGGTCCAATTCTCCTCTTGTTGTTTTGGTATGTGTCCAGGTCAGTCATCCAACGGGTCGGTGGGGGAGGTGTCGATGCAAGTGAATCTCATCTCTCACCCTGGCACCGGAGAGCACAAAGTCAGCGTGAAGGGTGAGATTTTCCCTCTTCTTAGACGTGCTTTTTGTTATCCCTACTCAACTGTATCACACCTGCACACAGTTCAAAACAGAGGGCTCTTGTTGCTGATTTCTTTTTCACAGGATTGGTGCAGAGGACAAATCAGTGGGATTGATGAATTTTTTGTGTTACCTATGGAGACAAATAATACATTTACATTTAAGAGATTACTGATGACTTAATTTAATGTTACACTCAGACAGCTACTGCTTCTTTTAGATTGAAAATAAAATGGTTTGCCATTGGCTGTTAGGGGATAATTGTGGTGGGAAAAGAGAATCAAGTGCTTTAGAGCCACTGGGAGGACATTTTTCTGGACATGCCTGGCTGGCTTCGATAACAGGTCTCTCACAGCTTACAGTTTTCCAAATAATTCTCATGTGTGTGCCCTCAGCAAGACTTTTTTACTGCTTCAAGTGGGCCTTTCTAATCTCAAATTCTAAAAATCAAACATGCTTGGTATTTACAAATTCAGATCATGCTGCCTACAGCATCCTCCTTGCAATAGTCAATGAGAGTAAGAAGATCATGAAGCACTACCATCTAGGGGCCTTTTCTGATGACTTGAAGCCACTGTCTTAAAGTTTGTGGTGCACAGTGATTTGGGTCGTGTTGGTCTGCATTTAGCCATTTTGACAACTCAAATTCTTGGTGAAAAGATTATGACTGATTGTGTGCTTCAAATATACATAGGTGTGTTTTGGGCGTAACATAGATCCAACCAATCAGAGTTTCAACTCTCATTCCCTTAAAAACAGTGCGTGCGAATTGTCTGGAGATTTTCTATTTACCCAGCATGTTGAGTTGTTTGGTCAGAATTTCGTCGGGATCATTCAGTTCCTCTCCTTTTAAGGTACCCCTTTCCTCAAAGAACACACACAGAACAATATTTTAATGCTCAGATCAAAGTAGGGTTTTTTTTTCATCAAGGACTGAACCATTCAAAAGATAAGTCAGACACTTCTGTATATGAGTAAAAGTGAAACATCATTAATCAACAAAATCTCCAGTTAAAACCGACAGGACCAGGCAGATTTATGTATACGACAGTCCAGATTACAGTGCTTTAAATAACCCTGGGCTTAAGCAATATATTTTCTCAATTTCCAACAGGAATTATTGGCTCTGTTCTCTATTGGGTGCTTAAAACGCACCAGACAGCCTGTTTTTCTATCTGTGATCATAATTATTGGCAACATTCATTAGTAAACACAAATGTTATAAATGTAGCTCCATGTTGCATTAAAATCTTTAATGGTGTGTGTTTTTCTTTATTTTTTAAGAGTATTATGTGAAAGTGCATACGATTAGTGCACTGAGACGTGCTGTGTTTCAGCTTTCTGTAGGATTTTTAACTTTGAAATGAAACTGTATGAAACAAGGTCACAAGTAAAGTGAGTGTTATATTGCAGATGTTTGTCCATCTCTCTAATGTGTCCTCAAAATAGCTGAATCACTCTGCATCACAGGCTTAAGATCAGGTATTGACCATTTGCAGACCTGTAACTTACATGATGTCGTTCAGTGTGGACGGCGGAAAAGTCCACTGTTGTCAAAAGACTATGATGCATTTTAGCCGATAATTACCATGGAGATGCGTTTTGAGCCACTAAAGTAACAGAAAGTATTACAGAACAAAATGCAACTCAGCAGCAAAAATGTCACTAAAGCTGTCACACAGAAAAATGAGCACAGACTGGACCTCCCTGACCATTGATCCTCTTCTATGAGTTTTAGTTCATTCTTATGTCTTTCATCATTTATGTGCTTTCACAGTCTGGCTGAGTTGTCTAGTGAATGTTTCGAGGACTCAATGTTAAAATGTGTGTTAAAACTGTTTTTTATATCTATGGTCTCCCATATTTTTTATTTTTACATCAGTCAAGATTTTTAAAATTTAGTATATTGCCAGTCAAAGCAACAGACTCCAGTGTTGAAAAATGAAGCCCATTTGGAGGGACACTTAAATGCAGTCCCTTGAGTGTCCATTAGATCATTTCTTTGACCAACTCCTGCAGGTCAGAGCAAAGAACCAGGTAAAACAAGGTCCAGAGGTGCTTGAGCAGGACTTGATAATCTATGGCAGTCAGGCAATTTTTAAATATCAATTATTTGCAAACAAAATCTGCGAAATCATGAGGGATGTCAATTTGTGCTACCACGTACAAACAGTAGATTCAGTAGCACATAAAAACAAACAAAAAAAGATCATTTTTGATGATGCAAAGATTTATTTTTGAAGTAGAGAATAAAATTTGCTGCAATTGTTTCAGTGAAATCCTATAAAAACTTTTTAATGCATTTGAAAATATAGAGAACTAAGTAAAATGCACTTTGATCATCTTTAAGTATTGTTAGTAGAGTGGAAATAGTGTCTTAACTTATTGTCATTCTATATTCAGATTATTGAATTCAGAATTTTAAAGCTTTGAAACTATTATTTTAAATTTTGTCTGAAGCTGTATTTATTGATTTTCTTTGTTGAATTATAAATAATTATGTTTTTTTCTTTGAAGAGAGAAAGAAAATTTTAAAACTGTTTGACGACTAGCAGTTAGAATTAAATGAACTTGTCCCTTTTTTAACTTAAGTTGCACATCCTTATTTAAGTGACTCTAAAGCCTCAATTTTTAAGCATGTCCTCATTTGATACTGTGCTTTGCTTTTGTAGCAAAAGATGTACTGATTCAAGAGTAAATAAAGTGGTATGGGGTACTTTAAGTCTATTTTTATAATCCTACACTGCTTGATCTGTATATTCATCATCAGTAAAATTCGACATTAGCTTTATAGCCTCTTTGTCTGTTCGTGAAGCTTTTTGAGCACCGCAGACAAATCAGCAGTAATCAACCCACAGCAACAACATGACCATGTAATCCCCACTTACTGTGGGTTTCTATGGCAATCATATGTGGAGGTTTCTATTTAAAGACATTTCTTGATGAAGAGTTGCAGTTTTGCTCTTTCACTTTTTTACTTATACGTTATCTGTGATTTTTAAAAAGTATTTCACAGAAATGCATTTGCAACTGGCTCAGAAAAAAACAAACTCAAAATTCAACAGTTGTTGTTACTCTCTGAGATAATATTGTCGTCAGAGACATCCATGTCTCTCCCCCATGGTTCAATTATGCTTGTACAGAATCCTACGCAAATAGTGTTTTAGCATTGACTTTCAGAGATGGTTACCAATAATACTCAGAATAACAAACAATTTTTCATTTAGCCTGCTGCCTGTGGGGGTGAGATTAAAAAGAAATCCAAAAATTGAAACATGGGGCCAATAATGCTCCTTTTTTGACACAGCTTTAGTGTTTGTAATTTCTCCAAACTTAATCAAAGATGTCGGTGATTCTTATTTTCGCTGTATTTCTCAGTGGTTGCAGTGAACAACCTCATCTGGCAAACCAATGCCATGTTCCGGCCGTTTGTGGAGGTCAACGCCGTGGGACCCCACCTGGCTGACAAGAAACGCAAATTCAGCACGAAGACCAAGAACAACAATTGGTCACCAAAGTACAATGAAACATTCCAGTAGTAAGTTATTGTCTTTTTTATTAAGTTAGTTATAAAGAGGATGCTTTTGTAATCATATAATGTGTTGCTGAAACTGTTACTTTGGAGTATTGTCCAGCCTGCATACAACCTCTAAATAAATGCATTACCTTATATTCTGCTGTAGCTTAAAGTGATGATTTGGGTTTTTTGAAGTAGGGTTGTGTGAGGTACATGGCATGAGCCTGAATGTGTCCCACAGTGTCATATTTGAGTTCTCTCTCCATTTCCAAATCTCGGGACAGACGCTTATTCTATAGATTGTTGTACATGATGCCAAACATTTCACGTAATTAAAACAATTGTGGAAAAAACGAGCCACAAAAACAGCAAGTGGTCATCACACTATGCAGTTTGTCTATATCCGCTTAATTTCCCATCATACCACCGCTTTGATTAGGAACTATTTTGAGACATGTGTCAACAGGTTTGCTTCACAAGAGGAAACAACCCAACCGCTACCAAATGGGATGAATTGATGATTTTTGCAGTGAATATGACTGCTATTTACTTTGGGATACTTGTATGAACTGAAGTAAACACATGAGAAACTTCTGTAGATGGAGAGTCAACAGGTCTGAATTGAAAAAGGCGGAATCTGATGTGGGAACTTGGGGGCCGGAGAAGCACATGGTACCTGTTGATTCAGGTGAATAAATCGTGAGCTCATGTCGCCAAACTGAATAAAATAATAGTGTGACTAAGAAAATCACCTCAGGATGTTTCAAGGATCTTCAAGATCAGTGTATTCTCGGCTATTATATTTTCTTCTGCAGTGAGCGGCTCTGCATACTGATGGTTTATTTTGTAAAGACAAAAGCCACTATTTCAATCATAAGTGTACTTCATGAGCACACTTTATGTTCACTGTTGTGGGGTAAACTGAGCTATAAAAACATTCCTTGTCAAAATTACTGAGCTTGGTCAGCAGGATAATCCTTAAACATTTATGCATTTGGCTAACCTTCATTTGGGACTTTAAACTTTAGGAAGCATTATTTGTGTATTTAGCAAAATTCAAGTAAGACAGTAGTTTGATCCAGATGCTGCTTGGGAAAGGACACATAGCCTGTGTTGAGTCTCAAAACAGTGCCCATTCAAAGCGACTTGGGAGTGGAAAATTAAGTGGGTATAAACAAACTGTTTGTAGCCTGTGATGACCCCCCGCTGTTTTTGTGGCTTGTTTTCAAAACGTTTGGCATCATGTATAGCAATGTGTAGCATAAGTGTCCGTCCTGGGGTTTCTGAACAGAGAGAAGTGAACTGTGACATAGTGGCACACGTTCAGGCTTATGCCATATACCTCGCACAACCCCACTTCCAAAAACCCAAACTATCCCTTTAAGACATGTATTTATTACACCATCTGCACACTGTAAAAGAGCCTGCAGCATCCCTAATATACCACCACATAATACCCTTTAATACCATTCACCCCAAGTTCATCCAACTGTTCTCAGCATTAAATAGAATCCAATTTCTTTCCAGTACTTCTGCTCATTACTGTTAGATTGTAAAGGGGAGTCAAGAGACTGCTGCAGGAAATCTATAGGTTTGTTCCCTCCCTCGCTTCATTGTTCCGAGCAGAGACAGCTAAATTCGAGGAGCAGAAGTGATCTTAGACTAAGTTGTAGCAGCACATTCACTGCAGGACTTGTGTATGCATGCTACTGTAGGTGTTTGATTTTTAAGAGGCCTCTTGCTTGCTTATGTTAATAACAAACTAGTCTAAAAACAGATTAATAGCTGCTTTAGAAAGCCATGGTTTTATTAATGGGAACACTGATATTTTTAAACAATCTGGCTGGTACATACATGTCTTGATGCACTTGGACATGTCATCAATGAAGTACCTAGGGTCATAGGGGATTTCGGTTTCTCTGAACTTTTGACCCCAAACTTAGGTGACCCAGCTGGGAGTGATCAATTCCATGCCTGTGTGCATCAGCATTTGCCCAATGCTTGTCCATTTTAATCTACAGCCATCTAGGAGTCTTCTCTGCAGTTTCTAAGACTCCATTGATGGCTTTCTTTTTGCAAGCTTTAATGATGCCCACGAAGCTGTAGGCCCTGCAAAGAGATTTTCCAGCAAAGCCCCTGCACCCCAATTCAATGGGCATGCACCATGCATGCTGCCCCCAACTGCCACAGTCCTCCACCAGCTCTACGTATTTTTCTCTTTTCCCTCTGCTAACCTCCTCTATCCTCTCCTCCCAGGGCACAGTTAGCTTGAGCAAGGCCATCTGCTTTGTCTGTTTTCCTGCTCAGATAAATGCAGTCTTGACTTTTGATGGTTGAAAGTGCTTGCTCAAGTCATTGGAAGTGCAGATGGACGCAGCACCCACCTTCAACAACTGGTCATGGCACCATTAGTAGTGGCCTTCGCCAAATGCTCTGGACAGCTGCTGAGAATATGCTCCAGAGTTGCTCTCCTTTGGCACAGGATGCTCCAATAGAACTGGTTAGACAAGCTAAGCAGGATGTCATACATTGACTGAATGAGGAACTAGATGGGTTAGGGATCAGCCCTCCACAGCTTGGCCCTTGAGATGTTTTGGTCCATGGCTTGTTCCCATCAAGTTTATGCACATTGCCTCAGTCCCACCATTTGGCTTGCACACTCCTCCTCAACCCCAGCTGTCAAGTCCCTTTGGACTGAATCCTGCCTCTTCTTGCTTTTGAGGTTGCTGTAATTGGTCGCCGGAGAGCTGCCCAATCCTGAACATTCGATAACTTCAGAACACACCAGTGCTCTGTGATGAACCCTTGACTCTGCCTGGTGCACTGCCTCTTGTGTCCCCCATTTTCTCCCCTTCCTCTCTTCAATGCCAGCCTGGGAAACTGTCAGATCACTGGATTCCTTATACTGAAGTACCAGCAATATTCCTTATACTGAGTTTTAATATCGCAAAATCAAATACAACCCATATATTGGTATATTGTCCTCACTTCATGTATTGCTTTTGAAGGAGCCATACAACTAGCTAAATCCTCTCACCTTCCTTTAAGAAAATTGACTTGAGTCGCAGCTCTCTTTTTTTCTGCTGTTTACTGTGGTTCTTGAAGACCTCAAATGATGCTTTTTCAAGTCTTGTATCCCAGTGATGGAGTACTGTGCATGCACACCGTATATGCACGTATGGTTGTTCCCCCAACCCCCTGAAAATACCTTGGTGCCCCTGTTTGTATCATATAATATATGAAAATAATGTTTTTTTTATGGCAAACAAGGCCATAAAAAGGCTGATTAAATTAAATTGGATAATGTATATTTAAAGGATAAATATTCAGTAGAAAAGGAGTGAGGTGCTGTGTCAATTATAATTTATAAATGTCAATAGAAAAGTTATTGCTCACTCTGGTTTAAGATTTTATGCAAGCTTGGAAAGTTAAATTTTTTGAAGACAATAGCCAAGTTACATTAAATAAGAGCGTTTTTAAAACGCAGGCACAAATATAAATGCATGCAGAGAAATGTATTATACATACATACATATTTCCTAGTTAAAGGTTTTATAATTAACTACGTGTTAAAACAGCTTACAAGTGTTTATTTGTGTGTACTGCATAATTAAAGTTTACTACTGGGGCAGAGTAAAACACCTTTGCAAACACCATCACTCACTGATCAAGAAACTCTTCAGAATAAAAACCTCATAAAGCACAACTTATCCAAGCACCAGAGTATTAACAATGAAGTTTTTACTTTAAAAAAACACACAGGATGTGCCTTCTTGTGAGCATTTCAACAGAACAGTTGTAGTAGATCCATACAGCAGCCTTCACAAAGAGAAATCATTGCATTAATTCAACTCAACAGCCAGAGTGCAAAATTCCAGCTGTCTTCAGAAGTATGAACAGTTGTTCTCTGCCCCCCAACTTATCTGTTGTAATGTTTTATTGATTTGTTGAAAAAAATTATTAGCCCATTGTTCATCAAAAATATGAGCACGAATGATGAACGCATTCATCTAGCCTGCTCATCCACAACATCGCCGGGCCCTGTTCAGGTCTTGGGTTCCTGGGCAATTGCGCAGTCGCCCTAATGTTTAATCTGTCCTTGCCAGTGTGTTGTCTTACCATTGTTTTGTCTGCATTTTATGACCAGTGGCTGTACGGTGGCCCTGAAGTGCAAACCACAAGAGTAAATAACTAAACACAATGGCAAATTAAAAAAAACACCACAGCAAATAACTAAACACAACAGCAAATAAATAAACACAACAGCAATTAAAAAAACACTGCAGCAGACCTGAAGGTGCATGTGTGTTAATACATTTGTAAATAAGTGCAGTTGTCCATTTCATAAACTTGTATTGATGTTATCCATTGATACATTTAATTTTATCTACATAAAAAATCCCAGGCTTCTTCTCGCAGGTTGTCTCAGATGGAGCCGAGGCCACAAAAAGGCTTTTACAGTGAATCCACAGGGATTTAAATAATATTCTGATAAATCATCCTCCCGATGAGCAAACAAGGGACCAAAACGTCACAATTTAGTACTTTAAATGAACAGGATCATCCGTTTAGGTTTGATTTTTGTGCAGGGTCAGCACTTTTTTCTCTCTCTCGTCTCAACGTGCACCTCAGCTCTGTCGTTCCTGCAGTGAGTTTTCTTGTTTGTTTATGGTCACTAGAGAACAGAACTTCTCCATGTAAGAGTGCCAAATACCAGAGTTCAATAAAAACGGAATGATGGAAAAACTTGTCAATGGCGGGGAATCATTCTGTCCGATAAGATGAAAGTACTCGTGCATGAATGGGTTCTTCAGAGCATGAATGGCAGTTGACTGGAAAGATGGCAGACCCCTGCCATAAGTGGTAAAAAGATTATATAAAAGTCCAGGGCAAGCATGGCATGCACAACGACTTGGCAAAAGGGTGCGTTGGAGAAACATGCTAACACTAAACTTTGATGTCAAGTAGGGGACTACAAAATATCGTCTGCAAGTTTGAGACCCCTGGCTTAGAGTTTTTTGGCTGTTATGTTCGTTATGTTTCTTTCCCGAGCTGAACACGCTAAGGGCAGAATCACTTCCTGGTCAAAGGTTGAACGGTGCCGTCATCCAATCAAGGCCTCCTTGTCCCTCTCTTCACACAATGGAGCACACTTGTCCAGTCAGCGATGGCCCATGTCGGCCACAAGTACCTACCTCTTCTGGTAGCTTAATGTCATTGTGTTTAGTTTTTTGCTGTTGTGATAAGTTATTTGCTCTAGGGTTTTTTTAATTGACCATTTGTTTAGTTATTTACTGTATTGCTTTTTAATTCGCTGTTGTGTTTAGTTGTTTCATTGTGTTGAGTTATTTGCTGTATTGTTTTTTAAAATGCTGTTTTGTTTAGTTATTTGCTTTTGTGTTTGGTAATTTGCTGTTGTGTTTAGTTGTTTTGCTGTTGTTTAGTTATTTGCTGTAGTGTTTTTAAATTTTCTGTTGTGTTTAGTTATTTGCTGGAGTGTATTTTAATTTTCTGTTGTGTTTAGTTATTTGCTGGAGTGTTTGGTTTTTTGATTTTGTGTTTAGTTATTTGCCATTGTGTTTAGTTATTTGCTGTTGTGGTTTGCATACTTCTGGGCCACCGTACATATGTTTTTTTTTAATTTGCTGTTGTGTTTAGTTATTTTTCTGTTGTTTAGTTATTTGCTGTAGTGGTTTTTAATTTTCTGTTGTGTTTAGTTATTTGCTGTTGTGTTTAATTATTTGCTGGAGTGTTTTTTTTTATTTGCTGTTGTGTTTAGTTATTTGCTGTATTGTTTTTTTAATATGCTGTTTTGTTTAGTCATTTGCTGTTGTGTTTGGTTATTTGTTGTATTGTTTTTTAATTTGCTATTGTGTTTAGTTGTTTGGCTGTTGATAAGTTATTTGCTGTAGTGTTTTTTTTAATTTTCTGTTGTGTTAAGTTATTTGCAGTAGTGTTTGGCTACTTCATTTTATGTTTAGTTATTTGCCGTTTTGTTTAGTTTTTTGCTGTTGTGGTTTGCACTTCAGAGCCACTGTACATGTGAGATGTGCTGGTTACCAGTGACACATCTGTATCAGATTTTGATACCCATCCCTAGTATCTGAGCTGTCTGTGAAGTTAACAGCTCTAATTGATGGTTTGATAATTTCCCTGCTAAATGACTGAAAGCTTAGATGATGTTTTATTTATTTTAAGTCTGTAACCTTTCTGTTGTCTCTTGAATTCCAGTGTTCTCAGTAACGAACATGGTCCAGAGTGCTATGAGCTTCATGTCTCGGTAAAGGACTACTGCTTCGCCAGGGAGGACCGCATCATTGGCATGACGGTCATCCAGCTCCGGGAGCTGGCGGACTCTGGCAGCTGCTCGGCCTGCTACCCCCTGATGAAGAGCATCTCCATGGATGAAACTGGCCTCACTATTATGAGGATACTCTCTCAAAGGACCAACGATGAGGTGGCCAAAGAGTTTGTGCGTCTCAAGACGGACACACGCTCAGCGGAGGAGGTGTCGTAATGTGGAGCAAACATGCAGTACTAAAAGAATTGTGTTGTCTTAAGTGAGATAAAAAAAAGAGCAGTAGCAACAGTTGTTCTTACTGGATAGAAGCTGGGGAAAGAGATTGTCCAAAGAGAAGCGGAGGAGGCCCACAGAGCGAGAGAGAGAGAGAGAGAGAGAGAGTTGTGTTTGTTTGTTTGTTTTTGTGCATGTGCGTAAAACATCTGTTGGAATGTTCATTTTAAAACTACAGTATGTACAAGTGTTTACTTACCGTATGCTTACTATTAAGTACTATATTCTACAGGTTATGTTAAGGAGACATGAAATACCTTTTGTACAACATTTAGTCTTTTTGAACAGAGATTTGTTCCAATAAAGTGCCAAACCAGTGGAAAAAAAAGAACAAAACCAACGTATATGAATTATGGTGAACTTAGTATGTTTGAAAATTGCTCGATTATTTTGTCCGGTGTAAGTCATTTTATGACCGTGTGGCGTTTTGATTGTTGCAAAGTCTTTCATTTTGCACCCTCGTTTTTTGGCTTCACGTTCTTCCACACAGCACTGTTGTGCATGTCCTCTTCTCGGTCATGTCTCTCCCATGAATCCACAGTGACCACCGAGCAGGGTCCTGTCCCCTTGCCTTCAAACTGTTTGTATTTTAAGTCGACCTGAAAATAGACCATGTTTTTTTAAACGGCGATGACTGCTATGTAAACCTTCATAGGTGTTTGTAATTTTATAACCATGACAACAATGACGACAGCCTCCAGTGCTAACAGTCTTAGCAGAAAGGATGGAAATGTTTTTCTTTTTCTTTGGCTTTTTGTTCTTTCCTTTTGGGCCATCAGCTTCCAGCCTTTCTGAATGACCACTGTGAACATGAGCTTTGGAAGGCAAGCTTACATGACATTGCTTACAGTTTGATATTATTGTTTCATATTTTCCGACAACTTTGTTCCTGATAAACTGCCAAAGTTATATAAAATATTTGTACAAAAGCAATCCATTACATGTATGAAGATATATATGTACATGTGATTAATTACTTTTTCAATGCTAAATATTTGATTATTGATAGGGTGGTACTGAGATTTTATTTTTTTTATTTCCTGTTAAGCTGTTAAAACAATATGAAAGTTGCACATGTTACTTTATACATCAGTTAAATCAGCTCATTGGATTTATTTTTCTTCATAAAGGAAAGAGTCTAACATTTGGTAAATATGCAACATTCCTATGTATTGCACTGATGGCGAATTGTATGTCATGTAAATATATTTAGTGAGATATTGTACAAAAGTCTACTTTTCTTCAATGTGCATAAAGTATGTGCAAATGTGTTAAAACATCTGGTTCATTTGGAACAATTTTCCGGTAATCTTACCTTTAATGTTTTTCATCCCCAAGTTTCAGCGGATTTAAGAACCACATTTAATAACAACAAAAAAGTCTTGATAAGTCATCTACTCTTGAGAGAAGTTTACAGACAAGTATCTCCTGTTTGATATGAGATAGTCTCAGTTAAATGGTTAACATTATGACAAAGAGGTTGGTTTTATTCTTATTTTCTACATCAGAGCCAATCAAAAACAAATCAGGCCTATATTAACAAACAATTTCAAATGGAGGTGACTTGTTTCCGTCTGAATTTCACATCTGGTTGTGTGGAATACCCAGGAGCCTTGCACCAGTGTGTCTCGAGCCTGAGGCTGAAGATATCCAATCTCTGATCAGTGTCTCCTGCTTGTATAGTGGTGTGGTCCTAAAATGTAACAATGAATCCACATTTTAGCACTTCAACGCCAATAATTCAGTGATTATAGGATTTTTTTAATGAGTTTTCAAGTGCAAGCTTTAGACATTGCTTTTCAGTTTTTTTTCAAGACATGAAAAACATCTGAAGTGGAAAAGAATGAAAAGACTTCATATCTAAATTTTCATTACATTTTCACGCCTTTACAGAAGGTGTTTGTGAACAGTTTGCACACTACATAAGTTTGTTGGGGATATTGAATGTTCACCAATCTTATTGAAAGTAAAAACAATCTTGGACTCTTAATTGACAAAGCCATGAACACTAGCTTGATCAGGTCACTCAAAAAGAATGCATTTTTTATGGAAGAGACACGATATGCTCATTATATCTTCTATTCTGACCCACCAGGTGTGTCAAAGTGTGTCCCAAATCCATGGGATGTATTTTAGCTGTTGGAAGAATGTTCTGTCTGTCAAATTCATTACTGGCAAGTCAGGTGATGTAGTAGGTGGGCACTGCTGCTCAGAAGTAAACTATATAACAGAGGCCTATTTGTTCCAGGTTTCAGTCTCAAATCATTTATTTCAGACCAAACAGACAAGACAAGACATCACCATAACATTACAACAACAGACAAAACACCAAACAAGACAACTACCTCGGTTAGAAATGGGGATGGAAGAAGCAGAGGTATTTGATATTTGTATATGAGACTCTTGATGAAAATATGTCAAGAGAGCAGCGAAGGCATTTTTTTCTACTGAGAAACACTGTGTCTTTCCCTGATCCTTTTTTTCCAAGAGGAAATATTCAGTTCTGACAAAACTGACACTATAGGAGCATCCATGCTAATCTCTTCAAAGGCCATTACTGACTTACAGGTGCTCCTTGCTTCATGGGCATAACTGAACTATGCCTGTGAGTATCGTCCCTTTCTACTCAAAGGAAGCTGATCGGTCTGGTCATTTTCTGACAGGAAACAAATGTATCAGCTTTAGAGCTTTGTGGGATGGATATGCCTGATGGAAGACATGAAATCCAGCGACCCAGCTTTGTGGTTATTTTCAGCTACATTCAAAAATCCCATTGGAAAAAAAAAAAATGTTTTTTTCCACTCAAAGAAACGTGCTTGATGCCAACATCTGGATCAGCATATAAAATTATGTCATCCTTGTATTACTCTTTTCCTGAAGCAGTTTTGTCATTCAGAGGAATAAATGTCACCTCTAATAAGCAGAGCAAACACTAATTCCAGAGACTGTACTTTACCAGGGGGAAGAGCTGATGATGTGCTTCTTGATAACAGCCAGGTTAGCCATAACAGTTCATTAACATAATAATCAATTACTTAAAGACATCTCAGCTTTAATTTTTTTTTATTTAAGGCCATACATTTCATTTTTACTCATGAGAGGTCTTCAGTTTTAGATTGCACTTAACAAATGCCATCTTAATCAAATCTTTTTTGGATCATTTAAAGAGCTGCCTCATAGAGCACAGGGGGGAAATGGTGTCAGCAACATAAATGTATGTATAACAAACATTCAAAAGTTGTCTGTTTAAGAGTGTTGAACCTGCACTCTCTCAACATCTCTTCCCCTTTTTTCAAGGGGCATAACAACATTGGTATGTAGCATCCTGACTAGATACATTAACATTATAACTTACTTCAGTGCATTGCTCTACCTGTATAAAAAGATACCATACCAGTATTATCTTCAGGTTTTTCTTTGATTATAAAAAAAATAGCTTTAGGTCTACAGAAAAGTTATTTTAAGACATTAATTGTATCTCATATCGTCTGTTGGAGTCCTGTTTGCATACTATTCATCCCTTTTCACACCATTTCCTTTTGGGCTCTGAGGTGCTGATTAGCTGTTGCAGCACATGTCATGCATCACACTTTAAAATCAGCTGTTGGCACCTTAAATTAAATCACAGGGAACACCAGCTCAATTGTCCCCTGAAATGTTTAAAAACAGGTATAAACATTTTTTCTGAGGGGGCTTAAATTTGGGTAGGCTGGGATGAAAACACAAAAACCTCTCCAAGCAAAATAATGTCTAAAAGATCAGCCGAGCTTTAAATCATGACGCTGTGATGGATTTGTTGCTTCCAGCCTGAGCAGTAAAGATGTGGCTGAATCTAATGCACCAGAACCTTGTGCACTAGCCTAGAATCTGTGTTGTTTTAGCAATACTTTAAAAACTCTTTTTTCACCTAAAGTGCAGCTTATCCCAACAACAAACATTTTGACACATATTGTTCACTGTTACACCACTGACCTTTGTAGGTAGCCCAGGGGTGCAACTACCTATTTTTTGAGGGGTATGCAGACCCAACACGGTGTCTGTCTGCTTATTCTTTATTTTTCACATTGCAGTTAACATTTATTTTCTATTTATCATTAGTTAATAAGACACAACCGCGATAATTCTTCATTATCCACACAATGGTATGATGATATCTGAAAGCTAGACTATTACATCCCAGAAATGTGATCTGTTTCTCAAAGGGTGCTCACTTTCAATTTCTGCAACCACCATATCTGGACCTAGGAACAGGTTTTAGGGTAAAGCTGGCTCTGTTATCTGTTGAATCTTGACAGTATGATGACCTCTGACCTATTTACTCTCTGTCTCAGTCACTGTTAACAGCAAAAGCGTTTCTATTAAAGTAGCATCTAATCATAAAAATGTACTTTTATGAAATTTTTCAGGGGACCAAAGGATTTTGAAAAAAAAAAAAAACCCTCAAACAAAGATGTGCCAAAGGGAGTGAGTTTGTAATTGGTCATAATTGTCACATTACCACGCGGGAGGGAGAGAGAGAGAGAGAGAGAGAGAGAGAGAGGGTGGGGGAACAAAGCACCCGAAGGAGCCGGCATGAAGCATGTCTCTCCTCTGCAAAACTGTCGGGTCAATAAGTGAGGTTTATAGAAGTCTGAATGCATCAATCAGCTTCTTTCTCGCCTCATGATTTTGACACAGAGAAGTGCATCTTAAGTAACAGTGAAAACTTGGACACTGAGCCACTCAAATAACCATCCACCGGTCCGCGAGAACACAGCACGGTGAAAAAAGAAAAATTGAAAAGCTTTTTTTCGTTCCTTTAAAATCTTTCTCTCTCTCCCGCCTCCTTTTTCTGTTTGTGCCCCTGAGAGCTTTCTTTTTTGCCTCTCCATCTTTAGCTTTCTGTAAGAAAGCTGACCTGTTCTCTCTGGAGAGAGAACGGGTGAAGAAGAAGCAAATGGGCACCCTGTCAGTCACTGACGTGCCTGTTCTTGATCATACTATTGACACATGCACAAACTGCCATTCATTACAGTAAATTCAGATTTAAAACAATTTCTTCCCCATCACATTGGCACCCCTGCTAGCGCGGCGCCCCTATGCGCTGCATATAGTGCATACCCCCTTTTTGCGCCACTGAGGTAGCCCCAAGTGACCTATCACAAGTAACTGAAAACAAGCAGGTAGCTGAAGTCTGGTAAGATCAGACTTGTTCTTAAAAATCCAGATTCTTTTTGAGATCAGACTCACCATAAAAAGCGCTGCATCCTTCTATTTCTTCACAAACCCAGGTGTACCTGCAAAGGTCTAAAAACACACCAAAGCTAAATTTGCGCGTATATCCACCATAAAGAAAAAAAAAAATTAGCATGTTAAAAAAGGTGTAGAAACTTTTTTTTATAATGTTCTTTCTCTAGTCCATCTAGGCAAAAGCCCATAGAAAGTATTTGAGAATGGCAGAACCTTTCAAAAGCAAATCCAGAAGGTGATTGGACGATCGTTCCATCAATCAGTCATCATGGGCCAATCAGATAATGTAGTAGGCAGGTGCTGATACAGGCTTAAAGGATAGAACGTAAGCTACTACATAAAACAAACTCTGGGCAAAACATGTTTGAAGTGTAGTGAAAATATCATTTTTAAAGAGAAGTTTGTTGTACTGTTATTTGTTTTTCATTTATTAAAGAAATGCAGTCTAGATCTGACAAAACTGTCATACGTGGCTGAAGTCAGTGTTCAATTTATATCACAATTTATACACGGATTTCAGTAATACATGTTATAAAAGCGTATCAACAGCATTGATCAAGAGTTACGAGATGCATTGAGGCATGCAGAAGTGAATATGAAGAAATGTCACTATGTTCTTGATGATGGCACTGGAGAAAGAAAGCTGCAGTGTTTTTGCTCTGTATCCAACAGCAGCAAAAGAAGGCTCTTCAGATGTGCAAGAGACCCAATGGTGATCATTTTTGAGCAGATGGTCTACAGAACTTGATGATGTGCAGTGAAAACAACTCTTTTAAATGTCCAGATGCACATTTGAGTTTGTGCTACTCTCCATACAGTCATATAAACTCCTGCTACATCTGCTGTTTTTATCCACCCTGTCTAGTCTCCCTTTTCCTGGTTCACGCTGGTCGCAAGAGCTGGATGTCATCACCCTTCCCCTCCCTCTCTCACTCGGCTCACTCAGACTTTATGCAGACAAAAACTAAGGGGGCACAAGGAAATTACCTGGGTATAGTCCAGGTGAAAAACTCAGCTGTGAAAAACTCAGGCTTTTTTTGCAAGTGTGAATGGGTTTAATATCATGGTATTGTTGGCTGGAAAAGGGTCTATATAGAGTGTGATACTCCTGAGGAAAGAGTCCAGAATGACATGCCAGAAAGGAGCTAGATTTGAACCCAGGCTGCCTGCATCAAGGAAGACAGCCTCTTTGCCTGGATCACACAGACACCATGGTACCAGGGCTCCAACTGAATGTACTCTGTTATAATAATTGTGTTATTTTAACAGGACCCTTTACAGGAACAAAGTGCCTCACAAAGGTAGAAAATAAGTATCGGATGAACCAACCTAAACATCAAGACTTTCAAAATCATTGCACATCTTCTTCCTCCATCTGACATTGTCTGCACATGTTATCTGAGACATTTCACCTGTGATGTAAAGTCTTTGAAAAGCACCTGCAGATTACTTCCACAAGATAGTATAATCCTTTGTTCTAAACATGAAGGCTTAACTTTGTCAAAGTTACTCTTTTTTTGTGTGATTTCATGGTGCCTGAAATGAGTGTTTTTGGATCAGTTATGCTCTACTTACTGTCAGTCATTCAACACCCACGGGAAGAAATGCACGACGCTGACAGGAATTAATCCCACATCAGCACATCACCTGCCAAAACTTCAGCGCCATGGTGGTGGTGTTTGATTTGGGCCATCTGTATTACTTCAGAGATTTTTGATTTAATGTAAATTTACAGCTCTGTCTCTAAGTCTTTAGAGCCTAATGTAAGGACTCAATATACTTGCAGTCAGGGAACAAATATGTATTTTACCAGTTAAGATCAAAGATAAATGTGCAGCATCATTGGCTCTTAGATTATGTTTGCAATGTCCTTATGTAGTGGAGGGGGTAGTGGGGCCAATGGCAGGATAGGGAACACCCGTGTAGTCTGCACAAAGCTCAGGGGCTCAGGAAGTTTATTAGGTATCATAATACAAACTCCTTAAAGACGTATGATTAATGTATTTTTGTTTCTCATTCTATGCATCATGGAGACGCCAGGTGTTGATTGCCCCGGCACTCTCTCACTCCATTATCGCACGCTTTCCTCTCAATACATTATTTCATGCTTGTAGAGGCAAAATCTTCTAAAATCCTTTAGATAACCATCTCCATATATTAACCTCTGATAATGTTATGACCCAACTTAAAGTGACATAATTCCCGACCCCTGGGCTAGGGTGACTAGATTTTTGGACCTCAGTATGTGAGATAATTTAATTTTATTGCAAACCCACAGGCATGAGCTCAGGACACAATCATCAGTACTATTATATTTTCATTCTTCATTTCATTATAATAATTATTATCCATATATATTTTTATAGTAATGAAATAATATTACCATAAATCTATTAATTTACAATTACTAACTTATTATTATTATTATTATTGTTATTATTATTACTTTCAAATAGTAATTTTAAAAGTGATAGTATTATAATTTCAAAAAAATCATAGGCCACAAGAGAGCTGTGCCTCACTTGACAATCTGTGGAAAATGCTGACATCTTTTCTCAGGCATGACTCTGTTGTCACTGTAATAAACTGAGCACAACAAATACAGCTGTAGGAGCTATTGTTGCTTCAAGGCCCACTCCCCATATGAGCCCAGCCCTGCTCTGATTGGTCGACTGGTCGGCTCTGTGGTGATTGGTCAGTTCAGTGCAGCTCAGTGCCACGTTTTCAGCAGCTCTGCCTGTGGTTAATGCTGGAGCTGTATAAAGGTGGACACAGAGGAGTCCTGATGCCTGACATGTGAACACACTATAGGATACAAAAACTTTAGAAAGCATAATTTGGGCTTTTTAAAAGAAAAAACTGATAGTTTACTATAAAAATAAAGTTTACAGTCTCCGAGTCTTTGAAACAAATGTATGGTCGTTAATTCATTTGCATCGTTGTCTGGAACTTTTTATTTGCATAAAGTTTGTGGATAGTTACTAGCACTGTTTCTCTGGGGAAAATACAACACAGTGAAGGCACCATGCTACTAAGTCTATATTATTTCAGAAGTTCATCCCATTTATATTAGCCAGCATTGACAACTGAACAGGTAGTCAGTTTAATATAAAAATCTAAATACTCAGGACCCTGTTTATAAACACCCGACTTGTGACCCAGGTTGAAATCTTTTTTCATTTTGGTGTCAAACACAGGGATTTGCATGTCCAAAAAAAGTTACTTATGAATAAATTTGTCTTTGCTTGTTCTAGGTCTAAGCCTGTCCAGTGAGTTCAGTTGAACTGAATGAAATAACAGAAGAGCTTGTCCTCTACCCACTCTTATACCTGCATGCACTCTACACAAGCATTTAGACTACAGTGGACACTCAGCAGTGCTCAACAAGCTCACACTACAGTGAGTTAGAGAATTTTCTGACAAAAGTAGTGTGTCACAGTGGCTCGAGATTTTGATGCTCCGTGCTCCACATGTGAACTTGTCCTGCTTGTTCATCTCGTTTTTAGGTGATGGCTTTTCCCTTTTTTTGATCATTTTGATAATATCAACTTCTGCTCTATGCTTTCTCTAAAGTTACCAGCTTTAGCTGTAACTTTACCTTCAAAGAATACAGAAGGGCGATCATTGAGAGCAGATTATTGTAGCCCCGTGTCCCGCGGTCTCACACACCAACTCTAATCACTTGAACCAGGATTAAAGAGTCCAACAAAGTCAGTCCATTTGTCAGTGTCAACGTTTTGTCTTTGCTTTATAGCCATACTCCCTCCAAGGCACATGGGGATGGAAAGTAAATGAGAGATAAGAGACAGAAAAAAAGCAGGTGTTAGTGGTTGGTACCTGTACAAACACCATATATTCAAACAAACAAAACAAACCTGAACAACAATGATAACAGAACATAGAAGTACCAAGTGTCTGATCATCAATTTATTAAACAAGCTTTGTTTTGTATTATAAAATAAGTTACCTCAAAGAGAAACTGAATTTAAAAAAAAAAAAAAAAAAAAAAATTCAGAACCAAACTTATTTATCTTTCCCAGCAGGGCAATTCAGTTTCACAGCCTCACATCTCTTATCAAGACATATTAACAGCATTTAAATGTGTCTGAGATGTTAAATGAATAACATTACAGGAAATTGCATCATGTTTCTTTTAAAGCGAGTCCAATTCCCCCCACACTACCTGATAGTGTGTGCTGGTCTTCATGTGGTATTCTTCTTTCTCCAGATCCAATTATACCAGTTACAGCAGCCTGTTTTCTTCTCCATGTAATCAGAGAGTGAAGAAACAGAGAAAACGCCAACAAAAGAGCAAAATGCAGCACAGGAAACACTCTCACACTTTTAGTCTCGGAATGGAGGGAAAACTGAGAAAAACATGAACTTGACTCATCACACAGCCGAGCTGCCGAGATGCAAAATTACATCAACTCTGACTCCCACAACCTTGACCTCTCATTTGCATATTGTCAACTCCTCCAGGAATTTTTAGTCATCAGCTGCTGCGCGTTTGAAAGGACACACTGATGGTTGGCAAATGATGATCTGTGAGGAGGAGCTGGATGATATAATTTATGGTAAAATGACAACCTGGCAGTTAACATTGTACGTCTTTCTAGGTGTGTATGTATGTATGAATGTATGAATGTATGTATTTGGCTGCATCTGACCTATGTGGCTGATTTCTTTTACAAATGATCCCCTAGATTAACTGCTAAACGAAGACTAGATGTAATCCAGCTAATTGAGTACATGACATGAGGATAAACAAGAGGAGGATGCATTAAGCAGAAGTTATGGGCCACGGTAGCATGTCCATCTGTGTGATAATGCAGTGCTGCCAGCTGTTCTGAATGAGAAACAGACTGACAGACTTGAAGCATCCTACCTGCCCTTTTCAGTGTCCTTCAAAGCAGAGGGCTGTTTATTCTTCAGGCAGAGATTGATGAAGCCCACCTCAAGGGGGGTATAATTCATTCACAGCTGGAGATCCAAACCACTGCATGTCATAGAAAATATAAATGTCGTGTATAAGTCATGGACCTGGCCAAAATATTTCCACATCATAAAACAAAGAGGTCTGGGATAGAAAAGCGCCTTCACAAAATTACGTATAACTCAATGAGTATATAATTGAGTCATATATTGGCCAACAATTTTCCTTTTTTTTTATAAACGTCAAAAAATATCTTCATCCTCACGCTCCACTACTCATCTTCCTTCTCATCCAATCACAATCTGCCACCCTCTCTCTCTTAACCAATCAGTCATTGGCTGTCAAATTTAAAAGTGTTCTCCCTCTCTGCTGTCATTCAGCCGCAGAAGTTTGACGTGTTGCTGTCTTACGTGCATGGCGTTTGCTCCACTACTCTTTTCCTGCCTCTTTGCTGCTTGCCTGGTATGTCGGATTACGACTCCGATCCTCTGTTTGAGGATTCTAATCCATGTTGTGAGCTTTTGCTGGAGGCAGCTCAGACTCCCATTGCACAGCGCAGAAGCGTTAGTATCACTCAATTGGAGTTCGAGTCATTAATGTCTCAGTTGAGGGCCCATGGCGTTTCTCCAGCCCCAGGGCTCCACTTATCCCAGCGTCAGGAGCTGGCAAGCCTCGTTGCTGTCAACAATTCTCCCACCACTTCTCCAGTCTCCACAGAAGAGACCGCAGGGCCCAGAGAGACTCAACGCCACCGTAAACGGACCAGGACAGTCAACGCCTCTTGTCCAAAAAGGATAGCGCCTTAATGGAGGCCTTCAAGATCTTCCTGCCACTGCCGCTCCTCCTTCCCCCGTCACTGCCACTGCTGCTCCTCCTGCCGCCGCTGCTTCTGCTGCTCCATCCACAGCCCGGTGCCTCACTCCAGCCTCTTCCCTCTGCCTGCCATAAGCACCTCAGCGGTGCCTCTTTCCCACACACTGGCATCCGCTGTCCCTGAGCCCTTGCTAGGCAGGCCATACATTCCAACAGCAGCCAATACTTCTCCCCGCTTAAGGCCTACAAGGCAAACATGTCAACTTCGTCAGTTTCATTCTCCCTTCTCCTGAATGGGATAAAGAAGTGTCTTCATCTGAGAACATTACAGCCATTATAAAAGCTGCCGACCTCCGCTTAGCCTTTAGCTTGGCAAATTTCTCGTAACTTTCGGGATCCACAAAGATGTTATCTGTTCTGTTCATCCTGACCCAAGGGTTGAGTTAAATGCCTATCTAGCGCTGATCGGGGATCTTAATCTCAGACAAGGTAAAAACATCTTCTATCGGTATCACAAGGCAGCCCTATATATTTCACAATCAAACATTCTTCCAAACTGGTCAGTTCTGGACTCTGAGATTCTCATTATGCTCATTGGGGGTTCTCAGGCAGTCTCTTGCTGCATGTGTGGCAATGTGGGGCATTCCGATTCCCTGTGCCCCCAGTTTCCTGTTTTTGTCGCCAGCGCCTCAAGCAGAGAGGCCAGCAATCCTTAGCCTTCCTCTCCCTCGCTCCATGACTGACAGCCGCGGTAGAAAGGTGGAGTTGTTCAATAACACACCTATATGCAATAATTTTAACGAAAATGTCTGTACTTACCCGAACTGCAAGAATGCACACCACAGATCAGTGTGCCCCCACTGTCTGATTCCTGCCTGTCTGGCTTGCGCTCGGCAGGTGAACCAGCGTGGTTCAAAAAGCTCCTAAAAGTCCATCCATCCATCATTTCCAATAAAAATTCAAGCTTTGGCCTCAGAACTGTCAGCTCACCCAGACTCTGTATTCACAAATCATCTGCTCACTGGAATTTCTCAGGGTTTTCGAGTGGGGTCATTTCTTTTCCGGACTCAAGTTGTGTATCAAAACAGTCTGCTGTTAAAGATCCAGAGTCTGTTTCTCAGTTACTAGGGAAAGAGCGTAATAAAGGTTACGTAGTTGGCCCCTTTGACTCCCCTCCTTTTGCAGTGTTTCGCACCAGTCCTGTAGGCGTTGCCACTAGAAAATAGTCCAGGAAGAAAAGATTAATTTTTGATTAGTCAGCTCCTCGATCAGGCCCCATTATGAGTGTCAGTAGTCTCATTTCTCCCATTCCGTTCTCACTGCATTACTCTACCTTGGATAATGCAATAAAGCTGATCAAACTAGCTGGTCAAGGTGCTTGGTTATGAAAAGCAGACATAACCGATGCCTTCAAAGTTGTCCCCATCCATCTGTCCCATTGGCATCTCTTTGGCATAAAGTAGGATTCTAAGTTTTATTTCTCTGTCAGACTCGCTTCTGGCTGTAGGAGTAGTCCCTGTATATTTAACATGATCTCTGAGGCCCTCTGCTGGATCCTGTTTACAACTTTAGACTTCCAGCAGTGCTCCATCTTCTCAATGATTTTCAGCTCATTGATCCCCCTAGTGACAGCTCTGGTTCATCTCTGTCAAAATTAAAACACCTGCTCTGCCAGCTTGGTGTGCCTCTCTCTGACGCAAAAACCATCGGCCCTGCAACATCTTTAGAATTTTTAGGCATCACTCTTGACACCATTGAAATGAAAGCTTCTCTCCCAGACCAGAAACTGCGAAGGATCCATGAAATCAGCCAGTCGTTCACGTCAGCTTAACACATTTCAAAGCAGCAGTTATTGTCTCTTTTGGGTCACCTCAACTTGGCCGTGCATGTAATTCCACAAGGTCGCTCTATTATTTCCAGGCTGCTTGATCTCGCCTCCTCCATTCCAAACCTGCATTACCAAATATCGCCAGATGAAGGCTGCCGCTCTGATCTCAGTTTCTGGTCGCTGTTGTTAGATCAGTGGAATGGCATCTCCCTCTTCTACATTGATTTCGTGCACTCCTCTGACTCCATTCAATTCTTCATGGATGCGGCTTCATCCGTGAGTTTTGGGGGGGTTCTTCCAAGGCCAGTGGTTCGCCAGCCAATGGCCTCCCACATTCTCAGAGCTAGATTTTTCTTCTGCCCTCTATGAGATCTATCCCATTGTATGGAGCCAAAACACTGACAGTAAGATTTGGTATTGAAAAGGAAACTTGGCATTGAAGAAAAACTTGCATTGGCACTGGAACAAGTATTGGCATTGTAAAATGTTGAATTGAAAAATAAAATACAGACATTAAAAAAACTATTGTTTTTTTTCAGGATATTTTTTTGTTTTATGATGTATTTTTCAATGCCAATCTCCTGATTTTTTCTTTTACACTCTCTCTTTTTTCAGCATCACAGATTTTCAGTTTCAACTTTCTGGTTTTCAGTTACAGTTCTCATTTTTTCAGTTTCAAGTTACTGGCAGTGTTTTGACATGGAGTGGAGGGGTGGGGGTTGGGAGCGGGGCTTGGAGCGCGAGGACGCGCTACCAGGTTTTGAGGAGAGGAGAGCGGAGAGGAGAGCGGAGAGGAGAGCGGCCTCTGTCGGCTACCAACACCACTGTTCTCCCTGCGGCTGTGATCGACACTGAGACCAATGGATGCAAAATCACCTGAACTCCCAAACTGCCAGAAAGCCTGTTTTTTCAGTTGGTATTTTTCACATTGAACCTTGTGGCGTTAAAATCACTATATGCTTCATGTCATGCTAATTTAGCAATCATGCTAACATTCACTAAGCTAGCTGATGTAAACATGCTTTAAATCTTTAATACAGACACATAAACACTGACAGGAGGGATTCTTCATCACCACAAACATTATTTCACAGGGCACCCTCCCAAATACACTTTAGGGGAAACACTGTGATATACTTGACTCCAACTTGTAAACTGCGGCACCCTGAGGTGCCCTTCCCTCTGATCGCCCCTCTGACTGACTGCAGTCCATCTGTGAATCCCAACTCAAGAAATAATTGCTTTAACATCAATATATTTTGTTCATTTGTTAAGTCGTGATAAAATAATGTTTGTGGTGATGAAGAATCCCTCCTGTCAGTGTTTATGTGTCTGTAGTAAAGACTCAAAGCATGTTTACATCAGCTAGCTTAGCGAACGTTAGCACGATTGCTAAATTAGCATAACATGAAGCATATAGTGATTTTAACGCCACAAGGTTCAATGTGAAAAATACCAACTGAAAAAACAGGCTTTCTGGCAGTTTGGGAGTTCAGGTGGTTTTGCATCCATTGGTCTCAGTGTCGATCACAGCCGCAGGGAGAACAGTGGTGTTGGTAGCCGACAGAGGCCGCTCTCCTCTCCGCTCTCCTCTCCTCAAAACCTGGTAGCGCGTCCTCGCGCTCCAAGCCCCGCCCCCAACCCCCACCCCTCCACTCCATGTCAAAACACTGCCAGTAAGTTGAAACTGAAAGAATGAGAACTGTAACTGAAAACCAGAAAGTTGAAACTGAAAATCTGTGATGCTGAAAAAAGAGAGAGTGTAAAAAACAACATCAGAAGATTGGCATTGAAAAACACATCATAAAACAAAAAAATATCCTGAAAAAAAACAATAGTTTTTTTAATGTCTGTATTTTATTTTTCAATTCAACATTTTACAATGCCAATACTTGTTTCAGTGCCAATGCAAGTTTTTCTTCAATGCCAAGTTTCCTTTTCAATACCAAATCTTACTGTCAGTGTTGTGGCTCCATACCATTGCAGCTGCCTGCCACGTTTGGGGTCACCACTGGCAACGCAAAAGAATCGCTGTGCTCTGTGATTATAAAGTCGTCGTCGACATCATTAATAAAGGTCGCTCCTCTTGCAGTGTTATCATGCCATTTATGAGGCGCATTACATGATTAGCAGTCAAGCATAACTTCATCATCACCGCCCATCACGTCCCCTGTCATTTCAACGCTATCGCTGACTCCTTGTCCCTTTCAAATTTCAGGTCTTTGGGAGTCATTGTACAGACGCCAGCAATCATCCCACACCTGTTTTTTAAAAAACTTATGATTTCGCTCGGGTTACTTTTGCTAATTTTTGTGCTACTCTTAATATTGCTGTGAAACCTGTCCTTCTTAAAACCATCTGTGCTTTCATCGCCTATTGTACAGACATCCGTCATTTTAAGCTTCAGTACATCCGCGGTTTGCTTGCAGGGATTCAATTTAATGTCAGATGTTATCATCCCTCTTTCCCCAGTCTTTTCACTAACCCATAAATCAAATTACTAATGAAGGGGATTTCTAAATGCCTCCGTTCAGTGCACGATAACAGATGCCCAATCACTCTTTCCATTTTGCACAACATAATAACTGTTCTTCGTAGGGGTTTATTCTCTTCATATATTGATACTCTTCTCATCAGTATGTTTTTATTAGCCTTTTATGGGTTTTTGAGAATCAGCGAATGTACTTCCTCCTCTAATTCATTCAGTTCTGCTAAAAACATCTCTTTCACCAATCTGACTTTTCACCCTAGCCATTATAGCTTATTTCTTTAACATTCTAAGGCAAAGGGAGCTTGTTCCATTGTCATCGCCCGCACCAATTCTCATTTCTGCCCCCATAAAGCCATGATTAGATATATACGCCTGAAATCCTCCTTTAGTTCTTCACCTCTTTCTTACCTCAGGCAATAATTCAATGTCAAAAATCTGGTTTGTTCAGCCTTTTAAAAAGGTTCTCATTCAGTGCAATCTCTCGCCTCAACAATATTCAGGCCACTCATTTGGGATAGATGCTGCCACTTCAGTTGCCACGCAAGGCATCTCATCAGCTTCTCTTCAGCAACTGGGACGCTGGTCTTCCTCCGCTTACTCCTCCTACATTGGCCAGACCCCGCCTCCATACTGGCAGCACAAAGATCACTGAAACCTTGATACTCGTAAGTCATGCATTTATCTGATGGTGGTTTCTCAAAGCTTTACTGGCATCAAAGTTTCTGTTTTTATCAGCTTTTTCCCCTGCATCATTTTGGCCAATTCCCCTGCATCTCTGTTTGTTTTTCTCTGCATCTCAGTTTCCAAGTACATTGCACAGCATGGCTATTTCTCTCGAATTACTTCAAGCTCTGACCCCTTCTTGCATTCTATCTTCATCACCATGGGCTCTATTCATAGGTTTTATTTGTTCTTATTTATTATATGCTATGAATGAAGTCTTCTAGATTGCAGTTTTCGCTCTTTCCCCTGCTGATTTAGTGCTGCTTAATCAGGTATGGTATACCTTAATTTCTGGGGGAAGTCTTCTTTACATGGGAAGCATCTAATCCATCCAGCTGTTTCCTAAGATGATCTACTTCCTGCGGGGTCTAAGCACCAAAGACTACTTTCTGTGCACAATAAATCTGATCGCATTGCATGCCTGTCTTTCTTTTTATTCTATTAGTCTATCCTGATTGAAATTAAGCTTTGCGAAAGTTCAGTCAGGAATACCATCTCTTTGCGCATGCCCTCTAAGTCACAAACAATTTCCCGCTATCCTCAGTCTTCATTACTCATCTTCCATCTCATCCAATCTCCAACCAAAAGTGCTACTACACGAAGCATCACTCCTCTTCATCACCAATAGTGTCTAGGCTCCGGAGAAGTCTTCTTTACATGGGAAGCATCTATCCATCCAGCTGCTTCCTAAGATGATCTACCTCCTGTAGGGTCTAAGCCCCAAAGACTACTTCCTGTGCACAATAAATATGATCGCAATGCAAACCTGTCTTTCTCTTTATTCTGTGTCTATCCTGATTGAAATACTTTTACAGTCAGGAGAACATGCTGGTGCAGAAGGTTTGGTCATATTTGATATAAAAATGGACTAATGTGCATTTTTCCCTCGGATCAAAATTGAAAAAAAAAAACCAACAACATGTTAACATATGACTTTTTGCCATTTTGGTTCAAGAAGAAAAATATGCCGGTGCAGAAGGTTTTGGTCATATTTCCCCTAAAATTGAGTTATAAGCATCTGTTCCTCAGGTCAGATTTAAAAGACAATGTAGAACGCCATGCTAACACATGACTTTTTTGCCATTTTGGATCCCCAAAAAAACATATGCTAAAAAGTGACTTTTTGGGACATTTTCAGGCTGGAGAACATGCAGGTGCAGAAGGTTTGGTCATATTTGACTTGAAAATGGACTCGGAGCATTTTTCCCTCTGATCAGTTTTTCAAAAAAAACGCCATGCTAACACATGACTTTTTTTTCCATTTCAGACCCCGACAAAAACCATATGCTGAAAAGTGACTTTTTTTGGGACATTTCAGGCAGGAGAACATGCTGGAGCAGAAAGTTTGGTCATATTTTACCCAAAAAATGAGTTATAAGCATTTTTTGCTTAGGTTAAATGTTGGAAAAAACAACATGCTGACTTATGACTTTTTTTTCCAATTTGGACCCCCCAAAAAATATGATAAAAAGGAACTTTTGGAACATTTTCAGGCAGGAGAACATGCCGGTACAGAAGGTTTGATCACATTTGACTTAACCCTTTAAAGCCAGAAAACACAAATTATAGCCAGAAAATTCTGATTTTTGGAACTGAAATGTTTATGTCAATCTCTACTGACATCCAAAAAAATTAAATTTACATAAAATTTAAAATATATATTTTTTGCATCTCATTTAATACAGTCGGTGTTTTGGGCACTGATAATCCACTTGAGGACATTTTAATCATTTATCTGATAGTATTTGGGTGTTTTTTTTGTAATTTGTGGATCATATCGATTAAATAGAGATATCATAAAGGTACATATCAAATATACAAAAGGCTTTAAGGGGGTGAAAATGGACTATTGAGCATTTTCCCTTGGGTCAGATTTTTGAAAAACAGGACATGCAAACATATGACTTTTTTTTGCCATTTTGGACCCTGAAAAAATACACTAAAAAGTAACATTTTTGGACCTTTTCAGGCAGGAAAACATACCGGTGCAGAAGGTTTGGTAATATTTGACTTGATTAATGAGCAATAAGTATTTCACCATAGTGTCCAATTTAAGAAAAAAAGGCTTGCTAAAATATGACTTTGTTGGCATTTCAGACCCTGAAAATATGCTAAAAAGTGACTTTTTGGGACCTTTTCAGGCCTAAAAACATAGTGGTGCAGAAGTTTTGGTCATACTTCACAAAAAAAAAAAAAAAAAAGAGTTACAAGCATTTTTCGCCCCAGTCAGATGTTGGAAAAAATATGACTTTTTTGCCATTTTGGAAAAAATATGCTCAAACATGACTTTTTGGGTGTTAAACAGGCCAAAAAAACATGATAGTGCAGACGGTTTGGTCATATGTGGCTACAAATGGACTTAATACGCCTTTTTCCCTCAGGTTAGGCTTTGAAAAAACTGACATGCTAACATGTGACTTTTTTGCCATTTCGGACTCCGAAAAAAAATATGCTCAAACATGACTTTTTTGGTGTTAAAAAGGCCAAAAAACGTACTAGTGCAGACGGTTTGGTCATATTTGGCTTAAAAATGGACTTATAGGCTTTTTTCCCTCAGATCAGGCTTTGAAAAAACTGACATGCTAACATATGACTTTTTTGCCATTTCTGACCATTAAAAACAATATCCTAAAAAGTGACTTTTTTGGACTTTTTCCACTTTAAGGGCCATTTCTGTACGTTACAGGGTACTTTTATGGTTTATCTACCTTCAGGTGCAAAAGTGATACACCTATTTTTTTTGTGTGTGATAAAATTAAGGCAGAAGTTTTCAGGCCCTGCTTTTTGGGTTTCACAACAGAAATCAAGCCCCATCAGATCAGCTAACATTTTTTCAGTTCTTTATTGTCCAATTTTGTTTCCTTGCAGTGCAGACGGAACAGCCTAACTCAATGTCTGTAATCAGGCAGATCCATTTGTCAAGTTCCAATCATGGCCCAATCAGAGTCTTTCAAAGCAGGAAGAGGTGGGATCTGCAAGTGAGACACCAGCAGGAAGTGACTGCTAGTACAGAGATTAGCAAGATGCTAACAGCTTATGTAGCAGTTTTATCTGATCTGAACCACATTTCTTTGTTAAATGAAAAACAAATCAAAACACAACACACTTCTCAATAGAAATTATATTGTTGATCCATTTCTACCATTTTCTGCCCTGAGTTTATTTTGCAGAGTGGCTTTTGTCCTGTCCTTTACACTGCAGATGCATTGTCCACCTACTGCATTACCTGATTGGCCCGTAATGAATGTAATTGATGGAATGATCTTCCAATCACCTGCCAAATATACTATTAAAAGGTCCTGCACATTCTCAAACACTTTCTATAGGGTGTTTTCAAGAAGGACAAGTGACATATATTGCACAGTCCATTTGGTGTGTCAGGTTACCAATTTTGGTGAGCTTGTGCAAATTGTAACCTCAGTTTCCTGTTCTTAGCTGACAGGAATAGCACCCGCTGTTGTTTTCAGCTGCTATAGCCCATCTTCTTCAAGATTGGAAATATGCATTCAGAAAGGGTCTCCTCAATACCTTGGTTGTTTGAGTTACTATTGCATTTTGATTATCTCAACCACTCTGGTGATTCTTTCCTGAAATCTGGCATCAAAAAGGCATTTTCCCCCAGAGAACTTCTGCTCACATACTATTATCATTTTTAGACCTTCGTCTGTAAACCCAAGAGATGGCTTTGCATTAAAATCCTGTTACCCCCTCATGGAATCCTATAGTTCAATCTGGGGATTTCAACTTAACACCTACTGCAAATCGACAACATAGGCTGACGTTATGTGTACAAGTACAATAAAAAGACATTAATTTTTGCTTTTCCCTTGGAAAGGTGTTACACCAAAAGAAACTGGAGGAAAAATTCAGAATAAACAGATTTGTTCCCACTGAGAGAAAAAGGTAAAGTGGAAGTGCTTCTCACAAATAATATACGTCACGATCATATTATGTGTATTATTCCTAGGTCAAAAGTTGGCCAGCTCATCATGGTTGTGGTGACTTGAAATCTTCGTGCACTCCATTGCATCAGTCACATTTGAAAATAAAGTGAAATTTTGTGCACAACATACAAACCCCCCCCAAACATCTTGTTCAACCGAAGTCCACTGCAAGGTACAGGTATTTCTAATATGAGCATTGACTCTAAATACCCTGTAAGAAGTAGAAGCTTCCTTCCCGCTGAATTTGGATTTATGCCTCTATATATCTGGATTTTAAATCCCCGAAGGTAATATGCTGTGGAATATGTTGTGCAATTTAATGTAAAGAGGGCCAACCATCAAGTGAATAAGGCCTGAGAAAAATAAATAAAAATGTTCATAAACAAATGTTAAGTTATACAGAATGCTGCATGCTGATAGCTGATGATAGATTCAAATTGTTTTAAGTTTGAAGATCTGGACAGATGAGGTCATCAGGTGGGCATAATGAAACTGACCAACACAGCAGTGCCCAGACTTTTGGTGAAGTTTTATGGCCCAACTGTTGGACTGCAGTTCAAGTCAGGGCTACTCTCCCTGACTCAGACTGATTTAGATTAATGTTTCTAATATGAACACAGCTTTAATTGCAATCTCATTCAAAATATTCCAGCCATTGTAACATTTATGATAGCTTCTTTTTTCCTGCCAGGAGAGTCACAGACCAGTTTATTAATCTGAAATTATCTCACATGATGCTCCCCCCTGCTCTGTGCCATGACAACACCTCCTAAAAAATATGATCTCAAAATCTATTGAGATCATGTTGAGATATTACCAAAAATGTAGAAAGCAAAATATCTCGATAAGCATCCGGATTCAGGTCACCACCACAATGTAAGCACTTCTTACTTGAGTCATGCCAGCCTCAAGCAGACACTCACAGAACAGCAGATTTTGGCACGTTGCACACCTCGTTTCATTTTCAGCCTTGGAAGGTTGCCAGAGGTTGTCAGACAGAAAGAAGTATCAGTAACACAGTGAAAGAAACAAGAGAGGGATGGAAAAAAAACAGTGTGTGCTTTTTGATAATAAAAAAAAGACTGTGTAGGGGGACTTTTTAATAGAGAGAAGATTGATTTTTATGTGCTTATTTTCCCTATGGACAGCTTAAATCAGAATGCTTCATTAAATAAAGTCAAACAAGACATTCCTGCCTTCACAGCAGTCACTCTGAAGGAAATCTGTTCTAAGACATGGAAAATAAATGCACTTAGAGCCTGAATTAATCAATCCACTATTATACTTGCAGTATCCTTTCCTGACCAGCAATATACCGGCAATGACCCTTAAGTTGCCTTGATTTCTTTAGACAGTATATTAATCTAAAGACTCTGGCCCTTATTTGTTCAGCTCAGATTCAAAGTCATATAAGGACTGAAGCTCAGTCTTCTCTCAAAACAAGAAAGAGTTTTAGAAGAAAAGAAAGACAGCAGCATCAGATGACAATGTCTAATTTTCATGATGAGATTGTTTGAAATGAATACATTTAGAAACAGAATAAACAGAAACTTAATCTACACGTGGACCTCACCAGTTTTTTAGAATGAAGCCTTTAATTTTCTTATTTGGCCCTTTCCAGAGCTCAGAGGAACATTTTACCTAAATAAGAAAGTTTTGTTAACCACAATAGGCCTCTCTTCTGGTTTTAAATAGATATTGTTCTTATTCGGTGTATATTAACTTGACTGAATGATATCAAAAGTAAGCCAATGCTCTGGACCTTAAGAACAATTTCTGGAACCAGACCTTGTAAATTTTTAATTGATAACTTTTGCACTAGGCTTCCCGCACCCTGAAAACCTTTTTGTAAACAGTGAGAATAAATTGCTGGCGATGCTGCAGCATCACATATCTGCACAGAGCTCAGCAGTTTGGTGGAAAATGATGAGACCCCTTTCTCTGACCATCTGCCATGGGGCCTTCCTCTAAAACTGCAGTCTGGAAAGGGACAGAGACACACTGTGGTGACCAAGAGCTGGAACTAAGACCTAGCTGGTTTCAGACTGAGCAGTACAGGTCTGCCTGCTTGGTGATGGTCCAAGAGGGAGATGTCGAAACAAGGAAGCTGTTTATCTTCCTTTTATTGATTTTTACAGCCAAACAGCCTGACAAAATCCAGAAAATCAGCCACGCAAAACACATAAATATGCATTTAGAAGCATGTACTCAGCCCTGAACACAAATATACACAATTGGGCAGGGGACTTGTAAACTGAGTCAGGTGTGAAAGATGCTGCTGCTCCAATGATTTTGATTAATAGCACACAACTGTCACTTTGAAACAGCTACTGCTGAGTGCCTGCATATAAGATAATGTCCCATTCCATGATATTATGATACACGGTTGCTGGATTGATGGGGCATTCAAGCATCTGCACGTCATTCAATTTTAACCTACTGGAAAGCCGTCTTGCCACACAGAGTTTCATGTGGCTTTACAAACATTAAGGGCAGGTTGTCCATAGGGCTACCAGAAAATGACGGACGGAATCAGCGCGTGGAAACGGCTATGAATAAACCATTTGTTATAAACTGTGTGGAAAAAAACACTCCATAAACCAACCTGTAGAGGCTCTCTATCTGTCTGATGTCTCTCAGATTTCCCTCATCTCAAATCCCAGTCAGCTAGAAAGGTATTTAACAGATCACTTCTGTCTTAAAACCATGTAAGCCGCCATTAAGGAGGCAGAGCCAGCATTTACCTCTCAGACAGGCTATAGGTTGGTCAGGGGGCCTCTGATTCAGATTTAGCCAACTGAGGCCCAGAGCTGTAATTACACATGAACAGATGGCTCTGCTGGAGGAGGACTCTCCTCCCTCCGTCTCTCAGACCTGCTACCTGCAGTGCTCTGATCTCTCACTGACCTCAAAGCATTGTTGCACACAGTTTATTGTTTACTGTAAGAGCAGAGGCTTACAGACTGGCTGTACAGTTAGCAGGGATGTTTGTTTCAGCAGGGAGTGGTGAGCTCTATCCCTTCACTAAACATCAAGCCTCTTAAGGAGAACCATCTTTGAACAGTGAATAAAGAATGTGTGTTCAAGATTTGTGTAGGGTCCAAGTGCTGCAAGGGGGCTTGTTCAAATTAATTTTCTTACCCTCTGTTTTAGTTATACAACCCGCTCTAATGCAGCTTTTTCCAAAACTTTGGGTGCTGTGATAAAATTCTTATTGTTGCTTTTTTCTTTTGCTGCATGTTCAATTGTAGAATTCTTACTTATTCTTATATGGTATCACATCTAAGTTATTTCCCCCTTTGTTCCTATAGTCTTAGTGACATACTCAGCCATGTTGCTCCTTTGCTCTCAGTCTTGGTAATGTATGTGACTTTTAGTTGCTAATATTTTTCTTGGGCCCAAGGTCAACACCTCAACACCAAGGGATTTATCATAAATACTTTACCTAACAGAACATATTTCAAAAGTCCTAGTGTGCAACAGCCCATGTAAGTGTTTGGGAATCACATTCAGTACAGGCCAATCAGATAATGTAGTAGGCGGCGCTACTACCATGGTGGAAAGTACAAAACATGAGTCACCTCGTAGAAAAAACTCTTTCCAAAACATGTCAGAAGTTCAGGAAAAGTATCTTTTCTATTGAGAAGTGCTTTCAGTGTTGTTATTTGTTTTTCATTTAATAAAGAAACGTAAAACCAGATCTGACAAAACTGCTGCTGAAGCTGTTAGCATCTATGCTAACCTGTGTGTGAGCAGTCACTTCCTGCTGTCGTCATGCACTTCTTGTTCTGAAGGATGCAGATTGGGTCTTCAGGCTGAGTTCAGTCGTTTTAACTTGAAACTTTGCAAGATGAATCTGACTGACTAAGACAGTGAATCAGGTGAATCCAGCTGCACTTCAATGTTAAAGATAACTCCCGGTTTTATAGTACAAAAGATCACCCCCTCACCATTTTTCCCTGACCACTCTGTCTCATCATCCTTGCAGCAGACCTGGTTGTATATCACAGCTAACACTGTATATTGCTGGTGCAGACAGACATCTATTGTGTATGACATAGAAAACATTTGTTTTCTCTCATAAATAAATAAATGCTGAACTCATTTACAGCAATAGCAAGAAATAACACTCTTGTACGATGCATTCAGCTTGAAGAGTTCCTCCTTGGACTCCTGTGAAATAAAGATGAACTGGGACAGATGCTTTCTGCTTTAACTATGTCCTTTCTTCCCCTTTGAAATCATGCAGGTGATTTATGAGCAAAGAATACAAATAATGCCTCTGCTGTGTTTCGCTGTGTTTCAGTGGCCAAGTGCGGGCTGAGGCAGAAACATATCCCAGCTCAACTCTGGCTATTATTCTTCAGGCAAAGACAATGAGTAAAAAGGAAAGGGGGGGACAAAAGCAGGAATCATTTATTAACTAAGGATCCATGCAAAGTACTTAAGGGCAGGATAGAAATAATTCAAAGACTCCTGAGCTCTGGAGCAAACAAGACATGGTTGATATTTACTCTAGCATGGGCCAGACTGAGATGTGCCTTAATGTTTGATAGAGATAGGACAGCTCTGTGCTTCAAAATGTAATGATTTGTCAAATAGACCATCTATTTGTCAGTGAGGGATGTGGAGATCAGATGGGCACTTCCTTTTAATCAAAAGCCGCAAAATGAAACTGCAAGTAGTCAACTGAAAACTAAACCCAGATGACTGTGTCACAGAAGGTAATAAATTGTGTCTCCCTCTCCCTTGTCATCGTGTGTGTTTGCTGTAAAAATGTCAACCAGCAGAAGCAATTATGGCATTGTTTGCAGCAACTGTACGCCAACGGTTGGTTTCTTGGTGTCACGGTTCAGTTCAACATCCCATCCATCAGAGGAGAAATGGCAGTACTGTTGTCCCATAGGCAGTTACAGAGGTCGCTGTAGTAATCCCTCAGCGTGTATAATGACTGTAAGATCCCACCTTGTGACTCATCAGGGGTGCTTTACTTAGTGCTCAACAAGTACAACGTCCACCTCTATGGTTTGATGGCTGGTTCTTACTTCTGCATCTGGCTGAAGACCTGCTTTCCTGCTGTTTGATAGCAGAACAAGGAGCCTGCCCACAGAGACACACAAAGCTGTAATTACTCTGAGCCAGATTGGTTGGGGAGAAAGGGCAGAGCGAGTGTGCACCCATAGGACACATGCTTAGGCACAGACTATATACAGTTTGTAGTTCACGGGGACACAGCCACATTCAGGTCATACAGTGTGATATTTCTCACTGCATGTATGGTATACACACGCTTCTCCAGACAAAATGTCCTGATGATTTATTAATGCAGCAAGGGGAGAAAAGGAGCAGCAGGCAGGAGTGATGTAGAGAAGGTGGGTTGGTGGTGGGGGGCACAGCACAGGTCTGGACGCCATGTTAGTGTGATGCTTGATAATCCGAAGGGATCCAGCTGGGAAACTGCAGAGAAGTGGGAAAATAAGGTGAAGTAAGCCTCTCACAGAGTTCCCAGCAGACATTTTCACTTTTCAAACAGAGACATAAAAAAGTAACACTCATTATCAGCTGTGTAACACTCAAGTGTGCCTGTATATTCTTTAAAAGACATTTTTCTGGGAAAAGGAACAACGTTGGTAGTCTACATTCACCAAAGCCTATTGATATTCCCTTCCAGGTCTGGGTCCTCAGCCACCATTTTTTTCCTCTGGCAGTGCTCATAACCTCAGTTTCAGAGTGCCTATCAGCACTTAATGTTGCTAGATTCAAAGCAACATTGAGCAGTACCCATAAGGTCATTTTAAATAGCTTTGTGTGCTTGATATTTGCATTATTTTATGGAAAAATGTCCAAATATATGAATATAAAGTAAATGAATAAAAAAGATGAGTTTTATCACACATTATATGTAGATATATAGAGGTCCCACCCCTCTTGATTTTGATAAGCATGGCACTGTTCCAAAAGTTGAAATGTTTTCAACTGAGAGCATTGTGAAGGCTTTTTCTTGCTCTAACTGATCAATAAAACAGCTAGGCTACTGAAAGTTATTTCATGAAGAAAACAAGAGTGCTACCATTGGAAAATGTATTAAAACAAGTAATGCTTCCTTCTTGTAACATTACTGCTTAACAGTGCTCAAAATGTAGTCTGTTCTTTGTACAACCATACATAAACAGTTTATGTCAATACACCACAGGACTCTGCTGCAGCCCTCACTGTGAGGCTGTGTGGAACTTTTTTAAAAATGTGAAATTACAAAACGTGCGACTGCTCTTGCAGATTATATTGATACATGGTCCGGATTCTTATAATATCAACACTGAGTACAAAAGCAGAGGAAAACATGGGGAAAGGCTGCAGGAAGGCATTGAACCTAGGCTGCCCCAACATTGGTAAAACCTAAATAGATTGGGTACAAGGGCCAACATACTGTATGCTAGAGGCACACCTCAAATATACATGTTCAGTAATGATCTTGTTTATTTCCCTAATTTTGACATTGAAAGAATGATGAAAATATGTATTAAGTGGTATTTCTTCAAAATCATCAAGCAAAATCATTTTGAGGTGATGAGTACAATTGCACCAAACAATTAAAAATTTTTTTACATGTTTTGTTCTTCAAACAAAAATCAGTAAAACAGTATTTAGCAGCTTCAGTTCTACTTCACTTTTCTCTGTGCCAGCTATAGCTCAGAGATAGAGTTAACAATCATGCATCTGGAAGGTCAGGGGTTTGATCCCCTGCCCATGCAATCACATATTAATGTGTCTTCTGGCAAAAAAATTAACCCTTTTTGTAATGAGTCCTACTAAGTAGACGTACCAGCTCCCTTTTCTGAAAGTCTAAGGGAAATTTGAATGACTTCTTTGGATAAATGCTTGAAATAAGGTCTTTGTTGAAGAAAAACATATATTTTTAAAACTTTTTTCTTGTACATAAAATACATCTAAAATTGCACCACGTGTGAATTTTGAAGATTTTGAATATAGTTGGTCATGGACCTTATCCATTATCATTCAATTGTCTTTAAAAAATGTTGTATTAAAAACAGAAGTGTTCTGTAAAGATAAACATGTTAAACAAAACATGACATTTTTATAAACGTCCAACAAAACCCTGAAAAATCCTATAGCCTTTTTTTTCAAGATTACCAGCTTGATGGTAACCTCTAGGTTGGCCTTTCAAAATGAGAAAACCCTTTACTGCTAACCAGTGAATGAGCCAAGAGTACTGTCACAATAATGTCATATATGTCAGAAATCAAACACCTCCTGTTGTCAACTCTGTAGTGCAGCATGACAGACCAAGGACTAAGGAAACACCATCACCTCCATTTTCTTTTGTATTGTTTTGTTAATATGTTACTAAACGTTCTAACCATGACTACACAGGATACATTGAGGGGGCACTATTTAAGTGTAGTCTGTATGGAGAACAAAACACATCAATTATATTAGTTAAAACTATTTTCTGTCTTAAATGTCCTTAAACATTAAACACTTTCATTGTTTAAATGCAAAACACATACCAATAGGTACAAATAAAGTAACCAAAACTTGAGACTAAGTACCAAGTCCATATACAAGCGTAAATCCTAATGCTTTGAAATACAAAATGCTGCATTCACCACCAAACAAAACTGTATAAAAAAGGCGTCTGAGCACTGCAAATAACCAGGTGGAAGAGAAATGGTGACAGAAGCATTTCCCCCTGGAAAGCCATGCTGTGTATACAAATATTAGTGTGCCTCAGTGAGACAGCCCTGTGATTTAAGGGTCACAGCTCATTGAGCTGATCCACACCGCATTGTCTAAGGAAGAGGATTGGTTGCCTTTCCCTGCATTGAAAGACTTGATGATTTGTGGCACACTGTGGTTCAGGCATGTCCATAGGATAAATGGATGTTTGGGTCATTAATCTCCATAAGGAGAGGAGATGGCTGTGGTATACAGGCCATGTTAAAGAGCATCTCTCCTCAGATGATGCATGATCACCAGCAGCAGACCTTCTTTTCACACTAGTCTTTGTCCCCACATACATAGGATCCTTAAACACCCACAGAGCCTCAGAAATGCAGGAACACTCAGAGATGACACTAAAGTTACTCTCTGGCTGATTAAGTCTTGTGTATACAGATGGCAAGTGTCATGATCATAAGTTTTTACTGCTTATACATTTAGAAATATTTCCACAGGAGGGTTGTATGTGAGTGAGTTCATGCTTGTTTAAAAGACAATTCCTTCTTATAGATGAGTGACAGAGAAAGTAAACTCCAAAAACTTGGAACACTAAACTCCTGTCAGTACCTGGATAGCTGTAAAGTTGGGGAGAGGGGAAGCATACAGTATGTCCTTGTAAAACTTCACATACTGGTCCTATAGAGAGGTATTATGCAGAATCTTTACTGTTTCTACTGCAGAGACAGATTTTCCCGTGTTTACAGAAGTTTCTGTTTTTGCTGAAATGTCCACATTAAATAAAAGACATTGTCTTCAATTGCTCTGGTCAAGTTAAAAAAAGTGGTTCTCTTTTTTTTTTTTTCTGTTGTGCCCCCCATCAAGCTCAATACTTTTTTGTAAACCCCCCTGCTCACCCACCAAAGTTAAGATTTCTCGACAAACAATCATGAGAATGCTAGTCCCTGCATTAATAATGTGTGAACACAGAAGTCAATGTGATGTATTTGCTCTTTTTATATCCATATATAATTGTATATCAACTTGTTGTCAAGTAACAACATATGATAATAATAATAACCTTATTTGTATATCCATCCATCCATCGTCTATACCTCTTATCTCTTTCAGGGCCGTGGAGGGGCTGGAGCCTATCCCAGCTGACACTGGGCAAAAGGCATGGTCCACCCTGAACCAGTCCAGTTGCCAGCTGGTCGTATGGCCACATAGAGACAGACAACCATTGACATTCACACTCACACCTAAGAGCAATTTGGAGTCACCAATTCATCTACTGAGCATGTCTTTAGTCAGTGGGATGAAGCTGGAGTGGTCGGTGGAAACTATGCTCGGGGAGAACATGAAAGTCCAAACAGAGAGATCCTGACTGACATGGGGTTTGAACCAGCAACCTTTGTGCAGTGAGGCATGCTCACTACCTGTTGCCCTACCATGCTGTCCTTTATTTATCTAGCACTTTTTAAAAACAAAGGTTCACAAAGCGCTTTGACGAACAAGCAGGAACATACAGAAGACAGAGCAGAAGAGCTTAAGCACAAAACAAGCCAACCAACAAAAAGAACAATTTAAATCAAAGAACCCTTAAAAAAATACACAAACAGCATGATAAAGCCAATCATGATGATAACCTAAGAAGAGTAAGCATGAGCACTTCTGGGGAGTTGAGTTTGAGACTTGAACAGAAGTCACACTGATGTTACACTCAGAGGTGGTCTGAGACTTGTTGTGGGCTCGCCCCTCAAAGACATAGTACACACGTACAAACAGAACATTTGCTGAGAAGCTGTTTCATGCTGGCTTAGCGAGAGTTAAAAACCTTCTTTGGTGATTGACAGAAATTACATTTGGATGGAGGAACAGCACAAACTTTTTCAGACCAAAAATGGGTGAGGAAAATGGGTATGTTATGTTGCCTTTGTGCCTTGTTCACAAGGTGTTAGATGGGTGGAAATATTCTAATCCGCCTGGCAGTATGTAAGTGCAATTTTGTTTTCTCTCTTACCAATGACTTGTGCTCTTCAGGAAAATCTACATTTTAGAAAGTAAATGAGTAACCAAATGTCACAAAACATCCTGAGAACTCGAGGAGACAATACTGTTTGGTTAATTTAGGAAAAATTACTTCATTATTCCCTCTTTGCAATAAAAGTTTTAAAGACTGTATTTATAGTGATATTCAATGACTCAACAGTGGGATTAACTTCAGATTTTACACCAGTGAAAAGAAAACCTTGGAAGGTTAATTATTCTCTGTTTAAAGGTGCGTGGGAGATAAATAGAACAGACGAGTTGAGCTTGCATCAATTTACTGTTTTTAGAGACAGAGGAGAGAGTGATATGGTGGCATCCAGTTGAGAGAGAGACATACTGCTAGGGTCAGAGATGAGTTTCAGCTCCCAATGGAAGATAAATGGAAAGTAGTAAGGTCACACTGACTTTCAGGAACAAGTCCACAATTCCATCTGCATAACTGAAACTCACTGAATTTGCAAAGAGTGCCCTTAAAGTTTTAGATATCACAGCAGGACATTTACACCGAAGAAATATCCAGGTAAAAAAAGATACTGTTTAATCCACAATTTCCAGATTAGATTAGATTTATATTTATCTATCTCAATCATAAAGTACTGGTAGACTGACTTGTCATAATAATTCTGTTTGAAATAACTCTCTGATCATGTTAAGATTTACAAAGTGACATGGATTTGCTTAGATCCTGTTTTGGTTACAAAGGAAAGCTAAATAAAGCATGAATTGAATAAATGAAAAGAAAACACTGCTTTATGACGTGTACATCATATCACTCTGCAACATCATATGGTTGTTTTTTTAGTATTATCTTATAATTATTGTTATTATTGTACCTTTCCACAGTGTTATGGTTTTAAACAGTCTCTTCATCTCCCTTCTGCATCTTTTAAAGTGTTTTGCAAATGCAGAGACAAAAATAAGACTGTAGATCAATTTGAGCTAAGTGATGGATTTTTTTTCTTAGCACTCTATGAATATCGCAATAATATCGTTATCATGATCTTTTTGGGCAACGATAAACAGGAGGGGGGAATCCTCACATCCTTACATCCCACCAACAGAATAAACCTGGAGGCAGAAATCTAGGGGAAAGTTTTGGTATTGATATAAAATCTCCTAAAAGTCCTAATTATCAAGATGTGCTGGACCACAAAGTATCACTTCATTTCACATTGCCAAAAAAAGCGAGAGCACTACGGGTTTATTTGCAAGAAACTCTTCCTAACACTGCTCTGTTGAATTGGACAGCTAAAACCATAGAAGGGGTTAGCCTCGCCATTGCTGTCTCCTGGAAATACAAATCGGAGAAGCTGCTCTGGATTCTTAGCTAATTTATTTTTTAACAGGAATAAAAAATGCATATTGTTTCATGGCAAAAATAACATAGCTGAGCAGGACTCACTGCAGAAACAGCCCATGTGCTGATTACCCAGCAGGCTGTTATGGTGAATAGTTAATGGAACTATGGCTGATGGTTTGTTTGTTTCTGCTGGTGAGGCAATGGCACATTAGAAGGTCGTTAGAGATATTGGTTGTATTCAGCCGGGTGTGCTGCTGCTGCTGCTGCTGCAATAATAAAATGTTCTGGATGAGGCCGTGATGAGTTGAGAAAGGTTCGCCCCAAGGGAAGACAGCTGTAATATCTAGCACTTGTGCTGTTGAGCTTTCACAAGAGATGCTGTCAACATAGATCTCACTGATTGCTCTAGAACTATTGATTTGCTTCTTCATTCATTGGAAATAAATTGATCAGATGATTAAGGGTTTGCTAAATGGAGAAAGGACATGTTGTAGGTAATATATTCTTTCAGTCTACTCACTTGCATTGTTTCGTTAGGGGTCAAAAGAAGGGGGACTGTTGTGGAAGAGAAATGGGATGAACCCTGGTTGGATCATAAACCAAAGCAGCCTCTTTGCCAAATAATTAACCTTTAGCATGGTCAATCCACAACTCTGTGGTAGATAAATGTAGTCCTTTTATTCCCTAAAAAACAAAGAACTCTGCAAAACAAATTAAAGGATATTAGTATGCCACTACAAATTATAAAGGATGAGTTGGTGCTTTTGAAAGACTTACTGGAATACACCATTTAAGGAGGGTGAATCACTATGGGCAACCCAGCAATAATAAACACACATAAAAACAGACAGACAGACAGACACACAAAATTAATGTTGCTGGTAGGGATGGAAATTGACAACCAGTTGCATTTAAGAATCAATAACAATTTCATTAAAGAATCAAAATCATTAGTCTTTTGCTTATCAGTTCCCTTATCAATTCCTTCCACTTTGTTCTGCGTGTTTTGCAAATTAAGAACATCACACTAACACCAGAGGCAGCCCTGAAAAAAAAGGACTGAAAAATCAGGGCAGACAGGGGGACAGAAATGATTATAATTGTGGATCAATTTTTAGCAAAAAGACACTTGCTGCACAACTTTCAATATTTGGAGACACCAGTAACTTGCAGAAACATTTATCTATGCAGCATGGCATTAAATATCAAGAGGGCCATGTGTTTGACATTATTGCCACTGAAATCCTAATGTAGTTCTACTTTTTACGCACAGAAAATAAACAGAAAAAAAAAAAAAATCAGACTGCTAAGTACCGTTGTTAGTGGAATTGGTATCAATAAAATCTTATTAATTCCCATCAGTACTCTTAAGTCACAATACTTACAACCAGTACTCAAGTTGAGGGGGGATGAGGGGGGGATGGCATCCCTCCTGAAATAAAAACGATCAAAATCATCCCCCCTGTAAAACTGCCATCCCCCCTTTCCATCCCTTCTCTTTTTACAGTAAATGTTGGAAATATAACTTATAATTATATACAATTATTTCATCATTAGAAAGTAGTCGGCATGTTGAGTAAAATAAATAATAAAATCTGAGGGCACAGGGGCACGCAAACATGCAATGACGCAACATGATTGTTATTTTCAATTGGTTGATGCCTAATGCCAGAGGGAGCGGCACAAGCTGCAGCGCAGAGTGACATCTTGAGGATTAACTGCACTGCGATGTCAGCATGGGAAAACGAGCGGCTGGACATCGTGATGTCAGGGAGTTTTTTAAAAAGACTAAAATTACAGGTGAGCTATAGATCAAGACTCAGGAATCTCAATCATTACTTTTTTTTAATCTATACAAAAGTCGCCAGACTCACCACAGGTTGCATGCACAATAACAACACAGCTAGTTTTCCAAACTCGCCGTGTAGGCTCCAAACTAGCTGAGATTAACTCACGGTAACGTTCATCCCTCTTGTTAACTAGCTTGCTAAAAAACAGGACTTGTCATTCAGTCACGTGAGATTCGGGTTTATGAGCGTGGCAAACGTGGATCAGATATTTACTGTTCACATTAGACGAGAGTTTGTCTCAAATATTTTACCAGTATTAATGATGAAATATTCTCCACGCGGCTATTTTATTTTTATCAATAGGACTCGTCAGGCAACAAAAATAAGTGAAGATGTTAGCTAAAATTCAGGCGTTCAAGGCAGGTGACATTAAAGAGTATCTCCAATGACTTTTATATTGCCCAGGCAATATTTAAAAGACATCTTTGAGGAAATAGTTTCTGGAGTAAACAGTAAAAAGAGGAACCACTGCAGTTTCAAGGTTGGGTCTTTATGAACTTGTCTCTGTAAGCTGCTGTCTGCAATCTGCTAAGAGTTGCTTCTAGATTAGCAATGAGTAAAAGCAAAAGAATAAAACAAAATAAATAAAAAAAAATAATGCATGCTTTATTTAGAAAGATAATTTATGAGGGTGTATTTTCTTGTTCTCGTTTGATTTTGGATGATACAGAAAAAATGTTGACAAACTGTCAAAAATCTTGAAAAACATTAAAGACAGGATACATTTGGCATGATTTACTTAGGAATAGTTAAATAAATGAAGTTTTTTTTTTATTAGAAAGTACATTTAATTGACAAAATAAAAAGGAAAAAAAAAAAGATTTCCTCAAAGATTGAATACAGTACATGCCTAAAGATAAGGCATGGGTACTTAAACAAAATGGTTTTAGGGTGTGATATTTCATTATTAATAAATATTAAAAATATCAAATAATTTTTATTCATGTTATAGATTTTGAAACCCTGGTTCTGGGGGGGGGGGGGGCATTATTCTCTTCCACACTTTGAAACCCGCTGTGGTATAGGAATATTTACTGCACTTCTTATAGCCTATAAAATTGACCATACCCCCTGAATTTTTTTTACAACTCGACTACTGCTTAGAACTACTGCCTGCCAAATACTAAAGGCTCTCATTTATCAGTCTGGTGTAGAAAACAGTACAGATTTGGGTGTAGAAATCATCTTACACCAGCTCCCATGTGTGTTTCATGCAATTCTTGTATAGGTATCCGGCCAATCACAGCGTACACAGAAAAAAGATTACTCATTCCAGTCCGCTAAATATTGCACAGTCCACAGTACGCAACACTGAGGGACAAAATGCAGTCAAGAGCAAGGAAATATCCCAGAGCTTGAAAATGAGAACATCTAAAAAGAATAATAAAACAATACAACTTTTGTTGTTCAGCATCCTTAAAAGAGAGATAAAAACACTTTGAAACCGCATCTGCTTCCAGACACTCTGGAAATCTGTTTCTGTTTGGAGAAAAGTCATTTTAAGTGAGAAACTCACCCTTTCTGCCACAAAAAAGGACATTGCATCTGTCAAATTTAGGGTACTTGAAGTTTTAACAGAGAAACAATTTATTTTTGAGCAATTGTCAATTTAACAGAATGCAAACGTCACACCAAAAACTGGTTTGTATACTTTAATCAAAGTGTAGTTGAGGATGATACACATCAGTGTCAACTGAATACATTGGATCTGTTTGGAAAAATTATTATTCAATAACAGACTGAAACAGTTCAACCATTTATTGATAGACTGAGTAGCATAAGTACAGATGACTGATGTCTTTTCCACCAATTCACCTGCATGTGTAATTATGCACTCCTTCACTCTTGCTTGCCCCTCACTTTCCCCCCTCTCCTCACAGTGTAGACCAGGACGCAGCGTTGTTACGTTTAAGCTTTGCTTCCTCATTATGTAAAAAACATTAATTTAATGAGTCCATATCATGCCTATGCCCAAGGCAATAAAGTATGGAGCTCTCTTTCTCCCCCTCTTTACAGAGCCAGTAGCTGCCTGGCTGATTCAACTCCAATATGTTCTCATTATTTTCCACAGCCCTGCAGATTCATGCTACTATTGGGTTGTGACTATGATCACAAAATTACTAACACAATTTGCTTAAGACAACAATGAGGACTTATGACAATGTTTAAGTTTGATTTTATTGTAACACCAAGAAGGGATGCAGACTGCCTGAATACTGCAAAAAAAAAAAAAAAAAAAAGAGTCTTAAGGCCACCTTACACTTCCTTACAGACTGAGATAAAAATGAGTGTGCCCCTACACCTGCAAGACTGAAGATTTTATTGCAACTTCATAAACTTGTCTGCAACTCTAAAATTGTTTTAGAAAAGGTTAAGTGTAAGGCCAGCATAAGGCACCACACAATCTCAATTACAAAGACAGAGTTGTGCAGTGTTTCTGTAGTAGTTTCAATTAAACATGATGCACTCTGTGGTCAGACTGAGTATTTTTTTTAAATTATTGAGACAATTTCAGTCTAATTCAGCTGTGGTTCCCCTATAGGCGATAATAAGATGTCTACTAATGGAAGGGATTATTGATTTACAATTCCCGTTTAGTATTAGTTCAATGTGTGGACAGATGTGATTGCATGTTAGATTCACCAAATAGTACAGGACAGGGACAGTAAGTGTCTGGTCATTTGTCTTCTAAATGAAGAATCCTTAAATGAACCACTGAGAATGCATCATGGTGATCTCTTCAACACCCATTGATATCAATGCAAGCCAACAAGCAAAACGGCGGCAGCTCCAATAAACACAAACACATTAAAGAAAATGACTCTACATGACAGAGCCATGAAGGATCAACGAGAAGGAGGGAGAGTCAATCCACTATTGATTTCCCTCCCTCCCCAGAGGCTCTGCACATAGTCCATTGGCAAGGGCCAGTCAGGTTCTTGCTGGGAACCACATAGATTGGCTGATAACGGCTGAGCCGTGAAAAGGCCAGGCTCACTCTGAGATTAGAAACTTGTTTGAGAGAAAGTGAAAGCGTTGGTGCTGTGTTGAATTCTGCTGACTGGATGTATAGAAATGATCCCAAACCCTTTTGAAGGATTGGATCCACAATGTGGCAGATAGAAATTCATCCGTCCACAGTCTTGTCATGTGGGGATGTGGAGTGGTGCAGCAGCTCTTATAACCTTTATGTTGGTGTGTGGGGCTCAGAGAGATGCCTGCTTAATCATCTCAGCACAGGCTGAGTGCTGAAACCATAAATCAGCTGAGCATGCTCAGGCTGAGCTAGTGGCCTCATGGCACAAGTCATCAGTTTGGCAGGGAGTGTCTCAGAATCCTTTCTGTCACAATCATACTCAGGATATTTCCCCACCAAAAAACAGACTAAGAAGGATCACTTGTAAGTTATAAGCCTTTAAATATGTCATTGTCCCCTGATTAATCTAACCAAACCTAACCTAATTTGCAAATACTCTTTAGGACTTCATTCATCTCCCTTGATGGACAGGGATTTTAGATACAAAACAATGAAAAAGTTCGCTTAGAGCCTGTGTCCAAAGCCACCTCATATTCCATAAACAAGCAAAGCAGCCCACTGTTCCAAGCTCTTGGCACTCAGAGGAAAAATGCCCTAAGTGTCAGCTACATTTGTTGCCATGCTCCTAGAATGTTCTTTGAGAAAAAAACATCGACATGTATGATCTTGCAGTCTGAACTGATTTTGTGAAAATCATACTACTTCTGGAAAAACTGGCAGTGTGCATCTAACCAGTCTACATCGTGTATTGTTTCTCATATTGCAAAGCACAAAAAAGGTCATGTGCTGAAATGGTGGACACCAGTAGTATTTATCCAAAGAAACTAACCTTGCAGTGCAGCTGGATCTGTCTGATTCAGTGTCTGTAATCAGACATCCATCCTGCAATGCTCCAGTCTACAATTGTGTTCATCCCGAGGCTGCATGGCCCAATTAGGAAGAACTCGGAGAAATGGGCAAGACAACAGCAGAAAATGAATGCTCATACAGAGATTAGCAGAGATGCTTACAGTTTCAGTAGCAGTTTTTTTCAGATATGTACCGCATTTCTTTATTTAATGAAAAACAACAAACAACTCTGAAAGCAATTCTCAATAGATAGGATATTGACATGTTTTGGCAACAATTTGTTCTACAAAGTGGTTCATGTTTTATGCTTTACACCACGGCAGTATGACTGCCTACTACATTATCTGATTGGCCCATGATGATATGATTGATGGAGTGATTGTCCAATGAACAGGGGGATATGTTTTAAAAAGGTTCTGCCCATCCTCAAACACTTTCTATGGGCTGATACCGAGATGGACTAGTGAAATATATATTGAATGGTCCATCTGGTCAGTCACGTTACATAGCAACAGCCTTGGCATTATTAGCATTGGCATTAGCATTAATGTTGTTTCATTTATAGAAAAGCAAAGAAAAAAAAATCTTCATAAATTTACATTATATAAATAAATAAATTCAGAATAATAGCATTGTGTGAAAATGCAGGAAGTGAAAATAAGAATTGTATTCAACTTTTAATTTAAGAAGGCATGCCAGAAGTATTGTATTGTAAGTATTGCTTGGTATGACTTTACGGGATACTTGCCAAGTAAATTTGTTTGGGTATAGAGATTTTCAGCTCTCAGTCACTCTCAGAGGCTGAATAGTTTTTTCTCAATATTCAGGAAAGAGTTTATTCACATTCTTAGTAATTTTCTTAGAATGAAATCAGTCTGTTTAGCATTTACCATAATTGTGTGTACATTCTAACTTAACTCTCTCTGGCCATGCTGTTCTGAAAGTCATCCCTGGTTTCTGTTTTGATTGAGAGCCCCTGGCAGCTGAATATACACACATGTGATAAAAGTAGACACAGAATCACCAAACACGGCAACCATGTTCATGTTTTTTTAATGGCAGTTTTAATATACTACCTTTTATGCTAATGTAATATAAAAGCATATTTTTTACTAGCAGTAGGAGCAACTCTCATCTGAATACTCCAAGCACAGTGCATGCCAAATGTCTGTAGCCTTTTAGATTGTGACTTGGAACAGACAACTAGACGATGTCTGCAGCTGGCTGCCGGCATGGGAGATTTGTTGATAGCAAGGTGCAAGGTATTTCTCCAGGGTGCTGGACCAGAGCCAAACCTTGGTTTCACAATATAAACAGAAAATGAGGGTCAAGCCCAGGCCATTCCTGCATCAAGCCTCTTTTAGACTGTCAGCAGATGAAATCTGATGAATAGAATACCACCGCCAAGAACCATGATTTAAATCAGCCAGCCTCTGTGCTTTCTGCTTTACCATTATTGTTTGGCTTTGCAGATGCTTTTGCATTAGGCCAGCCTGCTGACAACCTTTTAGCTTCCTTTAAATCAAAAGTGAAACCATGAAATAAAACAGTCCTTTGTAGCCTTCTCTTTGCAGACACCCTCAAAAGTTTCTAAGAACCCTAAAACTTTGTAAAGTGAAAAAACGCTGGATGATGCAGTACAGGAGATGCACAAAAGTAATGAACTACCTCTTGTATCTAAATGTACCTGGTGTTCTTGTTGCAAAAGCAAGCTGCAAAGATAATTTTTTGGTAGTTACTTTTCTCATTTAAAAGTTTTGAATTTCCAATGCCTCACTGGCTGTTGTGGTACAAAAACAGGTTGGGCAATGCCGTCATGGTGATTTGATACAGGATTACCGAGAATCTTAAAAAGATATTAAAACTTTATAAGACAGCTTAGAGAAAATTAAGTTAAAAAAGTATTAAGACATCTTCAGAGTCCTACAAATGCAATTTTCTTTGCTTTCAATGTTATTAGGAGGGGCTTAGGAAGCAGAATATGACAGCTTTTACTAAACTCTTAGTTCATGGAGAGATGCCCTATGCCTGTTTAAAGAAAACATTTCTTATAATGCTCTGTTTTTATTATGTAACAGTTATACAGTAAGGATGGGTGTATTGATATCTAGTATTGAAGTGTTGATACAATTACAAGAACTTTTTTGAGATTGATTACACCCCTAAAATATTGATACCAAATGAGAACACCAACAAAATATACTTCTGTGCTCTTTTCCTGAACTGTTTTCAGTCTTTCTCTCTCTCTTCATGCCAAGGCAGCACCAACTTCCATGTCATGTGACTGTGAAGACCAATCAGTTGTACTAAACAGCACTCAGCTGCACCTGCAATGTAACACACAGACGCACAACATTGTTACCTCCACCAAGAAGGTTATGTTTTTGCCAGCGTATGTTTGTTTATCTGTTTGTTTGTATGTTTGTTTGTTTGTTGGAAAGATTACGCAAAAACAACTGGACAGAATTTACTGAAATTTTCAGGAGATGTTGGTGATGGCCCAACTTAAAAATGATTACATTTTGGCGGTGATCCAGATAACCACCATTAGTGAACTATCATTTTTGCTCAATAACTGTCTAACTAATAATGATATCAACATGATTCAGAGTGCTAGGTGTTGGTTTTCATGGTCAAGGAATCATATTATGATGGTAACTTTATCATGAAACTATTGCTTATAGATGTAAAAGCAATATGTGAGGTACCTTGGAGGAGGATTTTGCTCATTGAGTGCTTTCCAGTTTTTTTTTTTTAAAACAAACTAAAGTAGGAATGACTAAAAGAGAAAACAAATATTTGTGTTGTTTCTTGCCACAAATTATTTTAAAGTCACTTTTGAAAACTCAGAACTGAATATGTTTAAGTTAAAAAAGATTTATAAATAAGTAGAACAGATGCCTGTTTTATGTAGTTGTTTACTTGTATTTGTCTTTGTATTTATGAAATGGTGATCTGTGTGTAATGATCAAAGGCTAATTTTGCTTGACAAAATATGTTATTGTTCTGTTATATTTTTTCTGTGTTTGCATAAACTCTCATAATGGAAAAATGTTTTTATTACCTCCGCCAAGGAGGTTATGTATTTGCTGTGGTCTGTCTGTTGGTTTGTTTGTTTGTCTGTTTGTCTGTCAGCAAGATTACGCAAAAACTACTGGATGGATTCACATGAAAATTTTACCAGAGGTGAGGTTTCGTCCAAGGAAGAAGCCAATACATTTTGGTGCTGGTCCGATCCAGGCTGACATCACAAAACAAGTTTAAGTTTATAAGGGCCAATCCCATTCATTTACAGCATTTTGGGAATTGTAGTTTATCTGCAAACTGACGTCTAATTTGTCAAGCCTATGTCACTACATTTCCCAGCTTCCCTTGCAATGCCAGGAGAAGAATTCTCCAAGCCGCTCCATCTGCTGTCTCTACTTCGTCCCACCCACAGCACCATCCGATTGGATACACGCTCTGGTTATGCGCAGAGCATGACGATCAGCCAATCAGCACTGAAAGCTGTGCCTGCAGAGTTCTGCTCATAGACACAGGGGAGAGGAGGAAGTTTTGCCAATGGAGAAAGGCCGGCGCTGTTCTGCTGATTATGTCAATACAGAAATAATCTGTCATAGCAGAAGTCTGTGTGTATTTGAGTGTAAAAACCTAACCCCCAAATTCCACATACAGCGAATGTGCTGCGCACCGAAGCGCCGTGGTTTTGCTCCGACTGACAGGCTGGCGACATCGCCCACTGGGAGGGTCGCGTTGAACACAACACCAACATCTGTACAAGCAGCAGCAAATTGGTTCAGTCAACAAGTGACAAGACACACTCCTAACCAGGTCCCTCTACTGGATGATATTTATGTCAACAATAATCACACTTCTTGCAGTTTGATATTTTCATTCCACAATAAAGTAAATGTAGGACTATAATATTGGGTGGAAATCACAATTTATGGGTGGAACTGAGCTGCTTGGCGGAGGTCTGCACTCTCCGAGTGCATTCTAGTTATTTATGTTTTTATTTGTTGGTTGTTTTTCTTTCATTATTAGGATTTTTTCCACTGTATTTACCTTTTAAGGTGAGGTTAAAGTTATGTTTGTCAACATTATCACATAAAGCAAAACATACTGATAAGTGTCTGATCCAAGAACAGAAAAGAAACAAAGGGTTTTAGTCAAGGGAACAAGCGTGATGCTAACCTCTGCACTGGCCGTCATCCCTGCACCTCTTTATTGACCATTTGCACATGACATCACACTCCGTCTCATTTTGGCTGGACGTCAAAAACGATGCTGTCCTGCATGTAACTTAAAGGAGGTTTTCCTTATACAAATGTCCCCTTGGTGAACTCTAAGTTGCATTAACGAACCATATTATGTAGTGGACCATACTAACAAATCTTTGAAGGTCAGTTTTATAAATCTTCGACTCATTTTTTGAAACTTAGATTAACTTATGCAACAGAAGCACTTTGTGGGCTAACGTTAATGCTAACAATCGTCAAGTGAACTTATAATTTAAGACATGACTGTCTTGATCCAATAAAAATCACTGCTAGCCACATACTTTCTTTGAAGATGAACTTTCGGTCAGCCTTTTATATTTATTTATTTATTTATTTATTTTTTTCAGTTTGGAGAAAGCTGATTTTGGGCCATTAAAGTATAAATGTTAATTACAGTAGGGAGCATCTGCATGATGAGTGCCACTGACTGCAGATTTACACACATGAGCCACTGGTATCATCTGATTCTGAAACATCATGTAAGTGTTTTTACTAGGTCATATTTATATTTATATATTATATTTTATTGAACTTGACAAGACAAGCCCAAAATGTATACACCCGCATCCACAGGTAACCTGGATGTTCTCATGTCCTCCAGTTCCCATTTAGGTTTCTGCCATTTATGATTCAAACCCGGTACATTTCCATCAACAGATGTTTTTGCTGTAAGTGCTCCATGTTCATACAAGTTTTCTCATGCATCTAAAACAATCAGTTGTAATAATCCCTGGAAAGATCACTAAATTATCTTGCCAAGCAGTGTTTTTTTTCCTTCTTTTGAGCCTCACTGTAAACAGCCTATCCAAACGCTGACTGCTGTGTGAGTCTTTTTAAGGCATGCAGACACATCTGACAGCTTCAGTGACATTTTTGTTCTGTATGACTTATACTTTCTGTTACTTTAGTGGCTCAAAAATGCATTTCCATGCAACTTTGGACTAAAATGCATCATCAAGTTGTTTATTGACAACCTCAATACCTCTGCCGTCCACAGAACTAAATGACGTCATGTTTGCCATGTGTCTGCAAATTGTCAATAGTGCAACAATAAGCCAGATAGCTGGAATAAAGATCACAGCTCCAGCTAAGAGCAGGAGGCCACATTACACAACATTTGACACTATTTTGTATCCTTGACAAAGTGCACTGAAAACAAAAACAAATTAATATACTGTAGCAACAATGTTGCAACTTTACCCCAAAATTGAACCACGCCTGCCAAACTTTTTATGTGAAATTGACCTTGGATATTGCATGCACTTTGGGGTCTCAGAATTTAGAAGGTCTTAAAAAAGAACTTGAAAAATATCAAAATTAAATTACCTTTTTCTTCTGAGCACCCTACAATAATGTAAACGTGGTCCCTCGTTGTCTCCAAGGTCTTGTGTTTCAGGGTTGCTCCTCAGGAGACTGTTCCACGCACCACCGCTCTCGACTAATGGTCGCGGAAGCGTAAAAAAGCAAATGACTTGAACACAACACACCCCAAATGCATGATGTAGGCCTATCATTAAAACTGGAACCCAAATAAAATTCCTCAGGTATCAAACATTAACAGTCTTAAACATGACTAAAATGGTAAGGCCTTCCCCTCAGTTATAAAACACTTACCGGTTGAAATAAACGAGACTTAAGTGCCAATATAATCTCATGACACAGGTTGAGAGCATCTGGGTTGAAATTTATAGGGTGGGGGATACACATGAACCATGTCCATGAGAGATAAGGGTCAGCATGCATACATCACTCTGCAGCTCATTCTCCATGTTAGCACTGGACACCAGATTAGATATATACACTGTAGATCATGCTCAGGAGATGTTTTCATAGCAGCACTTTACATCAAAACAGGGGACCGATGCTTTTTTCTACACCAGTCATGTGTGCCATTAACCTTAATGACTGATGCAATGGCACACAGTGGTTGCTAAGTAACAAGACTTGCTGCCTCCATTATTCTAAACGCTAACCCCTTCGTTTAGCCCCATGTGTGAGTGATATGGCAATAATAATAATGGGGCAGAAAACACTGCAATTTTGTAACACATTTCACAGGCACGTGGACCTAAAAGCGCCTCACGGGAATCCAGTGTAAATAAACTCAGCAATGAGCCAGCCATGCATAAATTGCTCAGCCCTTGAGCAGTTTTCTTGGCTGCTTTAGTGACAAGTCTTTGGATCGCTGCTGGTTCAGTGCAGCTCAAACAGACTCATATGATAAGTGTTAGTGTTGGTACAGTGCGGTGTATTGTACAGTCTGAAGGAGCTCAGTCAACAGTGTTATGAGAGTGTGAAGGAGCTAACATAAGTAATGCAAAAAATTAGGCTTCTTGATATTGGCAACAAAAACACTGATATGTTTTTTTTTTTGTGGTATAAGGATCCATTGCTTTGATTGCATTCTCTTAACCATATTTTACCAGACAGTCCCATTCAGCAGAAATATAACTGGAAAGTGACTGGACAAACGTAGTAGCTATAAAAAAAAAAAAAATGAAAGCAAATTCAGGAAAAAATTAACTAAAATTTTATACATGGCATGTGGCCTTTAAGAAAAATATTGCATGTCACTGTCACCTCATTATAGACCATTTTGACTACACCTCACAATTATGCTACAGTACTTGTGCATGCGGCAAGAAGACTGTAAATTTATGGGGATGAATATGGACATGCAGTTTAAACTTCAAGTAAAATGGGGACACTGTCAAAATTTGCAGAAGGATGTCAGGTAAATTAGCACAAAATACCTTGATATAGAGTATAAATTACTGCCACTTACAAGACGAGTGTATAAGCAAATATTGGACCAATGTTTGAAAGCAGAAGATAAGATGCAACACCTTTTTTAAAAGGCAATTTGCTCTAGTTTTAAACAAATAGTTTGAAGTGTTTTACATCAGCAACATAGTCAAACATCCTGTTTTGCAGATGGCATGAATTTTAATTAAAAGAAGATCTCTCATCAACATTTCAATGTGCAAAAGTACCTCAGTTAATCACCGTGTTCAGCTGTTTGACAACTAACTTGTTTAAGAAAGTTCATTGTCTACTGTGCAGGTAACTCAACCAATACATAAACATCAAAGCTGACTAATGTCTGACTATGAGGCATATTTTTTTGTTAGGCTGTGTCTTTAAGGCAGGACATTCATTTGTTTCCAAAACATTTCTTAAGCTTAAAAAACTTTCGCTTTGTAATGCATATATAATTTGGGTTGTTAAAGCTTCTTTAAAAATGGCAATTTTCTTCTGAAAGCAGATGGACTTAGGTCACAGCTCACATGGTCACTGCCAAAACTAATGAACTCACCAGAATATGAACACTTTCAAGATACAAACTTCTTATTTTAAAAAGCTCAGAAGATCACTTGTAACTTTAACACACCCAATCATATTAAGCAAATATACTGTACAGTGAAACAGGATGAAGAATCAATCAGGTAAGTGGGGTCAACTGATGTAAGGACATCACAACACTTTCTGATCTTAACTATATCCTCCTGAACTCAGATTTAAAAGAAAGGTATATTATGGTGAGACACATTTCCTTTTTGTAAGTTTGAGCTCTTGCACATATTTCAGAAAGAACATTCTTCCACTTTTGCTTTATCTTTTTCACTTTCCTCCTGAGACAACAAATCACACAATATATGAAATGGGGTGTATTGATATCTAGATACATGTGGCAAGGGGAAAATGCAGGATGAAATATATTATGCAGCAGTTATGGCCATTGATTTGTTTATATACTCCAGGTCCAAGAAATTGAACAAATGATGATTGAAGAAATACCCCTGACAGCTATAATTGTAGATAATGGATTACTAAATAACCCTTGGATGATTATACCACTAAAGAGCTCCCAAAAAAACAGTGGCATGAGTAATATGAGTAATTCAGTTCAACTGTTGTGATGATGTGACTTCAGCAAAAGTTTATCTCTAACAGATTTGAGAGATTAAAAAAAAAAGTACCACACAAGGTCGTAAGAATTAATAAACAATTCTCATAAGGGAAAATTCCAAAGTTTTTTTTGAGTCTTTAAAGAGAAAACGATGGCCATTTCAAAACTGCATATTACACTGGCAGCATGCGCTGATTTTCCCCAAATGTAGTGTGTAGTACGGAACACATCTGTGAAATCCACATGCCAAAAATCCCCAAATGTCATACAAGTTCAGAAAAAAAAGAAAAAAATGTAGGCCTAGCTGTTCATCCTTCTCTACAGATTGCCATCATTGGTGCGTCTCCTGATGAACTGGTCACCACAACCATGCAGAACAGAGTCATTGCTTTTGCATCTTGATTGCACATAGGAAAATTCTTCTGTTATGGAAATCCTCCCAGCCGCCCCTCCTTCAAATCCTGTCTTTACGACCTATTACATTTACTGAAGCTTGAAAAAATCAACTCCGTCTTAGACCATGTTCCCAGAAGTTTTACTCTAATTGGGAGCCACTATTGAATTACGTGAATAAACTCCCTGCTACCAAAGTGTCTCCATGACTCTCCTCTTATGCCCTTTTGCCCAGTGGAGTCTCGTTATGTTCAATACCCCAATTAAATGTCCCTCTTTGCTCGGACTAACATGCAATTTTAGGCAAGCTGACATTCCAATCAGCACTGAACCTATTAAAAGGCAGGAAGCCAACCAATTGCATTTAACCATAAAGCACTTACAGCTGGTATACTGACACTCTGTTTATGTACCCCATACTCGGATAGGAAAGTAAATTACAGATGATACTGTCTTTTACTGTTTTGTTCATTGTAATTTATTAACATTGTGGTTGTCGTTACTATTATTATTAGTATTGTTATCATTATTACATCCTATTTACAATTTAGATAATTGTGTATATAGGTGTGCAAATAGACAGCTATGTATGTGTATGTGTGTGTATGAATGTTTGTATATATGGGTATTTTGTATGTTTCTGTATGTATGTTTTTGTATGTATGTATATTGTTTTTATAAAAACGTATCAGGCCCTTAAGATGGGTGGGAGGGGTGTTCAGGGAAGTTGGGGAATGTTCTGTTCTGTTTGTTCTCATTGAAAATATGAAATATGTGATTCTTTTAGCCATGTTGTTCAATTATAAGCGTTGTTCAATAAAATATATTGAATAAAATAATTACGTCTCCTGCACCACCCCAATAGTACTGGAAAAAAACAACTGTTTGGCAGTCATACTACATACTACTACCAAATCTTTAAAAGTATCTAGCAGAATCTTGGATCAGCTGTAGAAAACAGAAGATACTGTAATTTTGAATATATTTTGATCAAATCTTTATCTTGTTCCTAGGATAATTTCCAAAATTAAAAAAGGCATACTCCAGTTCAAGTCAAAATAGACATGTTTTTTAAGCAAGGGGGGGAAAGGAAGGATATTTTTCCAAATCCAAAAGGAAAGGTTTTCCTTTTGGAAAGATTGCACTGGACTAAGTATGTCAGTATTTGATCAATGAGATTTTTATATAATAAACAGATAGACCCTAAAGATGCTTTTGTGATTTATTCTGAAATGAATCAAATTAATAATACTTGGATAATGTAAATTGTTACCTTTTAAAATTATAATAAGTGAAAGGCTTTACAGTAACTTAAAGTGCTCATATATTTCCTTAATTTGGGTTCATATTTTTAATTTTAGTGACTGCCAGAGCATGATCACGATTGTTAATGTTAAAAAAATGTCCAGTTTCCACATTGAGTACACCTGATCCACCTGTATTCTGACTGTCTGAGACTCTGTCAGAGCTCAGTCTGGTTGACAGGTTGATTCTGTGGCATTTCATCTGTTCAATGCAGTTTGCATAATTTAGTGGCTCTGCATTCTCTCTGTAATCTATGTATGAGTATGTATGTGTTCAAAAGAAATGAACAGACTTTGTTTGTTGGTATCCAGTGAGGGTTCTTGCCCTTGTTTATGCTTTGCAATGTATTTCTATGATACAGGGTGATACATGAAGGTAGCATCTCTCAAAAAAGTTTCAGTGGAAAGGATCTAATGCTGAGGAAGTTGGACTCTGTAAGAAGGAAAAGTAGGAAAATCTTTGTATAATAATGTGCTTTGGCATGCATTAGCTTAATAAGATGAAGTTCAGAAAGTTAATGTGTGAGAGATTCAAGACCACTAAAGGCAGGAAGAGGCCTTGAAATAACACACTTACAATCAAATAGTCCCTAACAACTGCTTTGTGTTGGTCCTTGATTGTTCTTTGATTGTACTGTTTAGTCTCTCCTTGTCCTGTGGCGCTCTGGTTGATTAAATTTTATTGAGGTGAGTGCAACTGTTTCTGTGACTGTGTGTGTGTTTTAACAAATGAATGCTTACAGGTAAGTAGTTCTGAACTGTCCGATTCATACTTGGTAATCAGTATCAGGACAGTATAAACACATATAATATTTTTGCTGTACTTCTAACTAAAGAGGTGCATGTAATATTTCTTTTTGCATCACTCCACCATGCATTTTTATAAACAATGCAGTTTATGTGTTTTTGTGAGCTTGTGAAATTGGGACACTTTGATGAAATACATATTTTAAATAGTTTCTGTTATCACACTCTTGTTGGTAGTGGCTTCATCATTGGAGAGGGTTGTAGTGAGAGCATCTGTCTTCAGTGGAGCTTATGTTTGAGATACAGTCCATTAACCCGGACACTATGGCTGGGAGATATATAGCAGTTTTATAGTATAATGATATATCTTTTGAATGAGATATGGGGTAAGGACAGCATTGTTTATATTGATAGAATTTGTGTTGCGTTACTATAATTTAACAAGAGCCATACATTTCACCTACATCTCTTGACTGTGTTGCTCTTTGTTCTACCACCCCACCTCCTCCCTCTACAAAAACATGAGGGAAATGTAAAAACTCACCCCTGCTCCACTAACTCACAACACCAACAAACCACTTGACCCAAGATACCAGTTGCCAAGTCGCTCTTAATTTGCAAGAGAAGTGTAACAGAATCATTACATGAAGGAAGATTTGTGAGTTAAAAAATATTCCGTCTCAAGGTAGAACACAGGAGCATTAATAGTTTTGAGGCACAACCAAAGCAGTATCCACATGAAGTTAACCATGAGTTAGCTGTTAATGTTGCTGCCTCATTTTGAAGTTAGGGCAAAAGTACAACATGCACACTGCTTCCTCATTACAGCTGTGATGGTAGTTTGAGAGTGATGCAAGATATCCAGCAAATGATTCTAATGGCACTGCTGATGCTCTCTCTAATTGCTAGCACGTGAGTGAATGTACACAATAGTTAAGTGTTGTGTGATGTGCAGCACACAACGCTTACATATACTTGGAGAGCTACAAAGTGGGTCACCCAGCCCACTGAGATTCAGCCTGTACCGTTCACTGATGTGGAAATAAGTCTCCTGCATGAAGCCACATTGGCAGGCTGCACTACCGAACACAGCCACAGCCAGGCCCCAGCTATGAGTCATTCTCAGTTTAAGATCCACACCTCTTTGACTTTATCAGAAAATAATACAAAAAAGGTAATTCAATGAACATATCCCTCAGAACTTCTACTATCAATGGCTAAGATGATTCAGCATTGACATGATAATCACCAAATGAAGAACATACCAATAAATTCGATCCTCTATCCAAACAATGACTTCATGGCTTTTTGCCACTGCTATCCATTATGGAACAAGTTGGGCGATTTATATTGTATTGTGTCTTTCTTTAACAGAGAAAAATTGACAAATGAAGTGAAATAAACCAGAGTCCAGTATATATCCAATTTTAAAAATCTCCTTGCACACCCCAAATTCTTGAAACACAACCCTACCTACCCATTACCCTGGATTTGCCCCCCATATCTTATCCTAAAAAAAAAAAAAAACTCTAACAGAGCCACCAGTGGCAGACTATCAGACACACATTTTTTTCTTTAAGTTGCCTGGTGTATTTGAATGCTGTTTCTACCCAAATCTGTTTTGATCAATGCCAAGTTGCTCCACGTGGAAGCTCTTGTTTTACTCAAATTTTAGAACAATCAAGGCTGATGTTTTAGCAATACAGAATGGTATAAACCCTTGATTCCCAACCTAGGGTCTGAGCTC